>OY294025.1:12702471-13302471 GCA_958510785.1 Exephanes ischioxanthus | reverse complement strand
GTTTTGCCCCGCTATCCCCTACGACCCTGTATAACGTCTCTGGCGTTTGTCCTTAGGGTAAGTCGGGCTGATATGGCCACGATTTGTTCAATAATGAAAATTGGACCTTTAACGTTAAAAAAAAACCTTTCAATTTTGGTCGTAACCAACTCTGAACTGAAGTAATTCACTCAGAACTTTCGATATTTCTCGATGTAATTACAGCTCCGTAAATAAATGATATTGCCATAGTAATAATGGTAATCACTTAGGCCTAGAGAAGCAAAGAGGCTTCGCACAAAACATGTCTCAGAATATTTAATGTTGTCTACATAAACTACAGAAAGACAATAATAACCTTCGTAAAACGTTTCGAATTGCCAAACTAAAAACAAACGGTTTTGCAGGCCATATGACCTAGAAATTGTACGGGATGTGGCCACGTGGTATATCGTCCGGACCCTCGCACATGCAATCTTATAACTTTCGGTGCAATCATATTGAATCCACATATACTAAAAACTGTGCAAAGGGCAGCGCAATTCGTTTGTTACGTTTAAAGATATTACGGGTGGCCATTTAACCCCGACTTAGCCTATGTATTTCAAACGGATTTTGTTCTTGCCAAAGTTGCTCAAAATCGCCTCCTCGCCCCCCCCCCCCCCCCCGGACCATCCTGCCGGCTATCATAAAATTATCCTATACCGCGCGACATTTGTTCCTTTGCTCTGTTGAAAAGGACTTTTTCTTTTCTTTTCTTCCAGTCTCCCAGTCCCCCATATATATCGCTGCATTTTAAATTGGAGGCCTCGAATTGGCCTTTTTAAGTCCCGACTGCCCGCTAGGGCAAAAAGACGGGAGTTATTACATGGAACGAACGCCGGAGATCGTGTACTACCCTGTACACCATCTCCGGCCTTCGTCCTTATATATTATTGTCAGATTTTATTCTTGCCAAAGTTGCTCAAAATCGCCGTCCCCCCCCCCCCCCCCCCCCCCCCGCCGGTCCATCCTACCGGCTATCGTAAAATTATTCTCCACGGCGCGACATTTGTTCCTTCGCTCTGCTGAAACGCCCTTTTTTTTTCCTCTCTTCTTTTCTTCCAGTCTCCCATATCTATCGTTGCATTTTAAGTTGTAAGCCTCGAATTGGCCTTTTTTACATGGGACGAACGCCCGAGAATGGTGTAGACCCAGCGTGGTCTCGTTGGCTTCGTTTTGGAATACGTTTAGCTTGTTTCCGCTCCGAAGGAGAGAAGCTCCGCCGGTAACGGAGAATGGAGAGCGACCCGGCGAGCCTTAATAGGTATCGTCGATCGCACTATTTCTTCCCTTCCCTTATGCGTAGCGAGCGCGCGAGGAGAGTTCGGAATAGGGAAGTTGCTCCGAATTCGGAACCAACTGGGTAGACGGATATTTAGCGATATTCCGCTCTGGGTTTCGCTGTTAAAATCCCCCTCCCCCCCTCCCCGTTCGGTTTTGCGCGGTTGCTCGTTGCTTTTATACACCCGTGTACGCTGCGAGTACATCGAGCAGGGACGAGAGGGAGGCAGAAGAGACACCGGCGAAGCGAGATCTACCGCGAGAGCAAACCTGCCGCGGAGAGAACGAGTAGCCACACTGTGGCCGGGCTAATTGACATTCGAGCCTGTTGAGTTATGATCCTCTCGGCTATTGCGTCGATCTACCCTACCGATAATACCGTTGAATCGTGATCAAGCTTTTTACGCGCCAACTCGCTCGTGCAACGCGCCGACTTTACAACCAACCCCAACGTTTTCCTTTCTTCTTGCTCTCTCGTCTGTGTGCAGTGTGGTGGAGGGATTTAAAACAAAACAAAAAAACCGATTAAAATAAATAAAAAAAAAAAAATTATTCTCGCTAACGTGTAATTGGCCCTCGGAGATACGGCCGAGTTAGTCAGCTATTGAATTCCTGTTGCGAGCTACGGTTCAGTCTTTACACACTTTCATGTGTTCCTTAATTCACACGTTTCTGTCACTGTTCGCGTTCGTGATACATTCCAGAGAAAAATCACAAAATGTTTTCTGTAACGTCACTTCCGGTTTGAAAAATCTCACCTTTAAACCGAAAGTGACGTTATATGAGAAAACGTTACGGCCAGTTGAACAATGAACTTTGCAAACCGGAAGTGACGTAATTCCGTTATGACGTCACTTCTGGTGAAAAAAAAACAATATTTTTAAACCAGAAGCGAAGTTTTCCCGTATGGCGTTACTTCCGGTTTAAATACGAGATTTTTCCGTTCAACGTCACTTCCGGTCGTAAACTGAGATTTCCAAATAGGAAGTGACGTTTTCTCGTATGTCGTCACTTCCGGGTGTCATCTGAGATTTTTAAATCGAAAGTGACGTTTTCTTGCACAACGTCACTTCCGGTTTAAAAGTGATGTTTTCTCGTATGACGCCACTTCCGGTTTAAAGGTGAGATTTTCTCGTATGACGCCACTTCCGGTTTAAAGGTGAGATTTTCCCGTACGACGTCACTTCCGGTCGTAAACTGAGATTTTTAAATCGCAAGTGACGTTTTCTCGTACTACGTTCCTTCCGGTTTAAAAGTGACATTTCCGAGTCGGAAGTAACGTCACAGAGAGGTAAAAAAAAAATCTCTGCGGAGCAGTGGCACAGTAGGATTCCACCGACCCGACGTTTTCTTCACCAATCTTATGATGAACTTTTTGGGATTTTTTTTTTTTCCGCTTGCCATCTGAAAGGGATACTTTTTCCGAAGTCCTACATTTTTGCCCGATATAGTTAACTCGAAGTTACGTGACCGACGAGCCGCATTGGTCGTACGAAGTTATATACGAAAATTGTCAAGAGATAAAAGTCGGAGTGCGAGGACCTTTGATGAGAACTCGTCGGAGACGGGGAAAAAAACCTCGAGACTACGAATGAGTCTATTTTACGTATGTCACTGTGAGCGTGTGCTCGATCGGCGTGTGTTCGTTCGTGAAAATCTTTCGTGTCGGAAAGCAATCTCCGCGGATAGCGAGAAATGCGTGACCACACCGCAGGTGGAATCCGCGAGTCCAACAGCGTGACGGGGAACTTCGTACTTTACGTGACTCCGGTGAAAAGTATGTCAGCTCGTAGCCCGGCACTTCTAGTCATCCAGTGCATTCATCCCGAGTGACGAAGAGCGGAGAGTGCGCTACCGCTACGTGTGCGGTATTTCCACATGCACTCGTCAAACGCTCCTGCGCTATGTCGGCTTCCGCCGACGTAACGCGAGGTCGTCGTGACGCGTACGTGTTCCTTTCGAATACAACATTCATCGATCGGAGAGTTACCATTTTTTTGAATTACAAAAATCGCGATTGATCATGAGGAACTCAACTTGGCCATGGTCATCGCTGTTCGTGCAATTTTTCCGTGTCTGCAGTGTAAAAACTTACGAAGACACACGAGGTTTTCGAGATACGCACGTTTTCGTCTCCGATGAAAATCCATCGGTGCTGATATTACGATATTTTTTTAGGGCAACGAAAAAAATTGTAAGATCTTTGGCTCGCGAAGTGAAGGCTAACTTGGGGATTATAGTTAACCATAGTCCATTATTTTCGCTGCTGCACTATAATGGAGATGTCGGTTTGGATGTTAAAATATAGATACGAGTGATTGACGGAAAGAAGACACGCGAACGTTCGGGACAGACTTCTGACACCAATGTTAGGACAGAGCGAAATCAACGATACGCGTATTTGGTTCTTTGGGATTGTTGTTATTAATTACAATCACGACTATTTATCTCAAGTACGAACTGTCAGACGTCTTCCCTCTTTAAGGTAGTCCTAGCGGACAGCCTGAGCCCACATGAGTTCAGAGAGAATTGAGAGAGAATTGCGAATACTTCGCGATGAGATAAAAATCTGAAAAAAATCAACCATATGGAAGGTACTGAAAAGATTGATTTTGCATAATAATAATTCCAAAATGTTAGTAACAAATGAATGAAAAAAAAATTGTTCAACAAATCTTCCGGCAACTTAACTTTTTGTTCATATAAAAACAATAAGTTAATCTTTTTGAATACGTATGAATTTTTTCAGAATTTTGTCTAATTTTAGAAAATTGCGTTATTAGTTAATAAAAAAACGTGATTTTCAAAAATTAGATAAAATTCTGAAAAAATTCATACGTATTCAAAAAACTTAACAAATTGTTTTTATATGAACAAAAAGTTAAGTTGCCGGGGAATTTGTTGAAGAATTTTTTTTTTATGCATTTGTTAATAATATTTTGGAGTTATTATTATGTAAAATCAATCTTTTCAGCACCTTCCATATGCTTGATTTTTTTCGAATTTTTACCCCATCGAGAAGTGTTCGCAATTCTCTCTCAATTCTCTCTGAACTCATGTGGGCTCAGGCTGTCCGCTAGGACTACCTTAAAAGGCCTGTACGTTCGTTATTTGTCATATCGAGCTATTCCAGTCGTCTATGTGATATCGTGTGTCAATCTTCATCTCTATATTCGATACAATATTTTTGAGGACAAAAATCTTTAAAATCTGCGATTGATCATGAGGAACCCAACTTGGCCATGGTCATCGCTGCCTTCCATTGAAAAAATACAAGGTTGTTGAGATGTGTACATTGTCGTCTCGGATAAAAATCCATCGGTGCAGATATTTCAATATTTTCAACGAAAATAATTAATTACAACTCAAAAAACCTGGCTCGTCAAGAGAAGGCTTAAATACACCACTATGATTAAGCGTCGTCCATTATTTTCACCGCTGCAATATTTTGTGATATTGTGTAATTATAGCACGCATCGGAAATATCGAAAGTTCTGACTCAATTACTTCAGTTCGATGTTTCTAGAGTTGTTTACGACCAAAATATAAAGGTTTTTGTTAACGGTACACCTCCAATTTTCATCGATTAAAAAAATCATAGCCATATCACCCCGACTTACCCTACAAATAAAAAATATTTTATTTCACTCCGTGCGAAAATCGCGGTTTTTGCCCCCCCCCCCCCCCCATTTTCACACTTTGTGAAATAAAATTTTGTTCGATACCCGTGCGAAAAACGTTTTCTGAACTCGTGTGATTGCAACACTCGCCTTTCGGCTTGTGCTGCAAACTCACACTCGTTAGAAAAACGTTTTTCGCCCTCGTGGAGTAATGTACTTTTTCGCACTCGTATCGAAATGTACGATTTTGAAAAAAAAAAAAAAAAAAAAAAAAAATCAGCATGCAGCCAACTCGACCATCATCGACGTTACGCGCCCCGATTCTTTCGCCACCTGTGGCGGAGGAATGGGTCGGCAGGATCATCCCGAGCGAAGTTTTCTCGTTGGGTCACCAAAGTTTATTCTCGCACAGTGCGTAATTTCTAACAACACTCGACGGACTTCTCGGTCCGTTCGCTCGCCTACCGCCTTCGCGGTAATTTGTGAACGGGAGAAGGAGCGGGAGATCCGCGAGGTCCGGCCAGGGGCACGTAAGTAATGGCGGTTGTTTCGGAAGCGCTAAGCGTACAAACCGGCCTGCCAAATAAATATACACAATTCACGCCTGCGCAATAAACAAGCCTCGCGGAATATATATAATAAAACAAGCGGCAATTTTTTCCCGTGTCTCGCAATCTTTCTCTTTAGCTGGGCAAAGTTCGCCGGGGACTCGCGAGAACGGCCAGTTCGAAACTCGCATCCCCCCCCTCTCCCCCCCCTCCCCCCCTTCGCCAAACCAATGCCAACCCTCCCGCGTTCTCTTATTTCTTTCGCGTTTCTTCACGACTGCAACTGATGACCGCTGCGAAACCCGAGAGCGGAATAAGAATTACATTGTAATACTTTACTTGGCGTGCTTGCAGAAACGGGGGGAAAACGAGTACCGTGAATTTATTTGGTCTCGCACCTCGATCGAACCGGGCAACGAGAGCCGTCCGGGGATACAGTAAAGAGCCCGCGGGGGGGCGAACATAACGCCTCGTTGCATGTTTCAGCTCTTCCGTACTGGAATTTCATTCTTCGGCTGACGTTGAGGATTTTTTAAAAATTTTATTTCGTTAAAAAGAAAATTGAAATCGTTCGAGGGGCTCGTTAAAAATTTCCGGACATATAACGTCGAGATATCGCTCGATATTTTTTTAACGCCTGTCAGTTGGGGAGCAATGAGAGATGGTTGGTTTTTTTTTTTATTAAACACTAGTAAATCGCTATAAAAAGATGTATAGCGTGTTAAGAGGGGTTTAATATGGCTCTGAAGATATCTGCATGACATGAAGTTTCATATTTGACAAATCTCTGTCAGTGCACTGCTGTAGGAATTTTTAAAAAAATTGTTCACTTTTAGAATTTTAGTCTCTAAGTGAACTTCCCCGAGCTAAGTTTGTGCTATGCAAAACACATCCGTTATAACTTGACGAACTTTGGTCTCGTGCAGATGTCTTCGAGGTGATTTAAATACAAGACTGAAGATGCCTGCAAGACGTTAAATTTCATCTTTGGAAAATGTCTGTCAATGCGCTGCTTTAGGAATAAGAAAATGTCATTACTTGTAGAAGTTTATTCTCTAAGTGAACTTCCCCGAGCGAAGTTTGTCCGATGCAAAACACATCCGTTATAACTTGACGAACTTTGGTCTCGTGCAGATGTCTTCGAGGTGATTTAAATACAACCCTGAAGATACCTGCAAGGCATTGAATTAATTATTAAATTTTATCTTTGGCAAAGCTCTGCCAATGCGCTGCTTTAGGAATAAAAAATGTCTTTAATTGTAGAAGTTTATTCTCCAAGTGAACTTCCCGAGCGAAGTTTGTGCTATGCAAAACACAGCCGCTATAACTTGATGAAATTCATTGGGAAGATCGAGGAAAAGGAACGGCGAAAATGGAGGGATGGGAAGCTGCGATAGAGGAAAGCTTTACAATTACCGAATTTTGCTTTAAGGTAGTCCTAGCGGACAGCCTGAGCCCACATGAGTTCAGAGAGAATTGAGACAGAATTGCGAACACTTCTCGATGGGATAAAAATTCGAAAAAAATCAAGCATATGGAAGGTGCTGAAAAGATTGATTTTACATAATAATAACTCCAAAATATTATTAACAAATGCATAAAAAAAAAAATTGTTCAACAAATTCCCCGGCAACTTAACTTTTTGTTCATATAAAAACAATTTGTTAATCTTTTTGAATACGTATGAATGTTTTCAGAATTTTATCTAATTTTTGAAAATCACGTTTTTTTTATTAACTAAAAACGCAATTTTCAAAAATTAGACAAAATTCTGAAAAAATTCATACGTATTCAAAAAGATTAACTTATTGTTTTTATATGAACAAAAAGTTAAGTTGCCGGAAGATTTGTTGAACAATTTTGTTTTCATTCATTTGTTAATAACATTTTGGAATTATTATTATGCAAAATCAATCTTTTCAGTACCTTCCATATGGCTGATTTTTTTCTGATTTTTATCTCATCGCGAAGTATTCGCAATTCCACTCTCATTTCGCTCTGAACTCACGTGGGCTCAGGCTGTCCGCAAGGACTACCTTAAATAGGCCGCTGGACGAGCGCGGCAACGACGAAAAAAGTTGTTTTGTGAAGAAAGCGACAATCAGAGACGATTATGCATATAGTAGAACCGCGCTTATCAGACCTTCCATTATCTGAACCTCTGCGTTATCCGAAGCACCCAAGTTATCCGAGCTCTCCGCGTTAATCGAGGTGTAGGCTCGGATGATACGGAAAACTCGAATAAAACGGATGAACTAACTGCTACAATGTTGCATACACGCTTAAATTCGTGCAAGTTTGCTGCGTCTTTATATTGCGAGCTGTAAATACATTTGTTCCGATTATAGAGTCAATGGTAGAACATCGTCACGTTTCAAAAAAGGAAACAAGTCGTAAATTATCTAATAAAGTTAATGTTTATTATGAAATGGTGTGTTATTTTTTTTTATATATAATAGTAGTACAAGTTTGAATTGAGTATGTTTTCCCAGTTATCGGAGTTTTCGCTTATCCGTCACACGCTCTCCCCACATTACCTCGGATAAACGGAGTTCTAGTGTATGGAACATTAATGTGGAATATGATGGAAAATTGTGCTTGATATACTTGGAAATGGTTATATATATATGTTTATATATATATATTCTTTTCTGGGGTTTCGGAATGAGTGTACTATAACGGTCGTTGTATATCAAATCCCGACAGGGTATACACGGAAATAAAATAAGTACACTAAGAGAAGCATATAGTAAAAACTGCCGGGCATCCGAGGAAAATTTCTATAGCTCATCGTACTAAGCAACTAGGGCGCCCGCTATGCCAGAAAGTTCCAGATTTTCCAAGAATTTTTATCATAATATTGACGAAAATTCTTATAAATCCTGTACTTCCTGTAATAGATAGTGCCCTAGTTCTGCACTACGACTGCTACTACTTGATGAAACTTAGGGGACAGCGGGGCAAAATGGGACAGTGGGAGAAAACGGGACATACTATCGGGATGCATCGATGGGGCAAAAATGCGACGTCCTAAAATTATTGACGTCCTAAAAATGGTGTTTTTAACTAAGTTTTCAACTACCCAATTTTTCAATAAATTCAGGACGTCCCATTGTGCCCCATCGATGGCACCCCGATAGTCGGTCCCGTTCTGCCCCGCTCTCCCCAGTGTCCCATACAGACATCAATCCATCACCCTGACATATCATGCAGATGTTTCAGGGTGACGATTAAATCGTCACGGAAGGCTATCAAGAAATTTAATAATTACAGCTCTACGTGACAGAGCGCTGTGAGCTTTCGTGCGAATGGTCGTAGCAAGAGAGGCGAGTGTATGGTAACTTCGAAGGAACGTGAAAAATTTCAGCAATTTTACACGTGTGCGAGTTTCGAAATTTCCGAAAGGTGCAGGTCGATTCGATCGTGCGGGTAACTTTTTTTTTTCCCTCCCCCCAATCGAATTTCTTCGCTACGACGGGAGTCTCGTGGAGTTCGAGGATAGAAGAAAGAGAGACGTGAAGAGGAGCAGCAGCATCGGTGAGCCATACTTTTGCCAGACGGTCAGGGAGACGCGTCGGAGGGACGGGGGTCGGAGGGATAGTGCGCGATGCCGCGAGGACCCCCTCGAGAACGAGGCGTGCGTTACTTGAATTTTAGATGACCGCGCTTCTTCTCGACCCGATCTTTTCCTTTTTTTTTTGCCCCCCCCCCCCCCCCCCCCCCCCCCTTGCCTCGATGCCTCGCTTCGAGAGTTCTTGTTCACGCGGAATCTATTTTAAACGAGTCCGAATACTTTTAACTCGGTTCTTCCTCCGTTCCGCGATTCCGATCGCTCGGTATTCAACCACGCGTCTCTATACCTGTATATAGTGAACGACGGACGTAACGCGTTTCTCGTTCGCAACTTATACTCCGCGATCGCGCTCATTTATTATTCCTTTTCTTTGGAGGAATGGGCAAGGAGGGGGGGGGGGGGGGGGGGGGGGGGCTAATATGGCTGCCCGGAGACAAAGCTCGTCCTGTTGCCGGCGTGTCGAGCCGGATCACCGAGCAGCTATCCTACTGGAAATATCCCTCTTGCCAATCCCCCCCCCATACGAGATGTATCGAGAGTCCTCGCGTTTCTAGTTACAGGCCGCTCCCGCTTCACGGGCTCGGAGCGATATCGGCCTTGGGGCAAACACCTTCCACGATCGCCCATACCACGTCCGATTCCCTCATTCACGCTTCGTCGCCAATAATGAATTGGCCCTGCTTCTGAATACGTATTTTGCACCTTGTTCCCATTTTTTTTTTAAATCCTTTTTTTTTTTAATCTTCACCCTTCCTCCGGACAGGAGTATCAATCATCGGGAAACATTTCGCGAGTTAAAAATCTTCCGTGCCAGTGAGCCGAGGTACGAGGCAACTTTGTATCCGCGAGGCGAAAGGCATGAGTAAAAAAAAATAATAATTTCGAAGTACGGTCCCGTGAATAGGTATTGTATGGTGTGGGCCGTCTGGGTCGTCCTGTTCGACGGGGCGCATGGAAGCGTGCGGTCCAAAGATTTTACGGACTGTCAGTGCAGGTGCGCTCGCAAAAACGGGTAGACTCGAAATCGCGTGAATCATGCCAACTCGAAGAAGGGGCCTCTCGCTCGCTCGGTCGTTCTCTTTTCGATATAAAGAAAACCAGCGGCGGGCGAAGCGGTAGCGAGGAAGATCGGCACGCCGCATGCCGCATGCACGGTTATATATATATATGTATATATATATATATATATATATATATATATATATATGTGCGGTACATGCCAGCCAGTGTCGAGAAAGTATCCGCGTGTATATCATCTTCTTCTTCCATACCCCTTGTGTAACGGCAGAAGTATGAGCGACATTAACGAGGCCGATGGATTTTTATACCGTCGCGCGCGGCGCCCCGCAGCTCTGGGCCCGATGAATCGTGCGAAACACCTAAAATCGACAGTCGAAAAAATAAATTAAATTCACTTCGTTAGTTTCGTCGTGAAGTTCTCACGAAATTATCACGCCGTTTAAAGTATCCGGAGGATAAGAAACCATGTTTATACTCCTCAATTGATTCTTGGCATTCGTTGAAAACGATTTCTTTTTGTTTTGTTTTTTGAGGGTCGTTGCTTCGCACCAACCCTCAAGTCCAAAGTATTTGAAGTACCAAGTAGTTGAAGTACCGAGTGCTTGAAGTACCGAGTGCTTGAAGTACCGAGTGCTTGAAGTACCGAGTGCTTGAAGTACCGAGTGCTTGAAGTACCGAGTGCTTGAAGTACCGAGTGCTTGAAGTACCGAGTGCTTGAAGTACCGAGTGCTTGAAGTACCGAGTGCTTGAAGTACCGAGTGCTTGAAGTACCGAGTGCTTGAAGTACCGAGTGCTTGAAGTACCGAGTGCTTGAAGTACCGAGTGCTTGAAGTACCGAGTGCTTGAAGTACCGAGTGCTTGAAGTACCGAGTGCTTGAAGTACCGAGTGCTTGAAGTACCGAGTGCTTGAAGTACCGAACTCTTATTATTCATAAAAAGTTAAGAATTTGAAACTGAGTGAAACATTCTTTTAATTTTCAACAGAAAAAGATTTATATTTCAAAATTTAGTCAAATTCCAAATCAAATGAATTGATTTCCAATAAAGATTAATGCAGACAAGAGATCTGGGCTTGCGCATTAGGTTAGGCTAACAAATGAAATAGTTTCAAAACTACATGGAATATTATGAAAAACTAGTAATGGAGATGATTTCCATTGCGCATTTGTTGAAAAATTGATAATGAAAATCCATAATGCATTACCGATTGAATGTATTATTCACTACTCCGATTGTAGCATAATTTCTTGCGTAGTTTCGAAATCCATTCCGTATGCACTGAAAACCGAATTTTCGGAAATATAGCATATGGGATGGATTTCCATTCCGTATGAAAACCGGGTGGTGGGGGTCACCTCACCGAAAGGGGGGTCCGCTTTACCTGGAGCGGAGGGGGGGGGGGGGGGGGGGGGCAAACATCCAAAGCAACAAACAAACATATCCACAGTTTTCCAAAATATCTACGAGATAGATGGATAGATCGATAGATTGTTATTGCTTAGGGGAGAGCGGGGCAAAATGGCACACCGGGGCAAAACAATTTTAGAATAACTTTTGGATGGCGGCGATGGTGGTACGTGGGGCAAAACAGGTTTGAAAATCCGGATGTATCGTTGGGACTAAATGGGGCACCCAACGATTATTGGAAAATTGAGTTTTACCGTTACTGTCCCGTTTTGCCCCGCTGTGCCATTTTGCCCCGGTCTCCCCTACATAGAGTACAGCAAGCTCAGCGAGATAACAGCTTTGCTTATCACGGAGTACAAAATACATAAAAATATATAATACACCTATCAAAGTAATCCCTCGCATCTTGTTCGTTAAGAGAAAAAGCTCTGAGCATGAGGCTTTTTTGAATTTTGAGACTTTATACGTTATCATAGGCTAGCATAGCTTCTAGCGCTCTTTTGGCGTTCTCAGCTCGCACTAATTGATAGAGGTAGAATTCCCAGTGTGGGTTGTAAAGTCAACAACTACATAGGAAGTGACTGATTTTCACCACAATCCTATAGTCAATTTTTCTTTAAAATGTTATCACAACACCGTCTCTCCTTATATGCTGCTAAACATTCAGCGGCAAAATATTCCACGTAATCATCACCGAGGATGATGTACGCGATGATGTTGCGTACGACTAGATTCTCCGAATACCAAAGTGGGTTGCTTTTCAACACGATCGCGGAAGTGGCTGTCCGGTCGGTGACGGGCGCCTGTCCGGGGAGTCCTCGTTAGCCATTTTTGGCGGTCCATGTTGACGCAGAAAGGCTTGTCCGACTATATCGATGTTTGCATTTCATAATTCGCCACACTCCGAACCGGAGTTATGCGCCGATTAAAGAGCCGTGTTCGCGACGGCTCGTCGACGGTTCTCGATGCGTGTGGGATTTTTCGATGTTCGATTGCCTTGAATAGCCTCGTCATTATCGTTGCCGGTCGATGACAATGGTAATGTTTTTTTTTTTTTTTATCGAGCCCGCGAGAGACGCGATTGCCTATTTGCAACTAGCGTCAGAAGTATCGTCAGACTTGACGGTGAGAGCCTTTCCGGGACGAGGTGTATGCACAGCGGCTTTTTCAGCCGGTCTACCGAGAAAGAAGGTATCCTTTTTCTATTTCTCGAGGCTAAAGCAAATTATAATCATAGAACGGTAGAGAGATGCGTGCTCGATACACTCGCGCTCCATGAGGATACTCCGGTACGCTGATTATAGTAGGTAAATACAGAAGATTGAGTGGAGTAATCGGTGGCCGCGGGTCATTCTATAGACGCTCCCGATGATGTGTGGCATTATTGCGACCGCCAGAGAGCGAGATTGCGGGTTATCGGGCGACCACCAAGAGCTCTCTTTCGTTCTGCATCCCGAGTCCCACTGGAGTCCGTTTCTGCCCGATCCTGCGGATCCGAAGTTGCTCCCTGCAGCAACTTCCCCGACGATGTTTATGGATTCTGGGTATCAGCGTTGATATATTTGAATCTACAAAGCTCACCGTCCCTGATTACATCGTTTGCTGAGCCGGAGCTCGAACTTTACGGTCACGAGAAACCATACCAGCATTGCCCCGATCCTATTATCGTTTTTCCGGAATATTCACCGGAATATGTCGTCATTGACTCGTAGTCATTCCTGCATCCAGCCTTATGATGGATCATTCAATCATTCAATCTTATGATGGATCATTCAATCATTCAAGCCTTTTCGTAACTCGTGGAAATTCTTTGGCGAGCAAACATCGGTAACTGCGGATCAATAGGCTACTGATAAGATTATTGTTGATCCTTATTATCGCGACCGTCAGTGAGCAAGATTGCGGGTTGGGCGACCAACAAGAGCTCTCTTTCGTTCTGCATCCCGAGTCCCACTGGAGTCCGTTTCTGCCCGATCCTGCGGATCCGAAGTTGCTCCCTGCAGCAACTTCCCCGACGATGTTTATGGATTCTGGGTATCGGCGTTGATATATTTGAATCTACAAAGCTCACCGTCCCTGATTACATCGTTTGCTGAGCCGGAGCTCGAACTTTACGGTCACGAGAAACCATACCAGCATTGCCCCGATCCTATTATCGTTTTTCCGGAATGCTCACCGGAATATGTCGTCATTGACTCGTCGTCGTTCCTGCATCGAGCCTTATGATGGATCATTCAATCATTCAATCTTATGATGGATCATTCAATCTCAATCTTATGATGGATCATTCAATCATTCAAGCCTTTTCGTAACTCGCGGAAATTCTTTGGCGAGCAAACATCGGTAACTGCGGATCAATAGGCTACTGATAAGATTATTGTTGATCCGTATTATCGCGACCGTCAGTGAGCACGATTGCGGGTTGGGCGACCACCAAGAGCTCTCTTTCGTTCTGCATCCCGAGTCCCACTGGAGTCCGTTTCTGCCCGATCCTGCGGATCCGAAAAGTTGCTCCCTGCAGCAACTTCCCCGACGATGTTTATGGCTTCTGGGTGTCAGCGTTGATACATTTGAATTTATGAAGCTCACCGTCGCTGATTACATCGTTCGCCGATCCGGAGCTCGAACTTTACGGTCACGAGAAACCATACCAGCATTGCCCCGATCCTATTATCGTTTTTCCGGAATATTCACCGGAATATGTCGTCATTGACTCGTAGTCATTCCTGCATCGAGCCTTATGATGGATCATTCAATCATTCAATCTTATGATGGATCATTCAATCATTCAAGCCTTTTCGTAAGTCGTGGAAATTCTTTGGCGAGCAGACATCGGTAACTGCGGATCAATAGGCTACTGATAAGATTATTGTTGATCCTTATTATCGCGACCGTCAGTGAGCAAGATTGCGGGTTGGGCGACCAACAAGAGCTCTCTTTCGTTCTGCATCCCGAGTCCCACTGGAGTCCGTTTCTGCCCGATCCTGCGGATCCGAAGTTGCTCCCTGCAGCAACTTCCCCGACGATGTTTATGGATTCTGGGTATCGGCGTTGATATATTTGAATCTACAAAGCTCACCGTCCCTGATTACATCGTTTGCTGAGCCGGAGCTCGAACTTTACGGTCACGAGAAACCATACCAGCATTGCCCCGATCCTATTATCGTTTTTCCGGAATGCTCACCGGAATATGTCGTCATTGATTCGTCGTCGTTCCTGCATCCAGCCTTATGATGGATCATTCAATCTTATGATGGATCATTCAATCATTCAAGCCTTTTCGTAAGTCGTGGAAATTCTTTGGCGAGCAGACATCGGTAACTGCGGATCAATAGGCTACTGATAAGATTATTGTTGATCCGTATTATCGCGACCGTCAGTGAGCACGATTGCGGGTTGGGCGACCACCAAGAGCTCTCTTTCGTTCTGCATCCCGAGTCCCACTGGAATCCGTTTCTGCCCGATCCTGCGGATCCGAAAAGTTGCTCCCTGCAGCAACTTCCCCGACGATGTTTATGGCTTCTGGGTGTCAGCGTTGATACATTTGAATTTATGAAGCTCACCGTCGCTGATTACATCGTTTGCTGAGCCGGAGCTCGAACTTTACGGTTACGAGAAACCATACCAGCATTGCCCCGATCCTATTATCGTTTTTCCGGAATATTCACCGGAATATGTCGTCATTGACTCGTAGTCATTCCTGCATCGAGCCTTATGATGGATCATTCAATCATTCAATCTTATGATGGATCATTCAATCATTCAAGCCTTTTCGTAACTCGTGGAAATTCTTTGGCGAGCAGACATCGGTAACTGCGGATCAATAGGCTACTGATAAGATTATTGTTGATCCTTATTATCGCGACCGTCAGTGAGCAAGATTGCGGGTTGGGCGACCAACAAGAGCTCTCTTTCGTTCTGCATCCCGAGTCCCACTGGAGTCCGTTTCTGCCCGATCCTGCGGATCCGAAAAGTTGCAACTTACCCGACAATGTTTATGGCTTCTGGGTGTCAGCGTTGATACATTTGAATTTATGAAGCTCTCCGTCCCTGACTACATCGTTCGCGCTTCCGGAGCTCAGACTTTACGGTCACGAGAAACCATACCAGCATTGCCCCGATCCTATTATCGTCCGTCCGGAGTGTTCACCGAAATATGTCCAGCCATTGACTCGTCATCGCTCCCGCCTCCAATCTTATGATGGATCATTCAATCGAAGACGCTTTCGTAACTCGTGGAAATTCTTCAGCGAGCAGACCATCGGTAACTGCGAATCCATCGGGTACCGATCGGTTTATTGTTGCTCGGCATTATCGCGATCGCCAGTGAGCAAGATTGCGGGTTGTCGGGCGACCACCAAGCGCTCTCTTTCTGCATCCCGAATCTTCCCCGACGATGTTTATGGACTCTGGGTAACAGCGTTGATATATTTGAATTTACGAAGCTCTCCGTACCCGATTGCATCGTTCGCCGATCCGGAGCTCAAACTTTACGGTCACGAGAAACCATACCAGCATTGCCCCGATCCTATTATCGTCCGTCCGGTGTGTTCACCGAAATATGTCCAGCCATTGACTCGTCATCGCTCCTGCCTGCAGCCTTATGGTGCATCATTCAATCGAAGGCCCTTTCGTAACTCGTGGAAATCGGTAACCGCGGATCAATCGGCTACTGATAAGTTCATTGTTGATCGCCGACTGCGGACGAGAATTCACCCGAGCCCAGAGGTCGACTCTGTCGTTAAACCAAATGAGCCCCTTGGGATGCGTGTCCTGCAACTAACTACGAAGCGTTTGTGATTGCACGCACAGCACTGCCGATCGTAACGAGTAGTAATCGCCTCACGCGCTGCAGCGTCATGCTGTCCGAGCATCGCCGGGAACTTCGCGGTCACGATTGCCAATTATACAACTAATTCGATCGGGCATCCGTAATCCATTTAATTATTCCAATTATTCATACGCTGAGTAATTTTTTTTTTTTTTATAAATACACCGATGATTTTCAAGTCGTTGCTGCAGCGCTATCTAGTTGCGTGGCCCTGCCCCGTTGAAGGGTGCACGGATGCGTGTCCATCGAGCTCGAACCGCCCGGGACGTGTCGTCCTCCTTCTTTCTTCTTGCTTCTTTTACATACTTCCTGATTTATCGTTGCGACTCGAATCATACACGGCGCACGTGATGTCCTCCCCTTCGCGCACTCCTCCTGTGTAGCCGGCTATCCGGTTAATATTTTTTTTTTAATTCGGATATTACCGATATGAGGCATTCTTTATCAACTGGGCCATTTTTTTCGGTCGACCTCTCAGATGTTTTTTAAAATTTGCCAGTTTGTAGTACTAATTGAGAGGTGCTTCTTTGGTTTTTTTTTTAGATTTTTAAAGTGCACCCTTCAGGATTTACGTTTTTCTTTAATATCCGTATATCTCAAAAAATGTTGGTCACTCAAAAAATTCGTAGGAACATTAACTTTTTTATTTTTCATCAACTTTCGAATGCCGTTAGAGTTATAATTTTCCTGATACGGGAAAGTCCATATTTCGTGAAAAAAAAATGAAAATAATTTTTTTCTACTAAAAACACACCTTCGATTCTGGTCCCAATTTTACAGGATATTTGGCATTGTATGAAGATTCTGTGGAAAAAATCCCAAATTAGTACCTGCGATTCTTACGTACAAAAAAATTAACAAATAAAAATTTAATTTATATAAATTCGTATGAACTCGACTATTATTTAAATAAAGTGAAAGGGGTTTGCCCGTAGTCAGTAAATTTGATTCACATCGTTGGGAAACTTGTTTTGAAATAGAGGTTCTTTCAATAAAGCTTGTCGGATGTGTTTCCCTTTTTGCCCTCTGCTATATGAATTTAATTTTTTAATTTTTTATTTTTTTAGTACGTGAAAATCGCAGGTACCACTTTGAGATTTTTTGCTCAGAATGTTCATACAATGCCAAATATCCTGTAAAATTGGGACCAGAATCGAAGGTATGTTTTTAGTAGAAAAAAATTATATATTTTTTTTTTCCACGAAACATGGATTTTCCCGTATCGGGAAAATTATGACGCTAATGTCATTCGGAAGTTGATGAAAAATAAAAACGTTAAAGTTGCTACGAATTTTTTGAGTGACCAATATTTGTTGAGATATTTGTTGAGATATTTAAAAAAAAAAACGTAAATCCTGAAGGGTGCGCTTTAAAAATCTAAAAAAAATCACAGAAGCACCTCTCAAATAGTACTACAAACTGGCAAATTTAAAAAAACATCTGAGAGGTCGACCGAAAAAAATGGCCTAGTTGATAAAGAATGCCTCATATATGAGGCGTATGCAAGCAAATACATTGTCGAACTTCGTCGATGGGAGACACGAAATTCCAGCGAGGATCGAATTTTCGACGAGTCTGGCCGAGTTTTATGTTGAGCAGGATTCTTAAGTGGTCGATGGCCGGCTTTCCAGACGGTATTTTTTGTCGGCCACTGCCGAGTTTCTAATTCACGATTTGAAAAAAAAGTCTAAAGAAGAAAATCATTACCAAAAATAAAGTCCGGCGAAAAGGCGTTATCGAAGGCGCCGAACGGGGAACACGGCATTGTCAAAAAAAAAAAAAGAGAAAAAAAAATACCGACGAGCGAGACCGAGGAGGGCCGTGTGTATTCCGCCAATACATATTAAACTACCATACTCCTACCGAAAGGACAGAAACGAATGGCCGGTGTCCCATGAAATCTTCGAGAAGCACAACATTCCCGAATCTTTTACTACGCCTCACGGAATAGATATACCATAAATAAAGTCCGTAAACGTTTTCGGTGAACGAAACGATCACCCACCGCGGCCCAACGGCGTTTCTTCTCCCCGCCCCGCCGTCGCTGACTATTTAATTATTTCCAGCTTCGCAGCCGGATCTTTCCTCCATAGCCGCGGGAATTAAATCTAGTTTTTTTTTATCACTTCTGTTCGCTCGTTCGCGATCGGCGCGGGCCGCGCATTCGTTCTGCCGAACGATTCGCGTGACCCCTCTGCGGAGAGCGCGAGATGAGAAATCGAAGAAAAAATTATAAAAAACTGAAATTTTCGGATTTCGTTGTTTTAAGGCAATTTTTAATATATTCTTCACCGCTGATTACAAAAATATAACTCATTTTACTTTTTGCGTGATACTTGATTCAGAAACTCGTGTCAGGCGTGAAATAGTACATTACTCCACGAGGGCGAGAAACGTTTTTCTAACGAGTGTGAGCTTGCAGCACGAGCCGAAGGCGAGTGCTGTAATCACACGAGTTAGAAAAACGTTTCTCGCCCTCGTGGAGTAATGTACTATTTCACGCCTAAAATTCGATCCCTCCGGTAAATTTCGGCCAAATTCGATACTAAAGGTCTTCATTCGTAGTATTGTATTTATATGCATTTTTAGGAAGATGGCTCAAAATGTATGGAAGCTAGAGATACCACAGAATTTTTTTTTTAATTTCGAAATCTCGTAAAATCTCGAAACGAGCCTCAAGCTTCTTGAAAATTACACCGGAGAAAGAGTCAAACATAGCTTCTTCTATGAGGAACATGGTTGCCGCGGACCTGGAAAACCTGGAAACCAGGAAAAGTCAGGGAAAAGTCAGGGGTTTCGTTGGGACCTGGAAAGGTCAGGGAAACGTCATGGAATTTTGTTTAAACCCTGGACATTTTTTGAAGCTGATGTCTTTCGTTCAATTCCGTGCTGCACGACACGCACACACACATTTTTCATTTCAGCAAACTTCTCGACTACTATACAGCATATATATGACTGTGTCGTGATATTAATTTCGTTAGGAACTCTTAATATTGTGAACAGAGTTTAATATATTAATAATCATTATATTGATTTGATTTGATTTGTTATATACGGGACAAGCCCTTTTACATAATATTTGATATTACATTTTACGTTATTTTTAATTGTTCTTTCCTATCCTGATCGATTGACTCGAAAAATTAAATTTTTGCTCTGGAAAACCGGGAAAAGTCAGGGAATTTCGGTTGGAGAATTTCGTGGCAACTATGAGGAAGCAAAAAAAAAAAAAAAAAGAATTATAAGAGAGATAAAAAAAAGTGCATTTTTTTGCAACTTTGAAAACGGGCGATGAAATTACTCCCGGTGGATGAGGTTCGTTGCGATACCGCAGAGGTATGAGGAAGAGCCGGAGGTAGCGGGGGAGGTGGGGAAAAATAAGGTGGTTTTCGGGAGGCGCGTTACGTCATCGGGAAGCAGGGAGCTCCTTACCTGGTGCAGCAACGGCAGCATCAGCGGCGCATACGGCAAACGGGCAACGATCCCTGCGCCACGTTCGTATGGCTCCGGGCCATCTCGGTGTTTCGGATAAGGACGCGTACGTATATCAAATCAAACATATCACGACTGGTTCTCGGCTCCGCCTTCGGCAGGCCAAATGTGCTCTGTCATCAGCGTTACCACGCCAGGGCCGCACCGGCACATCTTATCTCGAGATCGTTCCGGGCGCGGGGAAATACGCCGCCGATGTTGCCGTCGTACTTCGCCGCTCTCTTCCATCCCTCGAGTGGAAGAGAGCCAGAACGGCACTCCAAACTCCCGACGACCCTGGCGCATCGGGCTGCCACGTATCAACACATGCGCGCGACACACATCTCTGGATGCGGAATGACGCGGAGACCCGACGAGAACTTATCGTCGCTCGGGAAGGCTGCATTCAAGGATTCACGGAGTTTCGCGGAAAGAGTGTCAAGCGAGTGGAGACATAAATTTCATATTATCCTGCGATCGTTTCGGATCCGGGGAAATTAGTCACGGTTTAGGGAACGTAAAAAAAAGAAAAAAATTGTACGCTCGCTGATGCCGATTCGGCGGTTCTCCGAAAATCTCGAAGGATCAATTTTTGTTATGTGCACTGAGAAAAATTAACATGGTTGGAGTGAGCGTAGTAACTTTCTACTACAAAATATAATTTCGGAACGTTTATACTTTACAGTTAGGACGATAATCACAAATCATAATCGCAAATATAATTATCGTTTAATCAATTAACATATCTTTCGACAGAAACTCTATATATAGCTTCTGTTGAAAGTATTTGTTCTGTTGAAAAAATTTTTATGATTGCTTGTAGTTATCAAAAATATATCCTTTGACTTTCGAATGAATTATATTAAAATTGTAAAAAAGGATAGAAATTGTTATTTGCAAGGCTAAAAACAATTTCTATCCTTTTTTACAATTTTAATATAATTCCTTCGAAAGTCAAAGGATATATTTTTGATAATAATAATAATTTTCATGTACGGATGTCTTAACTTTCAATGCCATCACCGGTAATTTTAATACACAGGTAATTTTATACATTTTAATACAGGTACTGCATTTAAGATTAAATTATAAAAATTCAAATACAATGTCGGTGTATCTCGGTATATGAATTCTAATTTCATATACCGAGGTAAACATGCTGTAAACATTTTTAACGGTGTATGTATAGATGTTTCCGCAGGGAATTACTCCGTATAGTAGAAATACCTATATTTTTTTTCTCAGTGTTGACGAAAGGCGTAAGCGCGGATTTCTATCGAGATGTGTCTTTGCTTTGCGGGGATCAAATAATTCTGTCGGTTTTTTTTTTTTTTTTTTTCTGTTGCGGCGTCTGGTGCTCGATTTCGGACGAAATCTCACATTAATTTGTTTCCGGTGATGTCCGCTTAATTTTACATTTGCCCGAGGTGTATGGAGACATAAATTGCATATTGTCCCGCGATTCTTTCGGATCCGAGGAAATTAGTTAAGTTATAAGAAACATAAAAAAAAAATTGCTTGCTGACGTCGACTCGGCCGTTGCCTCAAAAGCTCGCAGGATAAAATTTTACAACGTGAACGAAAAACGTACATGTTCCTATCGACATGTGCCGTGCATCTCATGGATCAAATTATTTTGACAAAATTAAAAAAAAAAATAAATAAAAAGAAAAAAATATTGCGGCGTCTCATGCTCGATTTCGGCCGAAATCGCATATGGAATTATTTCTCGTTGACATCCGCTTTATTTTATAGTTGACCGGGGCGTCCGCTCAGATCAGCGAGAGCTGTTTGGAGATGCGCGACGTTCGGGATGTGATTTCATACGTTGAAGGTGACAAGACGAGGCATAGAAAGGAAGTGAAAAAAAAAAAAAAAAAAAATGACATCCGCGGATTACGGTCTCTAATCCAATCGGTCCCCGTTCCTCCGCCGCTTCATTCATTTCCGTTCGATCGTGAGTAGCGCGACGATATGTACCGTGGCCAGTTACGCTTTGGTGATAATAAACTCGCCGCCATAAAGCAACGATCGTAATTCTCGGCTCCCCGCCCGTTATTGTCGACGGGTGGAAAATAGCGGTGGGAAGACGACTACTTGCCATAGAAATTTACTACCGTACACTCGAGCTCTCTCGGAGTATCGACTATTGGACGTTTGTCTTCGTCCGGTCTTTCCGCTGTATAAATACAGGCTTATATCTGACTGTGGCCGCTTCTGGCATCGTCTAACCGGTGCCTATTTATCCTCGCCCGCGACTTCGCGCCTATCCGCCGTCCGCTCCGTCGATGGCCACACGTTTCCGCCTTATTAAAATTGGCAGATAACCTCGCAGTCGATGCGTATCTGAGTTTGCATTTTATACGCGTTATATAGGGACTCGCTTCTATCGATTGTAACGCGCCGATTTGAACGTAAATCGTGAGGAGGACACTCGTCCGTTTCGAAGACATTTAGAAAATTGTTAGCCGAGTTAAAGGGAAGAGAGGGGAAACGCGTCGGTGTGATTCAATGAGATTAAATCGGATTCTCGCGAGGGATAGTTGCGACTCTTGCAGTTTATTAAAGGCGGTGTGACGCCGCTTTATCCCCACTCACTTCGCACTCTGTCGTTGGTAAAAACTGTAATTAATTTGTCAAAGAGTGAAGAACCATCTGTGATCAACCTTAGATCTCGTGTATAGGGTGGAAAACCACCCCAGACGATATTCAAAACATGCGATGTCTTGCGAATTTTTGTTAGGTTTTCGGCTTAAAAGGTCGAATTTGAAGATGTTAGTTTGAACTTAAGATCGATCTGAAGTTCGAACTTACGATCGAACTTCAGTTCGAAGTTAAAATCGAATCTCAGTTCGAACTTGATTTCGTGCTTAAGATGGAACTCGAATTACAATCGATTTGATTTTTATCGAAGCATATCGGTGTGATTCAATGAGATTAAATCGGATTCTCGCGAAGGATAGTCGCGACTCTGGCAATTTAGTAAAAGCGATGGGACACCGCTTTCTCCCTACTTACTACGGACTCAGTTGTTAATAAAAACTGTAACTAATTTTTGAAAGAATGAAGAAACATCTATGATCGACCTTAGAACTTTTGTATGGGGTGGAAAACTACGCTATACGATATTCAAAAGATGCGATGTCTTGCGAATTTTAGTTAGGTTTTCGGCTTTGATGGTCGAATTTGAAGACGTTAGTTTGGACTTAAGATCGCTTTTGAGATCGAACTTAAGATCGCTCTTGAGATCGAACTTAAGATCGAATCTCAGTTCGAACTTAAGATCGAATCTCAGTTCGAACTTAAGATCGAATCTCAGTTCGAACTTAAGATCGAATCTCAGTTCGAACTTAAGATCGAATCTCAGTTCGAACTTAAGATCGAATCTCAGTTCGAACTTAAGATCGAATCTCAGTTCGAACTTGATTTCGTGCTTAAGATGGAACTCGAACTGCAATCGATTTGATTTATATTGGAGCGTACTGGTGTGATTCAATGAGATTAAATCGGATTCTCGCGAAAGGACAGTCGCGGCTCCCTTTCTACTTTATTAAAAGCGATGTGACACTGTTTTCTCCCCACTCACTCTGGACTCAGTGGGTAATAAAAAGTGTGATTAATTCTTTAAATGGTGCGGGCCATCTACGATTAAAACCACATTCTTTCATGAAGCGGACATCGATCAAGCTTCATGAAAGAATTTGCTTTTCATCGGCCGACGTCAGTATCGTTGATGAAAATAAGTTACAGTTTTTATTACCGACTGAGGCGTTTCACGTCCTTTGAAGGAGACCAGAGCGCTCCGCACTAGACAAATCGGTGCAACATAAAAAAAAAACAAACAAAATTTTTCTGAACACGTATGACTTTTTTCAGATTTTTCAATCAGCTTGGATTTTTTTTTTAATATGGAAAAAATCTGAAAAAACCCGAAAATCAAAAATAGCTGAAAAATCTGAAAAAATTCATACGTATTCAGAAAAATGAACGAATCTTTTTCATAAAAAAAAAAGTTTCGTTGCCGGCTAATTTGTTAAACTATTAATTTTTTGATTAATTTTATGATATGTGATTAATTTTATGTTTTGCATAATAACATTCTGGAATTATTATTATGCAAAATGAATATTTTCCGTACCTTTAATATGCATGAATTTTTTCCGATTTTTATACCATCGAGAAGTACATGCAATTTTCTCTTATTTTTCTCGAACTTATGCGAAATGAGCGCGACGTGACACAGCTACCTTAAGGACACGTACTGTAATAAAAATAACCATTCCCCGTCGTCTAGTCGTAAAACATTCTGTAAACGACGTTGAAGACTTGACGCTCGATCGAGGATCAATTGAGGAGCTCTCGAGCTCCCCAACGTGATTCGGCGCATCGAGGTTGAAGGGATCGGGAAAGGGGCACGGCTGTTCGATGCATCGGCAAAAAGAGAGAAGTAACGCGCTTTTGTTCGATCGAACATCGCGAACACACGCGCCCGTGTCTCAGACTCGGAGGATATACTTTTGGAAAAAGGGTGGGTGTGCGCGGGAGACACGGTTGACACACGGGCCCGAGGACGTGTTATGTTGACGCCGACTAGCGATCTCTCGGGCGACGTTTTTAGAGCCTGGGAACCGGGCCTATAAACTTCTTCGAACATATCCGAACGCGCACTACCTATCAACCGCGTGTTATCCCGCACAAATCCTGCCGGATCCTCCAACAACCATCACCCCCGCCCTTCCCCCTCGGCCGTACTCAAAATTGAATGCCAAAATAAAATTAACGAGCGAACAGATAAAATGGGTCCCGCGAGATTTTGAGGGGCTGTTAGGCCGTTTCGTTAGAGCCCCGACAGACTCTTTTCCGAGATCGTTTGATTTACTTTGCGAGATTATAATGGTCTGGAATACCGCGCTCGCAAATATCTTTTTTATTTTTTTTTATTATTATTATTTTTTTTTTTTACATCTTGTAGATCTACCTGACGACGTCGCGCCGGACTTTAACTACCTTCGATATATTACGATCCTTGACTTCGCCTCTCTTCGTTCCTGCACACTTCACCGATCCCCGGTCGATCGGCTCCTTACCATACCTTACCTATTACGAAGCTTCTCTAGTGAGCATATTGTTGGTTTTTTTTTTTCGTAAACATGGCGAGGTTTTATTTTTGAGGGTGATTCGACACTCCATTGACAACAGCAAGTTTTTTTTTTTTTGTAGAAGATACACAGTAAAATAGGTACCAACGTTTCTTGTCCACAACGTCAACAATCCTTTTTTTGTTAATTTTACAGAAATGTCTGTCAATTTTACGAATATTTTTTGTAAAATTAACAACAAATAATTGTGGTTGTTTGTGGACAAAAAAAGGATTGTTGAATGTGCAAATATTTTTTACTGTGTATGACGCTGGTTCGTCAATTGTCGGGGACGAGGCGTTGGCTTGGGAATATTTAAGGAAGTTGGAGTGCTTCACAGTAGTCCAATGAGTGCTACTTTTCAAAATCGTTTATACAAACTTTTACAAATCTATTGATTATAGTGGATGGTTATTTTTATGTAAGCAGATGTCCTTAACCTACGACAACATTAATTGCAATCGATTTGCAAAAATATTAACTGGCTTTTGCTAATTTTCAAAAAGGTACATTTTCGTTCATTTTTTTCAAAGAATAATCCGCAATTTTTGCTGGATTTTGATGTATTATGGCTCATTCTCGTTCTTGAAAGATGCTCTAGGTATAAATTCACCATCAAGATATTCGATGTTTTTTTCCGTTTAAAAATGACAGTTGTTTGTGAAGCAATTTCGTCAATGGATAAACAAAGGGCTGCCATTTTTAAACGGAAAATACTATCGAATATCTAGATGGTTAATTCGTAGAGCATCTTCCAAAGAAGAGAATGAACATAATACGTAATACATCAAAATCGAGCAAAAATTGCGTATTGTTTTTTGAAACAATTGAACGAATATGTACCTTTTCGAAAAGTCGCATAAACCAGTTAATATTTTTGCAAATCCTTTGAAATTAATGTTTCTCTTGGTTAAGGACATCCACTATAATCAATAGATGCGTAAAACTTTGGAAAAACGATTTTTTAAATGTAGCACACTAGTTAAATTCGTTACATAGGAAATCCTATGTTAACTTTAGTAAAACGAAACTTTTTTCGAAAAAAATTTAAAAATATCGAATTAAAACCACCGCCATTGTTTTCAAGTGGCACGTTTCCCAACGCATTACATAAAAAAAAATTATTTTTGAAAGAGAAAGGAAAACATTTTGAAAAAAATTGTAAGGCTGCTCATTTGACTAGTATGAAGTGCTCCAAGCTCTTTAAGGATCAAAAAAACGTTCCGGACCGCGTGATTCGAGTAATTTTTTTCGCGACCCGCACGAATCCGGCTCAAGATTTACTCTTTAGAGATTTCGAGCTGAGCAACGAAAAAAAAATTTCTTGGGGATTTTTTCAAAACGGTTTTTTTGTTTTTTACTTTAATTGACGATGATACACGACCATCCATCTGCATCATGTAGATATCGCGTATCGTTATCCTGTACCCCATTTATTAATTTCATCGACAGAATTAAAAAACCGTGTCTAATTGTCCCATGGAGGGATAAATTCGTCGGGCTCGCCAAAACAACTCAACTATCAAGCTAAATTCCTGCGCTGTATTATAAGATAAGCCCGCATCGATGAACGCGACGATATATCAAGTCCGGTCGACGGGTTACACGATTTCGTCAGTCGAAAGCGATAGAGCCGCCCACTTGGCAATCGCGCCTCTCGCTCTCCCGAGGAACGGCTATTATACGCCCGGCCGAAACATATTCGACGACTATCAAAAGTAATTTTTATGTCGCATTAATTCGACATTCTATTTCGTTTCCGCATATATATTAACCATGATGACGAGCCGCGACGGTCAATCTCTTTGACCTCCCGTTAATCAATCGTTGACTATTAAAAAAAAAATATATATATATATATATATATATATTTTATATATATAAAATATAAATATATACTCGAGATAAACCAAACACTGTACGGTAATTAGATAGAGCACTAAAAAAGATCTATGGAGGAGGCCTCTAGTGATTAACGCGAATGCAAATAAATTTTGATGTACGAACGATAGTTTTTTCTGGATGAAAGATTTCGAGGGAGTTAACCGTGCAGTGGGAAGAGAAGTAAAAAAAAAAAAAATTAATATAATTTTATATAATGAAATCGTCGACTAATAAAAAAAGATATATATGATTGTTATTCTTTCCCTTTGTTCGACGAATGTATTTATACTTAGTTCTGTGTCGCACCCCGAAAAATAATTTATTTGACGGCCACCCGCAATTAAATATTTATTTGGGTTAAATTAATATTTTAATTGATTTAGATAATTATTATTTAAACCAAATGAATATTTAAAGGGCGGGACGTCCGTCAAATAAATTATTTGTCTGGGTGCTCACTCTCTCAATCAGCTATTGTCCATTTGGCCCTTACGTTTACGTATCGCGCCTGTAATTGGGCCAAGCCCGTTAATCTACCAATAAATAAATAAATACATGTATACTCGAGATAAACCAAACACCGGACGTTAATTGCATAGAGCACTAAAAAAAGTCTCGATTGATTAACGTGAATGCAAATAAATTTTGATGTATAAGCGATAGATTCTGCTGGATGAAAGATTTCGAGGGAGTTAACCGTGCAGTGGGAAGAGAAGTAAAAAAAAAAAAAAATTAATATAATTTTATATAATGAAATCGTCGACTAATAAAAAAAGATATATATGATTGTTATTCTTTCCCTTTGTTCGACGAATGTATTTATACTTAGTTCTGTGTCGCACCCCTAAAAATAATTTATTTGACGGCCACCCGCAATTAAATATTTATTTGGGTTAAATTAATATTTTAATTGATTTAGATAATTATTATTTAAACCAAATGAATATTTATCGGCGGGACGTCCGTCAAATAAATTATTTGTCTGGGTGCTCACTCTCTCAATCAGCTATTGTCCATTTGGCCCTTACGTTTACGTATCGCGCCTGTAATTGGGCCAAGCCCGTTAATCTACCAATAAATAAATAAATACATGTATACTCGAGATAAACCAAACACCGTACGTTAATTGCATAGAGCACTAAAAAAAGTCTCGATTGATTAACGTGAATGCAAATAAATTTTGATGTATAAGCGATAGATTCTGCTGGATGAAAGATTTCGAGGGAGTTAACCGTGCAGTGGGAAGAGAAGTAAAAAAAAAAAAAATTAATATAATTTTATATAATGAAATCGTCGACTAATAAAAAAAGATATATATGATTGTTATTCTTTCCCTTTGTTCGACGAATGTATTTATACTTAGTTCTGTGTCGCACCCCGAAAAATAATTTATTTGACGGCCACCCGCAATTAAATATTTATTTGGGTTAAATTAATATTTTAATTGATTTAGATAATTATTATTTAAACCAAATGAATATTTATCGGCGGGACGTCCGTCAAATAAATTATTTGCCTGGGTGCTCACTCTCTCAATCAGCTATTGTCCATTTGGCCCTTACGTTTACGTATCGCGCCTGTAATTGGGCCAAGCCCGTTAATCTACCAATAAATAAATAAATACATGTATACTCGAGATAAACCAAACACCGGACGTTAATTGCATAGAGCACTAAAAAAAGTCTCGATTGATTAACGTGAATGCAAATAAATTTTGATGTATAAGCGATAGATTCTGCTGGATGAAAGATTTCGAGGGAGTTAACCGTGCAGTGGGAAGAGAAGTAAAAAAAAAAAAAAATTAATATAATTTTATATAATGAAATCGTCGACTAATAAAAAAAGATATATATGATTGTTATTCTTTCCCTTTGTTCGACGAATGTATTTATACTTAGTTCTGTGTCGCACCCCTAAAAATAATTTATTTGACGGCCACCCGCAATTAAATATTTATTTGGGTTAAATTAATATTTTAATTGATTTAGATAATTATTATTTAAACCAAATGAATATTTATCGGCGGGACGTCCGTCAAATAAATTATTTGTCTGGGTGCTCACTCTCTCAATCAGCTATTGTCCATTTGGCCCTTACGTTTACGTATCGCGCCTGTAATTGGGCCAAGCCCGTTAATCTACCAATAAATAAATAAATACATGTATACTCGAGATAAACCAAACACCGTACGTTAATTGCATAGAGCACTAAAAAAAGTCTCGATTGATTAACGTGAATGCAAATAAATTTTGATGTATAAGCGATAGATTCTGCTGGATGAAAGATATCGAAGCAGTTAACCGTGCAGTGGGAAGAGAAGTAAAAAAAAATTAATATAATTTGATATAATGAAATCGTCGACTAATAAAAAAAGATATATATGATTGTTATTCTTTCCCTTTGTTCGACGAATGTATTTATACTTAGTTCTGTGTCGCACCCCGAAAAATAATTTATTTGACGGCCACCCGCAATTAAATATTTATTTGGGTTAAATGAATATTTTAGTTGATTTAGATAACTATTATTTAAACCAAATAAATATTTATCGGCGGGACGTCCGACAAATAAATTATTTGTCTGGGTGCTCACTCTCTCAATCAGCCATTGTCCATTTGGCCCTTACGTTTACGTATCGCGCCTGTAATTGGGCCAAGCCCGTTAATCTACCAATAAATAAATAAATACATGTATACTCGAGATAAACCAAACACCGTACGTTAATTGCATAGAGCACTAAAAAAAGTCTCGATTGATTAACGTGAATGCAAATAAATTTTGATGTATAAGCGATAGATTCTGCTGGATGAAAGATATCGAAGCAGTTAACCGTGCAGTGGGAAGAGAAGTTAAAAAAATAAAAAAATAAAAAAATAAAAATAAAAAACTGGGAAAGCGCCTGTTAGCCCGCTGGCTGACAGAAGAACCGGCTACTTTGCCTACGCGCAATTCATATTACTTCGGTAAAAGGAGCGGGAGAAAAAAGGATGCATCCTGGCACGCAACGGTACTAACCAGCGGCGGAGCGTCCCCTCGGCACTGCCTCGATCCACATGCTCGATCGTTCATGACAACACGCTCAATGCGCTCGACGAACGAACCCCAAGAATGTTTATTTGATAAGGCCCCCTCTCGTTGTAAGATATAAGTTCAATTTGCATATGTCAAAGCCTCGCACGTACAACCGTGAGCGCTCCCTCGTAGTTGTACCGTCGGGCGGCTGCCGGCCGTGTAATATCGACAAGTTTATGAACTCGACGAGAGGCCGCGCCGTCCCTCCGGTTAACATTTCTCGACAGCCTGGGCACTCCGTGCGACCCGCGATAATTGCGTGATCCAATAATATTCTATCGGCACCGAGGAATAACGGACTTTTATTGCGGACGATCTCGGGATAGAGAGAGAGAGAGAGCTGGCTCGGAAATCTGCGAGCGACGTGCAAGTCGCGTGCACGGTTAAAAATAAATAAATAAATTAATTAATTAATACATAAATAAATGAATAAATAAATAAATACATAAATAAATGAATAAATAAATAAATACATAAATAAATGAATAAATAAATAAATACATAAATAAATGAATAAATAAATAAATACATAAATAAGATTCGTACATTTAACGAATGCTTATTTTCCACGATCTTTTTTCTTGTTGATTTTACATTTATTTTTTCGGCGACCAGGGTTTTTTTTTTCAGGAGATTTATTGGTAGATTTCTATCAGGGGAATTGTTAAATTAATGAAAAATTATTTTTTAATTAATAGTTTTGTTACGGACGATCTCGAGACAGAGAGAGAGCTGTCTTGGAAATCCGCGGGCGACGCGCAAATCGCGTGCGCAGTTAAAAAAAAAAAAAATAAATAAGATTCGTACATTTATCAAATGCTTCTTTTCCACGACCTTTTTTCTTGTTGATTTTACAATATTTTATTTTGTCGACGAATCTTTTTTTTTTAATTAAAAGAATTGTTAAATTAACGAGAGAAATAATTTTTTAATTAGGAGTTTTATTACGAACGATCTCGAGGTAGAGAGAGCTGTCTCGAAAATCCGCGAGCGTCGTACAAGCCACGTGCACAGTTAAGAAAAAAAAAAGATGGTTTGTACATTTAACAAACGCTTCTTTTCCACGATCTTGTTTCTAGTTGATTTAACAATTTTATTTTTTTGTCGACGAAGAATCGTTGAATGAACAACAGAAATAATTGTCAACGTGGAGCCATTTCAATAAATTTCTTATCCCGTGTTTTCGTCAATAGATTTTATCACTAATATCAAAGATAAAAAAGAATGCACGGAATCTATTTAAAAAAAAAAGAAACATCGTGTGAACATCGTGTGAACATGGTGGGTGGCAATATTGCCGAAAAATCGCAACAAATTTACCGCGACAGACGGACGAGGGTTCATTCATAAGAGACGAGTGGAAATTAACTGGCTGTATCTGACACGGGAAGAGCCCGGGACTGACAGACTATACCGACAGTTGTATAAGACGAATTGAAAGCGGAACGTGTCCCGAATCCAAATGCACAGCTCCGAGAGGGGAGAATAAGGACGAAAGGAGAGAAATGGGATGGGTACGTGTTAGGGGAAGCTGGGTAGTATAGTATTCCGAACAGGAGCCTGCCGCAGGAAATGCTCTCCGGGTCTCGTGTACAGCCCCTTGGGTGGCCGAATCACGTATTTCCACATCCTTTGACTACGAGCAAACAAAACTTCGAATGTTACGCCGTAGCGCCCTTTTTCATCTGATAAGGCAAATGTCCCAGTAATCGACACCTTAAGCATAATTCCCAACTTCAATAAATTGTAGCTCACACATAAAGACGTCGATAACTGTCATTATAAGTTACAATAAATCACCATACGCTTGTCAATAAATAGAACGCTTAACATTTGGTCTACCTTATCTTATTGTAAAGAAAAAGTGACATAAAACTGGAGATGTGCAAATGTACCAGTCGTGGACATACTAAAGTCATGATTTGCCCAGTAATCGACCCGTGTATGACGCAGTGATCGACAACCACATTTTATCATTGCGCACACGAGGCTCACTTGCTCACTGATAACAACGACAAACGGCATTATTTAACGGTATAGTAATAACGAAATAACATTTTAGTAGGTAAGTCTTTCAGCATTTTATTAAAAGTATATAACAGTTGCAGTAATACCCGCGGATACGAAAATTGTGACGCCATTTTTTCGGTGAAAAAAGAAACAACGTTAGTGGATTACAAGATAGTATTCAGTCATGGACATATGTACGACCTAGTTATTGACATGAATTATTTTGCTGTTTAATTATTTATAGAGACTCCAATAGCCCTGTCGATAACTATTCCTCGTACAGTTCGATCGTTGAATTAATTTTGACATTATTTTTTACCATCTAATTCGTAAAAACAATACGTGATTTACATACATTTTTTATCCACGATATTGTCCTAGTGATCGAGATTATTGCGTAAGTAATTTTACGACAACGGAACATTAATTTAGTGATAATAGATTCTTCATGTGTGAATTAAATATTGTGTCAAATTAAACTTACCCAGTTAAAGTCTTCATGCATTGCAGAATGTAACCAAATGTCAGGAGTCGAACCGTAGCCTCCAAATGAAGGATTCCAGCGAAAATACGCTCGGCTCAAACTGCAAGTTTTCGATTTTCTAATGATTACTGTTCTGATTTTACAAGCCTCTACATTTCACATAACGTTGAACTTACCTTGGAGAAAGTGTCGTTAATTTTGTTAACCGTCGAAAAGCACTCAGTCTTATTTATCGCTCTTTTATCGCTGAGCGGTCGATTACTGGTACATGGTCGATTACTGGGACATTTAATTGATACGAATTTGAAAAAAAAAAAAAAATTATAGATCGTTACAGCGTTGAAGATACGGTCGGTTGCTATAGGTTACCATCCCCATTGATCACAGACGAGCGAGTAATTGTGCACCGGTGTTATCGCTCCGGTCGTCCTCCCGAGGTGGGGTTCGAAAGTCTTCGAGGCTCTTATTAAAAAAGTTTAGTGCCTCATTAACGACCGTTGCCTCCGACCATGCAATCTCATTATCCTTGCAGCTTTGGCCCTTTCCCTTTTTTCGTTCCGAGGGTTTCTTCCTCTACAATGTTGTCCCAAAACGCCTAATTATATTTTTTTCATTAAAAACTACCTCTCGGCCGTTGAAGCCCTTTATAGATGTTCCCGTTCCCGTTTTTCCGCGACCATCGACTCCCTTCATAGTTTCCTACGAGCCGTCAATTCCTCGCGCAATATAAGCTTCCCGATGTTTCCTCCGGACCTTGACACTCCGCATAACACGCAGCACATCTCGACGGATGCTGCAAGCGCGAAGAAACTTACGCAGGGTGTTCAGAGGTCCTTGAAGTCCTCGGAGTCCTGGGATTGTCCTTGAATTTTGTCGGACCTTGAAAAAGTCCTGCAATGTCCTTGAATTTCACATAATGTCCTTGAATTTTTTATTTCCCCGAAAATTTGAGTTTGTTTAAAAATGTATATTTAGTTTAGTAAATGTTTTTGTCTTTTTTTTAAATGAACTGCCACGTATATCGACGTACTTTTTGCCGCTGAACACGATCGGCTGGCCTTTTTGGGGCTAAAGTACAGTGAGACATTGGAAGTCTCGATTTTATGCACGAAAAATCGTATTTTTGGAATTCAAATGGAAAATATTGGGTTGGGAGTACAATAAACGTCATATTCGCGATCAGTGGGAAAAATACGTGAAATATAGCTTTTAAACAAAAAAAATCTATTGTATAACGATTTTTCACTTTTTGAGCCACTTTTGGAAAAATGTTGAAATTACCGAAAATCAACATTTTTCCAAAAGTGGCTCAAAAAGTGGAAAATCGTTGTTCAATCGATTTTTTTTGGAGTTAGGAAAAATCCGGCGAAAATCAATATTTTTACAAAAGTAGCTCAAAAAGTGAAAAATCGTTGTTCAATCGATTTTTTTTTTTGAGTTAGAAAAAATCCGGCGTGCCCATCGTGTTCGACGGGAAAAAATACACAAGATAGGTGCGAAGTTTTAGAATCGTTTTATGGCGCCGTTCGAGGACGTTGAAAAACGTGAAAAATTGATTGGAAAGTGGTAGCCTTGGAATTTTTGATGAAATGTTTTTGCCGTTTATAAAATTAGCTGCGACGTATTCCGACGCATTTTTGTGAACATGAATCTGCTAGGCTCTCACTTTGTGCGTAAGTGCAGTGGGACTTTTGTATCTTCGATTTTATACACTGAAAACAGTTTGCTCTAATGTGAAATCGCATTTTTGGGATTAAAATCTAAAATATTGCGTTTGGAGCAAAATGAACGTCATGTGTAGTGACAATCCTAAAAAAAAAATGTTTATCTCAATTCCGCTCAGATACATATATACATTCGTGCATAGTGAGTGGTTTTGGATTCTAAACGAAAGCGGTTATCGAACTAAATGTTATTTCGTACGTCGCGCGCGATATGCGTATTTAATGTACTGGCAGTGGAACTTTTTATGCATAAACAGGTTTTTATGCATAAACATATTAGGGGAGAGCGGGGCAAAATGGCACAACGGGGCAAAACGGGATAACGAGACGAAAATTCAATTTTCCAATAACTTTTGGATGGTGACGATGGTGGTCCGTGGGGTAGAACGTGGTTGAAAATCCGGACGTATCGTTGGGACAAAATAGGGCATCCAAAGAATTATTGCAAAATTAAGTCTTGCCCTCACCGTCCCGTTTTGCCCCACCGTCCCATTTTGCCCCGCTCTCCCCTAAGTACAATTTAATGTTCGGTACATTAAGAAAAATTTCATACACTTTACTTTTAATAATTCACTGTAATATTACTATAAAATTACTTAAATTCCAATAACATACTTCAATATCAATGAAAAAGTATATTAAAATTTCATCACAATCGTACATTAAAGCAACCATTTTTTACAGTATTTCGCTTCCCTGTGCGTGTTTCGCACAGTCAATGATCCAGCCTTGCAGCGTTTTTCCGCGAGCATCTTCCGAGTTCCGCACGAGCTATCAATCTCTCGCGCAATATAATCCCGCTGTTTCCCCGTTGCCTCGCCACTGCGCGGAATACGCAGCACACCTAGACGGCTGCTGGAAGCGCGACGAAGTTTAAAGCGGCGACAACAATAGATATCCCCCTCGGACGTTTAGCTTTTAACTGGCAGGACATTCGACGCGCCGGATCTCTTCGGCATGTACGCCGCAAAGATGCAGCATAACCGTCCGCATAGGATCCGAATAGGCGAAGGGGACGTCTCGGGGCCCCCGGAAAGGCTCGCTGACGGGTACGAGACTCGATAACTTCGAAATCAATTGGCCGATAGGAGCGCGCACGCGCAGATGCAGATGCACATGCGCCGGTGAATGTCGCGCGCGCGCGCGCGCGCGCATGCGCGCAGCGGTAAGGCATCAGCGGCTCCAATGTATACCATAAATATCGTGCACAGCCTCCGCGGTGCATGTTACACTGTGAAATGCTCACTGCCCCTTGTCGGCCAATAGATTGTTATGTATCCGCTAAGATGTTAAACTTATTGCATACATTCGAGTGAGTGAGCCTCGCGGATAGCCGGAGGTTGTGTTTCGCATGCATTTCTTCGCTCCGGGCACCGTCGGACCGAACTCCCCGTGGGCTCGCTGCGCTATCCTCGGGCCGAATGTTCCACCGCGTGGAAACAATGGCGCGAAGCGTACCGTCCGGCGGAATCTCTTATAAATTCCTCGGCCGCAGAGGCGCGGCGTGAGGGGAGTCTGCGAGGAAGACGGAGAAAAAATCTCGTCGGTCGCAGCGCGATGGCGTTTTTTTTTCTTCATTCTTTTTTTTTTTTTTTTTTTTTTTTTGCAATTTCTACAAAAGTCTGAAAGTGTGTTTCTCATCGTCCGGCAACATCTCGCGCTTGATTCTCTCAGGGTTATCGGGCGAATAAGCATCATTTTCTCTGACATTAAGATGTCGATAACTGTCATTGTAAGTTACAATCGGAGCTGGGCAAATACCCTAAGTGCTTGAAGTGCGTATTAAAGTATCAAGTACTCGAAGTACTGAGCGCTAGGTAGTTCTTGAGTACTGACGTATTGAGTACTGGCAGAACTAAATTCTTGAAGTTTTGAATATTGGGCATTGACTCAGTACTTGATGCTTCAATACGTATACAAGTACTCAGTGCATTTTGCCCAGTTCTGGTTACAATGCATCTGTATAGGGGCGACCGGGGCAAAATGGCACAGCGGGGCATAAGGGGACTGTGAGAGCAAAACTCAATTCTCCAATAATTTTTGGATGCCCAATTTTGTCCTAATGATACATCCGAATTTTTAAACCCGTTTTGCCCCACGTACCACCGTCGCCACCATTTCAAAGTTATTGGAGAATTGCTTTTTGTCTGATTATCCCGTTTTGCCCCGCTGTGCCATTTTGCCCCGCTCTCCCCTACTCTTGTCATCAAATAGAACGCTTAACATTTGGTCCACCTTATCTTATTGTAAAAAAAAATTTACATAAAACTCGACTTGTGCAAGTGTATCAATCATTATTATTATTATTATTATTATTATTATTATTATTATTATTATTATTATTATTATTATTATTATTATTATTATTATTATTATTATTATTATTATTATTATTATTATTATTATTATTATTATTATTATTATTATTATTATTATTATTATTATTTATTCATTATGAGACTCAATCATGGACATACTAAAGTCACACTGAGAGAAAGAAATTGTTGGATTAACCAAGGCGCGTTTCCCTGCGTTCAAAGGCGTTATTTAGTTGGTGCAATAAAAAAATTGTTTGAATCGAAATAATTTCAATCGACTGAAGCGAATAATCGTTCAACAAAAGGATGATTTAGTTGTACAAACCAAATAACAGTTTTCGACGAATGTGACCGAAAATTTGGTTAATAAAACAATTTTCTTTTCTCAGTGCATGGTTTTCCCAGGAAACAATGGCGCGAAGCCGTACCGTCCGGCGGAATCTCTTATAAATTCCTCGGCCGCAGAGGCGCGGCGTGAGGGGAGTCTGCGAGGAAGACGGAGAAAAAAATCTCGTCGGTCGGAGCGCGATGGCTTTTTTTTTTCTTCATTCTCTCTTTTTTTTTTTTTTGCAATTTCTACAAAAGTCTGAAAGTGTGTTTCTCATCGTCCGGCAACATATCTCGCGCTTGATTCTCTCAGGGTTATCCGGCGAATAAGCAGAATTTTTTTCAAAGTCCCTTTAACGATCAATTAGGAAGTTTGTTTGGATATACTCGGCTCTCGGGCGGCGCGCGATGTGCAAGCGCAGGATATGAGCACGCACGTTGAAAGAGCGCGCGGAGAGAAAGAGGCGCGTCTCACCACGCGAATTTCAAAAGGCGAATCTACCTTCGCGATCAAACGTGTTAAGTCATTCTTCTCTCTCGCCCCCCCCCCCCCCCCCCCCCCGCGCCGCCCTCCGGCGAAACGTTTTTTTCATGAAGTATTTCAGGGGCAACTCTTGGCGAGGCTGATAAAATCGGCGAGTACCCTGGGCCAATAAGGATCCGCGCCGGGTCTCCGCTTGCTGGCTCCGGTACTTGGCTCTCCTCGCTACTCTCGGCGGCTGTTCCGTACGGTGGTGCCACACTGTGCCGCGGACGCGCCGCGGATGGGGCATTTATTTGCCCGTTTAATTAGACAGTTGGTATCCTTATCCGGCGTGAATCTTCGTGCATGGGCTCGCTTCTCAAGTTGAGCAGCACCCGCCGACGCCGGGTATAAGGAGCCGGCGAGAGAGGTGCGGCAAAAAGAGGCGACCGTCGGGGAGACCCTGAACTTCGACATACGCGCGAGCCAAATCTCCCTCCCTCTCTCACGGGCCTTGAACCCTTTGAAGCGCGCCCACGCGGCCCTAGCCTCATTTCGTTCTCTCAAGGAGGCTGGGTCGCTCCGCACCGCTCGAACGAGTGCCAAATTTTCTCTGTAACGTCACCTCTGAAAACTGAGATTTTCAAACCTCGAAGTGACGTTCGCCCGTGTGTCACTTCAGATCGAGATTTTCAAACCGGAAATTACATTTTCGCGTATGGCGTCACTTCCGTTCAAAATCGAGATTTTCAAACCGGAAGTGATATTTTTTCCGAATGACGTCACTTCCGGTCAAAATCTCGATTTTCAAACCGGAAGTGATATTTTCCCGAATGACGTCACTTCCGGTAAAAATCGAGATTTTCAAACCGGACGTGATATTTTCCCGAATGGCATCACTTCCGGTCAAAATCGATATTTTCAAACCGGACGTGATATTTTCCCGAATGGCGTCACTTCCGGTCAAAATCGATATTTTCAAACCACAAGTGACATTTTCCCGAATGACGTCGCTTATGGTCAAAATCGATATTTTCAAACCGGAAGGGACAATTTTCCGTACGACATCACTGCCGGTATAAATTGAAATTTCCAAACCGGGTACGACGTTTTCCCGTATGACGTCACTTTCGGTAAAAATGGAGATTTTCAAACCGGATGTGACGTTTTTTCGTGTGACGTCACTTCCGGTCAAAATCGAAATTTTCAAACGGGAAGTGACGTGTTCCCGAATGACGTCGCTTCTGGTCAAAATCGAGCTTTTCAAACCGGAAGTGACGTTTTACCGAGTGACTCTAGGTCCGGTCGAAAACTAAGATTTTTAAATCAGACGTTTTTCCGTATTACGCCACATTCTGTCAAAAACGAACATTTTCAAACCGGAAGTGACTCAACGTAATCTAGTTCGCCAAGAATTGACGATCCAGATATCTTTGAAGGACCAAAAATTAGGTTATCGAAAATTGACAATCTTTCGTTTCCCGATCGATGCCATTTTCTCACGAACAGTTGTAATTTCTCAATGGATAATGCTATGCATTTTCTTTTTTTTTGCAAATTCCTCGCTGCGAATGTTTGTCCATAAGCTGTAACAAAAAATACAAATCCCCTGGTCTGTTTGTGCGTAAAACATTCCCGGAAGGATGTTGAAAAAAGTCTCACTCATTTGACCGGTCCGGAGTCGCGCAGCGTCTTCGCCGCGCTCCTTCCGTCAATCCCTCCGCTCTCTCCCCATCCGCGCGGGTTCGGGGAAAATTCAACTATAGGGTCTTATCCGGACCAGAGCTTCGGAAGCAATTTAAGACAAACGGACTTGGAAAGTCCGCGGCTTATCCCGCGCGGATTATAACTTTCCGGCAGTGAACTCTGTCGAAATCGGTGAAACAGCCCGGTCGAATCTCGTCCCTCCCTTCGAAAACTCTTGGCGGTCGCAATCTTGACGAAATCTTCGCTCTCCGCTCGTTTCGTTGTTTCGACCTTTTCCGCGTAGTCGGCGCAGCACGCACTGGAGCACATCTCAATTATCGAAGCCCCAGCCTCGACGCTGGTTCGGTTACGACCGTTGCATTTATTTCTTTCCGTCAACAAAGCCGGACGGCTCCATCACCGGGCGGACGAGAGACACACGTATGAATTTGTCACTGCGAGAGAAGTCGAACGAGCCGAGAGATGTCAGCCCGACGGTGCATAATTCCCGGTAAGCCGCCCTATGACTGACGGCTTTCTCATTGGGCGTTAAAGTGTACTTTTTTGTCCCATTTACATTTTTTTCACGTCACCCGTATCTTCACACCATACCGTGCGAGGCATTCGTCGCCGTGTATTTATTCCGAATATGTATCATGTCCGGGCGGCGAAGGGTGAGATGAAAAAAGAGAAAATCCCCGCTAATCAAGAGTGGCACGACCGGACGAAAGGATAAACCAATCATACGAAGTGACATCGGATCGCTCGTATAGTTTTCATTCCTCGAATAAAAAAAAAAAAAAAAAAACACACGCACACATCACGAATTTCACGTGTCAAAGTCGCCGGTCGATGTCCCGGACAAACCTCGAACACGCGGTGAGACAAAATTTTTCGTCGATGACGGAAATACTTCTCGGTAGTCGGGACTCTGTCGTTAAAAAAAAAAAGGACTCAAAGTTGGATCATTTAATGCACCGGAGGTGTGCGGGGATGAGGACATCTGTCAATACGCCGCCGATAAAATAAAAGGGACCTACCGGCCTTCCGATTGACGAGGACGGCATCGAGATAAAAAAGAAACCAAAAAAACAGAAGAAACAAAAAAAAAAAAAAAAACCGGGGCGACTTACACGTATTGGTGGATCTATTTTCTTCGGCTCTAATTTCGTGAGGACAAACCTCGAACACTCGGTGGGACAAAATTTTTCGTCGAGGACGGAAATACTTCTCGGTAGTCGGGACTCTGTCGTCTAAAAAAAAAGGACTCAAAGTTGGATCATTTAATGCACGGAGGTGTGCGGGGATGAGGACATCTGTCAATACGCCGCCGATAAAATAAATGGGACCTACCGGCCTTCCGATTGACGAGGACGGCATCGAGATAAAAAAGAAACCAAAAAAACAGAAGAAAAAAAAAAAAAAAAAAAAAAAAAAAAAAAACCGGGGCGACTTACACGTATTGGTGGATCTAATTTGTTCAGCTCTAATTTCGTGAGGAGAACGTCGAGGCGCTGACGGCGACATGGAAGATAAGTGATGCTAAGGAGCGAGAAGCGTCCGGAGATGGCCGGCGAGGGGGCAGAGAAGACCGGCGGAGGGAGAGGCGCGGAGATGGCAACGAGGTTGCCTTCGGTCGGAGCCGAAGACACGCTGCGCTGCGCGTACGTGCACGGTGCCTCGGTGCTGCTGCCGGTGCTGCTGTTCCATGCGCCCGGTGATCCTCGCGGCCCGAGACGATCGTCCGATCCGCGCCACCGGGATGAGAAAGCGAGAGACTAAACGAAAGGAACGAAAGGGAGACGGGAGGTAGTCAGGGTCGGTCGGAGGTAAGAGGAGATCGAGGCGGCTTCACACCGATCACCGGCTGACGTGACACGGCCAGCACATTCCTTCATGGGAGAATGCTAATCGTGGTCCAGCCGACGCTTGCTTCCTCCTACTCCTCATCCTCCCCTCGCCTCTTCTCTTCCTCGCTCCTTTCCCATTTCGAACCACCACCCCCCCCCCCCCTCCCCCCCCACCCTTCCGAGCAGCGCTCTTGCTCTTTCCTCCGTTTCACCTTTTTCCCTTTTCTCCTTTTACCCTTTTTTTCTCCCCAACCCTCCTCGCTCCGTCGCGGTGCATCGCCGATCGCTCGCGCTCTCTCCCAAAGTCCCTCCGCCGTCTTCTTCACGTGGGCCAAAAACCCTTTTACCTCCGAATGCATCTGCCTGCAACGACGGCGCTCCTCGCGAGCCCTCGAGCGCCGGGGCTTTCACCCTGTGTGTGCACTCCGTGCAGCTCTTCGGATGTCTCCCTTTCTCCCTCGGTTCGCGAACTCTTCGCATCCAGAATTGCTTTTCAGTAACCTCCTTTCCGGAAGAATATCGGTAAAGATACATGTAGAATCCATTTGATACCGTATTAGAGAAACTATCCGGGGCTCAGTTGCTCTTCACTGTTCCGAACAAGCTTAGGAGGGTGGGCGAGGAACAAAAAATTGGATAAAAATTCTGCCGGGATATTGGAAACTGTAAAGCGGCTTAGTCGAGAGAGAATCAATGAAGTTTCCCGGCTGAGAGAGCGAGAGACGGTAAGTGTGGGGGGGGGGGGGGGGGGGGGGGTAAAACTGTCTGGGGGAAAAATGGAAAATGAGCAAAATCGGATCTTAGGCAATATAGAGCGGATCGCGATGAAAAATATGTAGGCCGATCCGGGCTCGCGCGATTCGCGCTCGCGAACATTCGCGCTTTCCGTTTCGGTACGTGGAATATGTTTGACCGATTTAAATTGTAACACGAAACTGTAAAGCGGCTTCGTCGAGAGAAATTGAATGAAGTTTCCTGGCTGAGAGAGTGAGAAATTGTAAATTTGGGGGGGGGGGGGGCAAAACGGTCTGGGGGGGAAAAAATGGAAAATGAGCAAAATTGGGTCTTCACCGACATAGAGCGGATCGTGATAAAAAATGTGTAGGCTGATCGGGGCTCGAGCGATTTGCGTTTTTCATTTTCGCCCGTGGAATATGTTTGACCGATTTAAGGTAGTACTTACGGACAGCCTGAGCTCACGCGAGTTCAGAGAGAATTGCGAATACATCTCGACGGGATAAAAATCTCTCAAAAATCAAGCATATGTAAGGTGCTGAAAAGATTGATTATGCGTAATAATAATTCCAAAGTGGTATTAACAAATGAATGAAAAAAAAAATAGTTCAACAAATCCCCCGTCAACTTAACGTTTTGTTCATATAAAAACAATTTGTTAATCTTTTTGAACACGTATGAATTTTTTCAGAATTTTGTGTAATTTTTGAAAATGACGGTTTTTTATTAACTAAAAACGCGATTTTCAAAAATTACACGAAATTCTGAAAAAATTCGTGCGTATTCAAAAAAATTAACAAAACGTTATCATAAAATAAAAAAAATTAGGTTGCCGGGTGATTTGCTGGAACATTTTTTTTCGTTAATTTGTTAATAACATTTTGGAATTATTATTATGCAAAATTAATCTTTTCGGTACCTTCCATATGGTTGATTTTTTTCAGGTTTTTATCTCATCGAGAACTGTTCGCAATTTCCTCTTTCAATTCTCTCTGAACTCACGTGGGCTCAGGCTGTCCGCTAATACTACCTTAAAGTATAACACGAAACTGTAAAGCGGCTTCGTCGAGAGAGACTCGATGAAGTTCCCTGGCTGAGAGAGCGAGAAATTGTAAGTGGGGGGGGGGGGGGGGGGGGGGGGCAAAACAGTCTGGAGGAAAAAATGGAAAATGAGCAAAATTGGGTCTTAACCGATATAAAAAAGTATGTAGGCTGATCCGGGCTCGAGCGATTCGCGATTTCCGTTTGCCGATTTAAATTGTAACACGAAGGAGGATAAATCGATGGGCGCGAATCCTCGTGCGCGCGTTTCCTCGACCTACTGCAACCTCATACACGGATGTAACCCGGCATCAAATCACTTTCGTGCTGGTCCACCCCGAACCAAGTTAAGACAACCTAGCGCCGCGCCCGCTAACTGATTTACAACCGGCACGTTTTGGTCTTGCGAAGTTCCAGCCAGCGCGACCTCAGCTCAAATTAAAGTTAGGAACAGTTCGTCCATAATACCTCCATTACCTTATAATTCACCTCGGATACGTGCTCGCGGTAGAATGAAGCCAACCCTCCCCCCTCCCCCATCGCCGATAAGCCGAGCGTGAAATGAGTTAGTAAAATTAAGTCGTGAAAAAGGTAACATTCGGAAGAGCTAGGCGTTCTACTTCGCCTCGTCCTCCGTGGCTCTTTCACGATAAGTGTAGGGGGGGGGGGGGGGGCGAAATTTTGAACGTTTCAAATGTAAAGCAGCGGATATTTCGAAATAGAAAAATAACGAATGGTCAAACGTACAACAGCAAGTGTTCTGGGAGTTCTTAAGTAGCAAATAAAAATTCAGAACATAAATGTATGGAATTGAACCTATATCGAGAACAAATATATGTATAGGCGATATTGCGAGGTGTGAACCTTGGAATAGACGAAAATTCAAACACTAGGAAGTTCGAGTTCTGGGAATCTAAAATTGCGGATATCAAGAGTGTTCATAATTTCGATTTTTTTATAGCAAAAGACCAGTAAGACACCAGCCAGTGTTCTGAGTCCATAATTAGTAAGTAAAAATTGAGAACATAAATATATCGAATTGAACCTATATCGAGACCAAATATATGTATAGGCGATATTGCAAGGGGTAAACCTTGAAATAGACGAAAATTCGAACACTAAGAAGTTCGAATCCTGTAAATCTAATTGCGAATATCAAGAGTGTTCATAATTTCGAATTCATTATAGTGAAAGACCAATAAGTCTGACGTTCAAACTGTTGAAAAGCCAAAAAGTCGAGCAGTCAAAAAATAGCCAAAGACCAGAAAGACGAACCGTTTGACTCTCGCTATTTTAGTCCTTCGATATTGCGCGTATCTAAGTTTTAGTCATTCGAAATCCGTATTCTCGACATCCTTCTGATAGGTATGTAGGCTATTAAAACTATTAGCTTGTCTCCATTTTCAACTTCAAAAGTTCAGCCTTCCTAAATCTGGTCGTTCGAAATCTTTACCTCCAACTTCTGAAAATGTACGTTCGAATAAAGAAAAAAACACTAAAAAATAACTTTTCAGTTAAACGGTTATCCGATTTACCTGTCTATCGAAAATACAATTACCGAACCACGTATTTTTCGATATTTTATTAGTCGCAATGATGAATATCGAAATACTGGCCCTCGGACATTTCAACTAGTGGAGAGCGGGGCAAAATGGGACAGTGGGGCAAAACGGGACAGCGGGGGTAAAACTCAATTTTCCCATAATTTTTGGATGTCCCATTTTGTCCTAACGATACATCCGGATTTTCAACGGCGTTTTGCCCCACTCACCTTCACCGCCACCATCCAAAAGTTATTGGAAAATAGCGTTTTGCCTCTTTATCCCGTTTTGCCCCGCTATGCCATTTTGCCCCGCTCTCCCCTATTGAAAACTTCGAGCCCCAACCGTCTGGCGTTGTTCGAAGGTTTAGACACGGATTTTCTCGTCTTAATGAAATTTTAAAATAAAAAACGGAAGACTCGATGTTCGGAGGCAAAAAAAACACGAAATGGTTGAAGCGGTCAGTTTGCGTTTTCGATCGAAGCGTAGAGGCTCCACATCGTCGGGCGCCCGCACCGAAGAAGGCAAAATCGCAAGGTTGAGCAGGCGAAAGCAGCTTTTTAAAAGGGGGAAGGTCCAACTGCCGTTGGTTATATCTCGTAGCCGCAGCTGCTTCGTTACCCAGATGACTGACACTTGGGCGTGTGTTAACCGTATAAGTATAAAGGACATCCTGTCATATTTTATTTGTACTTGGCTGCTCGCCGGTACCCGAAGCTATCACTCTCTCCGGCCCTCTCTCGCCACGGCTCTCTTCCCCTCTTCTCTCTTTTTCTCCCGGTTCCGAAGCAACGGCGACCCGACGTCGAGAAATAGCGAGAGCCCGCGGACGACCGAAGGAAAGATGCGCGGCTCGGATCGGATCAACGCTTCCAACAGACTTCCAGGCCACGACACTCAGCGCTCGGCCAACCCTCGACCAGTCACCCGACCATCAAATCAGCCGCTCGAAAGCTTTTTTTTTCTTCATTTTTTTTTTTTGCCGTGCGCGCCTATCCTCCGACTGGACTATTTAGTGAACACTTGCTCGAGGATCTCGCGTGCTCCACGAAGATAGATTTTTGTGAAATTCGTCAGCGAGACGGTATTTTTTTTTCATTTTCTTTCGTTAGTGAGCACTTGTTCTAGGAGCTCTTTTGCTCTCCGAAGTTAGACTTTTGGCGAAATTCGTCGGCAATACGGAATTTTTTCATTTTCTTACACGCCTAAGGTGAACGGCCCAATTACTGACCGCGTAAACTTCGCAGGGAATTGAAAATGAAAGAAGATTGTTAACAATCGTGTACGTATTGAAATAACTGGTATCACCGAAAAGTTTAGAGTCTTAATCAACTAAAGGAAATATTATTTTATTAATTTTGATCATTTTTTTAATAATAAACTCGAAATGGACGCACTGTTGTAAATGACCCGATGAGTGTCCTACAATTTTTTCATATAGCCTATATTGTGACTTATCTGGGGCCTAATCATTGACCTACAATTTTGTCATTTAGCCTAATCATAACTCACTATGACCATGCAGACAATCATGGGAATACACTGCGTTTTTATAGACTTAATCCTGACCCACGTAGTTTCCGGTGAAATTGTAATTTCTCATTCTTTTCTCGCGCACATGATTAAAAATGATGATTGTGTGATTAAAGGTCTATTAAAACAGTTGTTTTAATAGACCTTTGATCACACAATACAACTTGAATTCATAATTTTATTCGCTTCTGATAAAGGCAACGAACCGATTTGAGAAACGCAACCGCTCATCGAAACTGACAAAAAAATGGCCTGGGCGAGTTTATTTCTGGCGAGTTCACGGATAAAACTCTGAAAGGCGACAATTTTATAACATTTTGTCCCGATGCTTATTCAATCACATTATGCACAATATAAAGGACATACAAAAAAAATGTGGCTATGCCAGACATAAATAGAATTTTCTATCGTAGGTAATATGATTAATGAACAGTTATTGGGACAATAATTGGGCCGACTCGACTATTCGGTGAACACTTGCTCGGCGATCTCCCTTGCTTCCAGAAGATACAGATTTTTGTGAAATATCTTAGCAAAACCGGATAAAAAAAAAAATATATCTTACACGCCTATCCTCCGACTCGACTATTTAGTGAACACTAGCTCGAGGATCTTCCTTGCTCCCTGAAGACAGATTTTTGTGAAATTTGTCACACCCTGAAAAAAGTTTATTCCAATCAAAGAAAATTTATTAGCGACGAACACATTTTTTTATTTGGTTCATAACCTAATAGAGCATTTATTAAATTCTAATATATTTATTTGTTTGATATTATTATTCTTTTTATTGACGTGTTCACGACTCTATAATGCGCGTTGCCGGATAATAGCCGTGTTTTGTCTTGGTGCCAAGTATATCATTTCTTTGGCGCGAATAAATATCTATTCAAAATCGTATTTTCAATTATTCGATTTCTTTGTGTCGAATAAACATTAATTTTAAACTACAAATCAATAAATAGTCACTTCGAATAAATTTTTTACTGAAAGTAAAGAAAAGCCGTCATTTGAATCTAATAAAGATTTTTTGAGGCAACGAAACATTTCTTTTATCTTAATAAACGTCATTTGAAGATCGAAATTTATTTGATTTGAATAAATCTTTTTTCTGGGTGCAGCGAGAGGGCTTACCCTGGCACCCCCCCCCCCCCCCCCCCCCCCTCCCCCCACCTCATCCTCCATGTTTGTATCTCGGAGGTAAAACGTTGATGTATCGAATAACCGATGACCTGACTAATTTTCGAGATTCAGATTTTCGATCGTGCACCAACAATCGATCTTTCATCATCGGTGATCCCTCGTCGTATCCGCGATGACTCGGCTCCACGGACGTCGCTTTAACGCCTCGGCGATCGTACGATCTCCACCCCGACGGAGACTAATGATGAGCAATGATCAGTTGTGAATGCTCGCGCAGCCGACGTTGCCCTCTCGCTCGAACCCCTCGTTGCCTTCCCCGGACCAACTTTCTCCCCGTCTCTCTGTCTCCCAAGAATAAGTGGATAGTCGCGGTTCTCAGCTTTGCCACTATTGATTACCGATGATGTATGGCAATAATACCGTATCTCAAATGAGAAAATCAATCACTGGAGCGGTAGATGCTACGCGGGTCGGAAGAAGCCCCCGGAGCCATCGGAATACGTTGTAAGGGAGAGCGGGGCAAAATGGGACAGTGGGGCAAAACGGGACAGTTGGGCAAAACTCAATTGTCCGATAATTCTTGGATGCCCCATTTTGTCCCAACGATGCATCCGGATTTTCAAGTCCATTTTGCCCCACTCACCGCCACCGTCACCACACTGGTAAAAAAACAGCAGCTCAATCGAAGATTCGGGCAGGGACGAAATATTTCGTTGATCGAACTAAATATTCTAATGGCTTAAAAATAATTTGGTGAAATCATTTAAAAAAAAATGTTGAACTAACAAATCTTTTAGCTACAAATCAACAAAATATTTATTTGAACGTCCGTACCCGAATCTTCAGTCGATTCAACCGTATTTTTCCAAAAGTTCTTGGAAAATTGGGTTTTGCCCCATTATACCGTTTTGTCTCACCGTCCCATTTTGCCCCGTTCTCTCCACTACCGGGGAGGGCATCTCTCGATGCAGATATCGGAGTTTCAAACTTTGTTTCTTCGCCGTGTATATATATATATATATATATATATATATATATATATATATATATATATATATATATATATATATGATGTATGTATATATATATATGATGTATGGATGTATACGCAGAAAATCCGATTACGTGCTTTCGGTTCATCGGTAACTGCTCTCGAACAAGCAAGTAAATTTGATGCGTTGCCTTCCGAGTGAGGCCGCGCACAGCATTTAAGGACGAGCCACAATAGCTGGTCGACGATGGTATTTAGATAATGAACCAATTAGCGAAACACGTAGATCGGAAGTTCCCAGGAACCGGTAGAAGGTAACTATATGGCGGAACAGATCGGAATGCATTCACCGAGAGGAGCAACGCAGGCAAAGATGTTTGCCGGTTGTGTCGCCCGACCGTTCGAAAGATTAGAGCCCGGCTTGCCGTCTATCGGGCAGATACGCGCACGTGGAGCCTATTATGGGAACGGGAACTATCCGAGCTGGTTTCGACATTGTTCCACCGGGCCCGGATGCCAGTTCGCGAAGTTGCTCCTGATGCAGCGGGTACCGTTCCCCGGGGATCCAATAGACTCTTCATTTATGATCCGCCCAAGCCCCCTCGACTACGTTTAATGGAAACAAATGGCTCTCCGCGAATCGGCTCTCGATTTCGTGGAGCGAAGTCCGCTTCGGCGTGCAACGGGATCGCTGGTTTGACGAGGAAAGCGACAGCCCCGTAGACACCGGAAGTCCGATAGTGTGCAGTTATTTTGTGCACATGGCACGGAAAATGAGATTTTCGAACCGGAAGTGACGTATTTCCGATACGACTTCACTTCCGGTCGAAACATTGGATAATCAAACCGGTAGTGACGTATTTCCGATATGACTTCACTTCCGGTAGAAAACTAGATTTTTCAAACCGGAAGTGACCTACTTCCGATATGACTTCACTTCAGGTAGAAAAATATGATTTTCAAACCGGAAGTGACCTATTTCAGGAAATCTCATCTTTCGGCCGGAAGTGACGTCATATGAGAAACGTTAGCTCCGGTCGAAGAAGGAAATTTGTATGCATATTCTTCATTCACGATCCGACCAACCCCCCTGGAGGACATCCAATAGAAACAAATGGCTCTCCGCGAATCGGCTCTCGATTCCATCGAGCGAATCTGCTTTAGTGTGCAAAGAGATCGCCGTTTTGATGAGGAACACTACAGCCCCGAAGACACCGGAAGTCCGATAGTGTGCAGTTATTTTGTGCACATGGCACGGAAAATGAGATTTTCAAACCAGAAGTGACGTATTTCCGATACGACTTCACTTCTGATCGAAACATTAGATTATCAAACGGAAAGTGACGCATTTCCGATACGACTTCACTTCCGGTCGAAACATTAGATTATCGAACGTAAAGTGATGCATTTCCGATATCACTTCACTTCCGGTCGAAATATAATAGTCTTAAACCGGAAGTGACCTATTTCCGATATGACGCCACTTCCGGTCGAAACATTAGATTATCAAACGGAAAGTGACGCATTTCCGATATCACTTCACTTCCGGTCGAAATACAATAGTTTTAAACCGGAAGTGACGTATTTCCGATATGACGCCACTTCCGGTCGAAAAATAAGATTTTCAAAGCGGAAGTGACATTTTTCCGGACATATCATTCTTCGACCGGAAGTGACGTCATATGAGAAACGTTACGTCCGGTCGAAAAATGACATTTGTATACAATTCTCTTTTGTATGCATATTCTTCATCTATGATCCGCCCACCCCCTCGACGACGTTCAATTCAAACAAATAGCTCACCGCGAATCGGCATTCAACTCCATCGAGCGAGTTCCGTCTTAGCGCGCGAAGACAACGCCGGTTCAGCGAGGAAACCAACGGCCCCGAAGACACCGGAGGTCAGCGTTATTACGCAAATTTTTATTTTTCTCTCGAAATACAGAACGATGTATTTCCTTTATATATATATATATATATATATTACCAAGAATCGAAGCGGCATGTAACTGATGAAATTTACTCTGGTAATTTCCTCGCCAAGCACCGAGCAATCGACTGGCAAAGTTTTTTTTATTTCTCCGTCCGACCCGGTGAGTTAGCGAGGTATGTGCGATACCTACAGCGAAGAGTAAAGCGCACAGGGCGACAGGATGCTCCGGCATCGTAACGTTCCACGTTTGATTTCCTCCTCGCGAATTCCGATCTCACCGGCTGAGCTCTTCCGAGGGAGAGCCGGAGAGTCCGGAGCTACGGGGCTGCGCGCGGATATCCGCCATCACACCGCACACAGTACAAAGCACTGTATAAACAATAGCATTTATTGCCCTCTCTCGTCGGCTCTTCTCCCGTCGACAAAATAGTGCGAGTACCGACATAAGGTACCTCCGGCCAATATTTGCATGGCCTCCTCTTCGGTGCTCTCCCCTCGTGGCCATTCTGCTCCAGGTTACACGAACGATTTGTATGCAAGCGTTTGGACCTTAGTCGGCGCACGAATATACACCATCGATATATACCGTCCCGTTTATTGACGACCGGAGGAAAATGTCCCGGGATTCGCGTAAATTTTACGGTCACAAACCGGCCGAACGCCGGTCTTCAGCGGGACGACTTTACGCCTTTCATAAATTATCTTCGAGGTGACGAAGGAATAAACCGTGCTTCATCCAACTAGCTCTCTACCCGCTCCGATAAAGCGACACCTACCCGTCCCACTCGCGATCGCCCGTGTATAAAATCAACTGTCCTACCATCGTTTTTACTTGAACCATATAAACGGTGGTCGTCAAATAATTTGTTTTTTCTGGGTGTACGCACGTCTCGATAGTCCGCAGTCCTTTTGTGCGCAGGACGCGATCCCGAAATACCATTCTTCGGACGGAAGTGACGTCATACGGGAAACGTTATTTCCGGTCGAAAAATGGGTTTTTCAATCAGGAAGTGGCGTATTTGCAATATGACGTCACTTGCGGTCGCGACATTTTATTTTCCGACCGGAAGTGACGTATTTCCGATATGATGTCACTTCCGGTCCAAAAATTAGATTTCCAAACGAGAAGTGACGTATTTTCAATATGACTACACTTCCAGTCGAATAATAAGATTTTCATACCGGAAGTGACGTATTTTCGATATACCTTCACTTCCGGTCGAAACATTAGATTTTCGAACGGGAGGTGACGTATTTCCGATATGACTTCACTTTCGATCGAAGAATAACATTTTCAAACCGGAAGTGACGTTTTTCTGGTAAATCTTCGGTAATCTAAGCTTCCGGTTTCGAAAATCCATAACTCGCAGTAAGGGCGCGAAGCGCCCGAACCACAACAACCTGCCAGTCTACGATAATCTAGAGACTGCGAAATTTAGTCTGCCAAGACGGAAGTCTTCAAAGATTCTAACTCGATCAGATTTTCATTTTATTTTTTTTACACAAGATGGTAACACGAATCACGTCGTTTCTGCAAGCGTACGCGGAAGATCGAACGATTCTTTTTTTTTTTTGTTCGCAGCTGTTGCAAAGCACACGGGAATAATCGAACGATACCTCGATGGAATCGTAGCGTTGGCTTGTACACGCGATAACCCGTTCGGAACCTGTTGCCGCCGCCGAGACGAGGAAAAACTTGTGTCAACTCTCGGCGCGCGCGAAAAGAGTAGAAACTCTCTTGATAAACAAAAAGAAAATAAAGAGAGATATCTCTCCCTCCGCCTGAGATGTTTTCTCCGATTGGCTGGTAAATCGATGAAACGATGGTGAAGGAATCGGGAACGAGGTGGGGATGGATGGAAGGGATGCTTTTATCCTGTCCAGGGTGAACCAGGTGCAAACGTGATGCTTTTAAGGCAACTCCCGGCGACGGCCGTCTATCCCTCCCTCCCCGCATATAAATTGCAATTTGCCCTCGCTATCTTTGAAACCCAATGTTACAATGTTTCATCGTCCTCTCTCCGCCGTAAAGTCCGTCGCTCGCTGCGCGATCAATTCCTTTTTTTTTTTTTTTTTACAAGAAAATTCTCGTGTATTCGGAACGACCGAGAAATCCGGCCCAACCTTAAGGTAAAAGTTTCAATTCTCGGTCGATCAAGAGCTTCCTCAAATTCCAGTTATCAATTGGTCAAGAACAATCTTTTTGCGAAAATAACTGAAACCAATGTCAAGCTGGTAGTTTCTAGTTTTCAAAACACATCGATTAATTACGGAAAGATAAATAGTTTTTCAATCACTAATGCTTAAATTCGGGACCACTCTAATGCTTAAATTCGGGACCACTCTAATGCTTGAATTCGGGACCACTCCAATGCTTCAATTCGGGACCACTCTAATGCTTAAATTCGGGACCACTCTAATGCTTAAATTCGGGACCACTCTAATGCTTGAATTCGGGACCACTCTAATGCTTAAATTCGGCAGCACTCTAATTGCTTGAATTCGGGACCACTCCAATGCTTCAATTCGGAACCACTCTAATGCTTAAATTCGGCAGCACTCTAATTGCTTGAATTCGGGACCACTCCAATGCTTCAATTCGGAACCACTCTAATGCTTAAATTTGGCACCACTCTAATGCTTGAATTCGGGACCACTCTAATGTTTACATTCGGCATCACTCCAATGCTTAAATTCGGGACCACTCTAATGCTTACATTCGGCATCACTGTAATGCTTAAATTCGGGACCACTCTAATGCTTGAATTCGGGACCACTCCAATGCTTAAATTCGGAGCCACTCTAATCCTTAAATTCAGGACTCTCCAATGCTCAAATTCGGCACCACTCTAATGCTTAAATTCGGGACCACTCTAATGCTTAAATTCGGCATCACTCCAATGCTTAAATTCGGCACCACTCCAATGCTTAAATTCGGCACCACTCCAATGCTTAAATTCGGGCTGAATCAAATCCGCATAGTGAGAATTCGACGACTGGGACGTGTCTGAGTATTGCTGCAGTTACCTCAGGAGAAACTTGGTATCGTTATCGTTACCTCTCCTGCGGCAATCGAGCCTCTTCCGCGCAGGTGAGAACAAAGGATATCCGCGATACGAAGACTCTTCGGGACACATGAGATTATGTACCGTGTGTGCCGCTGCCGCCGCAGTAGTGATTGCCGTGCATCGTTCTTACCGACACAGTAGACGGCCAATCGAAAATTGAACTGACGGCGGAGAGGGGCCCAGACGCTCGGAGGCATGTCACGATGAGTGGCCTGCATCGATGAGCATGCTGCGGATCCAGCTCGCGGCTCGTTAATACACACATACACACGCACGCGCGCGCGCGCGCGCGCACACACACACACACACACACACACACACATATATATATATATGTGCGTATGTACATATACATATATGAAGGTATATATATATATATATATATATATATATATATATATATATATATATATATATATATATACATATATATATATATATATGTACGTGGCTCTCACAAGCTCTATCCGTACGTTAGCTCGCTTCACGGATCAATGAGATGTAAACAATTTAACGGTAAATTAGGCACAACAATAGGGCGGCCCGATCGGGAGGAGCATCGTCGTTTATATCGGAACGGTGGTTATAGATGCATCGCCGAAAATGCCGACGGACCGGAGACAGAGAGAGAGAGAAAGAGAGAGAGAGAGACTGACGATCGTTTGGCGGTTGATCGGCCCATCGGCGTTGCAACAGACATTCCGCCGCCGCCTACAAATGCTTCATTACACGTGCCTCGCGTACCGCACCGAACTTCGGAACCCTCCATACATGCACTTTTTTTTATCTTTATTTTTTTTTAATATACGTACCGGTGGAAAAAAACGAGGGTCATATATTTCGTCGGATATGTTCACGCGTACAGTCACGCTGGCGAATCAATGCGGTTTTCACGCACCGGTGGAGCATATTTTGTTTAAAGTAACGTCGAGAGTGTCCCGTGAGAGGCTCTCGTTCAACCCTCCGGGTTTATATCGTCGCGTGGACTGCTCGGCGTTGCCGTTTGCGGTGTTATATGTCCGCTTTCGGGAATTCAAGGAGTGTCTCACAATTTTCATGCGGTCAGCAACCTGTGCGCTTCGCCTTTTTTTTTTTTTTTTGTCCCTCACCATTGTCAGACACAATCGATTAACTGCCGGCGGTGGGAAGTAGAAGAGGCATAGAAACAGCACATGTGGCCTCGACTGTGGAGAGAGAGGACGCATGCGCGAGATGCCACGCAGGACACCTGTTATACTCTCGGCTCTACTTTGTGAGTAGCTCGTGAGAATAAAAAGGATGAAGAAAAAAAAAAAAAAAAAAAAAAATTCGCGCGACATCTCGAGTTCTCATCGATTCCTAAGCGTCCCGAACCAACATCGGATTCCTCGGTTCGTGACTATCCGAGAAGAATATCCAAGGATCGGCATGCTCGGTGTTATTTCAGGTTCTCTGCGGCGCAATAAGAGACTCTCGGAGTCTCGGGTTTTGTTAATAATGAATAGTCGTGCACTTTCGACTAGTTTAACTATCATATATCATTTATTAACTCCCGAATGCCCTCCGGGGAAAACGGGAGTTATGCGTTTCACTGCGATGATCCACTTTGGCGTCGTTTCGAAGACGCCAGTGTTTGTCGAAACGACAAACTATTAACTTAACCAAATTTGGCAAATTAACCAAATTTGGCAGATTGAGACTTTGTATAATGATCTATGTTTGGGACCAAGAACAATGTAAGCTAAGGTGTAAACGCACGTCAATAAACCATATTCCGATAAACGAATTAATAGTTCGCGGTGTCATATCGACTAGCCAATGAGAAACAAGGATCCTTTCTTTTCATTGGCTGTTTTATTTTTCTGAATACAGGAATAAAAAATATTTACATATGCGGTGTTATTGTTAGTTATATGTCACTTATTTCGTTCGTCATTATTATTTTGGTTTTTTCAAGTAGTTTATGCCAGTAGCGTAAAATTGATGGTGTGCTATTACTGTGTATTACTGTGTTCGAAGGCAGGTTATTCTCGTATTGTGCTCGTTGGTGTCGGGGAGGTTTTTTCGTTATTTTTTTATTGCCGTTTTTTTTTTTTGTGTTATCGATGTTTATTTATGTATCGAAGCAACATTGAATCGCTCGGTTCTCGACTACTCGAGAAGAATATCCAACGATCGGTATGCTCGGTGTTAGTTGAGCCGGTTCTTTGGGGCACAATACGAGACTCTCGGAGTCTCGTGTATATCAATAATAAATAGACGTATACTACACGACCATATATTAATAATAAATAGTTGTGTAGTTTCGACTAGTTTCACTATAATATATAATTTATTTATATATCGAACCAACATCGAATCGCTTGGTTCTCGACTATCCGAAAAGAATATCCACGGATCGGTATGCTCAGTGTTATTTTAGCGGGTTCTTTACGGCACAATACGAGATTCTCGGAGTCTCATGTATATTAATAAAAAATAGTCGTGCAGTTTCGACTAGTTTAACTATAATATATAATTTATTTATATATCGAACCAACATCGAATCGCTCGGTTCTCGACTATCCGAAAAGAATATCCACGGATCGGTATGCTCAGTGTTATTTCAACGGGTTCTTTACGGCACATTACGAGATTCTCGGACTCTCATGTATATTAATAATAAATAGTCATGCAGTTTCGACTAATGTAAATATAATATACAATTTATTTGTATATTGAACCATCATCGAATCGCTCGGTTCTCGACTATCCGAAAAGAATATCCACGGATCGGTATGCTCAGTGTTATTTCAACGGGTTCTTGGCGACACAATACGAGACTCCCGAAGTATCGAGTATATGAATAATAAATATTAATAACAAATGGTCGTGTAGTTTCGACTAGTTTAACTATTATATATAATTTATTTATATATAGAAGCAACATCGAATCGCTCGGTTCTCGACTATCTGTGACGGCCCTGCATTGCATATAAGAGGACGATTCGAATGAGAGAAATACATAGGTGACATTAGCGCAGTGGCTAGCGCTCTTACTCAGTAACCGATTAATCCGGGTTCGAATCCCGATGATCACCATATGTTTTCTCTCTTCGATACTTCGCCCGTCCATTCGCAATACTAATATCTACAAGTCCCCAAACTCTCCGCTCCATCATTACATATTCGAGAAAAATATCCAACGCCTTAACATTCAGTTAGTATACAAAGTATACTAGCAACATTTCAAGGCGTTGGACAGAAAGTGATTTTGTCCCGAATATCCTTGATACATAAAAATTAAAAGTTACTACCAATATGTGGCAATTGCGACCAATTACGATAATGGTATGCACACCTGTTATCCTCTCGGCTCTACTTTGTGAGCAGCTCTCGAAATAAAGGGAAGAAGAAAAAAAAAAAAGAAGAAATTTGCGCGATATCTCGAGTTCTCATCGATTCCTAAGCGTCCCGAACCAACGTCGAATTCCTCGGTTCTCGACTATCCGAGAAGAATATCCAAGGATCGGTATGCTCGGTGTTATTTCAGCGGGTTCTTTGTGGGACATATACGAGGCTCGCGGAGAGGCTCGTTATTGGCCGCACGAGGGAGAAACGAATGAATAACGATATTTAATACAATTTGGGTAAGCAGGTATTCTGGTAGGCAGTCGAACAGTAATCGAGTCCCACCCCATCCGCGAAGTGTAGTCCCACCGGCGTCGGGCGTCTCGCGTGTTCGCCACCAGACTTCCACTGAGGAGAGAGTTCAGAAAAGCGGTTTTTAGAGGTCGTTCGATTTCAAGGATTGTGTGTGAGCCAAAGCAGAAGGAAACTTGTCCTCGTCCCTCTCGCTCCTCACCGAGCGTGGTCCATCGCTGCGTCCCACTCGCCGGAGGTTCCCCCGTGCAACTCGGACTCGGTTCGGCTTTTATATACCTTCGGGTTCTCCGTTCCCTCTCATCCTCCACCCGTCGTCGTCCCGCAGTCGTCGATGGCGCGCGGTTCCCTCGTCCTCTCGCTCTCCCTTCGCGGGCTCCGAGCCGTCTAATTTCCCAGTGGATAAATGCGTTTCGATACACGGACAGGGGCCATTTTGGCTCCGTCGGTCTACAGCCGATCCCCCCTCGCCAGGATACGGTAACTCGCCTGTGTACACACACGGACGGAGAAACGGACGGAGGCTGAGAAAAATTTCCCAAAGTTCCGGGGGAACTTGTCAGTCGCTGATGCTCCTTCGAGATGAGGATCGCGGGAATGTCTCTTCCGCAGGTCGGTCGGCTAGGTGGACGTAACCTGCACATTACTGTTCTTTTTTTCTTATGTTTTATTACGGTAAAAATAGGTATAATCATGGTCTTGTGTGGTAGAAATAATTACCGTGAAGAAATATACACGAGACTAAATTCCATGGAGTCATAACGGCTGTGCTTTTCATCGCACAGAATTGGCTCAGGAAAGTTCACTTGGAGAGTCAAATTCTACGAGCGAACAATTTTTTTTTGTTCCTAAAGCGGTGCATTCACAGAGACTTGCTAAAGATGAAATTTGATGTCATGCAGATAACTTCAGGGTCGTTAGAAATAAAGGTAACATAGACTCAATACGCCCGAAGTGGCCACATGGCACTTGCCCATACGCGTATGAGACGTTTTGTGGTAAGTGCTGCTGATCGTGTTGGGAAAGTATACGGGCGAAGATGTCGCGACGTTTGGTGTCTCTCGATCTTTAGGACGCGACAGTGTTGGTTGTTTTGGGGAGAAGCTCAAGTTAGAAGAACAACTGCATCGGTCTCTTTGGTTGAGAACTGGGCGAATACACTAAGTACTTGAGGTACGTATCGAAGTATCAAGTACTGAGTCAGTGCCCCGTACTCAGAACTTGAGCAATTCAGTTCTGCCAGTACCCAATCCGTCAGTACTGACGAACCATCCAGTTCTCAGCACTTCAAGTACTTGATACTTCAATACGTACTTCAAGTACTTAGGGTATTTGCTCAGCTCTGCTTTGGTTACCCCGCACATTACTGCCTGGATGGCGAGGCCGATGTATGAGACCCGTATGAGACGTTTTGTGGTAACTAAAGGCTGCTGATAGTGTTGGGAAAGTATATGTGCGAAGATGTCGCGACGTTTGGTGTCTCTCGATCTTTAGGACGCGACAGTGTTGGTTGTTTTGGGACGAAGCTCAAGTTAGAAGACCAACTGCATCGCTCTCTTTGGTTGAGAGCTGGGCAAATATACTAAGTACTTGAGGTACGTATTGAAGTATCAAGTACTGAGTCAGTGCCCCGTACTCAGAACTTGAGCAATTCAGTTCTGCCAGTACCCAATCCGTCAGTACTGACAACCCACTTCTCAGCACTTCAAGTTCTTCATACTTCAATACATACTTCAAGTACTTAGGGTATTTGCCCAGCTCTGCTTTGGTTACCCTGCACATTACTGCCTGGATGTCGAGGCCGATATATGAGAGAACGAGCCAGACGTAGTCTAACGCGGAATGCATGACTCGAAGAATGACGAAAGGGAAAAGGGCGTGCGGGTAGTGCGGGCAGTTCGGATGAAGACTTAACTCGTCACCGGGGCTGTTCACCGAGAACGGAAACATAACAGCGGCGGAATTAAGGCTTAGTATCCAGCACAAACAGCGTTGCTCGGCCTGCTTGCTCGGCTCGACCTGGCGCTGTGTCGAATGAGTGGAAGATGTTCGCGCGAGCGGGGCCATTTTGGCTCCGGCGTTCTACGCTGGTTCACGTTCGCCAGGATCCGGTAACTCATCTGTACACACACGGACGGACAAACAGACACACGCTGAGAAAATTTCCCAAACTCCCGGGAGAACTTATCAGTAGTTGGTTTCTCCTGGCGGCGTTGATCCTCCTTCTAGATGCGGATAGCGTGGATCTCTTCCGCCGGTCGATCCGCTGGGTGGATGGTGACCCGCACATTACCGTCGGGGATGGCGAGGCCGATGTAGGAGACAACGAGCCGGCCGGAGTCTAACGTGGAATGGATGACTCCAAGAATGATTAAGGCAAAAAGAGCGTGGGGTAGTCCGGGCAGTCCGGACGAAGACTTTAACCCATCACCAGGGTTGTTCGAGATGCTCTTCGCTAGTCTCTTGAGAAAGGAGTTTGGATAAATTTTCCAAACTCCCGGGCGAACTTATCAGTCGTTGGTTTCTCCTGGCGTCATTGACGCTCCGTCGTGACGCGAATAGCGCAAATCTCTCTTCCGCCGGTCGATCCGCTAGGTGGATGGTAACCCGCATATTACCTCCAGGGATGGCGAGGAGTGTAACGCGGAATGGATGACTCGAAGAATGATGAAGCGGAAAAGGGCGTGGGGTAGTCCGGGAAGTCTGGACGAAGACTTAACTCATCACCGGTGCTGTTCGAGATGCTCTTCGCCAGTGTCTTTCACTGAGGACGAACAGACACATGCTCAGAAAATGTCCCAAACCCCCGGTAGAACTTATCAGTCGTTGGTTTCTCCCGGCGTCATTGACGCTCCTTCGAGACGCGGATAGCGCGGATCCCTCTTCCGTCCGTCGATCCTCTAGGTGGATGGTAACCCGCACATTACCACGAGGGATGGCGAGGCCGATGTAGGAGAGAACGAGCCGGACGGAGTGTAACGCGGAATGGATGACTCGAAGAATGATGAAGGGGAAAAGGGCGTGGGGTAGTCCGGGCAGTGCGGATGAAGACTTAACTCATCACCGGGGCTGTTCGCGATGCTGTTCGCCAGTCTCTTTCACCAAGGACGAACAGACACATGCTCAGAAAATGTCCCAAACCCCCGGTAGAACTTATCAGTCGTTGGTTTCTCCCGGCGTCATTGACGCTCCTTCGAGACGCGGATAGCGCGGATCCCTCTTCCGTCCGTCGATCCTCTAGGTGGATGGTAACCCGCACATTACCACGAGGGATGGCGAGGCCGATGTAGGAGAGAACGAGCCGGACGGAGTGTAACGCGGAATGGATGACTCGAAGAATGATGAAGGGGAAAAGGGCGTGGGGTAGTCCGGGCAGTGCGGATGAAGACTTAACTCATCACCGGGGCTGTTCGCGATGCTGTTCGCCAGTCTCTTTCACCGAGGACGAAAACATAGCAGCGGCGGAGCGAAGGCGCGCACGGGCTTAGTAGTATCCCGCAGAAACGGCGTTGCTCTGGCTGGTTGCTCGGCTCGGCCTGGCGCTGTGTCGGATCAGTGGAAGATGCTCGGGCGCGAGCGAGCGAGGAGAGAGATTGCGAGTCGTCTCAGTTGCCGGTTACTCAGGCGACCGGTGGGGAAGGAAGGAAGAACGGCGAGGAAGGCGAACGATGAGGGACCCGAGGAGGCAAAGGAGGCAGCAGGCGCGCGGTGAGAGACGAACAGAGAGAGAGAGATGAGGCCACGGTGAGGGCGTCGGGCAGCAGCGGAGCGGTAATTTACGAGGTATCGAAGACCTTGTACACTCCCACCCGCCAACGAGGCAGCCTCGCCCCGCGGAATCCAGTCTTAGCCTTAACTCACCGATACCTCCTTTCCCATGCCCACTTTCGGGCCCTATCCGTACGGCGCGAGACCGCGTACGCTTTACCCCCTTTACACGTGCCTCCGCCATTTACCATTTTCTTATGCCCACAGACGAGATGAGGTGTCTCGAAATGGGGAGGTGGGACGGGGGGGGGGGGGGGGGGGGGGGGCGACGGGGGCCTCGCGGAGAAAGATAGACTCTGGCCTCTCGCAGCATCCGCCGTTGCGCCGCCTCGACGTGATTCACGTTATTCCCCCGAGTACAATGAGCTCGAGCCGGTTTTAATAGAAACCTTTTTTTTTTCACCTATTTCGCTAACGACTCGGGCATGTATGAATATCTATACACAAATATCCTAGCCACCTATCATCTTATACGCTCTTTAGAAAAATGATCCATCCGACTCGACGAATAGCTTGGAATCTTTTTGTATTTTTCTAGATTCATTTTTTTATTTATTTCAAAGCTCCACAGTGAGGTAGCTGATATTTTGATGGCTCGAGTTACAAAACGGTACACAGTACGACCTGGTGTGGATAATCGCGCGAGAGAGCGTTGCGTTGATTGATAGGACGATTCAATTAAAAGGAACTCCTCGAGCGAATGAATAGCGCGCCGGTTCGAGCATTAGCTCGCACGTCATCTTAATGTATCTCAATCGCGAGGGTCCGCGATCTGTCGGCGATAGCCCATTAGCGAACAAGTGAATACATAATACTTTCTCCTCTATTAGAACGCCATTGGTTAAAGTTCACCGCGGAAGACGGGGAATCCCCCCCCGTGCGGGCCGCCCGTTCGCGTCACGGGCGGTTTTATATGCGCGTCTCAAACGGACAATAAAACCGAGTGCGGATAAAATAAATGTCTGACGTCGGGCGATACGGGGACCCCGGGGGTGGGGAGAGATTCAGTGAGCATTCACTCCGCAATGCTCTCTCACCGGCCTGGCGAACGGTCGGCCCGTTGGTAACGCTCGTTGGTACCGTTGACGCGCGGCGCGTGCCAGGCCGTAATCTAAATATCATCAACGAGCGTTACTAAATGGAAAGTAATACACATCGCGGCAGTTGCGCTGCCACGGGAACGCTCTCTCTCTCTCTTCCACCGGTACCAACGATGCTACCCGGGAGAGAAGAGAGCACTCGGTAGTCTCCGCCGAGCCGCTACAAACCACCCGTGATACCAGGAGAAAGAGAGGGAGACACGCCTTGCGCGTGAATAACGATATATTATTTTCTCATTCGCAATGCATCACTCTCGAAAAACGACCCTTTTTTCCTGTACAATTACGTAACGCGAAAATATGTTTAATGGTTTCACTGAAAATGACTAATAAGCCGTCAACACTGGCAACGGTATTATTTATGATTTTCATAAATCAACCGCGCGGTGGTTTCCCCCCTTCCCCCCCCCCCCCCCCCCCGCTCTTCGTATGTGTATTACACATATATAACCGATTCGATTGCTTTTCTGCTGCATTAACTTTATCGAATGGGTAACCCCCCTGTTCCCGAGCTCGCTCGCCGATTCGACTGCCAATATTCGACGAGAGTTATTGTTTCTCGCTCTCCGATGCAAGAGCCTCGGTCGGATGAGGGTCTTTTTTTTTTAATTTCCAATTTATTTTTTTTTCGTTTGTTTGTCAGTGTTGACTGGAAATCTCATTTCTTTTTCGTTAACACAGGGGGGGTTTGCATCGTTCTCCTCGGGGTTCTCTGTTTAGTCCCTTTTCATCTGCCCGCGCGTCGACTGCGCGGGGTTTCATAAAACCTTTGCATCTCCGCATGTCCGGAATGCAATCATCCTTGCACAGGTTTGTTGGAGTACGAAAGTCCGGTTTGGTAAGTTGAGAGAGGGGTTCCGAGAGAGCGAGAGACGAGAAGGCTCCGGGCAGATTCTCTTACTCTACCTTCGCGAGTCGCCGAGATCCCTGGCTGGGTTGGCTGCCGCTGCTGCCGCTCGTTGCCTTCTGCGCCTTGCGTACCGCTGTGCGCGAGCTCTTGGCGAGCGCGCGGGTTGTACTCACGGACCGCGGGCGCGATGCCGCTGCGTCGTTGCGGCCTCTCCTCTCTTCCGACCCGACGAAAGAGAGGAGAGACTCTCGTCCCAACGATCGCGCCCCCCCGAACGGCCACGCGTAATTTCGCGGTTAGAACTCTCAGCGCGACCGAGGACCGCTGACTTAAGCGATCGCGACAAGGAAACTTAACCGGCTGGGGCAGGTGAGGCCACCTCCTACCGTCGTTCACCGCTCCGGTGATTACCCGCGGATCGGGAGACTCGCGCCTAAAACGGGCATCAGCTACAAGGAGTGATTTAAGATTTAACCGGCAATCGGGATGTATCTCGCGGTAGGAAGAGAGCGGCCGCGTGCGGCTCCGGAGGATCGATGCTCACCGGTTAGCCCATTGGAGAGGGACGATAGTTCTCTCGCTCCCTCGTCTCTTCCTCTCTCCCGGTGCGTTGACCCATCGCGCGTACGTACCCGAGTCCTTTCGCTATTGACCTTACGGCTTACATAAAGTTACCCGAAGACCGCACAAATCGCTTGCCAACGACCCACCGACTATTCCCGGCAACCTTTCACGCGTTCAACGCGCCGGCGTACTCACGACAAGTAACTTCGATACTATATACCACTTGCTGTCAGCTCCGCCGCCGGAACAGACACCTTCAATTTTGTCCTTGCGGTGATTGATGACGGAATACTCTTCCGTTCGCCCCGCGCGTCTGCCAGATATTAGATCGTTACCACTTTTCTTCTGTGTCATTCATAAACTCATCGTGGACTCGAGAAGGCGGAAGAAGAAAATTGTCCGTGGAACCCTCGATAACTCGTCCGCGTCGCCGCGCGATATATGTGTACCGAGGCTCTAACGGTACGAAATATCTCGCCGCCGCGGCTAGGCTACGTAATTAATAGGCTAAATGTCGAGGTAGGAAGCGCCGATGTACCGCGCGAACCACCCGACGGTATTTTCTATTGAAGACGAGGCGACGTGTGGCAGAGTCACTATGCGTTTGCAAGTCCTTTTGTTCGGGCTCACCGCTGTCTCAATGCTCGGAGCAAACGGCGAGCCTGGCATTGCGCGTGTATTATGCATATGCACCCAGGGGATGCGGGGGAGAGGGTCTTTACCGATGCGAACGTCGTACTCTCATTCGCTGTTGCTTGCCGCTGCTGTTGTTGCTGGCTGCTGTTTCTGATGAGTATTCATGCAGAGACGAGCCGGCTGCCGCTACTTCTGCTTCTGGACGGCTTTATATGTATACCGATGCATAAACGTGTACGACGAAGCGAACGACGAAATGCGCAAAAACTCTGGTCCATCATTTACTCGCGGTGGATCCGTGCGCCTCTACCGGAAGATCGCCAACTGAAACGATTGTGGACGTACATTGATCGTCGTTAATGCCTGGTTTTTCAGGGTTTTCTGCCTTGATGGATATCCTGCTGTACGTCTTAACAGGATCGAAAGTATCGAGCAAGATATCGAGCAGGACAACCGGCAAGACGACCAGCAAGACGATCCAGAAATTCTATGCCAACAAGACCATGCTACCAGCAAGACTATACCAGCAAGACTATACCAGCAAGACTATGCTACCAGCAAGACTATGCTACCAGCAAGACTATGCTACCAGCAAGACTATGCTACCAGCAAGAATGTGCTACCAGCAAGACTATGCTACCAGCAAGACTATGCTACCAGCAAGACTATGGCTACCAGCAAGACTATGGCTACCAGCAAGACTATGGCTACCAGCAAGACTATGGCTACCAGCAAGACTATGGCTACCAGCAAGACTATGGCTACCAGCAAGACTATGGCTACCAGCAAGACTATGGCTACCAGCAAGACGATGGCTACCAGCAAGACTATGGCTACCAGCAAGACTATGGCTACCAGCAAGACTATGGCTACCAGCAAGACTATGGCTACCAGCAAGACTATGGCTACCAGCAAGACTATGGCTACCAGCAAGACTATGGCTACCAGCAAGACTATGGCTACCAGCAAGACTATGGCTACCAGCAAGACTATGGCTACCAGCAAGACTATGGCTACCAGCAAGACTATGGCTACCAGCAAGACTATACCAGCAAGACTGAACGTCTTGCTAGTGGCTATCGATACGTGGACGTCCAGTCCAAGTATAAATAACGGGCGGTGTACAATATAGATTCCTATGAGCGGAACTTTTGGTAGACACGCATAATAAACTTACCACGAGTTTATCGTAGAACAGATTTGTTTTCTTTTTTGAACTTGGATTAGGTGAGGAAGGGAGCGGATTATTAAAAAAAAAAAAAGCAAGACAGGATAATAACCGATGGGGAGGGAGGATCTCTGTGAAAGAGGATTACGTGATGGGTCGAGCTGGTAGAATGATTAAACGGGGGGCAGCAGCGTGATGGAGAGTTGGGAATGGCACTGACCATTATAAATTAATGCCCTGGCACACGCTATACGACGATTATACGCGCAGAGAGCGTGGCGACTCGCGGAGAGCTCGTCGAGCGAGGTGATGTGTCCCGTTTGCGTTCACTCCGAGAGATCCTCTCGAGCCCTCGAGGATGCACTCGTGCGGCTGTTGGCCGTGGAGTTCGCGACTCCACCGGACACCTACGCGAGAGTACTCTTTTCTCCTTTATCTCTGAATCGTTTGCCCGAGAGTCCGCGTTGGTACGTGTTGTCGTACCAACGCCGAACTGAGCGGCGACTCTCGTAAAATCCGGAGCGAGCATTCGCGCGGTCGCGAGGCTGCCATTATACTCGGGGACTTAGGACTCCGGAGGAAGTACGATCGGAGTCCGGATTCCGGATTCGACCACGTTCAGGGAATCTTGTCGCTCGTACGCTGTGTCCGCGAGCGAAGGAACCGCTCGGCGGGCGGAGAGGACCGGTCGGGAAACATTACAGACTCGATCTCATTCGAGACCAGACTTCGAGTGGCGCGAAATGACCGCGATTTGACGATCAAACCGGATACCTTCCCAGACAGGAGCAACCAAATTAACGATCCACTTGTCTTCATTGTGTTTTTTCATCTTCTTTTATAATCTTGTCCGCTCGTTCCTCGTTTATGCTTCGTCGATCCTTTCAGCCGCTCGAGGTGCCGTCTTTCTTTTTTCGGGTATTACACGGACGCATAGATCATAAATCTAATCGCCAGGCGGCGAAATGGTAACCGGTGCGTTAAATTTAAGCGTGCTCGTTGAAGTGCACGTGTCTATCCGACGATCGGGTCGAAGCCGGATACTGCATTCTCGAATAAAAATGCTCTCGTGGAAAAAAGAAACTAAAAACATGAAAAATAAAATAAAATGACGGCAACGTACGCACGCTTCCTCGACGTCCAATTACTTCGCTAGCGGGCTTCCCTGTCCGTCGAATCGTTCTGCGTGCCTATCGCACGCAGCCGTACCCATACCCATACCCATACCCCATTGTGATTCCGAAGTAAATTTCTCAAATTACGGAGCGTGAAGAATGGTCATGCGAGTCGCGTCAAGCTATCGTGTTCGCCGATGCTCCTCACTTATTCCGTGAATACTTCTCTCCGCTTCTTAACGTGCACCTTCGTACTTCGTACTTTCTCGCGGCTCCATTTTGACACCTCCACCAGTCAACCGGGCTGTCCGATACTTTCTGTTTGTTTTGTTCCTTGCCCGGCTATGCAGCCTTTAACGATCGACCGTAGTCGATATTCGACGTTGTTCCTGAAAACCAGAACGATTCTCCGACGAGATCTAACTGTTGTGGCTGCGATACTGGGTCTTAAGTCACCGAGATAACTGGCCGTGTGGGTGGCTGATTACCATCAAGACTATCAGTAATACTAACAGCGAGACTTTACCAACAAGACTATTAGTAAGACTACGCGCAAGACTATACCAATAATACTATCAGTAATACTAACAGCAAGACTTTACCAACAAGACTATTAGTAAGACTAACAGCGAGACTATACTAACAAGACTATCGGCGAGACTATACTAGCAAGACTATATCAGCAAATCTACCAGCAAGACTATATCAGCAAATCTACCAGCAAATCTACCAGCAAGTCTACCAGCAAGTCTACCAGCAAGTCTACCAGCAAATCTACCAGCAAATCTACCAGCAAATCTACCAGCAAATCTACCAGCAAATCTACCAGCAAATCTACCAGCAAATCTACCAGCAAATCTACCAGCAAATCTACCAGCAAATCTACCAGCAAGTCTACCAGCAAATCTATCAGCAAGTCTACCAGCAAATCTACCAGCAAGTCTACCAGCAAATCTACCAGCAAATCTACCAGCAAATCTACCAGCAAATCTACCAGCAAATCTACCAGCAAATCTACCAGCAAATCTACCAGCTAATCTACCAGCAAATCTACCAGCAAATCTACCAGCAAATCTACCAGCAAATCTACCAGCAAATCTACCAGCAAATCTACCAGCAAATCTACCAGCAAATCTACCAGCAAATCTACCAGCAAATCTACCAGCAAATCTACCAGCAAATCTACCAGAAAATCTACCAGAAAATCTACCAGAAAATCTACCAGCAAATCTACCAGCAAATCTACCAGCAAATCTACCAGCAAATCTACCAGCAAATCTACCAGCAAATCTACCAGCAAATCTACCAGCAAATCTACCAGCAAATCTACCAGCAAATCTACCAGCAAATCAACCAGGAAATCTACCAGCAAATCTACCAGCAAATCTACCAGCAAATCTACCAAGCAGCACTACAAGACAGGACTACCAAGCAAGACTACCAAGCAGGATTACCAAGCAGCACTACAAAACAGGACTACCAAGCAGCACAACAAAACAGAACTACCAAGCAGGATTACCAAGCAGCACTACAAAACAGGACTACCAAGCAGCACTACAAAACAGGACTACCAACCAAGCAGGTCCGTCAAGCAGGTCTGCCAAGCAGGACTACCAAGTAGGTCTACCAACCAGGAATACCAAGCAAGAGTACCAGTAAGACCGGATGTCTTGCTGGACATCCAGTTCAAGTATCGATGACGGGCAGTGTACAACACTTTCCGTTCGTTTTGTTCCTAGCTCGGCGATGCAGCCTTTAACGATCGACCGTCGTAGATATCCGACGTTGTTCCTGAAAACCAGAACGATTCTCCGCCGCTCAGATGTAACTGTTGGGGGGGACGCATTACCGGGTCTTAAGTCACCGAGATAACTGGCGATGTGGGTGGCTGACACGAGGATCTTCCCAGAGTCCCAACGGTCGCCGAGCTGGGACCCTCCATCACCGATCCACGCCGCTCCGTCCCCAAGGATGCGTTATTTTCACAAATTATTGCATTTTCCGCGCCGAACGAGTCCACGGTCGGCTCGCCCATCTATCTTCGTGCACCGTTCGCCGGACACGTGTTTCCTCCGTCCTCGCTATCATAATAAACAAGCTTGCCCGGGAGAGCCACTTTCTTTTTGTTTCCTACCTCCTATGTAGCGCACTCCGTTATTCGAGATTAAATGCATAACTGTGCGAGCCCGGTTGATAACAAGGTATGCGCCGGGACTAAGAGGACCGGTCGTTACTATCGATTCGCGAAGCGCGGAAGCCGAGATCATTCCGTACGAGGTATAAAAAAAAAAGAAACATAAAAATAAATAAAAGCATTAGCCACCGGGCAGCCTCCGATATGGAGGAAGCTCGAGCAATTAATTAACACCCTCCTTTCCTCCCGCACCGCACAAGCCCGACACCCACCTCGGCCCCTTCGGCCTCGCTCGGCCAGTTGATTGAGATTGTGTTTTTTCGTCGACGGATGGATGATCCCGAAGTGACCGAGAGTCCGATATGACGAGAGAGGAACGGTCGACGGGAGGACACTTCCTATTCCGCGTGCGGCGCCGTAGAGCGCGAGGCCGGACGCCAACGCAATTCCGCTTTATCTCGTTCTTATCCCGCGGGCCGCTCGTCCCTTCTCTCGTCTAATTAATTAACTTTTACGAGGCTGCCAAGTGGTCGATGAAGATTGCGCCACCGACCGCCCCAACGAATCTATACGAAACGAATGTATGTACGATAGCCAACCCTCGGGGAAACCGGTGTTCGCGGTCACACGCGTCGTCCGCCTCCGCGCGGCATTCGCGAGATAAATACAGTAGCGGCATCGGCGGCGGTCCGTTGCAGTGGCTGCCGTCGTTATGCCGTTTCCACCCGTTGTTATCCGCGGGGTTCGACAAGTTCGGGACATAAATTATCGTTTATTCATTATTAACCCTCGTCATTATTAATGCGACCGAGAATTCACTTATCGCACTGGCGGGAAACACTCGCGGGCACATTAACCGATTCAACGTCGATTGACAATAGCCCGATTCGCGCTTCTCGGCGCGGCGTGAGATTTATACGTCGATGCTCGCATTGAAATATTAATGAGCGTGTATTATTCGTCGGTTGCGGACAATTTTAAATTGCCGAAAATCGCTTCGCATTATCAAAAACTAAAGCCGCAATGAGTGCGAGTAATTGGTGAGCATTATTATAAAGCGTCGAGGTTCAACCATGCAAATATCGTTGGCGCGTTCGTTGGGAATCTCGATCGGTTCAGCGGAGGGGAAAACATTGTTTTGGAACATTTTTGTCCGGTTCTCTTTATCTTTTTCTCTTTAACGTGTAATTCACATTTGCTTCTCATTGTCAGTCGAGTGTGAAGAAAAATGGAGACAGCGATTTGAATTCAGTAATGCGTAGCAGCAGCTTCCGAAACCGGAAGTCGCCTGTTAAACTCCGCTATGTTGGTTTTATCGCTAGCTTTGACGACGATTCCTTGCATAGAATAACGAGGCTGGTCGGCAAAATCGATAATCGAAATCGTGTCGGAACATTGTCGTAAAGCGTCGATGTTCAACCATGCATACATCGTTGTCGCATTCGTCAGGAATCTCGATCGGTAAACAGGGCGGACAAAAAAACTTTTCCAACAATTTAATGCGGTTGTCTTTATTATGTTTTCCGCTTTACCGTGTATCACATATTTGCTTCTCATTATCAGTCAAGTGTAAAAAAAAAAAATTACACGGCAATTCGAATAAAAAATTTTGTTTGTAAATGATATTGGAAGCTCTTTTACATAAACTGTTTCTGAAATTTAGAACACATGTGCGTTGCAATTTTACGGTAAAATTTTTATTTTGAATGCAAATTTTTGTAAAGTTCAGGCAAAAGATTTGTAATTTTGCTTCCCCATAGAGGAAGCTTTGTTATTTGAAACTGGTATTATAATTTTACAAAAAAAAGTACATTAATATTGAATTAATGTAAGTAATGAAAGCAAATTTCAAGTTCCATTACATTAAATTTACAATTTATTTTCACGTTGCGTATTTCGCATCAGCAACATCCGAAACCGGAAGTTGCGTATAAACTCCCCAACGTTGTCTCCATCGGTGTCGTTGACGACGGCAATTCGTTGCTTAGAACAACGAGGCTAGTTGTCAAGATTCATAATTGAATTCTTGTCGAAGAATTATCATAAAGCGTCAACATTCAACCATACAAATATCCTTGTGGCCTTGTTATATCGGATGGAAAAAAAAATCTTTTGCAAGATCTTAATCCGCTTCTCTTTATCTTATATCTCATATTTGCTTCCCATTATCTTATATCTCTATTATCGTAAAACATCGACGTTTAACCATCCAAATACTATTGTCGCGTTCTTATATAGGATGCAAAAAAAAGTTTTGCAAAATCTTAATCCGCTTCTCTTTATCTTTTATCTCATATTTGCCTCCGATCACAGTCAAGTGTAAAAAAAATTGACACAGTGATTCGAATTCCCTATTTTGCATCAGCAGCTCCCAAAACCGGAAGTCGTCCCCAAACTTCCCCACGTTGTCTCCATCGATATCGTTGACGACGGGAATTCATTGCTTAGAATAACGAGGCTGGTCGTCAAGATTCATAATTGACATTCAACCATACAAATATCGTTGTGGCCTTGTTATATCGGATGGAAAAAAAATCTTTTGCAAGATCTTAATCCGCCTCTCTTTATCGTATATAAAAAAAATCTTTTGCAAAATCTTAATCCGCTTCTCTTTATCTTATATCTCATATTTGCTTCCCATTATCTTATATCTCATATTTGCTTCCCATTATCTTATATCTATATTATCGTAAAACATCGACGTTTAACCATCCGAATATCATTGTCGCGTTTTTATATCGGATGCAAAAAAAAGTTTTGCAAAATCTTAATCCGCTTCTCTTTATTTTATATCTCATATTCGCTTCCCTTTATCAGTCAAGTGTAAAAAAAAAAAAACAGACACAACGATTCGAATTCCCCACTTCGTATCGGCAGCTCCCAAAACCGGAAGTCGTTCATAAACTCCCCTGCGTTGTCTCCATCGATACGGTTGACGACGGCAATTCATTGCTTAGAATAACGAGGCTAGTCGTCAAGATTGATAATTGAAATCGTGTCGGAGCAATCGGTTCATTGAACGCGTCGCGGCGAGAAGGCGGCTTAGCCGGTGTGCGGGGGAGGAAGGGAATCGAGGTGAAGCGGAAGGAGGAGGGTAGTTGAATAAGGCACTCTCGCGGGCCCCCGAGGAGCGCGAGCGAGAGGGCATTAAAAGAGGACGAAATGGAATAAAGTCGCGGGCGGCAGTCCCCAAGTTAATTTGCATCCTCGGACAAGGCTAATTACGGGTCTTGAACTCTCCGCTATCCTGTACGTACCGAGGCGCGCGGTGGTTAAAGTTGCGCAATCCCGGGCCGGGGCGTTCTCCCGCTCCCGCGCCTCGTTCTCGCGCGCCAACTGCGCCGTCGGTGTAACTCGGATCGCGCGTAAGCGCGTTATTATTATACCTATACGCAGCCCCGCGAGATATGTGCCGGATCGGGTAAAATTGTTCCCTCTCGTTCGAGAGTCGTCCCCCACGGGCGTCGGTCACGTTTCGGCCAAACCCACTGGCATTGATAACTCGGCGGGGCGCAGAGCGACTTTAAATTACACCGCGTTTGAGTGAAATGAAGTTATTCACGCAACGTCTGCGCGATGTGTCCTGCACGGTGCGCGGAACACCTTCGCGGAATGAAAAATTCGTTGTAACCGGGGGGATTCGGCATTAAAGATGATTACTGTATTAGCGTAATTGGAAAGTAGAATTTCCAGAGGCCGCGTTGCAAGGCTGCAGTGGCGCGTATCGTCATTCGCGGTAATGGGCGAGCAACGACAACCCGAGATCTGCCTATACTTAAGTCTGATCAAGCAGTTTTCCTGAGTAAAGAAAGTTTCGATGTACCGAGGTGAGGAGTTCTCGTTATCCAATCGACGATGGGCGGAACGTACTTTTTTTTTTCTTTGTAAAGTATTTATTTCTTAGGATTTTTTTACAGTAGCGGGCAGGGTTACATTGTAGATTAGAATGAAAAGCGACCAGTAGGTCATAGTACGTGTTTGACTCTTGCCGACATAGTAAAAAAATTATTTTGTAAAATCGGAGTACGAAGTTTCGTAATAATAAGTTTGTGAAATAAGTGACAAAGTCGTTTGTTCAGGTTTGAATATACAAAGTTGTCCTTTTATTTTCCGTGTCATTAACAATTTTAGTTTGTACTTTTGTTTGTAAAACTGGAACCGGGTAGTGCGATCGGAAAATTAATTAATATTAACAAATAAAAAATTGGGGACGTTTGTGGATAATAAGTTGTAAAAAGTACACACTTTTTTTTTTTTACTGTGCATTAAAGTATGGCTTTGCGGCCGGAGCAATCGTGAGTATCAGATGTGGTACAATGCTTACAACTAAGTGTTGTATCGATGATTTCCTTCATTTATTTGTGCTGATTTATATTTCCTGCACCCAGAAAAATAATTTATTCGACGGCCACCTTTTATTTGGTTTAAATAAAATATTTATTTGATTTAAATAAGTATTTATTTCATTTAAGTAACTATTTACTTAATTTTTTAACATTTATTTTTCTTGAAATTACTGTAACGTTATTAGAACATTGTAGGTAATTAACAATAATGATAATTATTATAAAAAATTATAAAAATTTAATACATTATAAAAAAATACAATGCCGGCTATGTACGTCCAAATTATATAATAGTAACTAACATTCGATAGTTCTAACAGAAAAACATATCACATACTTACATAGAACAGTAACGGGAACTCCTGACTGGGGTATTTTGGTACCCCAAGCGCGTTGCGTTAGCGTCCTGTGCGACAGCCAGCGAGTAACTGGGACTACGACAAGCCTGTTCACACGGTCAGAACATGGAACTAAATTATCGTGGAGCTCCCAAGTCGATAATGTCAATTTCTACTTCAGGAGTGCAGTTTGAAAATCGCCCGGTATACTCTTGTACCCCATAAATGAGTTCTAGGATTAAAGATGATTACCGTATTAGCTCACAGGAATGTAAAACTTCCAGAGGCACCGTTAAATGGCCACAGTTGGCGTGTATCATTACCCGCGGCAATGCGCAATCCGCGACCCCGCGATTTCCGCTCTATTCATGCCTGATCGCGCACTTTTCCAGAGTACCGGAGAGAGACGAGTTCTCGATATCCACTCGACGACGCGCGGTGGTCGCTCCCCCCCCCCCCGACGTTGTCCAACAAACTCGAAAGAGTTACGGGAAACAAGGGCCCGTAACGCCCCGGAATTTGCACGTTTATTGTCGCATTAATAATTCATGCTGTTGCGCAATTTTTAATCAGCTGCCGTCTGCCATTGATTGATGCTGGCCTCGCGCCCCCACGGGCCTCGGATTTACATACAGAACGAAAGGAAAAAGTATTGACACACGATACACATGCCGGTGCTAGCGTACGAGCGCGAGCGCGTCCGGGCCAATCTCACGTTATGATGGCACACACTCGGAACCCTCCATATCCCTCCTTCATCCTCCTATACTCGTTTCACTCTTACCTTCTCACACTTGCCCGGTTATCTCACCGACGGTCTCTCTCCCCCGTGCAAGATCAAAAAATACCGACGGGCAATCGGCTTTCACCTTTCTACTCCTTTTTTATTCCACATCGTTATTGCTACAAGCCCGGGCCCCCAAAGATTATTATTCGAACCTCCTGCCCCGTACAGCGCCAAAGTACACCTCGACCTCACGACATCGTCATTCCGAAGACCGCCAGTTTCAAACTATAACGGACTTAAAATTCTAATTCACACGACGTGTCTCCATATACGTGTGTGTGTGTGTGTACCGTTGCGTTCAGTGCTCTCGAGAAGCACTGAATTGCAAAGCAGCCGGGGGGGGGGGGGGGGAAGTGAAGCAGAAAATAGTCGTTGAAACTATGGTATTATGCATTAACCGTTAAGTGCTGATATTTATTGTCATCTAAGTGCAGGGCAAATTAGCAATTGAAATTCGAGGTGAACAGCTAGTGGTAACTACGTATAAAGTGGAGGCGTGTGAGCCATGTGAGATTAGATAAAAGCCTACCGGTGCCCTTTTCGCCCGGGGTTCGGGCATTAGTAATCCAGTCTGCGCAACCTGCGTCGAAGGCGTTCGAGCGTTAAGGTGCAGAACAGTTTAATGACGCTTTAGCAAAGATCATCGTCTTGGAGTATCTCTCAAGGGGACCCGGTAGGCCAAAAAACTTAGGTGTTCTGTATGCACGTGCGCGCGCGACCATTGACACTCACAGTGAACGGAGTAAATTCCATTCTACGGGAAAAATTTCGCAACAGTTGAATTTTAGCTCATGGAATGGTATGGAATACATTATCTAATGGCTCTCGACTGGAAGTGAGCTCATACGGGAAAACGTCACTTTCGGTTTGGGAATCTCATTTTTCGACCGGGAGTGATTTATCAGAAATACGTCACTTCCGGTTTGAAATTTATATTCTTCGACCAGAAATTACGTTGTACCGGAAATACGTAACTTCCGGTTTGGAAATCTTATTTTTTCGATCGGAAGTGACATCATACCGGTAATACGTCATTTCTGGTCGAAGAATGTGAATTTCAAACTGGAAGTGACGTCATACCGGAAATACGTCGCTTCTGGTCGAAGAATGTGAATTTCAAACCGGAAGTGACGTCATACCGGAAATACGTCACTTCTGGTTTGGAAATCTCATTTTTCGACCGGAAGTGATTTCGTTCCGAAGATACATCACTCCCTGTTTGGAAATCTCATTTTTCGACCGGAAGTGATTTACCAAAAATACGTCCCTTCCGATTTGAAAATTACATTATTTCGATCGGAAGCGACGAAATTCTCATTTTTCGACCGGAAGTGATGTACCAAAAATACGTCCCTTCCGATTTGAAAATCACATTTTTTCGATCAGAAGTGACGAAATTCTCATTTTTCGACCGAAAGGGAAAAATATACCGGAAATACATCAATGCGGAATTTCTTCCATTCTACGAGCTAAAATAAAAACAAGAGGCATCGTGTCTGACGGTAAAGACGTAAAATCAAGCATGGTTACCGTTACAGTATTGCGCCTTATCCCCATCTCTCACGGGGTCGCTCAGCATCGGCAAGATTTTGCGAAAACGCGCTAATGTGCCTCCGAGCTTCACAGTGTATTTAACGTCGAAGATTGAAGCGCGACCGACGTAGCGTGGTATGCACCGCGCGACGTCGTCGGCATAATATTCGCGTACAATGCACGGTTATACAGTAATAAATACCGCCAGCAGGAAGGGGCCCCTCCGCTCCTAGGCTCTCCGCGTCATACCACCTAACACATCTCGCGAGAAGCTATTAAATTTTACGATTTATAAAACAATAGCCCACGTATAGTTTATTGGTTGGTCGGAGATCGAAAGCGGTGACGGCGGTGGCGCTGGTGCGGTGGGTAGCGCGTTCATCGTCGTCGCCCGCAACAGCTCTTCGGCTCCACTCGATTCAACTGCACTCCACACGAGTCTCGCCGCTTGCCTCGACGACTCCAGGGGTCACGTGCTTCATCACTGAAAGGGGAAAAAATAAAGAGGAATGAAAAAAAAAGAACAAAAAAAAAAAAACCACCCCGAGGTTATCGAACTCCTTCATTCGAGCTATTTCCTTGCACCAAATTTAGCGGATACGCGGTATACCACGTAACAAGTGATCGCTATAGTGATACAAGCCCCCCCCCCCTTTCGGGGTCTCTGTGGTCAAACCACTGCGCGCTCACTGCTGCATCGGCATCGAGCTATTATTTTCGGAAAGAGCAACCCGAACGACAATCTTGTATTTTCTCCTCTAACAATAGAATTCCATTGCCTTTTTCATCTAATTAGCCGGAGGTATATACTTTGTACTTATAGTATGCTCCATGACCGTGACTCTCCGGGTGCCTCGTTACGCCCTCGCAGACTCTACTACGCTATATTCGTTCCGTATATATACCTCTCGGAATGCAACGGTCTTTGCCTATGCCTATACTTTGTGTATTGCATTATACTACGACGTACACGGTCAACATTACACGTAGAGAGGGTTGGTATACACACGCGGCGATAATACCACGGCTATGGCCTGGGTGTTATAGAAAGGCGCTCGACGCGGTCGTCGTTACCGGCCGAACGTGCTAACGTGACGACGACATTGTGCCCGTGCAAGGAGAGCCCGGTGGAGCGTGCGAACAACGGTGGATCGATTTGAAAAATAAAAATAAAAAGTAATACCATTCCACCGGTACTACGACTATCGGCGGCATTAATTGTTTGCGCAGAACTCGCGACGTATTGCGCTAGCGTGGCTACGGTTTTTGTTTATTTCGGAGCGCGATCGCATGACGGGTGAACGAGCGATTATTTTGGATACGGTTAATTCGCGATCGGCCGCGGGGATATATCGGGGAAGTTAATGGGATAGATAGTGGATTATCGCTGCGAGTGCTCGTTGCGATAGGCTGCTCGGTGGAAAATAAATACACTTTTTTTTTTATTATTTTGGTTCCTCATAGAGGAGGCTTTGTTTTGGTGAAAAATAAAAAATTGCTGGATTTTAATGAATACTTGTTCATAATGTTCCAAAGCATGGAAAAATGACATTTAGAAAAAATGTTCGGATGTATGTATGTATGTATGTATGTATGTGTGTGTGTGTGTGTGGCATTGAAAAATGTTTGGTTATTTTTTTGTACGCGATTGTTTATTTCTTCGAAAATGCCTGTTCGCGCTCGAGCGCTCACAATTTTTTAGCTATAGGGCTAAAAACGTGTATAGAGATGGCATATGATCATCCGATGAGCCCATTAAAATTTCACGAAAATCGATTAAACGGTTTAAATTTTATGTCATTTTGAATTTTTTGAATATCATAATCTTTTTTCGGGACTCATTTTTTCCGTATTAAATATTCATCTATGAATAAAACAAAGTGTCATAATTCCATATATTTTTACGCGCCGAGCTCAGATCCGACAAAGTAAAGCGCGGTATATTTTTACGAGCTAAAAGCCAGCCGACCTGAATAAGCCAGCCGTTTTGCACTAAAGTCTAACACGACACTGACGTTGAAAAAGTTGAAAATTGAAATTTTCATAAAGCTTCCTCATAAAAGTTGAAAATTGAAATTTTCATATCGCTTTCTCATAAAAGTTGAAAATTGAAATTTCCATATCGCTTTCTTACAATGTACCTTTATTCGCAAAGCTTCCTCTATGAGGAAGCCAAACATCCAGACAATGCTTTCTCATAGAAAAAGCTCCGCGAATAACGGAACATTGTGAGAAAGCGACATAAAAATTTCAATTTTCACCTTTTATGAGAAAGCGATATGAAGGTTTCAATTTTCAACTTTTATGAGCAAGCGTTGTGAAAATTTCAATTATTTTTTTTTTATTGACATTGTATCGCGCATGTAGGTTGACGTGTCGAATAGGAGGCTCGCTCTGTGAGAGATTGCCGAAGCAGGCCGAATGCACAGGTTCATCCGGAGGGAGGCAATGGAACTCTGCACGAAGGAGCAACGGCGGGAGCACGTGCAGCTCTCTCGCGACTCCCTTGCTCGAGGCAAAGAAAGAAAAGGTATGGCAACAGCGCTGGCCCGATACGCTTGTTGAAGCTGTCGCCCGCCGAGCAGCCGGCTTTCCGACATTTCCAGCGCCAAATTCACGAATAATTAATGGCTAACAAGGTGTTCCACGGCGACAGGCCCGGACCCTAGCCCTCTCTCCCGAGCCCCCTCAGCTACATGCCCGACAATCTCGAGAATTCTCGTAAATCTATCAGAAATCAACGCCCCCCGACATTTTTATTTGCCTCGAGGCCGACGGATCCTCCGAGACAAAAGCGTTACGGGAATCGAATCGTACGGCAAACAAAGCGATTTTTTTTTTAAAGTTGAGCCACACGAATCCACGAGAGTGCGGAAGTGGGAAAACTAAGGTAAAGGTAATATCCCAGATTCCAGCAGTTATTAATTGGTCAAGAAGACACTTTTCGTTAGAATAACTAAAACCAATGTCAAGCCGATAGTTTCTAGTTTCCAAACACACATAGATTAATTACAGAAAGATAAATAGTTTTTTAATCACGGAAGAAATTAACAAGAGGGTTAAAATGCACCAATCTTTGGACGCGGTTTCCGGCACGTTCCTATATTCGGACAATGTATGTACCGATGTTTCGGACGATCATAGATTTCGAGAACTCTTATGGACGAACTCAAGTACTACAAATACTCAAGTACAAGTTAATATGAACTACTGTTCATATTAACTAAAAGAATAAGGTTGCCAAAATGCAGCAATAGAAGGTAATTTAGGCTCGAACGTGGTATAACTTTTTTCTGTGCATCGAATAATTCGGAATAAATCGAATCTGCATAGGAGCGTCCGAGGACTAGGACATGTCCGAGTATTGGTTCCGTTGAAGGTAACAATTCGCGATAGGGTGATATGGATCACCCTATCGCGAATTGGAAAGGTCCGGCGGCACGTTCGACGGACCTTTCATTCTCAAATTATTAAGGTAGCTATGTCGCTTCCCGCTCATCTCGCATAAGTTATCGAAAAGTAAGCGAATATTGCAAGTACTTCTCAATGATATAAAAATCTGAAAAAATGCATGCAGATTAAAGGTACTGAAGAGGTTAATTTTGAACAATAATAATTCCAAAATGTTATTAACACGTTAATCAAGAAATTAATTGTTTAACAAATTGCCCGGCAAAACAACCATTTTTTTCTATGAAAATGATTCATTTATTTTTCTGAATACGTATGAATTTTTTCAGATTTTTCAATTAGTTTTAATTTTTGTGTTTATTCAGACATTTTTACCAAATAAAAGAATTAAAAAATCAAAGCTAATTGAAAAATCTGAAAAAATTCATACGTATTCAGAAAAATAAACCAATCATTTTCATAGAAATAATTGGTTGTTTTGCCGAGCAATTTGTTAAACAATTAATTTTTTGATTAACGTGTTAATAACATTTTGGAATTATTATTGTGCAAAATTAATCTCGTCAGTACCTTTAATCGGCATGAATTTTTTCAGATTTTTATATCATCGAGAAGTACTCGCAATATTCGCTTACTTTTCTCGAACTTATGAGAGATGAGCGGGAAGCGACATAGCTACCTTAAAGTAACAGTGCGAATACTCCGACACCTCTCAGTCGTCGGACACTTCTATGCAGATTTGATTCATTCCGAATTTAAGTATTAGCAATCCAATTCCAAAAGTTATACAAGTTTGACGCCTAATTTATTATCTATTTTTGCATTTTTTTAAAAGACAGAAGATATTGAGTCCGTAAATGGCAAAGAAATTCTTTTAGTTAACATGAACTAGTTGTGTCCGTAGGTCAGAATTCTCGAGATCCCCGATTGTCCGAAACATTGGGACATTAGGTCACAAACAGTGTCCTAAAAACCGCGTCCGCAGACTCGTCCACTTGGACTCTTCTCTTATCTTCTTCCCTAATTAAAAAGTGTATCTTTTTCTAAGTAATCGCTGTGTTTCGGAAACGCCAACCTAAATTCCACCTAAAATTTGCCCAACTGCTCGAATCTGGGGATGCCCAATTAATAACTACTCGAATCTGGGGATGCTCGTTGCCTTTACCTTACGGACCAGCATCATCGGTTGACCTTTTTTTTTTAAACTCATCACGAAACTCCCCCGCCCCAAAAGCCCTCCGGTAAACTCCGCGTAGTCCACTTGAACTCTCTTCTTATCTTCTTCCCTGATTAAAAAAAAAAATGTATCTTTTTGTAGTTAATCGATGCGTTTCGGAAACGTGAGCCTAAATTCCACCTAAAATGTGTTCCTGCCCAATTAATAACTGCTCGAATCTGGGGATGCTCTTAACCCGAGCATTGTTACCTTTACCTTACGGAACAGCATCATCGGTTGACCTTTTTTTTAAAAAAAACTATAACGAAACTCCCCCGCCCCAAAAGCTCTCCAGTAAACTCCGCGTAGTCCACTTGGACTCTCTTCTTATCTTTTTCCCTAATAAAAAAAAAAAATGTATCTTTGTGTAGTTAATCGATGTGTTTCAGAATCGCGAATCTAAATTCCACCTAAAATGTGTTCCTGCCCAATTAATAACTGCTCGAATCTGGGGATATTCTTAACCCGAGCATTGTTACCTTTACCTTACGGAACAGCATCATCGGTTGACCTTTTTTTTTAAAAAAACTATAACGAAACTCCCCCGCCCCAAAAGCCCTCCAGTAAACTCCGCGTAGTCCACTTGGACTCTCTTCTTATCTTCTTCCCTAATTAAAAAAAAAATGTATCTTTTTGTATTTAATCGATGTGTTTCGGAAACGCGAGCCTAAATTCCACCTAAAATTTTTCCCTGCCCAATTAATAACTGCTCGAATCTGGGGATGCTCTTAACCCGAGCATTGTTACCTTTACCTTACGGAACGGCATCATCGGTTGACCTTTTTTTTAAAACCCATCACGAAACTCCCCCGCCCCAAAAGCCCTCCGGTAAACTCCTCATAGTCGGTGTATCCCGCAGCGTGTTGGAACGTCGGTGAGCGTACCAATGAGCTTCCCATTGTACGGCGTAGCTCTCACCCCGGAGCCACTGTACTCGCGCTCGCACGTATACAACGTCCTCGCGGTGGTTCTCCGGCGCTCCTCCCCGCCGACCACTTTCCCTTTACTCCGTCCCAAAGACAAACTAATTTGACGGTTCCGCGTGAGTGAAAAGTTCATCGTGCCAATTAACGCGAAAGGCAAACATCCTGGCTAAATCCCCCCCCAGAGTAAGAGGGGTCGGTACGTCGGACTACGCTCCGAAGCGCCCGCGCGCGTGCAGAGAGCCCGCTCGCTCTTCGCGCGTCTTTGCACTGTGCGAAACCAGGCAAAACCGGGCCCCCGGGCGAGTCGAGCTGTCCCGGCTCGCTGGGCTCGCTTTCAGCGATCTCATTTCGATGCCGCCCGGTCCCAAACAACTTCCGCCAGCCCTCCCTCGCCCTGCTCTATCCGACCGAACCTAACACACCCCGGCGCCGAAATGCGCACGCAAAGAGCCCCGCGACTACCGCACGCGGGGATAATAACGAGGAAGTTACTCGTCCTCTTTCCCCCACCGAACTCCAACCGCTTGTTAAGAGCCCGAAATTTTCTGTGCCCCATCGTACCCCGTTCTGCATTGGCCAACGGCGATGACTCTCCCTTCTCGCCGCTGAGCACACCAACCGACGTGGCGTTACCGACTCCCGGACGGCAGTTATTATCCCGGTGAGAGACGTACAACCCGGAGCGAGACGGCCTTCCCCAACCCGCTGTACGTATTCACGTTTCGCGCCACCCCTCGAGAATTTCGGGAGGTCGTTCCTTCTTTTATACTTCCTCCTCATCGATTGGGCGTGACGAGCAAACTTCGCCGCTGGAACCCTTCGAGCCCCCTCGTCTTCCCCGGCCCTTTCTTTCGTCCTCTTCTTCTGGCTCTTCTCCTTCCTCCGGATCCGCGGTCTCTCCATACTTGTCCGCTGTCCCGGGAGCTCCGGAGAGGGAGAGTTCGGACTCGCTGCGTCTATCGAGAGTCCGCGCACCGTGGTGAGGAGAAGACTTCTCTTCTTCTTCTTCACCCCCCCCCCCCCCCCCCCCCCCCCCCCCTGCTCCCTTGCCGAGTATCTCCTCTCGGCACACCGGAAGATTGCCAGACACTCCGGTTGTAAAGTTTCGATTCTTCGAACCGTCGACCATTAAAACTAAATGCCGAAGCTCCGATGCACTTCATTAACAATTTATTTACCGAGCACTCCGTCGGTCTCCATTAAACTCGGTTCTCATTGTTACCTTCGGCGGATCTCGCTCGCGAGAGACCCGCCGGAGAAAATTGCGTCGTCAATCATTATCCGATGGATACACCGGAGGGGAGCGCGTCGACTGAGTAATTGATCAAACGGCGTGCTTCGCATCATTGTCTACAATTTAGAGTCCTCAATTTTTGCCGTCCAAGTTCGCCTCTGCGCGAGCTGGAGATTAAAGAAGGAAATGCACTCTGCGAACATTTTTCGCCCGGGAAGATTGAACACTTTTTTTTATCAATTTAATCACTTTTTTTTATAATTAGAGATACGGTTTGGCGGGACAAAAAAATAATGAAAGGTGTTTTTTGAAAATTGATCTTAATGGACAAGATATGTTTGTTGAAGATGCAAAGGTTTTTTCACCGTATGGACCGTGAAATTCCAGTTTATTTATTTGATTATATATTCACGGGAATAACCTATTTACAGGGCGATGTTGATATATCGGCCAAAGCATACTTGTTTCGGCAAAAATATCGTTCCCGTAGTCACCTAGATTTGAGTTATTTTCGAATGTTCCCGAAACGCTACCGAACACTGTTTACGCCTCGTCAAAGTAGTTTTTGAGTTCTCGCAACAATATTATTGGCAGTAAGATCAGATCGCATTACAAAGCAATTCGTACTTCTACACAATATTTCAGTACATGAAACAAAAACGATAGTAAATTAATACAATACTATATAAATAAACCTCACTATAAATCAATGACCTTCGACGGGGTCTCCCGCTCTTTCAGTTTGACAAGCACGAGAGTTACCCGAGTATCGGCACCAAAATGCCATTTCAATTTAGTTCCAAAGTGCCAAGTCCAATTTAATCATTTCTTCCATAGTTAAAAATACGCTTGGGCGAGAAAAAAAAATGAAACCAAATTTTTTCAATGGACCTTCGTGGGCGTGAAATATTTGTTGAATGTAAAAACCATTTCTCACCGTACAGATCGTGGAATCCGAGTCACCCGACAACCAACATCAAAACGTCATTTCATAACCGGCACTCATGCCGTTCCACATTAATAAACTTCCCAACAAGCGTCCAATTTAGTAATTTTTTCATAGTTAAAAAAATACGGTTGGGGGACAGAAAGAAGAGTCACGAAACCAATTTTTTTTAATGAATCCTCGTGGGCGTGAAATGTCTGTTGAATGTAAAAACCATTTCTTACCTTATGGATCGTGGAATCTAACTCACCCCACAACCAACATCAAAACGCCATTTCGTAACCGGAACTCACGCCGTTCCAAATTAATAACCTACCCAACAACCGTTGCGTCAAGTACCCGTTAATTCTCTCCCAATTATCCCAATAACATGCCAAATAATTGGTGAGAATTTAGACAGCCAGAGTTGTTAAGTAGACGGCCGAGTGCTGTTTCGAGGGGTGCCGAGGAGCGCGCGCATTGTCTCGTAATAAGTAAATTACACCGAAATAAGGAGAACAAACACCGTACGGTGAGACTCTGGATCGAGTTATCTTATCCCCGTCCCAGGTTCTTCTCGCCCCACGACCCACTCAGCCACTCAACCGGCTATACGCGAGGCGCTAATACCCGCGTTGGCAGATTATATTCGCGTGTAATGCGCGGAGCGAGACAGGGATGACGGAAGACAGTTTACATCGCAAGAACAATAACTGTCTTCCGGACGACATCCCCGAAGCGGTTACGTGCGCCGTCTCTATGTGCCTCAGCGCCGGGCCTTTTCTGTGTCACTCGTTCGGCGAATGTGTGTTTCGACCTCTCTCCTGCCTGCGAAGAAGGCAAACCCTGGAAGAGCGGAGGAGACAACGCGAACGTACAGAAATCGAGGGAAAAGAGGGAGCGGGGGTACAAGAAGTTTGTACGAGAAGAGTCGGATGATGCGGACTCCGGGAGAGGAGACGGGTAGGGATGCCGGCGGCGAGACCGACAGGAGGAAACGACCGGGGTCGAAGTGAGAGCTACCAGCGAATACGAGAAGAGTGAGACGAGGGGAGGCTGAATAAAATATGTGGAAAGGAATCGACCGAGCGGGGGTATCGAAGGACCGAGTGGGACGGACACGAGGAGACTGAAGAGGGAAGAAGGTTCTTCTATACTGGCGGGTCGCTTTCTCTCGCTTGCACCCCCGGTCGGACTGTTCCGAAGCTCGAGGCAGGTTCTCAGAAGCTACCGGTGCCGGTGGAATCCGCGCAAGCGCGGAGCCTGGATTATACTGCCAAAGGGTATATTTATCGGGCGAGAATGTATGCAGAAGCGCGGACATTGGTACAAAGGGGCCGCTCTTTGGATTTAGCCTTGACGCAACTCACCAACCCGCGAGTGGGTAATGGATCGCCCAACTTTTGCTGGCCGCGTGTGTTGCACTTATTCTCGTCCTCTCGGTCTACGTCCTCCGGAGTCCTTCCCCAAGATCCTTCTCCCATGGCCTTTCCTCTCGCTTCCGAAAGGGAGCCCGCTCGCGGGCGCGCGCCCGCGCCCGCGATCTCTCTTATCCCCTATGTGTATCCCCTTTCGTTCGCGTCCGAGAGCATCTTTCCCGGCTAGTTGGTAAGGACCGCGCGGTTATACCGATCGAGGACCGCGTCGACAGCCGACTCACACCCTTCTCTGCATATCCACCTCAATCGCCGTCTTAGCCCTAACGACGATACCGCGGGGGATAGCCGGAAAGAAGGGGAGCGAGAGAGCTCTCCTCAAACTGTTCCGTGCCTCGCCGGGGAGAGATCAGTCGGCTTCCCTCTGCTCCCCCCCCCCCCCCCACTCCCACCCTTCCGCCCCTTATCTGATCCCACATTTTGACTCGAACGCGCTTATGGACGAGTACTTTATGATCGGGACTACCGATAGCACCCTTTATACGCGCCTTCCTCCTCCTTCCATCCACAAATCTCTTCACCGATACTTTAATTGAACACGCCGCACGCGGCATTAAAAATAAACAAACCTACCCCAAGAGACAATGGAATATCAATCTTTCCGCCAAGGAGCCGATCAGTGATTCCCGTCATTCTCTTTGATTTCAATATTTTTCCTCATTTTTTTTTTTTCTTGAGGTTCTTAATTAGATTAGCTTGATTGGGTAATTGGGAATACACTTGCGGTAATCGCACCTGCCATTCACCAGGGGGTTCGCGCTGTTGCATTAGCCTCTGCGACATCAAAGGTCGGATTCTGTGCACGACGGTCGAGAGTCAGCGTGCAGCGGGTTCGGCGAGCACCGGCGATACGTCCCGTTCGCCCTTGGTTCTCTCCTCGCTTCCCTCACCCTGCCTCTCTCTTCCTCGCACTCGGGCGTGTGTAACATACTCGGGAGAGCGAGAGGGAGAGAGAACGAGCGGGGGAATCAAGTTCCGGAAACGGCACCTGAGTAACGGTTCAGGCGCCGCGCTCGAGCCCTCGGGCATATGCGCGGTGGTACCAAGCCCGATTGGAAACGCACATTCCGGTTTTATCCACGTGATATCGGGCTTTGTTCGACAATGCTGGAGCGAACACTCGAATGCAACGTACCCTCAGCGTCGGCCTATCATAACTGCAACTTTAACCGGCAGCTATTTAATCCTACATGCCTCCGACTCCGCTGCCTTGCAGATTGTGGCCAATAAGCTACCAACGCCGTTTAACCGCAATATTATTCTTCGATAAATCATTCGAGTCCTCCGTTTGATTCACGGGCAACGACGTGAGCCTCGACTGTTAACCGGGTTAACAACACGCCGAGTTATCGTACCGTTTGTTTAGTCACGTAACGTTACATCGAACAGCTTACAAAGTTATCGCGCTTCACGGCACGGATGAACCGCAGCGCGCTCGTTTTGTCTATTGTTCCACAAACAAACGCTGGCGCACGGACCGACGAGGATAATTGCCCGGAATATAACCAACGAAGTAATTGCACGGTGGAGAGTTAAAGAATGAGACTCTTGAAGTATCTCGCCGAGGCCCTCTTGTTTTATGGCACTTTATGTACGTCTCGTTCGGTTCAGCAGATGGTTATCGACCTGACGATTGGGCCAATCATAGCTCTCCTCGCCATCATCACGGACGGTTAAACTGCTCGGCTCTATTCCTCGATGCATTCCCGCTCGCCCAGGTAAAGAGCGAGAGGAGAACCGACACGTTCACCCTCGCGCCGTGTTTTCCCCGGTTACCGGCCGCACGTTCACATAAATCATCAACGCGATCAACGGTTGCGGCAATTGGCGTCTTTCTCGTTATCCTGCTTAACGCTTTTCATCGCGGGATCTTCTGGGTATCGGATCGTTTTGTTCTGGCTCGTGGGAATAAGGCGAACGTGCACGTCCAGTCAACATGCAATGGGATTATCAACTTCGCTCATTCAATTAAGCCTTCGCGAGGTACGGACTGATTGCGGATGATGTGGATGAGTAATCTCATGGATTAAACGGTTTTACGTGGCACTAAAAAATCGCTTGGCCGTCATCCGGTCAGAAACTGCTGGGGTCATTTGGTCGCCTTGCAAGGAAATTCAACTATCGGACGGATCACACTTGATTACTACGATCGAACGGATCATTTTCTCTACAGTCGATTCATTTGTTCGCCAAGAGAGGCAAGGTGTTTCGGGATGTATGACAATAGTTTTGTGAATCCGGGTGCTCGAAGCCTAACCTTAAATGCAAATGAGTGAGTATCGACACGATCAACGGTTGCGGCAATTGGCGTCATTGTTGTTATCCATCTTAATGCTTGTGGGAATATGTCGAACGTGCGGGTCAGTTACCATGCAATCGGCGTATAATTAGGCGTTCGCGGGGTAAGAGCTGATTCCGGATGATATGGATGAGCAACTCCAAAGGTTAAACGGTTTTACCTGGTACTTAAAGAAGAATCGCTTGGTCGTCATCCTGTCAGAAACTGCGAGGCGGATATGATGTACTTGCAAAGAAATCCAACTATTGGCCGTATCACTCTTAAGTACCCCGTCTAGCTAGGGCTAGCGCGGATCATTTTCTCCACAGTTGATTCACATCTTTATTAAGAGAGGCAATGTGTTTTGGGATGTACGACAATACTCTTCTGAATCTGGGTGCTCGAACCTTAGCCCTAAGTGAAAGTAGGTAGTAACTTAAGAAAGTCCTCGCGATTCCGAATCTTGGATTCATCTAACGGTACTTGGCCGGTACAGGCCATTAGTAACTGTTGCGCCGCGAACGGAGTAAGAAGCTAGGATCTTGCGCTTGGTCGTCATTCGGTTGGAAACTGTTGAGCGGATTTGGTCGTCTGCTAGGAAATCCAACTATTGGCCGTATTGACCTCTATTACCCTCTCTAGCTAGTGCTATCTCTGAGCCCTTTCTCCCCAGTTGATTTACGTGTTCGCTATGAGAGGGCGAGGTGTTTCGGGATCTACGACAAGAGTCTTGCGATTCTGGGTGCTCGAATCCTGGCCCTAAATGAAAATCGGTAGTAACTCAAGAAAGTCCTCGCGATTCCGAGTCTTTGATTCATCCAACGTAGTTAGGCATTTGTCCGGTACAGGCCATTCGTAACTGTTGCGCCACCGACGGAATAAGAAGCGAGGATCTTGCGCTTGGTCGTCATCTGGTTGGAAACTGTTGAGCGGATTTGGTCGTCCGCTAGGAAATCCAACTATTGGCCGAATCACCCTCTATTACCCTCTCTAGCTAGTGCTAGCTCTGATTCCTTTCTCCCCAGTTGATTTACGTGTTCGCCAAGAGAGGGCGAGGTGTTTCGGGATGTACGACAAGAGTCTTGCGATTCTGGGTGCTCGAATCCTGGCCCTAAATGAAAATCGGTAGTAACTCAAGAAAGTCCTCGCGATTCCGAGTCTTTGATTCATCCAACGTAGTTAGGCATTTGTCCGGTACAGGCCATTCGTAACTGTTGCGCCACCGACGGAATAAGAAGCGAGGATCTTGCGCTTGGTCGTCATCTGGTTGGAAACTGTTGAGCGGATTTGGTCGTCCGCTAGGAAATCCAACTATTGGCCGAATCACCCTCTATTACCCTCTCTAGTTAGTGCTAGCTCTGATCCCTTTCTCCCCAGTTGATTTACGTGTTCGCCAAGAGAGGGCGAGGTGTTTCGGGATGTACGACAGGAGTCTTGCGATTCTGGGTGCTCGAATCCTGGCCCTAAATGAAAATCGGTAGTAACTCAAGAAAGTCCTCGCGATTCCGAGTCTTTGATTCATCCAACGTAGTTAGGCATTTGTCCGGTACAGGCCATTCATAACTGTTGCGCCACCGACGGAATAAGAAGCGAGGATCTTGCGCTTGGTCGTCATCTGGTTGGAAAGGGTTGAGCGGATTTGGTCGTCTGCTAGGAAATCCAACTATTGGCCGAATCACCCTCTATTACCCTCTCTAGCTAGTGCTAGCTCTGATCCCTTTCTCCCCAGTTGATTTACGTGTTCGCCAAGAGAGGGCGAGGTGTTTCGGGATGTACGACAAGAGTCTTGCGATTCTGGGTGCTCGAATCCTGGCCCTAAATGAAAATCGGTAGTAACTCAAGAAAGTCCTCGCGATTCCGAGTCTTTGATTCATCCAACGTAGTTAGGCATTTGTCCGGTACAGGCCATTCGTAACTGTTGCGCCACCGACGGAATAAGAAGCGAGGATCTTGCGCTTGGTCGTCATCTGGTTGGAAACTGTTGAGCGGATTTGGTCGTCTGCTAGGAAATCCAACAGTTGATTTACGTGTTCGCCAAGAGAGGGCGAAGTGTTTCGGGATGTACGACAAGAGCCTTGCGATTCTGGGTGCTCGAATCCTGGCCCTAAATGAAAATGGGTAGTAACTCAAGAAAGTCCTCGCGATTCCGAGTCTTTGATTCATCCAACGTAGTTAGGCATTTGTCCGGTACAGGCCATTCGTAACTGTTGCGCCACCGACGGAGTAAGAAGCAGGGATCTTGAGCTCAGTCTGAGAAGAGATTCAAGACGAACGACGAATAAGACGAAGAGGAAGCTGAAGAGCGAGGGAGAGGAAGAGGTCGGACTATGTATTTTTACTCTAACCGAATAAGAGAGTTTATCGGCGCGCGATCAGAGACGTTGCTGGCTTGCTGGATTCCATGAGACGCAAGTGGCACCGAATACATCATCGCAACGCCGCCGCAGCGAGGCAGCCAGTCCCAGCCGCGCGATGCGTATACGGAAAGAATTTCTTGCCGTGTCCATCTCCGGGCCGAACAGGTTTAAGGGACGTTACCGCGGTTCCGTAACGGCCGGCGTTGAGGATACCAACGCGAAGACGACGACCGCCGCTCGCAGGAATAAGACGGTACACGGAGCAGAACAGAGAACAAGACACAAGAAAAACTCGATCGGTAGAGACGGCTTATCGTCGCGGTCCGAATGGGGCGATCGAGGAAAAATTCGACCCGGCATAATGCACGCTTGTTTTTTCCCTCGCTACTTTTATCCCCACCGGAAGTGGGCGGATAGCAAGGTGCCAGATATAGGAGAGGCGGATGAGGTGGAGTTTATTTCGAAGGCGATCAAATAAATTCAACAGTAGCGCGCGGTGCTTAGGCTATCCGCTACACAAACGTGGTAAGAGAGTGGGTGGATTGAAACGCGGGTACAGGTCGGTAGACGCGAGGGAGCACTTGCCGATTGTTTATCGTCATTTCCTTCCCAGATCATTCCCCCGAATAGGTCCTCGTCGACCTCAGATCGATCGGCTCCGTTCGCGTTGCGTCCCATCCTTGAAAACCTCCCCGGCACGCGTCCATCGCTTTGATCATCTTTCACGATGGAATCGCCCCTCAGCGCGCATTTACCATACGCCATACATTATTTCAACTTCGCCCCGCGCGATTCATTCGCTGCCGTGTTGCACCGGCATTGCCCACGAGGGAACATGCACGCTGGGTTTCTGTGTTATCGCCAGATGGACGTACACAATTCCGGCCGGCCGAGCGGGAACCGTTGTATACGCCATGAAACTGAGAGACAGTGCCGGGGACATGTGCAATGTCCGAGACTCGTCGTCTAAAACCACATGCAACGCTCGTACGTATGATGTATCGTTGAGCAAGCCCGTCGCTGACACACCCGTTAGCCTTACGACCGCGAAACGTCCGCGCGATTATACCGTGCCATGCCAGTATGCACGGCGCTTCCGCCGGTTGACAGCGGAGAAGCCCGGGGACTCTCGATTCTCGGTGCACAGCGGGAATATACGGTAACGCTGTGTCTAGCCTGCACGCGAGAACGGGCGAATTCGGTTCGCCGACAAGTGAATGAGCTCGTTGCGCACGTCTTCCATCGCTCGCGCGGCGAAAACGGTAATCTTCCGAGATGCCATGGGACCGGTGCGCGAGCAGCTCGCCGACCAATCAACGTGATTAATCAGATTGACGATGAGCCCGCTATTGCGGAATTACCGCGAGGGGGCTGTTTGGGTTAATACCCGTTAACCCTCTATTAGGGAATCTGCGGTGCCGGGTTCTCTCACTCTCACCGCGCGGAACGTTTCGTACGTAATGCTCGGCTATACAGCGAACGATCGAGAGCCTCTTCTTCGTGTTAAGTTCCATTTGGCGTGTTTTCGCAGAACGAGGCTGCCGGTGATTCCCGTACGTGCTCGCTCGATCTCTCTCGCTCTCTCACCCGCGAGTTTTGGTAATCTCTCTGATAATCAAACGGTCGCGCTGGGCAATCAGCCCTGATTAATCAGATTAACGATGCATGCCGCGCTAACGCGGTTCGTCCCGGAAATTTCGTGAGAGTTTTGGCGTCACTGCGCCGAGAGATAGCCACGAATCTCGAACGCATTCGTCGTTAAGGGCTTCCTTAAACGGGATCCCCCGATCTGCTCTCGAGTCTCTAATTGAGCGTATTTACCGGCTAAAATCGTCGGGCGATTATTCCTGCATTAAAGCTATCTCGAAAAGTTCGCCTCGCTGTGTATGAGCTCCGCATCTGCAGCATTGTGCAACTTCCGACTAGACTGATAAAAAAGTACAGTCAAATCAACTAAGATTCGGGCAGGGACGTTCAAATGAATATTTTGTTGGTCGAACAAAATATTTTTATGACCCAAAAATATTTTGGTGAAATCACTCAACAAAATGTTGAACTAACAAATTTTTTAGCTGTACCAACGAAATATTTAGTTGAACGTCCCTGCCCGAATCTCAGTTGATTCAACCGTATTTTTTTATCAGTGTACGTGCCTCGGTCCAGGTGCGGTTTTATTGCCGGGTTGAGGTTGGACCAACTGTGACCGGCTGAATTGGAAGACCGCGTAGGGGAGAGCAGGGCAAAATGGCACACCGGGGCAAAACGGGATAGTGAGACAAAACACAATTCTCCAATAACTTTTGGATGGGGGCGACGGTGGTACGTGGGGCAAAACGGGTTTGGAAATCCGGATGCATCCTTGGGACAAAATGGGGCATCCAAAAATTATTCGAAGATTGAGGTTTGCCCTCACTGTCCCGTTTTGCCCCGCTGTGCCATTTCGCCCCGGTCTCCCCTAGACATTTTCGAGCGTTACTTTGGGGCCTGACAAGATCCTGGTAAGACCTTGTTAGGGCCTTGTCGGGCCTCCTCCGGACCCTATCAGGACCCGATGTAACGCTCGAAAACGTCTACTTGAGAAGTAGACCCGACTCTGGTCGCTAATGTAAATCCAACGATCGGGTACACAGTAAAAAAAGTTTGCTCTTTTTACAAACAACTTATTGTCCACAAACGTCCACAATTATGTGTTTGCTAATTTAGAAAGTTTTACAAACAAAAGTACGAACTAAAATTGTCAATGACACGGGAAATAAGAGGACAGGTTCGTATATTCAAATAAGTGACAAACGAGTTTGTCACTTATTTAACAAAATTATTTTTACGAAATTTCACATTACGATTTTACGAAATTATTTTTTACTGCGTAATGTCGGCATGGTGACATTGGCCCAACGTTGTCAAACGCCGTCGACCAAATGTTGGCAGCCGATGTTCAGCCAACGTCCAATAAAAAATAGGAATAAGCAATAAAAAAAACTATTCTCATCGATCTGCGCCCCTCCTAAATTTTTCTATCATTATACAATTGGTCTTTCGTGATTTTTCATGCTCACACATTGGAATCGTCAGAACAAATTTTTCACTCGATAATGGGGACTCGAACCCGTGCTTCAGTCGCGACACAGTAAAAAAAAAAACAGTTCCCTAAAATCGGAGTGCGAAGTTTCGTATAAATAATTTTGTCGAATAAGTGACAACTGAGTTATCGATCGACAGTTCAGCAAATGCCGGCCATTACTCGAGCTCGGATCATCGGCCGCCAATCCTCCGCCGCCAGCCAATCGTCGGCCGCGCTCCGAGCCTCGGCCGGTCGCACCTGGGCGATCTATAATTCCTCCGCGAATATTCGTCGCTCCCGTACCGCTCGCGTGTGCGCAGCTGCGCGATCCTCTCCCGGCAGTCTTCTTCGCCAACCGGGAAGATCGAAGAAAAAAAAAAAAAAAAAAAAAAAAAAAAAAATTACACACACATATATGTTAAACATATTCGTGATCGAGAGATGTCCCGGCGGTTCCTGCGGAGCCTACCGGTAGCCTCGGTCGAGTTTCATTCCTAAGACAGCGGTGGATCAAGATGCGCGCGGGACTCTCTCTCGCCGAGCCGCCCATGCCGCATTACGTATGGAATATGAATAGCCCGCCGAGAGTTCGTGATTTCGTTTTCGTCCCCGAGGGAATTTTCAGCACGAGGCAAGCGAGCGTGCGATCGAGGCAGCCCGGCCTGGGCTGGCATCGGCATGCATCGCCGGTTTGCGACTCTCCTTGCGCGCGCGACCTAACACATACTCCGCACTAGGTACACGGAGTTAGTCTCCGTACTCGATCTGAGAGATGCAACGAGCGAGCACGCCGGATCGTCCACGCGAGAGTCGGCCGCTGCTCGTACACGACGGTGTATGTCCCGATGGGACCCCGCTCGAATCTCTCTCCCTCTCGTGAAAGGGAAAGCCAAGGGAGTTAAGATAGCGCACACTCTCCGAGAGCTCACGCTGCCTTCTGTTGTTCTGGGGGCCGCACTCCGGGTCTGTTACGTTCAGCCCGGGCTATAACCAGCCTCGCCAGACAACGGGAAAGAGAGAGATTATCTCGATATCGAATACCACGAATTGCACTCTGCTCTTGCGCCCCGCCGATCTCCCGGTATAACTACCGCTGCTACACCGACGTCGCCATTTCCCCTCTCCCCACCCCCCCTCCCCCTCCAACCACTCCCCCCCGCGCCCACCCCCGACGCTCCATTAAATGCCCAAGTATCGCGAACAGTAAAATCGTATTGTCTTTTCACTCGATTCCTTTCGATCGCTGGCTCTCTTCTGTACGTACAAAACCATTCGAACGCCCGAGAGCCTCGAGTCTCCAGAGCTACAGTCCCGCAACCGGGGGTATTACCATGTAATTTTATCCGCTCTCGGTGCTCCTCGCTAGCAGCCCGCTCTCTCGCTCCCGCCTCCTCTCTATCCGTCGCGGATTACCGATCGAAAGAAATCGAGTCGCGACTGTTCGATCTCCTCTGTTTGTTCTTACCCGTGGCTCGGGAATCTCGCGTCTTTACTCGTGTATAACTGCGAACTAACGCGCAACCGCGACCGCCTTACCCTGTGCATCGTGCGATTCGTGGCAACCGTCTGGTTTAATGTATTCAGGCCGTTCAGTCATTCCATCGCCTGCAATCCCCCCCCGACCCTCCCCGTCCTGCCATTCCTCCGTCGTAGAGCGTGGGTGACGACGATCGACTTTCATTGTTCCGACTTACTACTCCATTCTACCGAGATCCCCATCATTCTATATAATTATTCCCTCGGCATTTCTGCGCCTTTTGCACTGTCAATCTCAACGCTGATCGACTCCGGTTCCGCGTTACGTAATCCTGCACGGATTCTCCAGGCCTCTGCGCACCCCCCCCCCCCCCCCTCCCCCCCTGCCTGTTACGTTAACTCGTTAGCGGAATTTCACTCGTCTATCGCGAAATTTACGCCTCGGAACGGTATCGCATTTTTCCCACACTCAGAAAAAAGTTTTATTTGAATTAAATAAATGGCGATCTTCAAATGTTAGAAATATTCGAAAATTAGTAAATGTTAGAAATATTCATAATATACATATATTCTCGAGGAATATATAGGGGAGACCGGGGCAAAATGGTACAGCGGGGCAAAACGGAACAGTGAGGGCAAAACTCAATTTTTCAATAATTTTTTGATGCTCCATTTAGTCCCAACGATACATCCGGATTTTCAAAACCCGTTTTGCCCCACGTACCACCATCGCCACCATTCACAAGTTATTGGAAAATTGCGATTTGTCTCATTATCCCGTTTTGCCCCGGTGTGCCATTTTGCCCCGCTCTCCCCTAGTGGTAGTAAAAGAGATTTATTGCCAAAGTTAATATTTACAGTTGTGTTCTTGTACTAAATTTTATATCTAATGCTTTACACCTTGGCAAAGGGCCATCGACCTGGCTCCTTCAGCCCCGGAATATATATTTTGACAGAAATCTCAGTACGCCTAGTACGATATGTTTTATGATATTTGGTGTGTGGAGATTCGACTGCACAAGTCGCGGTCTCGATCCAGAACGCTCATCGATCGCCAGATCGATGACGACGAAATGGTCCGAGTCACATCCGATCGCCTTTGTCTATACAAAGGCGATCTGATGTGACTCGGTGTGTGATCGAGACAAGGGCTTTGTCTATACAAAGCCCTTGTCTCGATCAGGAACCGTCGTCAGCCTCTCGTGTGAATATCGCCGAGTTTCTATATTTGGTAGCTTCGAGAAGAGTGTGCTGAGACTCGGCTTACATTGCTTTCAGAAATTACGTTTATTAAGATGAACGAAATTTTTACTTGCCTTGTCAAAGTCCTTATTAGATGCAAATAATGGCTATTCTTTGGTGCGAGTAAAAAAAATGTATTCGAAGATTCGTACTTTAAAATAAATGTTTATTCGTGCCAAAGAAATCATGCATTTGATGCCAAGACAAATTGTCCGGTCCGGATGCGACTATTGTCCGGTAGCGCGCATTGCAGAGTCGTCAAAGCGTCAGTCGTCTGAAAACATCTCTCGCTGATAGTACAAGACTGTATTTATTCCTTGCGGGGAACCGCTACATTGTAATAGAGAAGCAACTCATCGGTTTGTTTTTATGAAACTTTGTTTACTTCAAGCTGTGTACCTCGATGGAATTGTGGTTGTGCAATGAGTCCTCGAAGAACCAACTTCGGGATTGGTTGTGTTATGTGTATAACTACACTGATAAAAAAGTACAGTTGTATCAACTAAGATTCGAGCAGGCACGTTCAAATAAATATTTAGTTGGTCGAACAAAATATTTTAATGACCCAAAAATATTTTGGTGAAATTATCCAATAAATTCTGGAACTAACCAATTTTTTTAGCTGTACGTGCATTTAATAATAAAACATTGCTTGTCGATGAATCGTTGATAATAAAAATGAATTGTCCAACAAAAAAATTATTTCCGCGTCACTCATATATGACATTGTTTACATACGATCAAAAGTACGGTCTGTCACGAAGTAAATAACAATAATTATTTGACATAAATGTCTGTTTATTAGATCCAAATAAACATGATTAAATAATAAGAATAATACTATCAAACAAATTAATATATTAGAAATTAATTAACGGTCTATTAGGTTATGAAACAATTAAACATTTTTCTTCGTCCTTGATAAATTTTCTTTGATTGGAAAAGAATATTTTTCTGGGTGCATGTTTGGCCGATAAATTTCGTGTTCCCGCGGCGTACAAATATTAATAGCCCTCGTATGTATGATTCAAAAGGGGGACAGATTGGTTTCGAGCGAAAAAAAAATACATATAAAAAATGTATCCATCGGCGACGGAAACGAGCTCGGGAGAATTTCCTGCGACTCTTCCGTGAGAGCGACAACATGGGATCTCGAACGCGAAACAGTGCACGCTCGGGATTGCGCGACCCAGTATCTGGCCTCACACCGCCCACGCCTGCTCGTACGGAAGTGAAAATACCGCTCGAAAAACTGCTGCCGGCAGTGGCACAGATATTTTTTTTTCTCTCATTAACTTCCTCGTACATTCGAGATTGCACGAGCTTATGAATTCCTTTTTTCTTTTTTTTTTCGCTGTAACACATATAAAGTTCGGGATATTATTTGCAGTTTCGTATGACCCAACGAAAATGCGAGTGTTAATATTCTCCCGCTTGTTACGCGGTGGTTCACGGCGAGTTGGGCACAACAGCGCTGTGTAATATCGTCGTGTGTAGAAAAAACTCATTTTTTTTACCGGAAATACGTCACTTCCGGTTGGGCAATCTTAATTCGAACGGAAGTGACGTCATACTGGAAATGCGTCACTACCGGTCTGAAAATCTCATTTTTTGACCGCAAGTGACCTCATACCGGATATACGTCATTTCCGCACCGAGAAATAAAAGTTTGTGATAACAAAATAAAGTTTATTTTGAAATAAAATTGCTTTTTGGGATATGCACCCAGAATAATAATTTATTTAACGGCCACCGTTTACTTGGTTTAAGTAAAATATTTATTTGATTTTAATATATATTTACTTAAATGAAATAAATATTTATTTGAATCAAATAAATATTTTACTTAAACCAAATAAACGGTGGCCGTCAAATAAATTATTTTTCTGGGTGTCGACTTAAAATAAAGTTTTATTGAAATCTAATAAATTAATTGATCTAATCGCACATTCAGTTTTAGTCAATTTTATTTCATTGAATTGAATAAATAAGTTATTCAAGTTAAGCAATTTTTTTCGATCTGACTATTGTTTAAATCGCCCGATTGCCGGACAATGCGACGCGATGCCGCGAACGCTTCTTCGAATCAAATAAATCATTAATTTAAGGGAAATAAATTCCTGTTCAACGTCGCGTACACAAATATCCGATTTATTTGAGGGTAATAAATATCTATTGAAGGTGCTGTTTTCGCCGAGCGATTCCCAATCGTCCAATAAATTATTTCGTTACCCTGTAAAAACCAACAAAACTTTAAATATATTTTTGTAATTAAAGATGAATAACCGCATATTGTTCGAATCAAATAAAAATATCCTTGAGTAAAATAAAATTACAATAAATTCAAATAAAAAGTATTCCAATATCCGATTTTATTGATAGATAGTGAACTTTTTTCTGGGTGTAGGGGAGAGCGGGGTAAAACGGGACAGACAATCCTTATTGTCCTTAAATTAATCATTTGAAATTTATATATACATTTATAAATTACAAATGAATTATTGGAAAAAATCCAATAATCTTAGGACGTTCAATTTTGCCCCTATCCATGCATTCAAATTGTCGGTCCCGTTTTGCCCCACTGACCCGTTTTGCTCCGCCCTACTCTAGAAGCGTCCGAGCCGCAACAACCAGACAGTTTGTTATATTTTGAAGTTACGTTATTTTTACATGGTACCTTGCTAGCAGCAGCTAAGTTGCACGATTATTGCGAAACGGCAGTTTCATCGGTTCGAGTCGAACGTTGGAACCTGGGTATATATTCCACGATGATAATAAGGTCGAACGTGCCGAGTGCATCGAATTACCATCGAGCATTAATCAATCCTACCGCATACCGTCGCGATCACGGACGGAGAATTATATTTTCGTTTTTTTTTTTTTTATATTTATTTTTTATTTTTATTATATCTCGCTGTGTCTCGGTACGTATATATGCAAATTAGTTTATGCTCCCTTCATTCCGCACAGCTTGATACTTCAATTACAATAGAATGTCTGTCTCTTATTATCGTGCGACGATTTTTTTTTTTCCTCTCTCTTTCTCGATTCTCTGGCCGTTGTCCGTTTCACCGTGTACACATTCTTTAATTCATTTGTTGTTGCGTCGGATGCGCAATATCGGGTTGAAAAGGGCATTTCGGCGTGCGGCAACCTTTTGCGCGACTGGTCGATACGAGCGTTGCGAAAAGTTTCGCCGACGCGCATTATCCGAGGAATACACACAGGCCGTTGTACAATAAAAGCCGAGTTCAATTTCTCATGTACACGGATATCAATAAAGCGCAGACCGTCGTTCCTACGAATCGAATGAATATTCAACCTGACCGAGAGGTATCGATGCGAAACTACTGCTATTCCCCCTGCTATTCGCGGGCAAGTAATGGATCCTCCTCTCCGAGGAACGGATCGGCTCGATCGAGACATGCGCCGGTCCGTCCGGGCATTTCCTCATTGCTGACCGACGGATAATATTCCGACGCGGTTGTGTACTTGTCTTTCCCGGACTGGGCATTCACAACGCGCGCGCTGAAGGGTCAATCGACCGACGAACGGAGAAAAGAGATCTGTCTGTCTAATTACGATTATAATTTTCTGCTCCGTTGGCTCACTCCGGAGCAACTCTTGCGACTCATTACTTCCGATCGATATTGCAAAAATTGTACCGAGTTCCGATCTGCACTATATCGGAGCCAAACATTTTTTATCCAAGGTAAAGGTAACGACGCTGTGAAAAAAAAAAAATCGTAGTAAATTTAATGTACAGAGCTGGAAGTTTTCAGGCAATAACTGCTGTATTAAATTTCTTGTACAGTTGTGATGAAAAATTGATGTTCAGTATATTGAAAACAAACATATTTAATGTTTAATAATTTACTTTATTTTCAATGAAAAAGTATATTAATTTCTCATTAAAATTGTACATTAAAGTGACAATTTTTTTTACAGTGAATGCTCAGACGGTTAAGAGCATTCTCAGATTCCAGCAGTTATTAATTGGTCAAGAACACATTTTTTGTAAAAATAACTGAAACCAATGTCGAGCTGATAGTTTCTAGTTTCCAAAACACATCGTTTAATTACACAAGGATACTTTTTTTTAATTACGGAAGAAAACAATAAGAGAGTCCAAATGCACCACTATTCGGAAACCGTATGTCGATTTTTATGATTTCGAGAATTCTGATGTACCAACTCAACTAGTTCATATTAACTAAAAGAATTTTTTCGCTATTTATTAATTAAATCAATGAAAAAATTATATTTACGCGAAACAGTAGTGAAGATAAGCTACGTAGAAAGCTGGCTAACCTGACTTGTTCAAACCGTCCGATTATTGGGTCACCTATGTAGTAACGCTTGTACATATTTTCGGACACGATATCGTCTGTCTTTTAACAAAATGCAACAATAGAATTAATTTAGGTTTGTATAACTTTTTTCTGTGCATAAAATAATGTTTGCAGATGCGATTACAAGTGTCCAATTGGATTTCTAACACTTAAATTCAGAATAAATCAAATTCGCATAGGAGTGTCCGACGACTGGGACGTGTCGGAGCATTGGTATTTTTACTTTGCCCGCACGGAGAAAAACAGTTCTGTTTCTCTAACAAAATGCGGATCGTTAATAATTTATTGTTGTGGTAGCAAAAATATTTGGCTGCTACAGCAAAATATTTGGCTGCTACAGCAAAATATTTGTTGCCACAGCAAAATATTTGCTGGAAGAGCAAAATATTTTGTTGTCCCTATGTTAACCAGGTAAATCAGTTATGGTAACAAAATTCCTGTTGTCCCAACAATTTTTTTTTATCTACCATACATTTTTGCGGTAGATTCGTTATGTGCATTTACCGAAAGTCCGCGTGCTGGAACGTTTTTTTTCGGACCGGTGTCTTACCTCGCGCGCCGTACGTAGCCAGTAAGATACGAAGCTTCATTACTAAGATGTCTCAATGAAATCCGACATAATCCGCAGTGCGAGAAATGGTGGAAAGATCTTGAATATCGCTAATAATATGTCTCGATGATTCTACCGTGGATAATGGCGGAGTCAGCGTGAATCATCGAGAGTCGTAGCAGTTATGGTGCCCGTTCGGTTAGTATTGCAAACGAGGCAGTACGCTTTATGGGTTACTCGTTATACCTGACTCTGAGCCTGATTCAACGATCGTACAGCGCGTGAATTCCCGCACTACCGAATGGGAATAGTCAACGATTATCGTATAAAGTGTGTCTGGAATCGTACTCGAGAGTTTTCTCTTCCCTCTTTAAACCCCCCCGAGAAATTACGGTAATGCGCAAAACTTTCTCACCGAAGGGAGAAAGAGAAGAGACAGAAAGAGGGAAGGTCCACTCGACGCTTGTAACGTAAATACTGCGGCCGGGGCGAGCTGTGTACCGGGCTGTCATCGTCGGGTAACGCTTAACTGCCTCTTGAACTACGCTCGCCAACGTGGTCGCGGTGTTGAAGTAGCACCGTCGCCGAGCTGCGCCGGGGATGGACGAAGCGGTGCGCGGTGCGCAGGGGAGGTTATGTGCGGCCGATACTAGCGCCACTCTAGCCACCGCATTATTCTTTGACTCGCGATATCTCGGAAACTAAACGGTAAAAAATGCTCAAATTTTTACAGCATATTCGTAAGCCGCTCCTCCGTAATACTCTTGCTTTTTGTGCAACTCTTGAATCTCGTGTGGGCGCTGGAACCGAAAACGTGTCGCCTGTGCGCGTTCGGTGTATGTCATACGTACGAATCACACCAGTTTCGATCTTAAATATCTCGGCTCGGGGACGGTGAATCTCATTAAAATTTGACCTATGTTCGGATAATGTATGGAACAATGTCTCCTCTGAGTTTTAACAAATTCTCGATAAAACTTATTCGGCGTCGAATCCACTATCTCCGGTTTAAGCAGGGTTGCTACTCGCCGCGTTTATCCTTTTGCGATGAATACGGTACATACGTATACGCATTACGGAGCACGCACACGATATTTCAACGAGCCCGTAATGTTATTCTCGCGTACGTTATATGAACCGTGCACCCTCGGCAGTGTGCGCAAAATGTAGTGGGAGTGGTTGTATATCATACGTCCCACTGTGAGTGAGGCGAATCTGAATCACGCAGCGGTGCAGCTAGAGACCCGGAGCAGAGGAGCCTAGCCAAAAGCGGGCAAATGATACACGGCAAAGAAGCATACGAAAGTATGTTACAAGAAATAAAAGGCAAACCCCGAGGCAGCCCGAGCCAACCTTCTTTGTCCCACCGTCTGCATTGCGCTCGTAACGCGGCGACCTTCGTCGTCGTCCTTACATTATGTCTCGCTATTAAAGTACCCTACAAATCTAAGCGTGCACCACACCACGTGCACCACACGAGTGTAGAATTACGTCCCGGCCGAACTTTAATCAGATTCAATTAAATTTATTCTTTTTGTATGCTGATGTCGGGAGCGAGGCTTGCACGTGAGCGCAAGTGGATCCGAACCGGTGTTCCACTGTAGCAGCTTGTGTATCGAGAAATTGTATGTTTTAGCGTGCCAGCACGATCGAGTTTCACTCGTGATCGCGCGTGCAGCAGCAGCACATAAACACACACAGACCCAGTCACTGTTGGAATGGAAACTCGTTCGATCTACCGTACTCCGTTTTGTTCTTTCCTATGATTTTATCTAGCGGTATTCTTCCTCGCCCTGAGAACTTTAAGTTCGAGCTCGAACCGATCCTTGCGGGATGAACGTTGATATTCAATGTCGACGTTATAGAGTACGATGATTCCTCGCATACTTCTCTTATACCAATGTAATTCCACATCACCCTTTGCCCCCTCGTGCGATCCTCGACGCCGTCTCGCCCAGCCCGGCCTTCTCTTCCAGGCGCGTTTTATCTTTTTTTGGATTCTACATAGAGGAAATTATGTTTTCGTGGAAAAAAAAATTTCGAAATTTTATTTTCAGCATAAAAAAAAAAGTTCGAAATTGTATTTTCCGCATAAAAAAAAATTTTGAAATTTTATTTTCAGCATAAAAAGAACTTCGAAATTTTATTTTCAGCATAAAAAGAATTACGAAATTTTATTTTCAGCATAAAAAGAACTTCGAAATTTTATTTTCAGCATAAAAAGAATTACGAAATTTTATTTTCAGCATAAAAAGAATTTCGAAATTTTATTTTCAGCATACAAAAAAATTTAGAAATTTTATTTTCAGCATACAAAAAAATTCAGAAATTTTATTTCCAGCATAAAAAAAAATTTCGAAACTTTATTTTCAGCATAAAATATCAGCATACTAGAAATGGTTGAAAACGTCGAGAAAAGTGATTTTTAGCTGTCGTCCGGATGTATGTGTGGGTGTGTGCGTGTATGTGACAAACAGACATGACATGACAGATTTGCATAGTTTAGAACGACTACAACGCGAAATCGTCCGATCTACCATATTCCGTTTTATTCTTTCCTATGATTTTATCCAGAGGTACACACTAAAAAATAATTGCCTAAAATCAGAATACGAAGTTTCGTAAAGATAACTTTGTTAAATAAGTTCAAAACTCGTTTCTTCAGGTTTGAATATACAAACCTGTCCTTTTATTTCTTGCGTTATTAACAAATTTCAGTTCGTACTTTTGTTTCTGAAACTAGAGGCAGGTGGCCCGATCGGAAAATTAACAAATAAAAAATTGTGGACGTTCGTGGACAACAAGTTGTTGTAAAAAGTACAAAATCTTTTTACTGTGTATTCTTCCTCGCCTTGAGAATTTTAAGTCCGAGCTCGAACCGATCCCGGCGCGATGAACGTTGATATTCAATGTCGACGTCACAGAATACGATGATTCCTCGCATACTTTTCTTATACCGATATAATTCGACATCACCCTTTGCCCCCTTGTGCGCTCGTCGACGCCGACACGCTTGGCCCGGCGTTCTCTTCCAGGCGTGTTTCATCTTTTTTTTTTTTTACCTTTTTTATTCCTCTCTCCGCGCCCAGCCTCCTCTATCCTCGGAAGATTTCATCCGAAAACTGTCTGGAGCTTGAACATGACAGGCGCGAATGCGTTGCATGTAAAACGTGCATACCTAGATTTCAATGTAGCCTTGTAGCTTCTGTCGACTTGTCATCCGGCGAAACGTGCATGGGCAGCTGAATCATTCGAACAGAAATAAACTATTCGTGTACGTCTCTCGATGGGCCAGTAATAAAATTAAATCATCTTCGACAAGCCCGCGAACTCCGCGGCTGTGTCAACGCTCATTTATTTTTCGCGCCTCGTCCCCCCGCGCGCGAGTTCGATGATCAGTCGAATTAATGAAAAATAAATACCGCTCCGTTACATTTTTTATGTCTCCCGAGTGGAATGATCGAGTCCTCGGGAGGACGCTGGATAATTTAGTGCTTGATTTTAATATTGTAATTTAGCGTCGTACGGTACAAGCCGCGGACGACGTTGACGGAATAATTTAATTGACACGCCACGGTATGTCGCTCTCTCGTGCAATCTCTTCGCTTCACTAAAAATACACACATATTCATATATATTACATATGTATATATATATATATATATATATATATATATATATATATATATATATTTATTATACATGTATATATATTATTCATAATATGTATTATATATATATATATAATCCATGTATATGTATGTATATATTGTGTCAATTCGCGGACGTCACGGAATAACGATCGCAATTTAGCAAGGAATACCGGAGGAACGGTTACCGGTAAGGAGGATGAAGACGCCAAGGTGTTGTCAGTATCGGACAAGTATAAAGCGGTCCGAATCTCGCCTCTAATCTTGCGTCACCGCCTATTAACATTTTACGATTTGATTTGCATAGAAATTCATCGACATTGCACTGAGCAATTGTAAACAACGCGTGATCGGAGAAGGGTCGGTTAATTTATGAGAATCCCACCTTGCCCCTCCCGCTGCCCTCGTCTATCGAATGTTTTCTTCTTTTTTTTTTAACACAAATTGTCTATCTCTGGTTCTGCCTCGGTCTCGCTCTTCGCGGGCTGCTATACAGCATCCAGAGTCGATCGTGAGTTCGAGTTCGTAGCCTCGAAGAGAGGCCCGTCGAAGCGAGCGAGAACGGGGCTCGACCGTCCCGCGGGGCTTCGATATTACCAATAATTGTCGGCTCTAAAGGTTATCTCAGGAAAGCGCATATAGCCAAGACTCTCCTGCATCGCCGTGACCGATAACTTATGAACTCCGCAGCTTCACCGAGCCCGGGTATCGTCGTTATTATATACGGTATGCACTCGGAAGGCGAACGTCTGTATCGCCATTCGGTACCGTCGACGAAACAATTTTACTTTTTTTCGGGCCCGCGTCCCACGGTTCCGTGTCACAGGTGGATTAATCGATTTATATAATGCAGAGTTGAAAGCCCGACTTTCAGGGCATGGGCAGAAGGTCCGCATACCGGGGGGGATTGTAGACGTACGATGTAGATTTAGCGAAGTAACTATTGAGGCACTAGCGTAGGGGAGACCGGGGCAAAATGGCACAGCGGGAGGAAACGGGACAGTGAGAGCAAAAGTCAACTTTTGAATTATTTTTGGATGCCCTATTTTATCCCAACGGTACCTACATCCGGATTTTCAAATCCGTTTTGCCCCACGTACGACCATCGCCACCATCCAAAAGTTATTGGAAAATTTCGTTTTGTCTCATTATCTCGTTTTGCCCCGCTGTGCCATTTTGCCCCGCACTCCCCTAAGGATTTTGTCCCAAAAACAGGTCGATTTTCAACATTTTTTTTTTTTTAAGGCGGGTATCAGAAGGACAGGATCGCTCGACTTTAATCGTTTGTTGTTAACAAATAAATGAACTTTTTTTTAATCATCCGGTCATCAGGTAGAAGATAGTATAATCGAGGATCTGTCCAGATTTCAACTCAATCGGACGAATAGATTTTGAGATACGATGTCCGTTGTTAATTGTTATTTGTTAATAAGTCCGTTGTTAATTGATATTTTTCAAAAAAAAAACTCAAATTTCGTAACACCTTATACTAACTGTATGTAAACACCCGACCTTGTCCTTCTCATACTCGCGTCAAAACAAAATGTTGAAAATCTACCTGTTTTTTTGGACCAAATCCTTACAGTCGTGCCTTAAGTCCGAGATTTGCCGACTTGAGTCTCGAGTCTTCGTAGATTGAGGTGTATCTAGACTTGGGTCTATATGAATTTGAAGTTTACGGCGACGCATGTAATATATCTACCACGAGTCGAGACCAAATTTTTGGATTTTTTTTACACGGCTTAAAACTTATTACACCGATACGATTGAAGTTATTGGTGAGATAACTTAAGAGATTTTGGTAAATCTCTTAAGTGCATCTGCGGAAGATCCGCATACCAGGCTTATCGTAGACGTATGATATAGATTTAGGAAAACAACTATTAAGTCTCAGACTCGGCTACTTGGGTCCCTGGTCTACACTGGGCAAAAATTACATAGTAAAAGCAACAACACTGACTTTTTACCATAAAAAATAGTTCCCAGAGGGAACATCCATATTTTATAATTACGACCATGACAAAGAAACATCGTCACAACCACAATTATGGTTTGACCAATTGAATATATACTCTCAGAAACTATCTATATAGACGTTTCCCTGGAAACTACTCGATATCGTAGGAAATACTATCTTTTTTTCTCAGTGTAAGTAAATTTCGGTCCATCCAAACCCAAGTCTACATGGACTCAAACTTCACGTAAACGCACACAACATAGGGGAGAGCGGGGCAAAATGGCACAGAGGGGCAAAACGGGATTATGAGACGAAATGGAATTTTCCAATAACTTCTGGATATTGGCAATGGTCGTCCGTGGAGCAAAACAGGGTTGAAAATCCGGATGTATCATTGGGACAAAATGGGACATTTAAAGATCACTGGAACATTGAGTTTTTCCCTCACTGTCCCGTCTTGCCCCACTGTCCCATTTTGCCCCACTCTCCCCTACCACGACTCTGGACCAGATTCCTGGATTTTTTCTTTTTTTTTTTTTTCCACGTCCCAAAACTTGTTACACCTATCCGACATTCCGCATAGAATTTTCCTTACACGCGCCCCCGCATGACTGCGCTACGGGAATGTTTCGACATTTATATTTCCTCCGTCTCTCCGTTGCCCCGCGAGCGGAGCGGCGCAGCGTCACGACATTAATAATTGACATTAGCCTCGCAGAAAATAAAAGGTTTTTGCGTTCCGCGCAAACAGTAGCGAACGGGGGACAAAATAAACAATGCAAAGACACGAACTCCACCGTGCCGCTGTTCGGAACGAGTGGGAGATGGATGCTTTGCGCAATTGGATCGTACCACGTTCGACCGAATATGATGCCGCCAAGGTATACACCAGGTTGGGTAGAGCATCGGTATCGAATCGTGTATTCACTAGCAATTTCGCGTGGCGCATCCTCGTGTCTTTGGCCGTACGATCCACACGTACCGGTCCGTCGACGTAGGCAGCGCGCACACACTCAGACACCCCCTTGTTGGCACCGACGTCGTACGGAGAGCAATACAGCGCGCACATGTGAATCGCGCGCGCGGTGAAGAGAGGAGCTTCGAGTAGGTACGCCTCTCCCGGGCTTCTCTCAAGCTCTCGGCTCTTTCTACCCGCGGAGGATTACATTATAAAAAGGTGCTGTGTGTGCACAGCGGTGAGCCGCGGCGAGCTGTACCTACTTACCGGGGCGAATGCCGTGCCCGGCGGTGAGAGCGGCGGCGAGGGGGGAGGCGAAACCCCCCCCGAGGAAACTGTTCTCTCGCGCCGTGGCAACGTACCTGAAATGAAAGTGCCAAAGGATCGCGAAACATGTGCGCTCTCCACCAAAGGAGCGCTCTCAACGGCTGTACTGCAACTATCCGATGAAAACGTTGCCGCGCACGCGAAAGACCCCGACCGCGTATATAATATCCCGTCTGAATGACTCGGAATTTCTACGGCTCCGAGAACATTTACACCCGAACGGTCCTCGGCTGTATTTACCTCGAACTATCGGCGAAGGAGCTTTCCGCCGCATGCCGTGCCGATGTTTCCATTCGTCTCGTTATTTATTCATTCGGACGGCGTGTTCCACGGGAATCTGAGGAAGACGCGTAAATGGCTGCTGTAATCCAATATAGGAGAATTATTGTCGCTCGGCGGAGAGACCGGGAAACACCGGTTCGATCCGTACTAGGGCACGGTCCGACGAGAGCCGAGAGGAATATGCGAACGGCACGACGGAGCAGTAAATCGAAGCGGTGGATGACGCACGGGACTGCCTGAAGAAACTTAAAACACACGAAGGAAAAATGTCCCTCTTGAAAGAGATACGAGACACTGGAATGATTGAGACGAATGCATTGAAGCAATCGACATTGTGAAGGCAGTTTTCGTGGCCGATCGGGATCGTTCGTTTCGTTAGTCAGATCGGCACACACGGAATTAAATAAGCGGGCATCCAGAAAAATGATTCATTTGACGGCCACTGTTTATTTGGTTTGAGTAAAATATTTATTTGATTTAAGTAAAATATTTATTTTATTTAAGTAAAATATTTATTTTATTTAAGTAAAATATTTATTTGATTCAAGTAAAATATTTATTTGATTTAAGTAAAATATTTATTTGATTTAAGTAAAATATTTATTTGATTTAAGTAAAATATTTATTTGATTTAAGTAAAATATTTATTTGATTTAAGTAAAATATTTATTTTATTTGAATAAATATTTTACTCAAACCAAATAAATGGTGGCCGGCAAAAAAATTATTTTTCTGGGTGCGAGCGAAGCGAGCGCATTGTTGCCAGTGACTTAAAGTTAGTGAAATCGCGAAGGTATTTAGAGAAGCGAAACAGACAATTGATTCTAGTTAGAGCGTCATAGCGGACCAGTGTCGGCAACAGAGTCGGCCAGCACCGGTCTCGTGCTTCATCCCTACCAGGAAAGAGCCATATTTCACTCGAGTCACATTTGTCACAGTAGTTTTTTTTTGTAAAAAAATACATTTCGCGATTTTAGTATCGGAGTACTTAAAATAGTCTAAACCGTCGAGAAATGCAATTGCTAGATGGTGTCCAGATGTATGTGTATGTGTGATGTGATAGACTTATCTTGTGGCAAACGACTATACTCGGGAACGGCTTGAGATAGCAAGTCGAAATTTGGTACATTAGTAGAGTCGTCACGTCTCTTCTATCGGTTCAATTTTCATGAAAATTAAGGACCGGTTTTTTAAATTTTTGAAAAAAGTTCGTGGTAGCGCTGATGCTTGAATTTTGAGCTATCGTCATAAAACTGCATACAAACATAATGCTATGATCAAATACCTCTGGTATTGCATTTTGCCGAAATCTATCTAAGCTGTCAGATTTGATGGAATTTTGAATTTTTGGAAAATCACTAAAAACGGTACAATCCAATACACAATTTGACACAGGGAATGGACTAACACTGTACAATTGTTGGTATTAAATTTGGCGAAAATGGATTGAACTGTTTAGATTTTATAAAATTTCGAAATTTTTTAATTTTTCAAAAAATTGCTATTTTACATCCGTCTAGAGTTTCTGCATCGAATATCGCTCCAGGAGTACAATAATAAGGCGATTCGTCACCGGTGGTGAAAAATACAGTCTCAGAACGACGAATTATGCAAATTTCAGCCAGCGATTTTCTACAATAAATCCGTTTCAATGTTACGAGAGGTAAAAATGTTCAATGAGAAATCGACCCGCGTTGCACTTGCGCCTATCGGCACGAAAACGCCTCCGCGAATCCTCCATCGTCGCCGGTCCCCCGAGAATCGCGGGTATTGAGTCATAGACGGTAATGAACCGAGCTTACCGACAACTTCTCGCCGGTATGAATTGTGGAGAGGAGGCGAAAGAGTTCCCCGGACGCGTGGGGTGGAAAGCATCCTCAAAGCCGGTGCGCGGCTCTGGACGCGAAGCTTTTTCCTCCCGCGAGAGCCGTGAGGCCAGTGCAACTCGCGTTCATATATCAAACCGTGGGTTGGCAATACATACCGAATTTGTTGACATTCGTATAATACACATTTCATTTGTGTAATTAAGGGGGTGATGTATGGTTACATTTGCGAGTGAACGGAAACCCATTCATATTGTGAACACTCGCCACTCGACAATTACTCATAAGCGATACATATCGCATGAGATTCGAGGCGAAGGGGGCAAACTAAATGCGTTCCTTCGCCGAGCGAGAGGAGAAGAAGCCCTGCTGCTGTTGCCCGCTGCCTCCCCGTGCCTTCTCCCTGCCTTTATGCCTTGGCCGTCGCCTCTTCGTGCTGGTTTCCTCGGCTCTTTCTCGCTCCTTCCATCCTCGGACCCGAGAGGAACGAGGGAGAGAGGAACCTCTTCTCGGGCCTCGGGTATTTCTCCTCGGAGAGTGCAACATACGTGTCCCGGTCGAATAACCCACACGCACTTCGAGACTCGAGTTGGGAATCGGTCTGAGAGTCTCTCGAGAGAGTCCCGACTGGGGAGAAGGAGAGAAGAAACGGAGCCCGGCGCCGCGTACATAACGGATGTCATGCTCGGTTCATCCGACTGCGGGTATTTGTAAGTTGAAAATTATTCGCCAACCACCTTTTGCGCCCCGGCGACTCCCGGCGATTGACTCGTTCGCAATGCACGGCGAACCTCGCGACCACGTCCACGGCGAGTTTCCAACGGAATCGCGGACGCGATTCCGTGCACACGCGAATCCGAAAACTTCCTTCAATTTTTGGTTCGTTTTGCTTCGTAAACTCTCGTTGTCGACCCTTCATTTATTTTTTCATTTTTCCACGATGTACGGACGGTGATAAGTAACGTCGCGCACCCGACGCGATCCGGGTCGCGTATACATCCAGTTAGGAGAATCTCTCTAGCGCGAAATTCACACATTATTACGGGGTGATTATCTTCTTTGTGGAATTGAGGAGGTTGAAACGCTCCACATCAGTCAAATGAGTGCTACATTTTTTAAGTTGTTTGTACAAACTTTTACGCATCTACTCATTGTAGTGGATGGTTATTTGTATTACAGCGGACGTCTTTAACCTAGAAAAATATTAAATGCAATTGACTTGCTGAAATCTTCACAGGTTTTTCCGAAATACATATTGGATTAGTTTTTTCAAAAAATAATCCGCTATTTTCGCTCGATTTTGATGTTTTGCGGCGCATTCTCTTCCTCGAAAGATGCTCTACGAATTTACCACCTAGATATTCGATAGTATTTACCGTTAAAAAATGAGAGCCTCTTGTTGACCCTCAAAAAATGTCTTCATAAAAAAATAGCTGTCATTTTTAAACGGAAAATGGAAACGAATGTCTGGGTGGTGAATTCGTAGATCCTTCAAGGAAGATAACAAGAGAATTATTTTGATGTATTCACATAAAACTCGAGGAATTTGCGGGATTATTCTTTGAATAAAAAAATGAAGGAATCTGTTTCTATTTTATTTCTTTTACGATGTACACGTGATGATAATCAACATCGTGCTACCGACCGACTTCAGTCACATATCATCCAGTTAGGAGAATCTCTCTGGAGCAAAATTAACACATAATTACTGAGTGATTATCTTCTTTGTACAATTAAGGAGGTTGAAGCGCTTCACACTACTCTAATAAGTGCTACATTTTTTAAGTTATTTATACAAACTTTTACGTATCTTTTAAGAGATTAATTATAGAGGATGGTCATTTGTATTACAGCACATGTCCTTAACCTAGAAAAACATTAATTGCAGTGGACTTGAACAAATATTTACTGGTTTTTGCTAGTTTTCGAGAAGGTACATGTTCAGTTTTTTTTTTTTTTTTTTTTTTTTTTTTTCAAATAATAATCTGCAATTTTCGTTCGATTTTGACGTATTAAAGCACATCACGCGAAAAACTGCCCTAACTCGGAAGTGAACGATCATCGCGACGCCAACTCCCTCGAATGAGTTAATTCGTCAATTGTCCCGATCGTTTAAAATCACCGCGACGATTCAGCGTGTGAATTCCGGTCGCGATAAGATTAATCGTCGGGAGTTACTCGAGTGTCCCGTTTGGAAGTGGTAACTTGACGTATTAGCGATTGATGTGTCTCGACGCTTTTTTTCTCTCCTTTTTGTTTCTTCTTCCATCCGTCAGCTTGGGCGGCCGTCTTCGAGACTGTTCCCTCTGTGTCGAGTTTAAAGTTCATTATCTCTCCCTCCCCCCGGAGGCAATTGTCGCAATTTTCTCCGGTGGGGGGAGGGGGGGGGGGGGGGCGCGGAGGCGAACCGCGCGAGTCCTCGTTCCGCCGTCCCGCCGATCGCCGCATCAAACGATCCACGACCGTCTCCGGGAAACGTAAATTTTATTTCTCCTCGGTCCATCCAAGTTGCCGAGAGGGCTTCTCGGTAAGCCCCTCGGTCGGTACACACAACTGGTTCTCACAATTTCTTATTATCTATAATTATCAACTACGGGGCATCCCCCAATGTCAAGTATTTTTGACCCCGGGTAATCGACAACGCTCGGCTTTTACTGCTTCACTCTTCTGTGGCCTGTGTTTACGAATTGCCCACTCGCAACATCTCGAAAGCTTGTATACCTCCCGTAAACCACGGAGGGAGGCGAACTCGCCGGTTTCCATTGCACTGCTATTTCCCCCCTTTGCCTCTCGCGGGGTTTTTCTCTCGTTACCAGAATCTGAATACCGTGCGAAAGACCGCGACCCCGCTACCAGGCCTCTATGCACGGCTAACTGGCTAAATGAATCTGTGGAAGCCCCGAGTAAACTTGTCTGCACATAGTTGCAACCGACCGCCGCTGAAGGATGGGAAGCTACATCAACAATTATTAATAATTGAGATATGGAAGCGAGATATCGAACATTCCGTGCGCAACGGCGATGTGCGCTATCGACGTCAGCAAAAACACTTATTTCTCAACCGATAATACGTTACTTCATTTTCCTACCGGAAGTGACGCCATGCCGGAAATACGTCACTTCCGATCCGGAAATCCTATTTTTCGACCGGAAGTGACGTCATGCCGGAATTACCTCACTTCCGTTTTGAAACTCTCATTTTTCCGACCGGAAGTGACTGTTTTGGTATGACGTCACTTCCGGTCGGAAAAAGAAAAATTCAAACCGGCAGTGACGTATTTCCACTGTGACGTGACTTCCGGGTGAAACTGAGATTTTCAAACCGGTAGTAACGTAATTCGGGTATGACGTCACTTCCGGTCGAAAAATTAGATTTTCAAATCCGAAGTGACGTATTTCCGGCAAACCTCCGAAAGCCTAAATTTCCGCTTTCCAAATTCCATAGTCTACAGCGATCGCGCGATGCGCCTTAGCCGCAGCGACCCGCTAGCAACCTGCTAGTCTATAATGCATAAACCGCGCATCACAGTCAACCAGACGGCGGACTTCAATCTATACAAACCGAAGTCTGCGCAGACTCGAGTCGATAGTACTTTACAGCAGATGAACTCAATATCGCTCAACTTCATAGATATATAGATAGCATTTATCGTACAGTAGGACCTGAGGTCCTCTAGGCACATACAAAAAGAATACAAAAAATAAAATATAAATAATTAACCGAATATGAATCAAAATAAACGAAAATAAACCAAATATGTAAAACAAAAACTCATGAAACTGAATAATAAACCGAATGTAAGACAAGATTAAAAATAGTAACGAGACTTAATAAACTCGAATATAACAAAATGGTAACGAAACTTAATAAACTCGAATGTAACAAAATGGCAACGAAACTTAATAAACTCCAGTATAACAAAATGGCACCGAAATTTAATAAACTCGAATATAACAAAATGGCAACGAAACTTAATAAACTCGAATGTAACAAAATGGCAACGAAACTTAATAAACTCGAATACAACAAAATGGCACCGAAACTCAATAAACTTGAATATAACAAAATGGCAACGAAACTTAATAAACTCGAATACAACAAAATGGTAACGAAACTTAATAAACTCGAATATAACAAAATGGCACCGAAATCTAATAAACTCGAATATAACAAAATGGCAACGAAACTTGAACTTAAACATAGAGCGAACTCCACGCAGACTGCAGACTCAGGCGGACAGGTGTCTCAATGACCAGTTATTTTGCGAAATCTATGCCGTCTACGATCGTCCCAGGTGGGCGGACATTCGGTAGATGCACGTAACAGATCCACCGCCGAGTAAACAGTGGATCGGATTCGCTCGGCACGAGAGACCGCGCCGGTTGCCCGGTTATCGATGCACGCCACGCAAGTGGCCTCTCGAAAGTCGGACGATAATGTATCGCGCGTTGAGGCATCAACGGGTTGACAGATTGATTGGAAATAAAGTAGTAGCTGACGCGTTGAGTTTGAAAGTAAAACGGGAGCGATTGGATCGAAGGGAAGATCGTTCCCTACCGCGCGAGCGAGCGGGCGCGCGCAGGGGGAGGGAGAACAGTCGGCGGGCAAGGAGCGCATCAACATCAGCAATCCGGGACCGGTGGGAGAAAGGGTGAGAAGGAGATTGAGTTTGATAGGAAAGAAAATCGCGCTCGCACGCCGTCGTTAGCTTGTTAACTCGCACGCAATACCTCCAGCTCAAATACCGGATACGCTGTATTCTCTCTGGGTTTCCGTACCTGGCTGGTTGCCGCGCCGGCCCGAGACTGGCTCGTCGCTGCCTCCTCGCCTCCTTCGCTTGTCTGCCGCCTTCTTCGACCTCCCCGCTTCTTCCCTCCGCCTCGTCCCTCGCCGCTTCCTCGCCGGCTGCTCGGATCCGCGAGAGCCCTTTGCTCACCTGTGGAGTCCCTCTCGCAAGCTATTCCTCTCTCCCTCCTTCGGTCACTCGCTATCTCCCTCTCCGAACCCGCCATCCCGCGAGATTCGTTAAAACGCGCATTTATAAAAAAAAAAAAAAAAAAAATCTCTTCCCATTTCCAGTTCTTGGAAAGTACACACACAAATGTATACCTGCCGAGAAATATTCATCCTTCGTGACTCTCAAAGTTACGTCGGGCCCGGTGTTTAACGCAATTCTAACGAGGCAATTTTTTGTTTTCTTTCTCTTTTGGTTGTATAATTTGTAAGTATGCCACCTATGTGCACGAGACGAGAAAAAAATGCACTCGAGTTTGGACTCGAGTCCAATCTCACGTCAATCCGATTAGTTGCTGCGGCCGCGTGTTTGTTTCTGGCATTGACAGGCATTTATTATTTTCTACATTGTGTTGAATGCTGCAACGAAAGAAATTCGCTCGCGGGCTGCCAAAGAATGTGTGTTTTTTTTTTTTTTTTTTTTTTTCTTATCTCAATTCTCATAATTCCATGTGATATTCAAACAACGACGGCGAAACCGTCAAAGTGACATGCTATCGTTTCAAGCCTGTATGGAATTTAGAATTGAAATAATGTATATTCTTTCTCAGCCCGCAAGCGAATTTTACTTGAGTCATCGTTATTTTTTTTTTTTTTCGGTGTATGGAAAAAATGTATAATATTTTTGCTGATCGGCAGCCTCGAATTATGCTCCGCGCGAAGCCCGCTGGCGTTCCTGGTTTCGATACATGTTTCCATAAAACGCAGCGATGATGGATGCCTCCGGAGTCGCGCAACCAGTGGGTCAAGGGAAGTTGGGTTGTTTCTGTCATTGACAGGCATTTATTATTTTCTACATTGTGTTGAATACTACACTGAAAAAAAATCGCTTGCGGGCTACGAAAGAATTTTTTTTTTTCTTCTCATTTAAATTCTTACAATTCCGTATGATGTTGAAGCAACGACGGCAAGACTGCCGAGGTGACATGTCATCGATTCAAACCGGTATGGAATTGTATGAATTTAAAGTAGAATTGAAACAATAATTTTTCATTTCGCCGCCCCCAATTTTACTTGTGTAATCGATATTTTTGTTCTGTGTATAAAAAAAAAATGGTGTCATTTGTGATTTCGCGGCCACGCCTTATGGATTTTTTCCCATTGATGCTGAATCTCCAAATCATTTCACTCTAGGGACATCTGATGCCTAAACTCGCGGCGAACATGAAAACCAAATGTTCCAAAAAATTTAAAAACCTATCAAATTTAAACGGTTCGATCATTGTTCGCCAAATTCAATACCGAAACATTGTACAGTGTTACTCCATTCTCGAAATTACTGAAAATACTGAAATTAGACAATTTTGTTGTCATTTTTCACAAAACTCAAAATCCCATAAAATCTGACCGTTTGGCTAGAATTCAATACCAAAGGTCTTCGATCAAAATATTATATAATTGTTGTTCCAATTCCACCCTGTCGGGTTTTTACGGATCCCCATCCCGATTCCTCCCTTGCACTCTCTACTTGCACTCAGCTAAGTTACCTAACTTCCAGTGCGTCCATAGCCGACTTAGCTACACTGTATCGCATTTGCCCCCCGGGGAAATTACGGAAAACCTGTGCCGTTACAGACGGCCATATTCTACTGATCCACCGGTATCTTTGCCCTTGAGTAAAGTGCAGAAACACCAAAGTCTCAGAAGAAAGCGCCTCCCGCTCAACGGTCCATGCGCCAGCTAGCGCACGGCTAAGCGGTCACCCATCCAAGTACTGACCGCGAACGAATCAGCTTGACTTGGGGGGACCACCCGAGCCGTGCGCCAACCGCGCATCCACCGCTGTCGGTCATCAAAATATTATATTCGTGTGCAGTTTTAGGATGATAGCTGACAATGTACACAAGTTGGAAACACCACAGACATTTTTTCAAAAAAATCCAAAACCTCATAAAAACTTCCATTCGGCCTCAACCTTCATAAAAATTGTACTGAATGAAAAGACGTGTCCACTCTACTAGTGTACCAAATTTCAGCTGACTATCTCAAACCGTTTCCGCGTTATAGTCGTTTTTCAACGATACAAGTCTGTCTCACACACACACACACACGCACACACATACATCTGGACGCCAGCTAAAAAAACAAATTTCTCGATGTTTCAGACTATTTTTATATATTTTTTACGAAAACAAAGCTTCCTCTGTGAGGAAGCAAAGTGTATATATTTTTGGCCACCGGCAGCCCCGAATTATTTTTCGCCCGAAGTCCACTGGGGCTTCGCTGGTGGCCATAAAAGTTTCCATAAACCGCGCCGATGATGGATGCCTCGAGGGTCGCGCTTCCAGTGGATCAAGGGAAGTCTTTGATTCTCAATCTGCATCCTGCTGATATTCTGTCTATGAATCATACATGAGAAATTTATAATCTTTTATCGTGGAAGGGAGCAGTCGAGCGTGAAGATTCGCGCGGGTAGACAGCGAGGCCGGTAATGTTTAACGTGTTCACGATGTAGACAATGTTACCGGAAGGATCTGCACAGGCGCGCGCATCGCGGCCCGATGAAACTTCATTGTCAATTGTATGCATTCGATCACGCGTTTCGGAGTCACGGTTTTCCACCGTCTCTTCATTTTCGCACACGGCCGGCTAATAACAATTCCTCTCCTATCCGTCCTTTGTGTCGCATGAAAAAAAAAATTATAATAATAAAAAGTATAAATAAACGCGGGAATCTTCGCGAAGAAAAATACAATAGAAGTAGGCAAGAGGGTCCCGAGAAGTAGGTGATGTGCGAGATTGTCTTTGAATAAAAGTACAGTAAATGTAAACGTAGAATACACTTTACATGGATTTCTTTTGTGTGATAGACTATGTGACAATTTTTTTAATGTTCGGGGAATTTCAACGAATCGTCGTGCACTCACGTTTTACGTATGTGAGTTACAGAAGATTTTACATCCTACAAAATAGAGGCTGTTAAAATTTTCAGCAGCGATGTTGGTTTTCGCGACAACGAATGATGTAATTAATTCACTTGCGTCGTTAATTAGACAATTAATGATGTAAGTTCGATTATACGAACTCGCATCGTTCGGTCGGTAAAACAGGACGTCCAGCAGCCCCTTAAGGTGGTAAAGATCGACATAACCTCTACATATTTCGAAACCATTTTTCTGCGACAAGATTTTATATACAATAAAAAACGAATTGCAGGGCGCACTGCGTACTTGATTAACACCGTGCGAGCCGCAATTCTCTTTTCATTTCATAGAATCGTTTCGGAGAAAACTCGATCCAATATGTTAACTCTGTCTCTTCCGCACTCATAGATATTTAGCCCTTCTTTAAGGTAGCTACGGCACGGAAATGTTCACAATTATTTATGCATCGCATGAAAAAAAATAATAATAATAATAAAAAAAATAAGTAAACGCGGGAATCTTCGCGAAGAAAAATACAATAGAAGTAGGCAAGAGGGTCCCGAGAAGTAGGTGTTGTGCGAGATTGTCTTTGAATAAAAGTACAGTAAATGTAAACGTAGAATACATTTTACATGGATTTCTTTTGTGTGATAGACTATGTGACAATTTTTTTAATGTTCGGGGAATTTCAAAGAATCGTCGTACACTCACGTTTTACGTATGTGAGTTCCAGAAGATTTTACATCCTACAAAATAGAGGTTGTTAAAACTTTCAGCAGCCATGTTGGTTTTCGCGACAACGAATGATGTAATTAATTCACTTACGTCGTTAATTAGACAATTAATGATGTAAGGTCGATTATACGAAATCGCATCGTTCGGTCGGTAAAACAGGACGTCCAGCAGCCCCTTAAGGTGGTAAAGATCGACATAACCTCTACATATTTCGAAACCATTTTTCTGCGACAAGATTTTATATACAATAAAAAACGAATTGCAGGGCGCACTGCGTACTTGATTAACACCGTGCGAGCCGCAATTCTCTTTTCATTTCATAGAATCGTTTCGGAGAAAACTCGATCCAATATGTTAACTCTGTCTTTCCCGCACTCATAGATATTTAGCCCTTCTTTAAGGTAGCTACGGCACGGAAATGTTCACAACTATTTATCCAAAATGTTGTGCATTTATTAACAGTAACGGAAGTCGATATGTATTAATGCATGGGTCTTCCAACAAGGAAACTATCGATAACGATGTTTTTGCAGATACATAAACTGATAAATGCAAATTTCCATGATGATACAATTTCGTTGAGTTTTTTCAAAAAAGAATCCTTGTTTTTTACCAAATTTAAAGTACCACGTTTCATTTTGTTCCTCAAACGTTGCTCCATGAATTCACCGACTAGATTTTTAGAATAGTTTTGGCCGCTTAAAAATGACAACAACTTGTTTATGGGATAAAAATTCAGCGGTCAAACAATGGACCGTAATTGCCAAGCGGTCAAACCTACAAAAAATCTACTTGGTGAATTCGCGAAATCCAATAGTATACTTTTAATCACGTTTTTCGGAGTCGCGGTTTTCCACCGACTCTTAATTTTCCCACACGGCTGGCCAATAAAGATTCCTCCCCTATGCGTTCATTCTATTGCACAAGAAAAAAAAAAATAATCAAAAATCAAAAAAATCAAAATGAACGCCGGAAGCTTCGCGAAGAAAAGAAAAGAAATAGAAGTAGGCAAAAGAGGATCTCGAGAAGAAGTAGGTGTTGTGTGAGATTATCTCCGAATAAAAAAGCAAACAATGGACCGTAATTGCCAAGCGGTCAAACCTACAAAAAATCTACTGGGTGAATTCGCAAAATCCAATAGTCTACTTTTAATCACGTTTTTCGGAGTCGCGGTTTTCCACCGACTCTTAATTTTCCCACACGGCTGGCCAATAAAGATTCCTCCCCTATGCGTTCATTCTATTGCACAAGAAAAAGAAAAAAAATAATCAAAAATCAAAAAAATCAAAATAAACGCCGGAATCTTCGCGAAGAAAAAAAAAAGAAATAGAAGTAGGCAAAAGAGGATCTCGAGAAGAAGTAGGTGTTGTGTGAGATTATCTCCGAATAAAAAAGTACAGTTCGATGTGTAAGTCCGTGTATCGGTTGCACTTAAGAGGGGCCTCCTCAGCCGGGTGAGATGTGTTTGCAAAAGAACATCAAAGGATCGTGATCTAATCGGTGCGCGCTTGTTCGGTCTCCGCTGCGTCGGGAGAGAGATGCAGTGAAAACGTTCGCTCTCGTTGGCTCCTCGAGTGGAGCGCCTGCGAGAAGCGTTATGTAGTTACTACGTACAGCTCTCGTAGAATGCATGTGGATGCGCGTGGCAACTAGTGAGTGCCGCGGGGTCCAACTAGGGTCAAGAGAGAAGAGGCCCAGTCAGCCAAGGCCCACGAGAAGCGAAGATCGCGGAGAGGCGAGGAGGAGAAGAATAAGAAGAAGAGGAGGACGAAGAAGAGCCGAGAGAGAAGAGAAAAGAAATCCGCGCAAACTCGAGTGAGAGTAGAAACGAACGGCGCGGTATGCTCGGTCAAAGCTTTCATGTCGGAAAATAACAAAAAATAACAAGAAAATAAAAATAATTCTCATCAGTTTCTAGTTGCCGGTCGTTCGTAAATATCTGCTGTGCGACGGTGTGGATGTGGAAACTTAAAATGGCGACGACTAACGATGATTTTTTAACTTCCGTGTGGCTCTCGCGCACTCGGCTCGATAAAATTCGTACACCGATTCGCGGCTCTGGGGGAGTGATGAAAAAAAAATGAAGAAAAAAAAAAAAATACAGGAAAAAGGTCCGGTCTCTGGTATGATCTCGTTGACACGCTCGGGCGATAGTTGCGTTAGTACCCGAGGTATGCAGCATTGACCCTGGGCTAAAAGTGCATTCCCCATTATCGCACCCACGTAACGGCCTTACGGCTGATGGGCTTGTGCAAGAGAAAAAGGAAAAACACATAGTGGTACCGCCGATCCAATCGTCGGTCTGGTTTCGCTCTCGGGGGAACACGTTCGTTCGACCGTCGATGTCCTCTCGCCCCTGATGCTTCCCGATCCTGTTACACACTCTCGCTCCTCTCCACCTCACCGTACGGTATATAGAGGTGTACTCTCCTCTTACAACCCGTGTGTATTATACGACACTGCTCCACTCTCGAACCATAACACTCTGCATATTCGACCAATCAAGGATGCTCGTGCAAAATCAACAACGTGTCGCGATAAAATTAAAATTGTTTAAAAGAAAGAAGAAAAATAAGAGAAATAGAATTTGATCCCGGGAATTATAGAGGAGGGAGAATTTCGGCGATTGATGCCGGGCGTTTCTCACTCCACTGAATCGTTAGAACTTATTATTATTTTTTTGTTTATTATTAGTATTTTTTTTTATCTAATCTTAATTGTAATCAGATCTCTGCATATTCGACCAATCAAGGATGCTCGTGCAAAATCAACAACGTGTCGCGAGAAAATTAAAATTGTTTAAAAAAAAGAAGAAAAAGAAGAGAAATCGAATTTAATGTCGCGAATTATAGAGGAGGAAGAATTTCCGCGATTAATGCTAGGCGTTTCTCACTCAAACGAATCATTGGGATTTAATATTATTTTTTGTTTATTATTAGTATTTTTCTTATCTAATCTTAATTGTAATCAGATCTCTGCATATTTGACCCATCAAGAATGCTCGTGCAAAATCAACAACGTGTCGCGAGAAAATTAAAATTGTTTAAAAAAAAGAAGAAAAAGAAGAGAAATCGAATTTAATGTCGCGAATTATAGAGGAGGGAGAATTTCCGCGATCAATGCTAGGCGTTTCTCACTCGAACGAATCATTGGGACTTAATATTATTTTTTGTTTATTATTAGTATTTTTCTTATCTAATCTTAACAGTAAGCAGATCTCTGCATATTTGACCCATCAAAGATGCTCGTGCAAAATCAACAACGTGTCGCGATAAAATTAAAATTGTTAAAAAAAAAGAAGAAAAATAAGAGAAATCGAATTTGATCCCGCGAATTATAGAGGAGGGAGAATTTCCGCGATTAATGCTAGGCGTTTCTCACTCCACCGAATCATTGGGACTTATTATAATTTTTTGTTTATTATTAGTATTTTTTTATCTAATCTTAATAGTAAGCAGATCTCTGCATATTTGACCAATCACGAATGCCAGTTAACAACGTGTTGCGCTAAAATTAAAAACGATTTTAAAAAAACTGAAAACGAAATTAATCTCGCGAATTACAGAGTGAATTTCCGCGATTAATTTTAGGCGTTACGTGCTCGACCGAATCGATATGGTTATAATTTTACTCGCTTCATCAATAATTGTCATATCTCTGCATATTCGACGAATCAAGGATGCTCAGGCAAAATCAACAAGGTGGCGCCATAAAACAAAAAAAAAAAACAATTTTTAATAGAAAACGACGTTAATCTCGCGAATTACAGAGGGAGAATTTACGCGATTAATTCGAGGCGTTTCTTGCTCCACCGAGTCACTATTATTATTATTGTTCTCTAATCTCATTAGTTATCACGTCTCCGCACATCCGACCAATTAACCACGCTCGTGCAAAATCAACAACGTGTCGCAATAAAACAAAAAAATAAAAAAACAAAAAACGAAGCTAATCTCACGAATTACCGAGGAAGCGGAATTTCCACGATTAATTCTAGGCGTTTCTCGCCCCACCGAATCATTATTATTATTCTGGAATCTCAATAGTTATCACATCAGCAATAACATTCGCGATAATAACAGCATTACTTAAAGTTTCGCGCTCGAAAGATTATCGGTACCACCGGCGCGAATACCGTGCGCGAGAGGGTCGGTTGCGCGAGTGCAATAATTTATTCGATTAATATTGTGTACGCGCGTGTGCGCCCCGGCTTGAACGTAGAGGCTCCTCGGAGTCTTAAACCCGCGCGACCACTGCCAAAGTAGCGAGTGCAAAGCGATAAAATACAATAACTTACGATCGATAATGTTTGTACGGGTGGTGGTTTTCGTTCGGTTCGTGTGTTTCGGAGGCGAGAAATAGGTATGACGTAGGATTGAAAAGTTGTATATACGATCGCGAGCCGGGGGACCCGCGGAGAATAGCGCTGGCGCATCGCTGGAAAGGATAACATGCACGGCGAACGATGCGGCGATCGGATCGGTGTGCACAGGCTTGTTTCGTTTGCGCCTGTGCACGGCCTGCACTTCTGCAGTAAAGAGAGGACGAGAGAGGAAACTCTCTCTCGCGTGGCTGTGTGTTGTCAGCGGGACGGCGAGTACGGGGGGCTATCTCTCGCGACGGGCACTGCTCGTTCGCTCGTACAATGTATAGAGGTGGTGTAACCCCTTCGGTACTCTACCTATACACGCGCATGTATTTATGTATTTTATATATATTATATATATTATATATATTATATATATATGGGGCATTCCACGTAAAATCAGCAGCCCATCTCCCTCACCTCCGTCGATTTTGTTCATTTTGCTTCCTCGTTGAGGAAGCTATTCTAGTATGATGTTGTTACCGACACATAGGGGTCTCGGAATTTTTTCAGATTTTTTAAACTCGAAAAAACAATTCCGAAAAGGCCTTTTTTGAAAATCTGCAAAATGTCACAGTCATCCTATGATTTAAGATATGATTTCTTGAAATCTGCAAATCTTTCTATGAAATCTTGCTATTAAATCTGCAAAATGTCACAGTGATTCTACGATTTCAGATATGATTTTTCAGCACCACATGATAATGGGTGGTTAAAAAAACAATATTATCAATATTATCAATATATCGATCAATTAAAATCTCAATATTTACTATTTTTTCTTTGATGAAATGACATGTACACCCTTCGGTACTCTACCTGTATACGCACATATATTTATATACGTTATTCTATATTATATATATTATGTATATTATATATACATATATACATATATACATATACGGGACAGCCCACGTCTCTCACCTCCGTCGATTTTGTTTATTTTGCTTCCTCATAGAGGAATGATGTTGTTACTGACCCATAAGGATCTCGGCATTTTCTTCGCATTTTTTTTTACAACCAGTGACATTTTTTAATCTTCGAAAAACCGATTCCGAAAAGCCGTTTTAAAAATCTGAAAAAATCACACTGCTTCTATAATTAAGATATAATTGTTAAGCACCACACGGTAATGGGATCTCAATATTCACTATTTTTTTCGCAAGTTTTTTAGTTTCTTTCATGTCGCAATTGGAATTTTTTTATTTCTTTAATCGGTCATACATTTTTCAAATACTAATGGATTTCAATTTTTCCGAAGTTTAAAAAAATACCAGATGGCCCGAATACAATTAATATCATTAAAAAAAAATTGAAAAAAAAAAAACTAAAATAGTAAGTATTGAGATCTCATTATCGGGTGGTGCTTAAACATTATATTTTAAATCATAGAATTAGTGTGTATTTTTTCACATTTTTCAAAACTGTGTTTCTGGAATTGGTTTTTCGAGGATTCAAAAATGTCACTGGTGGTGTAAAAAAATCCGAAAAAAATGCCGTGGCCCTTATGGGTCGGTAACAACATCAAACTAATAAAAAGACAAAGCTTCCTCTACGAGGAAGCAAAATGAATCAAATCGACAGGGCTGAGAAACATGGGCTGCTGATTTGACGTGGAATGCCCCATATATATTATATATTATATATATATACAGCGCGGGCAGAGAGGCCCCTCGTGGCTAACAAGCGCGCGTGACCGCGCTATGTAATCAATCGGCAACGATGAAATAGCAAAATTATTCTCGTCTCGAAAATTCACCGCGTCAGTATCAATCCTTCTATCAAACATGTGCTATCGGAAATTGCAATTTCAACGAGCATCGTGTCCGGGGTTTCTCTCTATGTCCTAACCCTCCGTCTCGGAGCCCTGGTAAGGAGAGGAGTCGGAGATCTCGAGAGAGTTCACCGACGCTCAAGCAACCCGACAGTTCTAGAAATTATCCATACCCTTGTAATATAATTCAACGCTCGTGATAATACATTTTCAACGTCTATCCGGCTGGATCACCCGGGGTTGAATGTCCCATTCATTGGTTCAATGGTGCGATGCCCGGTTCGACCAAAAAAAAAGCGCCTGCATAGCTATCCTAACAATTGTTTGCACATGGTCAATGACCGGGTCATCCACCTTCTCGCACCCGGCTGCTGTTACCCGTCTATAGTTTCATTTTATATATATATTTATTTTTTTCATGATAAATATTATAAAATTTTTTATAATAAAATAAAAAAAAACCTGCAGAGCTATCCAATCAATTGTTTGCACATGGTCAATGACCGGGTCATTGACCTTCTCGCACCCGAGTGCTGTTACCCGCCTATAGTTTTATTTTTACATTTTTTTTTAAATAATGAATCAAAAAGAAGCCTGCACAGCTATCATATCAATTGTTTACACCTGGTCAATGACTGGGTTATCCACCGTACTCGGCTGCAATTACCCGCCTATAGTTTTATTTATTACATTGTTTTTTTTATGAGGTCATGTTTTATGTAATAAAATAAAAAGAAGCCTACACAGCTATCCTATCAATTGTTTGCACATGGTTGATGACCGTGCCATCCACCTTCTCGCACCCAGCTGCAATTACCCGCCTATAGTTTTATTTTTTACATTTATTTTTTAAATAATATAATGTTTTATAATAAAATAAAAAAGCCTACACAGCTATCCTAACAATTGTTTGCACATGGTCAATGACCGAGTCATCCACCTTCTGACACCCGGCTGTTGTTACTCGCCTATAATTTCATTTTTCACATTTTTATTTCGATATATATTTTTTTTATAATATAATTTTTTATAAAAAAACAAAAAGAAGCCTGCAGAGCTATCCTATCAATTGTTTGCACATGGTTAATAATCGGGCCATCCACTTTCTCGCACCCAGCTGCAATTACCCGCCTATAGTTTTATTTTTTACATGTATTTAAAAAAAAAAATATAATGTTTTATAATAAAATAAAGAAAAGCCTACACAGCTACCCTATCAATTGTTTGCACATGGTCAATGACTGGGTCATCCACCTTCTCGCCCCGGGCTGCGGTTACCCGCCTATAGTTTTCCTTTTACATTTATGTAATTTTTCTATAATAAAACGAAAAGAAGCCTGCACAGCTATCGTATCAATCGTTTGCGCATGGTCAATGACCGGGTCATCCACCTTCTCGCACCCGGCCGCAGTTACCCGCCTTACTTTTATTTCTATACATTTATTTTTTTTTTTTTTAACATATACAAGAGTGATGACTGCGTGTACACGGCTCTTTCACCCGCCTTAATTGAGATACGGAGCATAGAGAGAGTAAGCGTCGAGGGTGAGAGGAAAGAGGGGGGGTTACGAGGTGGGTTTAGTAGCGGCCGAGTCCGAAAAGTGTCCCACCCCGTCTCGCCTCTCGGGGCATAACGAGGGACTCGCATCGAGAGCAGAGAGCGCCTCGATGCTCCCGATGAACAAAAAAAAAAAAAAAAAAAAAAAAAAAAGGGATAAAAGGGAGCGCGAGAGAGGCGAGCCGATCGGATCGGCGCCGTTGTTTGGGCCCCCTCCCACCGTCGACGTTACAGGCCCGGGTTGATTCGAGGGTCACGTACGGAGTACGAGAAGAAGGGAACCCAGGGCGCAGGGGTATACAGTCAGGAACCTCAAGATCGTCGAGAGATGCCGAGTGCGCGAGCGCGTGGCTGACGGAGCCGTGCGTGTGCGAGCGTACGAGTGAGAGCGCTATCGAGTCCCGCGGCTCCGCGGCCCTCTTTTCTTTCCGCAACGGGGAGGTGGAGGAGCATCAACGAGGAGGGATTTCGCCGTGGCGAAAAAAGAGTTTGCGCGGGCCGGGTTGAGAGCGGTCGAGGAGGTTCTCGGTTGCATGCCATATTGCCCTCGCGCGTTCCGGCTCGAAACGTCGATCGTACATACATACACGACCACTTCCATTCCATATTAAAGCCGGTTGCATATGGAGCTTTGTGTACGGCCGGGGAGGGCCGGTACGGGCCCGACTCCCTCGAGGCTCCTCGATTCCGGCGAGCGAACCGGCGAGCCCGGCGAACCGCGGAGGGAACACGCTGCCGACCGGGGCTGCCGTGGATGCTGCGTGCCCCCGGTTACTCTCTCGCTTCTCCTCTCGATCGGGCCTCTATCTCGCGATCGGCAGCACGAATTTTCGCGAGAGGAGCCCCCGGAGCAAACGCGCGCGAGCCCGAGAGTGCACTGCGGTTCGGAGTGCGCGCGATGTGCAGCGAGCCCGAGCGGCCGGTTGGACAGAGCTCTCCGGAGCTGGACTCTCCCGCTGCATTGTTCCAAAATATACTGCTCGAGGTAGGTGGCGACATATCGCCGAGAGTCCGCTCGCTGCCGTTCGAGCCCCATAAAGGTTCACGTGCACACGTCGCCCCCACCGACCCGCCAATGTGCAACCTATCCGATGATATACCTAGGGGGCTCTACGCCCGAGCCATCGTCGACGGAGAGAGCGAAACTGCCCGTGGTCTCCGCTGAGAGCGAGCGAACGCCCGCACGATACCAGCTCGTTCGCCGTCATCGAACACGGGCAGAAGCAGAATGTCCCTCGTCGCGACGCGTTCCACCGGTACACCGAACTCTATGAATTCATCAATATATCAAGCATATTGACTCGCAGAGTTCCCGCGCCGGGCTCAACGATGGTTACTGCCTCTTGCCACGTGGAATACATATGTGTCTATATATAGGTATATGTCTCGGGGTTCGGTGTATCAGCGAGTGTGTACACCATCGTATGCCCGCGCGAGTCGGCCCCGTATGTGTGCATACCCCCTTAGCGGAACTATTTAATTCAGGTCGACTCGCGCGGACTTCTCCGCCGAGCTCACCGCCGGCTCCGGAGAGCTCGGCTCTCCTCCTCGGCCCGCACGTACAGAGCCCTACGTACCGTCTCGTCGCGGGTTCCCATTGGGGTCCGCCTCTCCTTACAGGGTTATGATCTCCCGTGCACGCCATACACCGGGCACACGCGAGAGACCTGCCGCTCGCTCTCGCCGGTTCAACCAGCCGAGTCGCGGATCCCGCGGTTCCACCTCGTTCACCCTCTCCTCAGCACCGCGCGACCTCCTCCGCTCTCCGTGTATCGGCGAGCTTCGCCTCCGCTCATGCCCCCCCCTCGTAGCTCTCCTCTTAATGACGAAGGGACACACTCCACCGTGACGATCGGTAGCGTGCTACCAGTTTCGCAAGCTCTCACCCCCCCCTACGGTGGAGCGTTCTTTATGAATTGTTCTCGACTTCCACGTCGGGGAAGGTCGGTGTGTACATAACCGACCCGGGAATCCCGAGCGAGGAGAGAGACCAACCGATCGAGCGCTGTTATTGCCGGGGAGAGCCTCGCGCCGAGCGTTTTCTTCTGGTACGACCGCGGAACGGATCCCTCAGGCTCCGAGGACACTGCCACAGGCACCACCGATATCAGCACGAAACGATCGGTAAGTACAGCACGTATCGCGTTACGAAACTGCTTTAATAGAACTCACTAATCTACTTATGCAGGCCTTCTCCTCCGCTCGTTTCATGCCGATCTCTTACCGGTTGTTGCACCGGGGGCGCGCATGCGCGTTACCGTATCTCGACGTCGTGCCGCGACGGAATGATCGCTATTTCGCTTCGGAGATCGCCTATCGCCTCCGCACACGGACACAACGATGGAATTCGATTTCATTGATTTCCGACGTTATCGTTCACCGACGATTTTCATCGAGAAGTTTAAGATTATCGCGAGGCGAGGATGTTCGATTTTACTTTTAATCGCCTTCGCTTCCCCTCCTCCCTCCCCCCCCCCTCTCGCACCCTTCCGAGAGGCAAGAACGACGAGGATCGTGTGTCTGTTGGGGAAATATCGGTAATGCTCAGTTTTGTTTCGGGATAGAGGAGGGAGCGGGTTCGGTGTTGATATATCGTCAGTGTGTGTATACTAACTATATTCCCCGCCGGCGACCTGGTTTATCGTTCGTGTTTCCACCGTTGTACGTACGCCCCGGCCTCGGACTACATGCTCCTGGCTCGTTCGCTCTCCCGTTCCGATCCTCCGCAGCTGTTCCACGTTTTCTCTACGGCAGATGTTACTACGGACTCGTATTGCTCAAACAGATCCATAGCCAATCGGCATTTATACCTGCTACATGTACGAATACGCGCTGATTTCTTCCTTCTTTTTCTTTTTTTTTTTTTTTTTTTTTTGCTCGTTTGCCAACTTCCGATATAACCCCGGGCACGTCCCTCGAACCTCCTGCGGGCAATCACTTGCATTCGGACTTGCGCACTTGGAATTCCTCGATGAAACAAGGTAACCGTCCCGACATGCGCGGAAAGGTCCCAGCTTAGACGATGGCTTAGGCGATAGATTAGACGATCGCTGATGTCGTTGATGGAGGGTGCGGAGCGAAGAGGACCAAAGGTCGAATCTTGAAACGTTAGTTTGAACTTAAGATCGCCCTTGAAATCGAAGTTTGGCCCGAACCTTGTTGCGTGCTTAAGTTCTAACTTATGATTGAACCTCGGTTCGAACTTGAATTCGTGCTTAAGATTGAACTCAAGTTCGAAGTTAAGTCGGAACTCAAATTCGATTACAGTTCGAATTCGACCTCATGTTCCAACTTTAACGCTTTTTCGGCTTACAATCTATATCTGGATGCCAAATGCGGTTAACTTTGATGACACTATACTGTCATGAATAGGTGATCTGTCAGAAGAGTTTCTTGAATCCGTTTCTATGGGATGGTTGCTGGAGAACGATTGTTCTCAACGATATTATCTGCGATTGTGAAGATGGATGGAAAACGATACGTGAAGGGCGATAAGAAAATTTCTTTCGATCTCTATTTCGATATCTATTTACTGCTTTTTATTAGTTTGAACTTAAGATCGATCTCAAGTTCAAGCTAACGTTCGACCTTAATATCGAAATTGAGTTCAAACTTAAGTATCGAATTTGCGTTCAAATTTAAGTTAGAACTTAAGATAACTCTTAAGCACACAACGAAGCTCCGGCGAAGCTTAAGTTCAATCCTAAGAGCGATCTTGAGTCCAAACTAACCACTTAAAATTCGACCCCAAATCGCAAGGATTGGTGCTTCAAAGAAAGTTGCTTCGTCGGTGAAAGCGATAAGGTAGAAGCAGGAAGTGCAGAGGCAGGTGGGCAGACGAAGGATAAGTTTTGCGATTCAATCGTCGAAAATTCAGGAGCACCCAGGGCGTACAGTACTCGGTACCGATCGTCCTCGATAGCGCGAAGAGTCGCGGGGATGCCGTACGAGGAGTCGGAGAGAAAGAGAGTTCGGGATTCGAGGTAAGCGCGTGAGGAAATGCTTATGTTGATTTGGTAGGAGCCCGATGGCCCCGGGGTATGCAAAGTGGCATTGTAGTGAGACTTAAACACAAAGGTCCATATCTTCGGCAACCCGCGGCGATCACAGGCCGGCCCTTCCTCTTCTTCGTTCTTGTTCCCGGGCCCGCGAGTGGCGTCCGCGAGGACAGAAGAGAGCCGCGAACGCAAGAGAAGCAACACACACAGCCACCGGTGGCGGGGGCAGGCGGGGGGGTGGGAGAGGGCTGGTGGTTGGTAGCACGTGCAAAAATATGCATGTGTTTTTGCGAGACAATGCGCGAGAGAAGCCAGCCGCGGTGAATACCGAATCGGGCTGGACAAGGGACAATCGCCACGATGAAGCCGTGAAACGACACATTTACAAACGGGAGCACAAGTTCAACGGTCCGACGATCCGGACAAGCAACAAGGCGTAAACTACTAGAGTCTCTTCAAATTTTTTTCTTCGTTTTTTTCCCGAACATCGCGCGGGCCTTTCGCGGATTCTCCTCATGATCCCCAGTAATGAATACATCGGTCCCGATTGTCGTCACCTCGAGAGAGAGAAAAGCTGCTTTTCTCCTATAATGAAGTATACAGCGAGCTTAATCCTCGAGAGGTCGCAAACAACGTGCGTAACACTCGGCTCATCTTCTCTTCTTTCTTCTTTTTTTTTTTTTTTTTTTTACGGTTAACATCCACGTCGAAGGCTTTCTCGTGTTCGAGCCGGGGATTACGACACCGCACGTGTCGTCGACACGTGGGGATTACGACACCCCTAAGGAAATCTCGGATTACCTCCCGATCATAGACAGCGAGCTGGATCGATTCATTTTTTCTTTTTTTTTTTTATGCCACGTTTCACCAAACGGAATTGATCGATTTTCGACGCGGAGCGGATAATGATTTTGAGGATAGCGCCTAGCGATTTTATGGTGTCCGATCACGCCAGTCTCTTTCCGCTAATCCCCGGTCTAGGCCGGACTGTCCCGCCTTTTCACCGGGTGCTATCCGCTCTGTATGTAGCACTATTCTACTTTGAATCGCACCATCTTCTTCACCGCGCACCCCTCCGCGGAGTGTGCAGAGGGCCACGTAAGAGACGCCTCTCACACAGAACTGGAAAATATTCACTCCCTTATTTGTAATACCGGAGCGCGAGCGCTCGATAGACAACGGTCTCAAAGACTTCGGACTATCATTAGAATCGCTCTCTGTGCATCCAGGTTGCCCCCCCCCCCCCCAGGAAACCTCAGTTTACCTACCGCGCGATTACAGAGACCTCGTACAAGGCCTATTGGTATTTACGACCTGCACCGGCTGGAATCGATCATCGATCTGCGGCCCGCAAGCCCCCCCACCTATCCCCTGTATCCGCATCCTCTTTTGTCAAGTAGCCGACTACTTTTTAATCTTTTTCAATTTCTCTTATGTAATTCACCGTTGTTTGCCGTGTATATTTTTCCCCGCTCGATCTCACTTCTCTCGCGTCTTTTTTTTTTTTTTGCTGTATCATCGAAAAGATCCGAGGATGGTTATTAGTGCGTGGTCATGTGCGAACATCTTCAGGAAGTCTCAGTTTACCCACCCGATTATATACTCCGAGGTACCCTACCCGGGTATTTACGATGCGCGCGAGGCGGAATCCGACGATTTATGACGATCGTATCCCCCAAAGATTCTTCTTTTTTTAACCCCCCCCCCCCCCCCCCCCCCCCGATGCTCCAGTATGCGCGCCAGTGCCTGAATCACTCGTACAAGTGAATAGTGTGTAAGAATTCGAGTGCAACATTTTTTATTCGAACCCCAAAAATTGGCCGTCTCTGCGCATTCAGCGGGAAAGAGTGAAGCATCAAATTCCCGAGCGTCTCAAATCCGGGGGTCGAGTGTCAAGTACATAATTTTCATCGAAACGGCCCCGTGGCGTCGTTACCCCTGTGCGCAGTACACACAGTTGCGAAAGAGAAGAGAGAAAAAAAAAAAAAAAAAAAAAACCTTCGGGGTTCACGCCTTAAATTTTGCCTCGCAACCGCGTCCCCCGGTGCTCGTCCCACGCAGCACTCGGAGATTTTACCTTTGAACCCTGGGGAGACTTATCACCGTTTCGTACGCGTCCCGACGTATCTTCAACAGAAACGTTTCTTGTGAACGTAAATTCGCGAGGCGTCGCCGGTGAAATGAATTGAGACGGTTGTGTGGCAATAGTCGGCGAAAAACTCCTCGCCTCGTTTCTCTCGCGCGGGACGGCGGGCTCGGGTGTGGGAATGGGAAACGAATTGTTCGAGGGGGTTGCTGAGCGAGCGAGCGGCCAATATCTGTGTTTAACGCGGGGTTCCCGGAGCGAAGAAGCCCCTCTTCGAGGCGCGGGGCCCTCGTTTCAGCCTCGTTCGACTCGTTCCGATAGACGGTATGTATACCCTCGATTCACGATGCACTCCTCGCGTTGCAACTCGGCGCGCACTCTCGCCTGACTCTTCTTACTCCACCGACCGCTTCTCCTCCTCCTGCTCCACCTCCTCCTCCCCTTCGTCTCGGATCTCTCGTTTCTCCTCCTCTCCTCTCGATCCTCTCTCCTCGCGAGCCGTCGTCCTCATCCTCCTCGACCGGTCTCCGGCTCTCTCCCTGCCAGGGCTATTATCACAAATTGGCGGATAGCGTTTTCAAGTCGTGATATCGTAAATCCCATGAGTGCCTCGCTATCAGGTCAACATCTCAATACTTAGGCCGTTGGCCACCACAGCTCAACGATCTCCACCCTTCCCCGTCTCTGTCCTCTCCCCGTACGTCACCGCCTCGGCCTGCCATCCTCGCCCTGCTCCGAGTGGAGAGTTGCACGCTTCTAGCCCCCCCCCCCCCCCCCCCCCTCCCCCTCTCTCCCCTCCCGCTTCGGAATTCCCTGAGCGCAAATCTTCTTCATGCCCCGTACCCTTCCTCGTTAAATCATACCCTTTCGTATGATTTAACGAGGATAAACCCCCGAGTGACCAGCAGTCCAAATACGATGGAAATTATACCTGCACATCCAACGTACCGGCACGGGAATACCTTCCACGGATGTGTGCATCGCACTACTCCCCGGGTACTCCTAGAAATGGCCGCTCTCCTCCTTTCGACCACCGAACAGCTATGTTGACGACTCTTCCGTAGGATCAATTTATGCGAACGACGGTGTATGTCGAAGATGATCGAGTAAATGAGAGTGCGCGATATGCCATGTAGGGTGATCGGATGTGGTCAATGGTTGGGCGAAGCTGATATGGCACTGATGTGGCCAACATTGGCATGCGAGCTTGGTCCGATCATCGAGGGAGCGTTCGATGATAAGTGCTTGCCAATATTGACAGCCAACATTGGCACGCGCACTTGGCCCGATCATCGAAGGAGCCTTGGATGATAAGTGCTTGCCAATACTGGCAGAAATAATTGGCCCCAAGATCGATCAAGAGGATCGGCCGATAATTAGTTCTCACTGTAGGCCTTCTATAGGTTACTTGTGTAGGGCGAGAATGATCTTAGCGTATTTTTATTGCTCGGTATGTCTGCACGAGATTGTATTTTATATATCTTCTCTTGCGAGAACTCGCAACGCGATCATAATCAGCCAATGTATTGCCTAAGCATTTATTGACTACCGAGTACGGAATCCAAAAGTAATACGTGTCCTTTGCGAGAGTTAAAGAAGGGGTCATTTCCCGTGCTCTTATATTGGCGCTTGAGTACACTTTCGCTTGAGTAAACTCGCAACGCGATCATAATCAGCCAATGTATTGCCTGAGCATTTATTGACTACCGAGTACGGAATCCAAAAGTAATACGTGTCCTTTGCGAGAGTTAAAGAAAGGGTCATTTCCCGTGCTCTTATATTGGCGCTTGAGTACACTTTCGCTTGAGTAAACTCGCAACGCGATCATAATCAGCCAATGTATTGCCTGAGCATTTATTGACTACCGAATACGGAATCCAAAAGTAATACGTGTCCTTTGCGAGAGTTAAAGAAGGGGTCATTTCCCGTGCTCTTATATTGGCGCTTGAGTACACTTTCGCTTGCGATGAATAAGTTGGACTGGCACCATCTGGCGGAAAAGCCGCTGATTGATGGCCCAATGTTTGCCTCACATCGGCAAACCGACGATTGGCGAGTCGATATAAGGCCGAACATTGACCTAAAATCGGCAGACCAATGGTTCGTGACTTCATGTATCAACGCACGAACGGTGGACACATCAATATTTCACCATAATATTGGCCGAAAAACGGCCAATCAATTATTGGCGCGCTCCCATGCTCAGGCGATAATTGGCCTCACATCGACAAACCAATCAATCGTTTGTTGGCTCTCACGCTCAGCCGAACATTGGCCTCAAATCGACAAGCCAATCAATTGGCGAGTCAATACTCGGCCGAGCATTGGCCGCGGATTCTCAAACCAACCAATGGCGAGCAAGTACTTGGCCGAACATTGGGAATTCGTCAATCACCGCGACAAGACTGGCGCGACCATCGGCCGCGTCAGTTCCATCAGCAAAATCTACACGGGGCGAGGCATGCGCAAGGCTGTCTGGTAATCGATTCTCGTAGTCTCGGCGTCAGCGATACGACATGTCGTGTACGATAATGAAAGCCAATCATAGGATAATGAAGAATATGCTCTTTCTCTCGATGCAAGGCCACAGATTCGAAAGGTACCCGATCCTCGATTGGTTTTTGCACGCACTCTCCCGGGTGGAATTCACATGACCCGGCGTCATTTCAACAGTCGTTGCGCACCATACGGGAATGTCTCTTTCTCCTCCTCACCGCTTCTATCGATAATCAAGTTCGCTTTCGCGAAGCAGCCTCGATCTACGCCTCGTGTACGTGATCGATCGGTTCTCCGTCTGTCGGCCGGATCCGTTACGCTATCTTGGGATGTGCCATCACGATCCGGTGAGTCAACGCTCGCGTCCTTCGCCGCGGTGATCGTCGAGCCGATGTTGAATCAAGCCGCGAAATGGCTTCCCGCCTTACCGATCATTATTTCTTTATTCCCGCACGCTCGAAACAAATGCATAAAATATTCCAATAAGGATTATCCCCCCGGTAGCTCGTGTGAAGCTTGTTACGCGAGTCGCCTCCGAGGGCCCGGGGTGGGGAGAGCTCGTGCCCGCGGATAATCTTTGATTTAACGACGTGGAAACGGCGCGGCGAGGTATAGCGATCGTTGTTGATTGCGCCGCGAGAGAAAAACCCCGCGGGGCTCCTCACCACCGCCTCCCCCCCCCTCGCTCGTGTGAACTCTTTTTCACACCGGTGAATCCCGTCGACGGCGGGGGAGTCGCGAGATTTCGTACAGGCCATAGTGTGGGTTTCGCGTCTCTCGTCGACGATATTTTTCGTTGCGCCAGGACGCAACGGGGACTGCTACAAATCTCGCTATTGTTCCGTTGAGCGGGGCGGGGGAGGTGGAGAGCGGCGCGAGGCAGCTTCGAACGGCCCACGCAGTTTCTACGCCCACCGGCCCTACATGGCGCGACTTCACTCCACTTGTACGTCACGGATGACATCTCAAAGGTCGGCCAGCGCACGGCCGCGTAGCCGAATGTCCGTTGCAATGCCTCGGCTGATTGCAAAAGGTTTCTCGCTTCGGCGGGGCCGAGAGTGAGTCCGGCACATCGAGGGGGGGGGGGGGGGCACCGCGCGGGGGCGAGGGGGAGAGGAGACGAGCGCGAGAGGAAAAAAACGAACGAGGTGCTTTAAGAAACATGGTCACCGTATCTCAGCGCGCCTCGCGCTCGCGCGCAGTGCCGAGGCTCGACGGTAACGGTACGCACCCGGAAGACTCACTTCCCTCCGCCTCCACCACCTCCGCCTCCCCCGACGCTTTTCTCGGGACATGTACGAAGAATGTACAAAGGATTACCCAAATCTTTTATCATGAGGACCCACCTCTGACGGGGCTATCATAAAAACATAACGAATCGCGACAAGGTACGCATAAAGAATCGGAGCTAATAAATTAAAATAATTGCCCCGAGGTGGACCGGCGCGTCGAGATATCTAGATTTTGACACTCCGTCTCTTCGGGGCCCCGGCCCGACCGGGTGGCAAGGGCACGGCGATATCGGACCACGAAATCTTTACGCTGTTGTAGGTCCCGCACAGGGTACTCGCAGCACACCGCGCGGGTGCGAGACTTCGTTAAACTTCCCGCGGTGGCTACGCGGTGGCTCTCGTGATTAATGTCCCGTACAAAGAGACCTTAAATCAGACGTTGACGGGCCCTGGTCTAGCGCACACACCGAACCACCGACTCGTACACACCATCCTATCCACACCGGTAGTTGAATGGTAGTGATATTTAGTGTGCGGAGAACATTTCTTATGCCAGAATCACCACAATAGCCGCTCCTGCACGCTCCGTTAAGTACGCTTTAACCCTCTCTCCGCTCTTGCGCCGGAAAACATTTTCAACAACTTCTTTCCTCGCGTACCCCTTGTAAGGATAATGATAGACATTTGGTTCTTGAATGAAAAAAATAAAAAATAAATAAAATAAAGATCATAAAAAATGTCGCTGCTGAACTCGAGAAAACCTAGCAATTTGTCAACTTATTTTTTTTTTTTATATCAATTTGGTGTTTGCTCATATTCCGCCTCGTAATCGTCCACTCGGCCACAGCTCGACTCGCGAGGTGGGATTTGATTCTATGTTCCTTCTGGTTTACGAGCTGGCCGCAGAAACCCGTTCGCTCACCGAGCGCGTGTTTCACCAATGTTCGGGCGTCTTGTAACTATCGGCAGTGTTCCGATCGCCGTTAGATAAATCGATGTTAAAATATTAACGGTAGTGCGCTGAGCGTTCCGTAGGTACGAAACACGACACATTGGGAAATCAATTGTTGCATAGTGTGATACGTAATAAAGTACCGTCGTGCGAATCTGTCGCTGTTGGAGCAGGAACGGCATTAACGTTGTCCCGCCTGTTACGGTTGTTGGCAATGTTGCGAATCGTCGATGGCTGTTGTAACCGCGAGGGGCGGACGTAAGAGCTCGGCGACAATCGTTTGTGGCGATATAACTTTCGTGCGCCGGAGGGGGGGGACTCTCGATAATAGCTTGTAGAACGTCGGTGATCGTAAATAGTGCAAATAGAAAATCCGTTACGGAGCATAAGCTATCGGTAGTCGCGGTCTCGACGGGAGGACAGGCCGCGAGCACAACGAGGCCTGGCATTCAGCGGACGCGAACGGCATTCTTCCAGTCGCTTAGCCACCGCGTGCCAACGGACTTGGCCGGCCTCGCGGCCGATGGTATAAACCCCCGACGATTCACCGGACGGACGTGTAATGGCGTACAGGGCACGCGAAACGAGCCGGCAAAATTGAACCGAGAAATTTCATAAACTTCCCAAACCCCCCCCCCCCCCCCCCCCCCCCCCCGCCCCTGCGCCCGGAGAGCTAACGCGGCGAAACAGCTTCCTCAATGCCTTCCTCATTTAGCGAGGATTCCGCGGTAAGTCGACGATTGCCGATTCTTTTTTTTTTTTTTTTTTTTTTTTTTTTTTGACACCCCTGACAAGTTGGCGTGTCACGATGTTATCTTGAAATGGGTCGAAATTCGACGTAGATTGTTGAGCTTTTATTCGTGTTTTACTGGTCGGTGTCGTATTACCAAGTTGTCAATAGGTGAAGTGCATCGAAGACGGAACGAGTGTTCCTTGATTCACTCGCTTCTGTCGCTGGCTATCGCTGAAAAAAAAATCGCTTGCGGGCTGCCGAAGAAAAAAATGTTTGTTTCAATTCTACACAGTAAGAAAAGTTTGTACTTTTTACAACAACTTATTGTCCACAAACGTCCACAATTTTTTATTTGTTAATTTTCTATTTTTACAAACAAAAGTAGAAACTAAAATTTTCAATGATGCGGGAAATAAAAGGACCGGTTCGTATATTCAAATAACTGACAAACGAGTTTGTCACTTATTTAACAAAATTATTCTTACGAAATTTCGCATTCCGATTTTACGAAATTATTTTTTACTGTGTACTTTCAATTCTTACAATTCTATATGATATTGAAACAACGACGGCAAGACTGTCAAGGTGACATGTTATCGTTTCAATCCGGTATGAAATTGTACGAATTCAGAGTAGAATTGAAACAACTTTTTTTTATTTCTTTGGCGGCCCGCAAGCAAATTTTACTTGAATCAATGATTTTTTTTTTTTTTTTTTTTTCAAGGTACGTTCGAGATTGAATTTCAAATACATTTGGAACGTATCACGGACGTTCTTCTGCCCACTTCCCTTCGCTCCTTAATTCACACATTTCTGTCGCTGGCTGCATTCGAGATACATTGCAGTAAAAAATACAAACATTTCTCTGCAACGTCAGGCCCGGTTTGAAAATTTCACTTGTAAGCAGGGGATGACATCGTGCGCGAAAACGTCATTTCTGCTTTCGAAATCTCAGTCCCGATCGGAAGTGACGTCATACGGGCAAATGTCTCTCGGTTTCCAAATGTTGGTTCTTGACCGGAAGTGACATATTTCCCATATGACATCACTTCCGATTGAAATATGAAAAACCGGAAGTGTCGTATTTTCGACATGACGTCATTTCCGGTCGAAAAATACGATTTTCAACCCGGAATTAATATACACTGTAATAAAAAATTGTAAATTTAACGTACCGGACGGGAAGTTTTTATGCAAAAAATGGTACATTACATTTAATGTACGATTATGATGAAAAATTAATGTACTTTTTCATTGAAATTAAAGCGAATTGTTAAAATTAAAGGACTTTTGTAGTAAAATTAACGCAAATTGTTAAAAATAAAGTATTTCCAATTTTTTTAATGCACTGAACATTCATTTTCCATCACAATTGTACATTCAGTTTAATATACCAGTTTTTGCATAAAAACTTCCAGTCCAGTACAGTGAATTTCACACAAATTTTTTTTTACAATGTATTTCCGGTCACTTCCGGTAAAAAAAAAACCGAGATTTTCAAACATGAAATGGCGTTACGGAGATTATTTTTTAATCTTCTCCAAAATGTATCTGAAGTGTAGTCAGTAACAGAAACCCGTGAATTAAGGAGAAATGTATTCATCTCCAATGTAGCCAGCGACAAAAGCGCATGCATCAAGCAACACAGGCTGAGAACTCCAGCGCCGAGGAACCTCGGCCGCGCGTGCGCGCGATACAGTTCGGTGGCATTGATAAAAGGTGCCAAAGGTGATACCGTTGGCGAGAAAGAGTTTCAGTACCGCTGCGGCGACCGGTGACGTGCCCGCCGGTGACTTTTGACAATTGAATCTACAAAGTTGACGCGACGATCCGGGGGCGATCACGCCCGCGTTGCTCCTCCGCGGCTCTATTGTACCAAACACTTCTAGAATACACAATGAAATAATCGATCCATTGTTCGATGACCGCGGGGAGTCTGGACGCGCAGGTACCTCTATCGTGGCTTCGCTGCGCAAACGGCGATGCTGCACAGGAGGGGCCCTCTTTCACCTCGGAACAGCTGGCCATCGCCGCTCACGCTGCGACGGACGAGCGGGATTTGGTGTTAGAAATGAACAAGTCGTTATTTAAAAACATAGAAACAGAGAATTTTATTCGTCAGTCGTATAATTTATAGACTAAATTATCGTTCCGGACACGGTGGCCAATCAATGGAACAACTCCATCCGACGAGATATCGCGTATCCACATCGAGCAATCGTTGCACAAACGATCCGCGAAACATCGGGCCAACTCTCTTATCCAATAATTTTTTTTTTTTTTTTTCCCAATTTATCGATAGCGAAATAAATTAAGAAACAGACGCTACTTTACAAAGTTCATTTCTCACGCTATCGCCCGGCCCGATGTCTCTCGGCATTTTTTTCTTTTTTTTTTAACCCTCACACATCCAGTTAAATTTCAAAGAATTTTTATTTTTTTGCTTCTGTCTTCGATAAAAATTCGAGTACGATGACATAAAAGTATTAGGAAGTGATATCACTACGAGCAAGAGTGCCCGCTTGAAGCTACATACACGCAAATGTCATGGACTTTTTTTTACAAGTACGTCTTCGTTTGTGTTTACAATCGGTTCTTCTTTTTTTTTTCTCGTCGCTAATAACGAGACTCGGACGACTTCGTAAATTTTCGTTAATAAAATTGGAGTCTTTTGTATTTTTATCTTTCGCAAATCTTTATTTTTATTACCATATATAAGTGATGTTGAACGACGTTTGCGGCATGCTGTACCATGAATAGTTAACGACGAGCGTATTATTATACATTATCTCTCTCTCCCACGAATTTCTCGCTTGTATCACACGCGACGCTCGAAACGTTATCGCGAATGCGTCAACAAAAAAAAAAAAAAAAAAAAAAAAAAAACGGCGAGTCGAACGAGCGATTATAGTCTTGCGCAAGCGCGTGACACATCTTGTGGCTGCAGAGTAATAAAAAAAATTTTACGTTGTCCTTTTTTTTTTTTGTTCGTTTCACCAATATTTACATTTCATTTAGTCTATCTATTCAACTAACCACTCGGAATTTACAATGAATTAATATATATATATATATATTTATAGTTTTCACTTATTGGCACATTTCTTCGTTCGACAACTTGAATAAAATGCACCTCAAGATGAACGCTCTTTACTCCCCATCGACGGTATCTCTCGTATTTACAGACTTTAGTGTGCGGTGCACAACTTTTTCTTTTCGTTTACCTCGCTCGACGTTTTACTTCACACTTGTGTTTATTTATTTTTTTAAATTTTTATTATCTCCTTTCCTCAAGTAACGACACCGTTCCCCGACTATTTACACTCGACATACGTATTGCACCTTGCAGAGACTCTACGAATATGAACCACAACGTGCCGGCACATACGCATACACACACACACACACACAGAGACACGCACACACACACACACACACACACACACACTGATACGTGTACATTGTCCTTTGAGCGTGTTGTACACCGAGTTGATATTGCATACAGCCTCGAACGCAGTAACTGGATCGAAAAAAAAAAAAATTGAAGAAAACAAACAAAAAAAAACTCGTTATTTATATATGAACGGCGACCGTTCGCGAGCTTGTCGACGTTTGATTGTTGTGCTGCCGTCGGACCGGCGGTGGTTGCCTTCTCTGCTGGCTCGTTCTCTGATTGTTCGGCACGTCCGGCAGCGCGAATCTCAATTTTTCCCAAAACAACTTGTCGCCCCATTGCAAATACGTGTTAGTCTTTAGGTATAGTCTTATGTCGGGATCGAGATCCCTCTGGGGTACGTCACCGACGAGGACCAATATGAGCCGCCGTCTTCGGTCCCTCAGTACCTGATGATGGGCCGATTTGAAGTCGAATCGGCACCACTCGGATTTAATGAAGTTCTCCGAAAGTACCATTATCGTTCTTCTCGATGACTCGACGGCTTGCACTATCGTGTCGGCGATGAAGCTGCCGACCGGAAAGTCCCGATAGTGGAGGCACAGTTTGTACGACGGATTGCCCATCTCCAGGACCGGCGCAAGTTCCTCGGCGACAAAGGCCTCGTCCTTGGAACTGTAGCTGACAAAAGCGTCGAACAGCTTGTCCCTGTCGTCCCTGTCGGTGTCCGTATTCCTGTAGAATATCCGCACGCCGAAACGCGAGTGAAACCATACGCGAAACTCTTGTCTGAATATGAATGCGAGCATGCACAGCAGTATAACGACGAGAAACGCCGCCAGAGTGGCCACGAGCAATGGCAGATAATCCTGCAGAGCTTGACGCTCGATTATTGTCTTTGTCAGGTTTCCCTGAATGCCGTTCTCGATGCTCGCAAGTCCCGTGCAACTGGCAATCGAGGAGCCACCACCGGCACCGCCGGTGACGTTCGAGTAGTTGCTATCGGCGGTGTTGGTCGCGGTTACCGAGAAACCGAACTCGTCGTCCCTGTAAACCTCGTCGCCGAATGCCTCAAGCTCCGTTACGTTCAGAACGCAACGTACTTGCGGCAGATCACTGACTCGACTGACGGAAGCACGAATCCACTCGCGATAAACCTGAAGATAATCGCACTCGCACGACCAGGGATTACGGGCGAGACTTACTTCGATGGAGGTGGGCAGCGACCAGACCGCTAAGGTCGTCAGGTGATTGCCCTGTAGCCGGAGAACACGGAGTGAGCGCAACGAGCCGAACGTGTTGTTCGCCACGCTCGCGATCTCGTTGTTGTGAAGATAAAGTGTCCTGAGATTGTCGAGACCCTCGAACTCGTGACCCCGCAATTCGTGGATTCTGTTGTCCTGCAGATGAAGATCCTCGAGATCGCGCAGACCGTTGAACGATCTGTTCTGCACAATCTCGATGTTGGATCCATTGAGAAAGAGGACTTTGAGCTTCTTGCGGCCGATGAATGCGTGACTCGCGACGATTCTCAGATCATTGCCGTCGAGATAGAGACGCGTCGCGTCCATCGGTATCTGCTCGGGTAACTTGTTGACGTGACCGCCTGACGAGCAATCGACGACGTTAGCCGACCAAGATTGGTCGTGGTAGCAGGTGCAGTTGTTCGGACAGGTCATCTCGCAGTCGCAGGCGTCAAAGTCGCAGCAGTGACAGAGGGCGAAACAGTGGGCCTCGTACTTGCACAGGAACTGGGAATGGGATGCCTCGACGAGAGGCACGTACATCTGTTCCCTGTCGTACAGTAGCTGGCAATATATGCTCTCGAGATCCATCACTCTCGGCTGTATCCGCGACTGGCTCTGCTTGTTGACGCGCTGCAACCACTCCATCGTGCAGTCGCAGAGGTATTGGTTGTCACCGATGTAAAACTCCGGTAGCTGCTTATCCGCCGTCACTGCACTTATACGTAAAGCGTACGGCTCGAGATTCCTTATACGATTACCCTTCAGGTCTACCCGCGTCAAATTAGGCTTTTTGAAGAAAGCGTAACTCTGAACTTTCGATATGAGATTGTCGTTGAGCGCCAGCATTTCGACGCTCATTGGTATTGCGTTGCCGGTTATCTCGGTCAATTTGTTTTCACTCGCGTCGAAGTAGCTCAACTGCAGTTGGGTCTCGATCTCGAAGTAATTACCCAACTCACTGATCTCGTTAGAATGAATATCCAGCCACTGTAATCCGGTAGGTATCATAGCGTAGTCGAACCACTTGAGCCTGTTGTCACTGACGTTGAGCCATACGAGATTCGGTAGATTGGTGAAGAGGCCGGCGATGTCGGTAAGCTGATTGCCGTCGAGACGTATCGCCTGAAGATTGAGATTCTCGTCGAATGCACCGGGTTCTATGTACTGTATACGGTTTCTGGACAAATTGAGTATCTTGAGCTCCTTTATCTTCTCGAAAATGCCCTTGGTGAGATTGCCGATGTGATTCTCGGTCAGACGAAGACCGTACAGCTTGGACACGTGATCGAAGGTCCCACTAGGAATCTCGGAGATGAGGTTTTCGCCGAGATCGAGGGTCCGCAGGAGGGGCGTGGCTTTGAGAGCATCCGGCACCGATGCTAGACGGTTACCGTTAAGATGTAAGTCCTGTAGAGACGAGGCGTTTCGTAACGAGCTCGGATGAAGCGCGTTGAGCCTGTTATTATCCAGGGAGAGGAGACTGAGCACGTACAGGCCGCTCAGAGTGGTCGCGTCGATAACACTCAACTGATTATCACTTAGTACGAGGGTGTGCAAATTGTATAGCGCCGAGAATGTGTTCTCGGGTAGGCTCTCGATCAGATTCTCCTGTAGTCGAAGAATCTGAAGGCTGTAGAGGTCCCGGAAGACCGCCGGCTCTAGACGTCCGATCCGATTGTTCGACAAATCCAACACAACGAGCCGCATTAGACCGGTAAACGTCGCGGCGTTCACCCACTCGGCCGTCAGTTCGTTCATCGACAGATCTAGCACGAGCAGCTGTTTCAGCTCGTTGAACAGCCCCGGCGGCAGTACGTTGAGGGTATTGTTTCTCAAATGGACCTCCTGAATGTCCCTCGCGTCGTTGAAGAGTTCCGGTGGTAGGCTTGCGAGGCGATTGTCGCTTAGACGCAGTACACCGAGCGTCGACAAACCCTCGAAAGCGCGATCGGCCATAAACGTTATGGCGTTGCTGCGCAAATCGAGAGTCCGCAGTCTCGCGAGACCCGAAAAAGCGGCTGACGGTAGGCTCTCAATGCTGTTGTTGCTCAGATCCAATTCCCGAAGACTCGAGGCGCATCTCGCGTCGGCGTTGAAGTTGAAGCTTCCGACCTCGCGCAGCCTGTTTCTCGTGAGATTGAGCGCCTCGAGATTGTGAAGCGAGCATAGCGAACCTTCCGGCAGGCTCCACATGTTGTTTTCACCGAGATCGAGTCTCTCCAGTTGACTGAGCTCCTCGGTGAACGCTCGAGCCGATACGTCCAGGGCCATCGCAGACCAGTCGGTATTGTGAGTCCTCACGGTGAGGTTGCGAAGTTCCTTGAGGCCCTTGAACGCATCGTCCGAGAGATTGGCGATTTTGCAGTACTCGATGACGAGCTCGCGGAGCTCGACGAGAGGCCTGAAGCTCCCGGCGCTCAAGGAGCTCTGATAGAAGAGCGCATCGCTGCACTCGAGCCTCAGCCTGACCGTGTGCTGAGGCTGTATGACGCTGAAGTTCGTGTTCTCCAATTCGCTGTTGATCGTCCTGAGCCGACAGACGAGCGACACATCGTCCTCGGCGTCGCCGGTCGCGACCCACCTGCACTCGTCGGGTGCCTTGTACCTCAGTGCCTTGCTGAGCGATGCCCCGAGAACCCCGAATATCGTTCCGAGAACTATAGCGAAGAAAGCCGGACCGCCCTGCATCTTTGCGGCCTTCTCTTGTTATTCCATGCGGCGGGCGGGGGATGTCGGGGATTGGGGTGGATTATCGTGCGTTTTGTATTTGCCAGAGAGAAACCGGCTCAGGTCCCCATCTGAATCATCGCTATCTCACATCGCTCATCACTCGCCTCCGTCCTTTTGCTTGCGGCTCCGTGCGCAAACGCTGCACAACGGCGGCAGCCACTTGTCCGGCTTACGTCCACAACGAAGATAATCCCATGGTCGGTGTCCCTACCGGTAGCCTATCCTTGGCTCATTCGTCGCTCGTCGATTACTTTGGCCTCACTGTCCGACCTATCAGGATTCCTACGACTCTGCTCTCTCAGCACCGGCAATCGCGACGACAACCACCGGGCCGACCGATGATACGAGATACGCGCGCGCCCGCTCAAACCGCGATAAACACACGGGGAAACAAAACGTTGTACGCTGCGGCAAGAGCCACGGTTCTCCGAGGACTGGTGGTCGGTGGGTCGTTGGAGCGAAGCTGGGCCCGCTACTACCATATCCCGGTTTTTCCCCCCTTCGCCTTCTCCACCGTTCCCCGGATCCTTGCTCGCTCCTTCTCTCGATTCTCGGCTTCGTCGCTTCTTTGGCTCCCCCCACTGCGCCGCGAGGCCCCTACCCGGGGCCCGACGTCTTCGCGAGCCTATAAAAACAAGACAGGTACACTCTGCGGGCCCTTACGGTGGCTCTTCTCCCTCGGCTGCCTTCTCACCGACTGCGCTCTCTCCGTCTTTCACTAGCTGCCGGCTATCTCTCCTCCGTGGCACCGGCATCCGAGGCATTGCCATGGCGTTGGTACCGCCGCGGTTCTCTCTCTCTCCCTCCGTCTCCCTCGCCTCACCGCGAACAGCCTGCTGCCGCTTCATCCGCTCGGATCTTACTCTCCTTGTTGAGAAGGAGCGTCCGCTCCTCTCTCATTCGCGAGGCACCGCGCGGACTTATATACCGCGGGCATGTTTTGCCGGAGAGAACACCTTCGCGTTTCGAGCAACCCCGAGCCACAGAGCGTTTACCCCATTGTCACGTGGAACCCGCGTGAATCTGGCAATACAAAGAGGCGGGGGTTGGGGGGGGGGGGGGGCGCTGCCGTTGGTTCCCCCGATTAATCCTCCGGCTCCCAAGATCCCGAAGCGAAAACGTAATAGCCCCAACGACAGATACGCACGACAACGACGGGAAAGAGACGGTCGCGTCATTGACCACGAGGCAAAAAAGGATCTTTGAATTATTTCACCAAACAAGCTTGCTCTACTTGACAATAGGCTTAAGAGGCTCGACAATGGGGCCCCGTCGAGCGCTCGACGATGCCTCTTCGAGCTCTCTCTCTCGAAGAGGGAGAGCGTCAACGGGTTTCACCTTTCTAACGCCTCGGAGCTATTTTTCCCCACTACGGTGTACAGAACTAGAGCTCACTCACCGGTGTCCTGGTTACGACAACTTTACTATACATACACGCGACTCTGCTCTATTTGGTGCCTTGAGAACAAAAGATATACAAAGGGACGGGAGAGCCCGAGCCGGACGACGGCTGTCCCGCATAGCGCGGGTGACTCTCGTTCGAGTTGCAAAACGATTCTCGTTACTCAACGTCCGCGTCGTCCGGTACGGAATGCACCGTCCCCGAGGTTTTCACACTCTCTCAATGCCACGGCGCGGGACGACGAGCGCGATGAGTGGGCGTCCGCGAGCGGCGCGCGAGAGTTATCAATGACTTATCATCGGTCAGTTATTTACGAGGCAAAGTGGCGAACGAGCTGCGAGAAGCCGCGAGTCTGGTATGAGCTCTCGTCCTCTCGCGGTCACACACGGCCGATGAGCTCCCGACGAGAAGCTGAACGAGGAACTCTCCGCCTAGTCGGGCCATTCCCCCTTGGTGAATCCAATAAGCATTCGCACTTGGGGTGTGAAACGATCGGGCGGGTTGCATTAGCCTCGCCATACCCGCTCGATTCCGTGAGGGGGTCCGGGGAGAGCACCGTTAAGTGGTCCCCCATGGCGTGGCCTACCCCCTGTCAAGAATGGCCTCTTCACCGCGCGCTCGCGAACGCCCGCGGTCCCCGTCGTGTGCTCCACGCGCTTCGGTTAGCCAGGATTCCAAAGGCCCGGCGTCCCACCGCGGCCACAGTTTCACCTACCGATCCTCCTAAATATGCCGTGGGGGATTTTCGGTTCGCGCACACAACACCCCGTCCTCCTCTTGCATAAAGCCCCCCCGGACCCCGTCGGCTAATTATGCGCTCTAAAGTGTGTTGCCGCGTCGCTATTCATTGTTATTATAATAACGTTGCCGCGCAGCCACGGGGCTTCGGACTCACCTAATATTTTAACTCCCCACCCTCCAAAAAATCTCGTCTCTCCTCAGCCTCCCTTCGCACGTCGCCGTTTCAACCACTTCAAACTCCCGCCATTAGAAACGTTGCGTAAAAAATTGCCGCGACTTCATCCTGCCAGCGCCGCTTTATAACGACTCCTCTCCACGCTCCTTCGACTCTTCTGAATGGGTTTTGTTTTGGGATTTTTTATTTTTTTTATTTGGGTTCCTTTTTCGTCCTTTCCACCGTCCCAACCTCTTTCGCTCTCCGTCTCTTACTTTCTTCGCTCCTCTCCACGCGGATATGTCCCTCGGCCGGGGTCTCGATGCGTATTAAGATTCGTCGACGTTCTCTCACCTCGGAGGGACATTTATTCGCAACATCTTGTCACACGTCCGGGGCTCACATTAGTTTCATATATTTTCGTTCCCTCACCCGAGCTACCTGCTGAATAAATTACCGGCGTGGAAGGGAGCCGACGCACAAGGCTCCCGACTCTGTGGCGTCCTATCCACCGATCTCATACGCGCCAAAGAAATATCCAATTAATCCTCCAATGAGGCACCTCCGATATTTCGCAAGGGCCCAAAGGATCGAAAAATCCAAGTTCATAAATATATCTGCATCTTATCTACATTTCCCATAGTTTAATTATTGCTCCCTCGTGAAAAAAAAAAAAATGAAACAAGAGAACTTGTTACAATGTTTGATTGCTCATTAAGTTTTTTGAGCGAAGCATGCGCAGTCGGAGTAGATTGCTAATAACCATTTAATTTTAATCAGCGGTTTCCGTTCCGACGGTGAGTGACCGAGCAACATTCATAAATGTATCTTATCCACATTATCCGTAGTTTAATTATTGCTCCCTTTAGAAATTACAAAAAATTATTTAAAAAAAAAAGCAAGCGAACTTGTTACAATGTTTGATTGCTCATTAAATTTTTGAGCAAAGCATGCGCAGTCTGAGGGGGCGCCAGGGGGGGGGGGGGGATCGCTAATAATCATTTAACGTTTAATCAGCGGTCTGCGTTCGACGGTGAGTAACCGTGCCGCGCCAGCCGTGGAAGGTCTCCGGCAGCAACGCTTCTGAGGGAAAATGATGAAGGATCGAGGATTAAGAAAAAAAAAAAAAAAAGAACATGGCATGTCAGGCCGGGGCTGCGTTTCTCACCACCCATTTCTGAGTTGTGCGCAGGGTGCCCGTGCGTTTCTCGGGATAAGGGCTGTCCCTCGGGTATATGAACCGTTGATTATACCATAGCGAGTCATAATTACATATGGTCGTGGGTACGTCGTACACGCACTGCTGCTGTACTCTCGCTGCGGTGAAGAGGGGGAGAGTAGACTGTACGGCAATCCGCGGCCCTTACACTATGTAGTATATCGCGCCAGTAGTATACTACGCGCTGAACAGGCCGGTACTAATTCCGAGGTTGAATGCAAAAAAAAAAAAAAAAAAAAAAAAAAAACAGGAAGATAAAAAAAAAGAACTTCTAGATACGTAGCACGCAGTGGGTATTACCTACTGGTACGACGTACGAAGAGTCCTCCTCCTATAAAATCTCCGCGGAACGTCGTCGTTGGGCAGGGAGGACTCGTCGGTATCCTACTTGCAGTGGTAGCGGCTGTGCGGCGTCTCTCGACCGCGTGCCGGCGCATTCCACCGACCGTTCGAATGAATCCAACGGCGAGAGAGACGGAGGGGGGGATGTTCCCTCTGCGTTATTGCCGTGCCCGCGGTATTTGAACGTGACGGAGCGTGTCACGCGCCGATGCCTCCACGCGCTCTCTTGCGGCCCCGCGCCCGCTGCGAAAATTTCACCCCGACCGGCTTTAAAACTCTCCGCGTAACCGGACGGAGGAATAGGGTTTTACGATCCCGAGAGGCGAAAGATAGGGGGCTGCGATGGGAGGGGGAGAGAACGAGCGCCGAGCGAGAAACTTCATAAAGCGTATCAACGCTCACAGATTAATCGCCTCGTTACATCATCGCGAGACTCTGCCTCGCGCTCTCGCGTTTCAACGGCCCGCGGATAATTAATATATCGAGCGTATAAATTCGCGCTGCTTGTCGTACCGTCCGCACGCACAGCTATGCGTTAACCGATCGGAGAATCGACCGTGCTTCTTTCCATCGGATATTGCTGACGTACTTTTTTTTTTTTATGATTTATTTACGTTACACGGTGAGGAAATAGATTTTTTAGATTTAACAAGAATTTCTCGTTCGCGAAGGACTACTTTTTTTCACTTCGGCTTGAGAACCTCATTTTTTTATTGGAAGTTACGTTGTGGAGGAAAACGTCACGTCCGGTTTGAAAATAAACATTTACACTCGGAATCGACGTCATACCGGAAGTGACGTATTACCTGTGTGACGTCACTTCCGGTCAAAAAGTGGGATCTTCAAGCCGAACGTGACGTTTTCCTCTATAACGTCACTTCCAGTTGGAAAATGAGATTTTTTAACCCGAAATACGTCACTTCCGGTTGAACAACTTCACTTTTCAACCGGAAGTGATGTATTTTTAGTATGATGTCACTTCCGGTCAAAAAGTGGGATTTTCCGGCCGGACGTGACGTTTTCCTCTATAACGTCACTTCCAGTTGGAAAATGAGATTTTTTAACCCGAAATACGTCACTTCCGGTTGAACAACTTCACTTTTCAACCGGAAGTGATGTATTTTTAGTATGATGTCACTTCCGGTCAAAAAGTGGGATTTTCCGGCCGGACGTGACGTTTTCCTCTATAACGTCACTTCCAGTTGGAAAATGAGATTTTTTAACCCGAAATACGTCACTTCCGGTTGAACAACTTCACTTTTCAACCGGAAGTGATGTATTTTCAGTATGACGTCACTTCCGGTCAAAACGTGGGGTTTTCCGGCCGGACGTGACGTTTTCCTCTATAACGTCACTTCCAGTTGGAAAATGAGATTTTTAAACCCGAAATACGTCACTTCCGGTTTAACAAGTTCACTTTACAATCGGAAGTAACGTACTACCAGTATGACGTCACTTCCGGTCAAAAAGTGGGGTTTTCAAGCCGGACGTGACGTTTTCCTCTGTAACGACACTTCCAGTTGAAAAATGAGATTTTTTAAACCCGCAATGAAATTTTCCTGTATGACGTCACTTCCGCTCGAAAACCGAGATTTTCAACCTCTCGTTAATTTCACCTCGTATTTTCGAAATGGCGACAACCCTCGCGATGTCTCGTTTTTATGTTTCGGATTTCGATGGATTTCTCCGCCAGATAATTTTTTTTTAAACGATACTAAAATATATACTTCACTTATATGCACTTGGATGACGGAGATATTCGTGGAAACGGAGCTTTTAAAACATTCTAACCGTAACCACCTCCGGGGCAATCAAGTTTCTTAGTATTCGTGTTACGTCAGCGGTGATAACTGCTGGCAGTGCTCGGGAGTTGATGGGTCCAAAATGGATGGTCCGAGTGCCCGGGGGCCGATGTAGCCAAAAGGGGGAGAGAAAACGAGAGAGAAGGAGAGGTCGGCGCTCGCCGCCCGTGCCTCGCCCGGGACCCCCTTCCTCCTAATGCGATGATAAATCAAACTGCTTTACCGTTTCCAATCGAAAACCTTTTTTTTTTTCATCTCCTCTCCGTTACGTTTTTTTTTTTTTTTTTTTTTCACTCTACACGATACAATTTTTTCTTTACCCGATACCACGTGCCAGACCATATACACACATATCCAGAAGCGTTAATAAATACGGCGTTTATATCCTCGTTGAGGAGCCTCGAAGGATTTTATAACAAAGGTATCATCGACCGTAGCCGGCTAACGACAATGATCCGGCAGACCGGTCAATTAGCGATATGGGTAGGACCAATTAGGTGGTGTATCGTTTACCCACCGTGGTAACAAACCCGCGCGTACGTACGTTGCATAAACCGTACAAATAAGTGATGAATAAATCAAGTCGGGAGGGGAGACAGCGATAGAGTGAGCCGAACGAGCCGCTTGATTGATTCTCTTGCGTCATTGCACGTAAATGGAGCAATCAGGCTCCTTAGTATTCCCGCAACATCGCCGACGTTGTTGGTAAGGTAACTTCGGTTCGCGGCCGAACGAGATTCGATAGCTCCAAAAAGGATGGTCGGAGACCTCGGAGCTGCATCGGCGGAAGCTGGGAGAGTCTGGCGCGGCGCCGAAAGCCTCCGCGATGCCGAAGAGGGACCACGCGCTCGGCAACGGGGCGGCGACGTCGGTCAGTGATCGCCGTGGCCCCCTTGGCTCCTAACTGCCGCTGCTCCCGCTGCTCAGACCCACCGGACCTCCTCACTCTACCGTCATTTTGCTCCTCTCCTCCTCAACCGAGCATCCTTTTCGGTCTCGCGCAGGTGACGAGCTAATGCCCTCGCATCGTCACGTTCGCTCCGTCCTCTCTTATTGATAAGTTCCACTCGCGTAATCGTCGCGCGATGCTTTCCGGTGACGGCCTCGACGCATCCGCTTGTTAAAAAAAAAAATATGCAAAGAATGTCGCGACCCAAAATTCCATTGTATCTCGATCTGTGTCTTTGATATTAGGGTGGAGGCCGATATTGAGGTAGATGACCATGTACGAGTCTCCGACCGATGAGGCACATGTAGCCTAAAGTGAAGGAACTATTAACAGGAAACAAATAAATAACTAGTGAAATTGTTTTTGCAATTCTCTGGGTCTGTATAGGGATATAATAAAAAATTGTCATCAATTTTTTTTGTTGACATTTTTTAAAGGTGTTGTAGACTGCAGACGCTGCTCTTGTGAACGACGCATATCGGAAAATAATTTATTTGACGGCCACCGTTTATTTGGTTTAAGTAAAATATTTATTTGGTGTAAGTAAAATATTTATTCGATTAAAATAAATATTTATTCGATTTAAATAAATATTTATTCGATTTAAATAAATATTTATTTAATTCATGTAACTATTTACTTAATTTAAATAAATATTTTTGAAACGTATAAGAAAAAACCCTAGCAAATCCCTATGAAATCGAAGCATTTTTAGAAGTCGCTACCGAGAGTACTCTTTTTTCAGCTGTCGAAGAGAATTAGGTAAATACATTTTTTTGTTCGTTCCTTGATTTGATATTTTTTACCTCCGATCCTCAAATTGAAAATTACACTGACAAAAAAAATTGTTGGATTAACCAAGATGCGTTCGCCTGCGTTCAAAGCCGTTATTTAGTTGGTACAATAAAATTTTTTGTTTATAAATCATTCTTTTGTTGAACGAATAATCGTTCAACAAAAGAATGATTTAGTTGTACCAACCAAATAACAGATTTGAACGTAGGTGATCGCGAATTTGGTTAATCCAACAATTTTTTTTTCTCAGTGTACAAGAATGTCCATTTAAAGACCACGCTAACGGTGAACTTAGGGAGCTTGCCCCAGGGCACGAATAGACGACACTATCTATCTATCAACCCCATGACACTAATTGATGAGTGCTTTTCGAAAAGTAGAGAATCCAAACTTTCCATTAGTCGCATCCACACATACAAATCTGCATCTTAGCACGAGAAATATAATTTTCAATTTCGCTGTCCTCTGAGACGGCCGGTTCTTGGGGCGTTTACCTTATCGTTCGCCGATCGGCTGTCTTTGCCATTTGCGAAACCGTTCCGAGGGGCGCGAAGCCGAACGCTGCCGGTCCCTCGGGTAATCTCTCGTTTGATCTATCGAGAATAGCGAGAGCCAATTTTTGCACCAGCCCGAGACGCGGCTCGATTATGATGCAGCGAGTGCAACAGTGCTGGGTGGTTTCTTCGCCTCCTCGTCGCTCTCGATGGCGCGCAATGACGCAGCGAAGTCTCATTTCTCTCCGATTGCGGCAGCATCGAGAGAACTTCGTCTCGCCGGCAGTTCTATTGATAAACTTTCTCTCCGCTCCGTGTTATTCGAAAACCACGTAGTCATAGAGCATCGCGACCGCAGGATCGTTTATGGGACCACGGAGAGCAGCTGCGTGTGTTTGCCCGGTAGATTCGTGTGTTTTTACGATTATGCAACGCGGACATAGCGTGCCAAATTGATCGCTCCGGCTCGCTCCAATCCTCGCCGATACACGATTTGAATAACGTTTCGATAACTCTTCTTTTTTCATCGTTTCATAAAGTTCAAGTTTCCAGGCGCCTTCCACGATTTCAAAACCCTCAGATTTATGAACTTGGGACGCTCGCTTGGTCGTCGGCATCGCGCACTGTGCATGCGATCTACCGTAGAATCTCGCAATTTTTTTATCTCCAAACAAATTCCCCGCAGATAATAATTTCTCATGATATCTCGGAGCCCGAGCCGATGAAACCGATGGACCGTCATTACGCGAGCGCTGACTCGATCAACGTCGCCTCTCCACGGCGCGTTCGGGTTGTAGATTTTTCACCACCGTTCGGCACGACCGCGCTCGGTGAAAAAATCAAAATAGTCAACTAAAAATGAAGTTGTACCACGGGACGGGATAATCTAGCGTCTAGCTTCGTGTGAATGTGCTCTGGAGAGTGAAAGACGTTTTTCGCGGTTCTCCGGCAAGACGTTTACATGCTCTCTCTCTGGGCTCTTCGGAAGGTAGGGGAGACCGGGGCAAAATGGCACAGCGGGGCAAAACCGGACTGTGAGAGCAAAACTCACTTCTCCAATAATTTTTGGATGCCCAATTTTGTCCTAACGATACATCCGGATTTTTAAACCCGTTTTGCCCCACGTACCACCATCGCCGCCATTTCAAAGTTATTGGAGAATTGCGTTTTGTCTCATTATCCCGTTTCGCCCCGGTGTGCCATTTTGCCCCGCTCTCCCCTAACTCTTCGCTGGTGCACACAGTGGGAAGAATGTGCTTTCGCCCATGCGCTCCACGCTCTCGTAGGGGAGAGCGGGGCAAAATGGCACACCGGGGCAAAACGGGATAATGAGACAAAACGCAATTTTCCAATAACTTTTGGATGGTGGGGATGGTGGTACGCGGGGCAAAACGGGTTTTGAAAATCCGGATGTATCGGTGGGACAAAATGGAGCAGCCAAAAATTATTAGAAAATTGAGATTTGCCCTCACTGTCCCGTTTTGCCCCGCTGCGCCATTTTGCCCCGCTCTCCCCTTCCTATTTTACTCTGGTTGGTTTCTTGAAGCAAAAAAATAAAAATATAAAAATTAGACATCGCTCACTTTCGACAACGACTTCGATAACAGAGATCGACCGTCATTACGCGAGCGCTGACTCGATCAACGTCGCTTCTCCACGGCGCGTTCGGGTCGTAGATTTTTCACCACCGTTCGGCACGACCTCGCTCGGTGAAAAAATAAAAATAGTCAACCAAAAATGAAGTTGTACCACGGGACGGGATAATCTAGCGCCTAGCTTCGTGTGAATGTGCTCTGGAGAGTGAAAGACGTTTTTCGCGGTTCTCCGGCAAGCCGTTTACATGCTCTCTCTCTGGGCTCTTCGGAAGGTAACTCTCCGCTGGTGAACACAGTGGGAAGAATGTGCTTTCGCCCATGCGCTCCACGCTCTCGTACCTATTTTACTCTGGTTGGTTTCTTGAAGCAAAAAAATAAAAATATAAAAATTAGACATCGCTCACTTTCGACAACGACTTCGATAACAGAGATCGACCGTCATTACGCGAGCGCTGACTCGATCAACGTCGCCTCTCCACGGCGCGTTCGGGTCGTAGATTTTTCACCACACAGAGAAAAAAAATCGATTGAGTCAACAAAATGTGCGCTTACGGGTGGCGAAACAAATGTTTGGTTGATCGAAAGGAATACCTCGTTGATCGAACTAACGGGCCGTCGATTCAAATTTTTCTTTACTTAGTACAACAATTATTTCGTACGATCAACCAAAAATTTGTTTCGCCACCCGTAAGCGCTCATTTTGTTGACCTAATCGATTTTTTTTTTCTCAGTGCACCGTTCGGCACGACCTCGCTCGGTGAAAAAATCAAAATAGTCAACCAAAAACGAAGTTGTACCACGGGACGGGATAATCTAGCGCCTAGCTTCGTGTGAATGTGCTCTGGAGAGTGAAAGACGTTTTTCGCGGTTCTCCGGCGAGCCGTTTGCATGCTCTCTCTCTGTGCTCTTCGGAAGGTAACTCTTCGCTGGTGAACACAGTGGGAAGAATGTGCTTTCGCCCATGCGGTCCGCGCTCTCTCCTCCTCCCATTCTCTCCACTCCCCGGGCTCTCTTATACTTCTGCCGTGATCGTCGAAGAGTGCCCTCTTGCGCTCGCGCGTTCCTCTCGGTATTGCTTATTGTTTTAGAGGGAATCACGAGTCCGTAGCGGCGCGGTCACGATTGAGCCTCGCTCGCTTCTTCTCATTTCGTGACCGACTCGTCGTCCCTCTCGCTCGTGTTTCCTCTCTTTGTCCCAACGCGGCCCAGCGCCGTGTCGAGCGAACTCTCGCGGTCTCTTCGGGGGCTTTCCGTCCTCCTCGCTCTTCTCTCCTCGCTTGCCTTTTATAAACGTTCTTCTTCGTGGGCCCCTCGAAGACCGAGCGCGGGGATACTCACGGCATCCTTCGAGCTGCCGCCGCCGCCGCCGCAGCATCTCCCGCAGTCGCTCTTTGCCCCTCGGAACTCTTCGTTCGTTTCGCCTCCCCCTCGTCGCCCTCCTCCGCCAAATCACCGTCCCCATCTTTGCTCTCGGTTGCATGAACGCCGCGAGCCCGCAGCCTCGCGCTCACCTGTTGCAGAAGAAGTTGGCCGAACCGAGCGCGAACTGCTCCGGAGGCTCCTCTGGGCCGCCGGTTGCTCAAACTCTACAACGACGAAACCGCCGAGCATCCATCGACACGAGCTCCGCGAGCTACCCTAATTCTTCCGGAGCCGACGACCACTCTTCTCACGACACACTTAGACACCGCTCACTTTCGACGACGACCCCGATAACGGAGAATCGTTCACACAACTGGGACAATTGGGTCGACTGAACACTGTTTTTTTTTTTTCACTTGCCCGAAGTACTCTTGGTTACGAAAAAAAAAATCTAATCTTCGTACCATGGGAAAGTACCGGGTGTCAATGCTTCACACACCGTTGTAGTACACAGTAAAAAAAGTTTGTACTTTTTACAACAACTTGTCGTCCGCAAACGATGACAATTTTTTATTTGTTTATTTTCTGGTTTTACGAACAAAAGTACAAACTAGAATTATCAATGACACGGCAAATAAAAGGACAAGTTTGTATATTCAAATAAGTGACGAACGAGTTTGTCGCTTATTTAAGAAAATTACTTTTTGGAAATTTTGCATTCCGATTTTACGAAATTATTTTTTACTTCGTAACGAGATCGTGCCTTGAAAATGAGCTTGTTCGTCATAAATACGTGAGGCACACTTAAAAAGATTCGTTCATTTAACAATTTTATTTAAAAATCATTGTAAAGTTAGCAGACACCATTGTAAAATAAACAAGATTTTTTGGTAAAATTAACGTGAAAATAATTGTGAACGTTTGTGGACAAGAAATGTTAGTACGTATTTTACGGTGGTTCGTTTCTTCAAGCAAAAAATATAAAAATTAGACACCGCTCACTTTCGACAACGACTTCGGTAACAGAGAATCGTTCGCACAACTGGGACAATTGGGTCGACGAAAAACTATTTTTTTCACTTGCCCGAAGTACTTTCGTTCGCGAAAAAAAAATCTAATCTTCGTACCATGGGAAAGTACCGAGTGTCAATCTTCAAACACCGTTTTAGTAATGAGTTCGTGCCTTGAAAATGAGCTTCTTCGTCATAAATAAGTGAGGCACACTTAAAAAGATTCATTCATTTAACAATTTTATTTAAAAATATTTGTAAAGTTAGCAGACACCATTGTAAAATAAACAAGATTTTTTGGTAAAATTAACGTGAAAAGAATTGTGAACGTTTGTGGACAAGAAATGTTGGTACGTATTTTACGGTGGTTCGTTTCCTCAAGCAAAAAATATAAAAATTAGACACCGCTCACTTTCGACAACGACTTCGGTAACAGAGAATCGTTCACACAACTCGGACAATAGGGTGGACGGCACACTATTTTTTCACTTACTCGATAATCCGATATAAGGAAGTATTTTCAGTTCCGAAAAAAACAAACTAATCTTCGCAGGATAAGAAAGTACCGAGTGTTATTGCTCGAAAGACCGTTTCAGTAACGAGATCGTAAGATGAAAATGAGCTTCTTCGTCATAAATACTTAGGATGGTTCCTCGAAGCGAAAAATAAATAAAAAAACTAAGAACGAACGCAATGGTAAGCAGCGCGAAAGCTTCGAAAACCATAAATCTCAATTATATCTCTGTACACAGAGGTTTATTGCCAGGGTTATCATATTTCAAGGACGCTAGTTATCCCGAACCGAGAGCGAGCGAGCGAGCCGGTGCTTACCGGTAACTATGCCTGGGAGGACACTCGGAGGGGTGCGGATGCGCCAAAGACATTGGAATGTCGAGATAAAAAGTGAACCCTTCGGAAGGAAGAAAAGGGTCTCTCACTCCCTCGAGCCAATCAAGTTCCGCGAGCTGGTTCGTTGCGATTGTTGCATCTTCGTTCCGTCTGTCGAACGACGTTTCGCTTCTCTCTTCCTGGACGACCGGATTTCCAGGGAATACGGAACCGATTTAAGTGTACTTCTCTCGTTCACTTAGCTAGAACGGGTGTTTTGTTTTTTATTATTTTCTTTTCTTCAAACGATAAACGCAACGATTGTCACGAGAAGCTATCAAGTTTCCACACTGATAGTCGAATTTTAAGACGTTAGTTTGAACTTAAAATCTGTCTTAAGTTCGAACTTGATTTCGTGCTTAAGTTTGATCTTAAGTTCGAACTTGAGACCGAACCCCAGTTTGAACTTGTTTTCGTTCTTAAGTTTGATTTTAAGTTGGAAATTAAGACCGAACCCCACTTCGAACTTGATTTCGTGCTTAAGTTTGATTTAAGGCCGAACTTAAGATCGATCTTCGAACTAATAAGGAGCGATTAGACGAAATGTTAAAAAATTTCGATAGCAATTGTTCGATAGCAATAATTCCATAGAAATTCTTTAACGGTTTCGAGAAATTCATTTGCCAGATCATCTAATCATTTGGGCTCCAATTATCAATTTTACGCAGAAAAAGCGTTCAAGTTTAATCTTAAGTTCGTACTTGAGATCGAAGTTAAGATCGAACTCGAACTACAATCGAATTTAAGTTCAGACTTAAGTTCCACCTTAAGATAAATCTTAAGATAGATCTTAAGCACGCAATGAAGTTCGGGCCAAACTTCATCGAACGATTACACGTTCGATCTCAGAAGCGATCTTAAGTTCAAACTAACGTCTTAAAATTCGACCCTGAGAGAAGGATCTGATAGAAATTACCGTCAATCTGGTTGGACAGAACTTTCAGGTACGTGGAAACTACAGCGACATCCTGGCAAACATTCCTATTAAACTTAACACATTCTGCTAAAAAAAAATGGTAATTATCATTATTGCAGATATTACCCAAACATCTCGTAATTATTGTTAGAATATAAGTTTTTTTTAACTTGAAAACATAGTAATTGGTGGCGTCGCGATCGCGAACTGTTTCTTTAACATTTGTTGTTTGTATCGACCAACTGTGTCCATAAATTATTTTTATGTGTACACATAAAATCATGTTAACGATGAACTTCGCAGTTTTAGTGCACGGAATTCGTTTTAATCCACGAAATTCTTAATCAGATACACAAAATCTTGCCTTCTGGAAAAAAATACCCAACCCACATATGTGTTGGATAAAAATTCCTATGGCCCACGTGAAAATGTCACATATCGCTAGTGGTAGCGCCGGTGTGCCGTGTTACCCGGTCGAAATGTATCACACGACTTGGTAGTTTTTCCAAGCTCAGTCTCTCAGTGGCCAGGAAACGGACGTTGGCCGACCGGCGAACAAGCGAGAAGCCCGGCACGGGCGAAGAACCGTGGAGAATCTGGAGTTGTGAAAAAGAGACGGAGGGATCGGCGAGGTGGAGCAGATCGGTGGTCTCTCCTCTCCCCGGTCCGGCACACGATTACAATCAAGTTGACCGTGAAAGTTTCGTTACACCTTTACTTGAGTTATGCATATAAATAAGGAAGGAGAGGCTGGCTCGATGCATACCGGGAGCGAGGAGGGAGAGAGGAGGCTCGCCTCGCGGAGGTGGCAATACCTTTGTTAGCGGAAGGTTAATGGCGAGGGACCCCCGGCTATCTTACGACGCTGACAGCAGTCTCGTTAACGATTACGATAACTCTGGCTCAGAGCTAGCCCGCCGGTGGCACTCACCGGTTGCGCGAGAGAGCGTTCAACCGCGGATGAGATGAGGTCCCTCCTCCCATACACGGCTAACTTGCATACGGATGTACGGCACATGTGTATACGCATCTCCGAGCCCCGCGCCCAAGCCAATCTCGACTCTCCTCACGAAAACCGTGCGGAGCGATGGTAAGAGCGGCCCCCAAACGGGAGCCATCCGCAAAATTAACGATCTCGCGAACCCACTATGACTCGTTAAACGCAGAACTGCCCAATTTTTTTTTACCCAACTCTGACGTTAACGCATGGATCATGCCCGTGTTACGTCGTCCCCGTAACGGCACCCCCCCCCCCCCCCCCCCCCCGCCCTTCCGTCCTCTCTATACTGTATATCAGAACTTGGCGAAGTACCAAAAATACTTCAAGTACACAGTGCAAAGTATCACGAGGACTTGAAGTATCAAGTACTTTTTGTGCTTGGAATATTAGGTACTCTTTGTACTTGAAGTATTAAGTACTTTTTGTGCTTGGAATGTTAAGTACTTTTTGTACTTGAAGTATTAAGTACTTTTTGTACTTGAAGTATCAAGTGCTTTTTGTACTTGAAGTATTAAGTACTTTTTGTGCTTGGAATATTAAGTACTTTTTGTACTTGAAGTATTAAGTACTTTTTGTACTTGAAGTATCAAGTGCTTTTTGTGCTTGAAGTATCGAGTACTTTTTGTACTTGAAGTATTAAGTACGTTTTGTACTTGAAGTATCAAGTACTTTTTGTGCTTGGAATATTAAGTACTCTTTGTACTTGAAGTATCAAGTCCTCTTTGTACTTAAGGTATTGAGTACTTTTTGTGCTTGAAGTATTTCCGAAATACTTTTTCCAAATCCTTTTCGTGATAAGGTTCGCAGTCGTGAAGCGTTGTGTAGGCTTTAAAAACGAGGTGCCAAGCAATTTGCATATGGCTTCCTCATTTACGACAATTTTGCGCATAGCTCTCTCCGTCAGAAACATCGTTAATCGATTTTGTTTGACATGTGGAAGTTACTTTGCAGTTACTTTTTTCACAACGTTAAATGTTTACATCTCATAAAATTCAAACGGTCAAAATAAACCGCAAAATTTATTGTAAAAAATCACTAACTGACATTTTTGTAATTCGTCCTTTTGGGGCTATTTATAATGTATTCTTTACTTTTTTTATTTAAAAAAAATCCATAAAAAGTTTCATTTTAAAGTGAAAACAACATTTTTTTTTCAAGATGTTTGTTTTTTATTTTTAATTTAATTATTAAAAAATATTTATTATATTTTAAAGTGAATACAACATTTTTTTTTCAAGATGTTTGTTTTTTCGGGTTAACTTTCCCGTTTTTTTAATCGAATTTTTTAAAGATAAATTTGAAGTCTCAAACAAGTATCCGGGACTTCAAGTACTGCCCAGCTCTACTATGTATCGTGTACGTTATAATATACCGTGTGGATTATGAACGTGAGATACGTATCGCCCGTGCGCCGCGACGTTCGCCGGTTTCACGACGAACGAGATCGGCTTCAGCGATTTCCTCAAGTGATACCGAGTTTATTTGTCAAAACTCCCGTAGAGCGGTCCGGCTGAATTAGTCATGAAAATCGTGCCGTCCTTCGGGCCTATCCTTGGAGCTTATGCAACTGATCTCGAGTGTCTCGCTAGGATGGTAATTTATCTGTAGCTCCGAGCCCGGTTTGGGTAGGATTGGAAAAAAAAAAAAAAAAAAAAAAAAAAATCAAATAAAGTCGACGACGAAACGGTCAACGAATTATGCGGCGCTCGTGACAGTAGGCGTTCGTCTTGATTGAATGGCTTTTTGATTGCCGTAATGATTCACATTGCCGGCATTTATCGCCCCGCTAACTTATACCCCGTTTCTTCTTTTTATTCTCTTCGTCCGTCTTCCTCCGACTTCGTCCACCGATCCTGGCGGAGCCGTATCGGGGGAGATTTCTTCGGGCTGGCAAATTCTACGCTCTAAACAACTATACACCCATATTCCCGGCATTCGTTTCTTTTCGCTCTTTCTCACGAGCTTTCTCGACTTCTCTCCGCTCGAAACTATTTCGCGGATTCTCCGCACACTCTCGTCTCGCCACCGCTCTCGGACATCGCGCGGAAAGGTTTTCTTTTTAAGTATACGCGAATATAACAAGACTGGAATTCTAATTGGCGTACCTTCCACGTAATGCAGAAGTTCTTTAACGTTTCTCCCCCCGGTGGACGCGCGGCCACGCTGTGCGCTCGGCACAGAAGGAAGCCCGAGAATATACCGGGAGCGAGGCTCTCCGCAGTGGTGTTCCGCGACAAGTTGTTGGCAAAGTCCAAAGGTGGACTCTCCAGCTCACGACCTTACGTATACACACGACACTACCGGTCTTAGGTCTACTCTTTTACGATAATGCCCAGTCAGTCTTCGAGAATTTACTTCTGTAAATATTGTAAATTTAGAGGCTCCTCGGGTACGCCAGTTAAGGATGCGGTCGCCTCTCGGCGCGTTTTTTTTTTTTTTTCTTAAGTTTTATTTATTTTCTTTTTTCTTTCGTGAAACTTCTCGCATTTTCGATCGGTAGAGAAATTTGCCATCGGCAAAGTGCGATTAAAATGCAACTTTTGTGCAACTCGTTTACCCTTTCATAACAGTTATTCGTGTATTATGTAATCGTATTATGTATTACGTAATCGTATTATGTATTATGTAATCGTATTATGTATTACGTAATCGTATTATGTATTATGTAATCGTATTATGTATTATGTAATCGTATTATGTATTATGTAATCGTATTATGTATTATGTAATCGTATTATGTATTATGTAATCGTATTATGTATTATGTAATCGAATGTTTCTTTACTTACTACGACAATTATTTCGTAAGCGCTAATTTTGTTGACATTTGATTTCTTTTCTTTGCACAATATTTTCGGACGATAATTTAGATTTGCGATTGTCTTGCAATACCGTCGAGAGTTTACTTCCGTAAATGTTGTAAATTTAAAGGTTCCTCGAGTACGCCAGTTAAGGATGCGGTCACCTCTCAGCGCGTTTCTTTTTTTTTTTTTTTTAGTTTTATTTATTTATTTTTTCCTATCGCGAAACTTCCCAAGTTTCCGATCGGTAGGAAAATTCGCCGTCGGCAACGTGCGATTAAAATGCAATTTCTCTGCAACTCGTTTATCCTTTCATAACGGTTATTCATGAATTCCCCGTCTACCATCGCAACTCAAAAATCACCGAGTTTCGTTCTTTACCTAGAATTGTTTACGATTTTCTTTATTACATTCTTGAGCCAACAATGTCGGTCGATAATTAAAATGTGGCAATTCCGCAGAGTGCGCAAAGTTCGACGAGGAGGTAAACGATCGAGTAGGGGGAGTAGCGAGAGGGGAGCGAGACGATCGGTACGTCGGCCGATCGTTGAGTCCGGGCCAACGCGAGACGGGCGGAGGAACGAACCTGGTCTAATCTCGAGAAGATGCCTACAATTTTCTCCATAGCCGTGTGGCGTACACGTCGGTTGTGTTATGCCATGCGTGGGGGCGAGCTCATTTATTTACGGGGATCAGTATTGAAAGGGTATAATTTACAAATCCCGCGGTTCGCTGAATTTATCGGCACTCCGTTACCCTTTCATTACAACCCCCTCCCCGGTCCCTGCCGTTCGCGGTCCGCGATCGCTCCTTCTCTCTGTTCTACAGCCCCGATCCGATGCTCTCTCCGCTGCTTGCTCGGTGCTTACATTTCCAACCCTTGGACCGCCGGCTTTGGGATCGCCGACGATCTGCCCGAAGAAACGGAGAGAGAGAAAGCCATGCGCGGTGCTCCCTCCGCCCCCGATCATGATAATAATCGAGAGTGAACTACTTGATTGAAAATGTGAGAAAAGAGTAAAAGATGCCCCTCGCTACAAGGCATATTCGCTACGAACAATCTCGGATTTGTATTGCCGGTCTTCCTGTCCGTCCGTCTTTCACCTTTTCCCGAGTACTCTATTATCGGAACGGGAAACCGGCGGGCAGGGGGGAAGGCGTAGAAAAAAAAGCAACGCAACTGTCAATCTTTATTTCGCCTATTACGAGCTCGTAAAAAGAAAGAACCCGGGCACTTTTTATTAACCTGCTGCGGGGCTTCGGGAGATTTATCTCTAAGAACAAACAATGGCCTCGATAACAATTATCGTTTTCTTGAAAATGTTCGTCTGGTGTTGTACCCGGTGCTTTTTGTAGGGAGTACAAAAAATGGGGTTGTTAAAGTGAGGGAGACGGGTTCGCGAGGAAAGGACCGATGCGCCTTTGAATATCCAGTCGCAGATGGTGCTGGCCAACTGAAAATAAGGAAGAGAAAGAAACAAAAAATATCACTTGTCAGAGTGCAACAGCTCTTATATAAAATTTCTTATACATAAAAAAAATTTCGTTGTGATGTCACTTCTGGTTTCAGAATCCTAGTTTTCAATAAGAAACTGAGATTCGCTGTCTTACGGAAATAGGTAACTTCCGGTTGAAAACTGAGATTTTCTTGCCGAAAGTGACGTGTTTTCGCATAACTTCACTTCCAGACAAAAATCAGGTTTTTCAAACCGGAAGTGGCGTATTTCCAGAATTACGTCACTTCCGGTCTAAAATAAAGATTCTCAAACTGGAAGTGACGTATTTCCGATATGATGGCAATTCCCGTAAAAAAAACCAAGATTTTCAAACCGGAAGTGACGTATTTCCGATATGACGTCACTTCCGATAAAAACAAAACAAGATTTTCAAAAAGGCACTTCCCGTAAAAAAAAAACCAAGATTTTCAAACCGGAAGTGACGTATTTCCGATATGACGTCACTTTCGGTTTAAAACAACAAGATTTTCAAACCGGAAGTGATGTATTTCCGTCCTGGCGTTACTTTCGGTCATAAATCAAGATTCTTAAACCGGTAGTGAGGTATTTCCGGTATGACGTCACTTCCGGTAAAAACATCAAGGTTTTCAAACCGGAAGTGATATATTCCCGGTATGACGTCACTTCCGATAAAAAAAACCGTAATTTTCAAACCGGAAGTGACATATTTCCGGTACGAGACCACCCTGGTCGAAAACTGAGATGTTTAAACCGCAAGTGACGTCTTCCCGTGTGACGTCACTTTGGGTTAGAAAGTGAGGACTTCAAACCGGAGGTGTCATTACGAAAAATATAATAATTTGTCTCTGGAACGTATCTCAAGTGCAGCCAGTGACAGAAACGTGTGAATAAAGTAACATACGACGAGCGTTCCAGCGCGATCGAATCTCAGCTCCGCACCCAATATACAGTCCACATATCGACTACTCAGCAAATAATGACGTCGCTCCGTCAATGACGCTCGCCCCGACTGTCTCTCTCGTGTGCTTTTTCCTCTCATTCAGCCCTACAAAGACGTAACGCATCTTCGCTGAGTATGATATTCCAATTTGCCTGAAGTCTCGTGAAAGAGACGTGCCGAGTTAGTTAGCCTATTTCCCTACCGGTTGATAGGAGGAGAAGTCTTTTGAGGCTCGCCGGAGAGTAGTGCGCGCCTGTGGTGTCGAGTGGTCGAGCAGGTAGTGGAACGCAAAGAGATCTCTGATCTCCCGGGGCTGAGGCTTCTTAGATGTGTCGGTGGTACAGCGGTAGCCCCAGCGATGGTACGTGCTACTAGAATCCCGTCAACAGCAGCGGCGAGCAGCGGCCGCAGCATCACCGATGCAGACTCGGTGTGCATCGGCCGTCTCCTCGCCGGTTCTCCGAGTGGACTCGAGCGTGACACCGCCCGAGATAAAACTGTGGAATGGAGTCCCTAATGCCCGCACACCTTTCCTCATCTGCCCTCCCGCTCACCTGCCGGCCGCATCGCCTACCATTATACCTAAAGGAGTCATTCCTACAGGCGTCGGTTATCAAAAGATTCCCGTGAACATTTGTTCCACTTGAGAAGGTGTTATATTCACTTGCGCAAGAGATAGAGCGGGTGCGCAGCAAGTTCCAACGCATTAAACAGCCACTTGTCAGGAAAGCCCCGACCAGATAAAAACATCAACAGAGTGGACACCGAGTGTCGGTGATACCGGGTTCTGACGCTCTCTCCCTCCGTCTCTCGCCGCACGGTACTCGACCGCCGCTGGCTAAGTACAGCTTGCGCAATGTCGTTGTCTATTCCGGTGATTGCAAATTGTTATTCGCGAGAAGGCGCGCGCGCGCGCGCACACACGCGGTATTATCGTACGCTCGGAAACGAGAGAAATGTGTGACCATAAACGATACGGCGGCTCGTTCGCACCTGCCCGGCTCGCTCGGGAATGTAATTTAGTGCAGAAGCCCTTCCCGCCCTCCCCACCTCGTCCATTCCTCCCCCTGAAACAAAGATAAAAATGCGTGACCGCACGAGTCCGCCCAGCGCGTTCGACTATAACGCCCGTAGCAGCTGTTGCGTGAATCCGACGGTACTCCGGCCAGATTGCCAGAGTGACGAAACTCTCGGCTCTCGACTCGGTGTTTCTGAAAGTAGTACAATCACGGAATAGCGTTTAACCGCTGTGTCTGTTCCACTATCTCGGCCAGCCGAGCTCGGGAAATGTTCGGAACGTTCCGCGGAGCTCGGCGAGTGGTAGAGCGCGGTTATAAAATTCGGACTATCAAACGGGAGCTTTGATGACTTTCCATCGCTCGACTCCTCGTACGGTATGGTCTTTGAACTTTGTTCGTTGTATTGACTCGCGTCGGACAGCCACGACGGGTTGTAATGCGAGGTATGGAGGGATGCGTGACGAGACCGGGACCACACCGAGGCTGGGTCGTGTGAGAAACTAGAAAATCTGCTCGCGTGTGAGCGTTATGGCACGGATACGACCTATGGCCATATCGGGCGACTTTTATGACGTTCGAGCGTGGCGCGTACGGACGTGCGAGCTGTGATAATTTTATTATGCTGAGATGTTGGCTCGGGTATGCACTCCGTTAGCGACCGGGCACACAGTCGGACGCGTTGGAAGAACCGCTGCTCACAATGGCTATAATCAGGAAAACGCATCATCCACAGCGATTTCGATCGATTTTTTTTTTTTGTTTGGTTTTTATGCAACCCGTGGATGGGGTTAAGACGGTAATGGAATGTTTCCGAGCGCACGCAGATGTTCTTTTTTTTTTAGTTTATTTTCTTTAATTTTGCTTCCCGTCCCGATTTAACGATCCTGTCGGCAGTCCTGGCGCTTCCACGCGCTCCTACATGTGCAACGGAACTGCTCGAAAAGTCGTTGGACTATCGGCAGCGAGGGAGATAACCAAAATTCCTGGGCACGAGACCCATTCCGGATAAACGCGTGGAACAAGTATTATGAATTCGCGATTTCATTTTTTTTTTTTTTTTTTTTTTTTTTTTTTTTTTTGGGAATCAGGGAGACCGATAATTGTTCGGTTCATTCGAAAATGGGATAAACTTGGGAAAACATCGGCGCATGGAGTTTACGCTTAGGATCCGGCGTAAGGTACCGGTAGGGAATTTAACCCTGTGGGTCCAGCGGGCCAAAAAGGCTGTCTTCGGTATCGTATGACGAGCGTGTATTTCGAGTCGTTGGATTGTCGGCCACGGAGGAAACATCAAAAATCCCTGTGCGCAAGAGCCATTTAGGATAAACGGGCGGAACAAGAATTATGAACTCGAGATACCAAAAAAAAGAAAAAAAGGTTTGAGAGTCAGAGAGACAGATGATCGTTCGGTTCCAGAGCTGGGCTGATACACGAAGTACGTGAAGTACGTACACTAAGAGAAGGATCTAGTAAAAACTACCGATCAACAGAGAGAAATTACCATAGCACATAGTAGGGCACCAGGGCGCCACCTATAGCGGCAAGTCTCAGATTTTCCAAGAGTTTTTACCGTAATATCTGCGAAAAATTGTTATAAATCCGGTACTTTTTACCATAGGTGGCGTCCTAGTTCCCTACTACACAGTAAAAAATAATTTGTTAAATCGGAATGCGGAATTTCGTAAAAACAATTTGTTAAATCGGAATGCGAAATTTCGTAAAAATAATTTGTTAAATCGGAACGCGAAATTTCGTCTAAATAATTTTTTTAATCGGAATGCGGAATTTCGTAAAAACAATTTGTTAAATCGGAATGCGAAATTTCGTAAAAATAATTTGTTAAATCGGAACGCGAAATTTCGTAAAAATAATGTGTTAAATCGGAATGCGAAATTTCGTAAAAATAATTTGTTAAATCGGAACGCGAAATTTCGTAAAAATAATGTGTTAAATCGGAATGCGAAATTTCGTAAAAATAATTTTGTTAAATTATCAAACTCAAACTCGTTTGTCACTTATTTGAATATACGAACCGGTCCTTGTATGACCCGTGTCATTGACAATTTTAGTTTGTACTTTTGTTTGTAAAACTAGAAAACTGACAAATAAAAAATTGTGGACTTTTGTAGACAATAAGTTGTTGTAAAAAGTACAAACTTTTTTTTCCTGTGTACTATGTGCTATGGTAATATCTCTCAAGCGATATAGTCATATTTACTAGATCTTTCTCCCAGTGTACTGAAGTATCAAGTACTGAGTCAGTACCCAGTAGTCAGAACTCGAGCTATCAAGTTCTGCTGGTACTCAAAACGTCCGTACTCAACAACTACCCGGCTCGGTACTTCAAGTACTTGCTACTTCAATACGTAACTCAAGTACTTAGGGTATTTTCCTAACTCTGTTCGGTTCATTTGAAAATGGGATAAATATGAGAAAAAAAATAAAAAATCGGCGCACGGAGTCAACGGATAGCTCGATTCCGTGAATCCGGAGGCCAAAGAGGCTCCCCTCGGTAACGTAAGGCGCGCGTGCATTTCGAGTTCCTGAATTATCAGCCTCGAGGCAAATAACAAAAATCCCTATGCACGAGAGCCATTTCGCATAAACAGGCCGAACAAGAATTATCGCGATTAAATACGATGGACTCGTGATCAAAAAAAAAAAAAATTCGTACAATCAGAAGAACCGACGATAGTTCGCTCCGTTTTCGAATGGGATAAGCGTTGTAAAAAATCGGTGCACGGAGTCAACGGACAGGGCGTTTGACCCTGTGAATCCGGAGGCCAAAAAGCCTCTCCTCAGTATCGTACGGCGCGCGTGCATTTCGAGTCGTTGGATTATCGGTCACGAGGCAAATAACAGAAATCCCCGTGCACGAAAGAGCCATTCCCAATAAACAGGCGTAACAAGAGTTACAAACTCCCGATTTTTTATAACCTTTTTTTTTTTTTTTTTTGACAAACCAGAGAAACCTCCAATAGTTCGCTCTCCATTCGAAAAAATGTGCCGAACATTGGAAATAAAAAACAAATCGGCGCACCGAGTTTAACGGATAGGGCGTTTGACCCTACGGGTATCCGGCGGGCCGAGGAGTTCTCTCGTTCTCGTCTCTCCTCGGTATCATATGGCGCGCGTGCATTTCGAAGCGAAGATGGCTCAACTCGGTTGAGGCTCAGGGTCTCGGCTTTCCTCTCGCGAAGAACCGCGGCTTGTTAAAAAGTTGCTTGACCGGTTGGGCGCTCGGAGAGGCCTGACTCTCTGTGGTCTACGACCCGACACCCAACACACGGCTCTCCGGATATGCTACACACCGACGAACATCATCCCGGCTCTCCTCAGCTCCCCCCTCTACCTCTCCACCTTCTTCCTCATCTTCCTCCTCTTCGCATCGTTGTTTCTGGCTCTCCGCTCTGTGCCGCGCGTTCGCGCGTACATCTCTCCCCCCCCCCCTCCTTTACCCCCTCCCCCTTCCGGCTTCCCCTCCCCGACTTTCGGCTCTTCCCCTCTCGCCCCTCATCGCTCGGCATTCGACTTTCGGGCCCTCTCAATTGAAATACGGGCGTGCCACACACGCATGAACAGCATCGAACTCTTCCTCTTCGCTCTCCGCTTCGTCGACTTGTCCTCCGTTTCGTTATCCTACCCCTCCGACTTCCTCTCCTCGCTCCCCCCCTCCCGTCGTCTCTCATCCCTCGTTCTTGCCGACTCGCTCTCGCCCTCTTCCCTCTCGCATGCTTGTTTGTACGTTCCGTCTCCTCAGGATCTCCTCTCTTTCTCCGGTCGTGCCTCCTCGACTCCTCTTCTCTCGTCCTACACTCGTCCCGCTTATACCTCGCCTCACACGATATTTCTCGTTCCTCTCGTTGCCCCTCGCGTGCACCTCCTTAGCTCTCCTCGTTCACTTCGTACCGCTCGCAGCCCTTTTTCTTTTTTACCCCCGTTACTACTTCACCCCCCCCCCCCCCCTCCAAGCCCCTCGCCGCCGTACCCTTGCGAACGGGCAGGCTCAGAGTCGCGAAAGAAGAAGCGACCGCGCGGCATACCGCGAATATGCCAGTGCCGCACCGAAATTATCCACCGGAGAGCTTTTCCTTCCCCCCCCCCCCCCCGTCCTTCTTGCCCTCTTCCGCAAAAGCCGCTGCCAGCCCTCCGGGTGAAAACGACGTTTTTTCATCTCAACGTGGCGAAACGTGAGTGCCAAAACGTGTCCGACGATGCCTCGGAACGGGATTCACAGTTACATCAGAGTCCAAAGAATCGGACCGGCTGCGCCGCGTGCGCGCACTCTTCGCTCGACGATTTATCCCGTTTTATTCGAGAATCTTGAAATTCGGACCTATAGTCGGGGCGAGTTGACAGTGGTGATTTTTTTTTTTTTTTTTTTTTTTAGATACTGAACTTCCGCGGTGAAGGCTGTATCGAGGCCGCGGTTTGCTCGGAGGACTCCGAAGGATTAAATATCGCGTTCGTTTTAAGTCGATATTTTGAATTTTTTTTTTTTTTTTTTTTACGGGAAGCAGCGATGTGACTCAGGAAAGTTGCAGTCGCTTGGAAACGTTCACTCGTGTAAAATGTATTAATTTTCTTCTTCATCGAATTCCCGAGTGAAAAGCATTATCACATGCGAAATACACCTTGGCGATAGAGAAGCGCGTACCATAAGCTGCCGGCTATGATACACCCAGAAAAATTATTTATTTGACGGGCGGCTCGCAAATAAATATTTATTTAATTATTAAAATCAATAATTATTTTAATCAAATAAATATTTATTTGCGCGTGCCCATCAAATAAATTATTTTTCTGGATGTATAAATAATATAAAAATAAAATAAAATAAAATACAAAAATATTACCGTCACTATTAGGCTATATACACCCAGAAAAATAATTTGCTTGACGGGCGCCTCGCAAATAAATATTTATATAATTAAAATCAATAATTACGTAAATTAAATAAATATTTATTTGCGAGTGCCAATCAAATAAATTATTTTTCTGGATGTATAAATAAAATGAAAATAAAATTAAGTACAAAAACATTACCGTCAGTATTAGGCATTCTTTTTACCGGAGAACCAGTGATATCACTCAGGAGAGTCGCAGTCGCGTGGATACATTCACTCGTATAAAATTTATAAATGTTTTTCTTCATCGGGAAGAGACTCGAATTCCCGAGTGAAAAGCATTATCACAGCGGTATGCGAAATACACCTTGGCGATAGAGAAGCGCGTACCATAGGCTGCCGTCTATGATACGCCCAGAAAAATTATTTATTTGACCGGCGCCTCGCAAATAAATATTTATTTAATTATTAAAATATTTATTTGCGAGTGCCCATCAAATAAATTATTTTTCTGGATGTATAAATAATATAAAAATGAAATAAAATAAAATAAAATACAAAAATATTACCGTCACTATTAGGCATTTTTTTACGGGAGAGCCAGCGATATCACTCATTAGAGTCGGACTCGCGTGGATACATTCACCAGTATACAATTTATTAATTTTTTTCTCCATCGTGAAGAGCCTCGAATTCCCGAGTGAAAAGCATTATCACAGCGGTATGCGAAATATCATACGCGGCCGTCTACAATATAAATAAAATAAAAATAAAAATAAAATAAAATACAAAAACATAACCGTCAGTATTTGGATTCTTTTTAACGAAGAACCAGCCATAACACCCAGGAAAGTCGCATTCGCCTGGATACGTTAGCTCACATAAAATCCATCAAATTTTTTTTCTTCTCATAATCGAGAAGAGACTCGAATTCCCGAGTGAAAAAGCATTATCACAGCGGTATGCGAAATGCGCCTTGGCGATAGGGAAGCGCGTATCATAGGCGGTAGCTAGGCGGCTCGTACCTCTACGTGCGACAGGTCGCTTTATTGCCTCCCTGCCCGTTGCCTTGTATCAACTTGACCCCCCTCGACCCCGTCCCTACGCGCGATCGCCAAGGGAAAAATGACGTACGCAATCTGTGAAAAGATCTATGCACCTCCGCACCGTGCAACTCACGCGGCTCTCTGGCCCTCAGCGACCGCGCGAGCCGTACCCGCTGTGCCCATCCCGCGTGCGTGTTTATTATAATGAAGCAGCAATAATTGTAACGAACCCCCGGCAACCGATCGAGAATCGATGTCGACACGTCGAGCGTTCGGTTGGCACGGATTTTTCATCGCCCCGCCGAGACAGTCAATCGTCCGCTCCGTCGGATCGATGAACCCGGGGGTAGTTAATGGCTCCGATCGGTTTTTCGGATAAGGGCGTGAAACGAGGAACGACAAAAAAAAAAAAAAAGAAAATAACAAAAATAATAGGTACAAGGGAGGAAGAGATCCGAAGCGGGTCGAAATGAATATCGGAAAGCACTCAGCGAGCCGGGAATGCCAGGGCAGGGCATCATTATCGAGGATGTGGAATGGCAGATCCTGGCCCGATAGCGCCTAGGAAGGCAGCAGCTGGCTCTGCACCGGGATTATCTCCGAAAAACGATCGAAATATACATAGAAAAGAAAAAAAAGAAGATAAAAAAAAAAAACATGAGAGTTCGTACATCGGATGTATTTGGCCTGAGGAACGACGAGACTCTCGTCTATTCCACGCGGCGATGCTATCCTTGGATGCTGCGTAGCACGGAAACACGAATGGGATTCGTAGAAATTGGGGAGTCCCAATAATTATGCCGGCCGGGAGTGTGGAAGGTCTCTCAGCCGGGGTCACTCGTAGCGGCGGTATAAATTTTTCCTCTTCTTTTTTTTTTCCCTTCTTCTTCGCGTACGCTGGTTGTTGGGATCGTGAAGAAGCCCGGCTACGGTGGGCGCTCGTCGTCGCTCCCGCTCGGTTGTTCGTTTCTCAAGAGCCGCGCGCTGCGACCGCGTGGCCCCGGCGTGCACCGCGGAGAAAACTGTAGCCAGGGGAATCGTGGAGATGGGAATCACGAGACAAGACAAACGCCAGCTAAACCCCCCCGGAGCAAAGTGTGGCTGCGGCGAGACCCAGCGGGAGCATTCGAGATCTTAAACTCACGCTCCGGCAGATTAGTGAGGAGGCCATATAAGAGGCCCATGAATAGCAGCGCGCGAGCTCGTCCGCTCGGCGATTCGCTGCCTCGGCCCTATCTCTTACTACATTCTAGTTATATCCCTGACGTTTCCCAACAGCGGGCGGAGCGCGAAGAGGGACGAAGGGGAGGGTGATCGGAAACTGGTCCACAATTCACCCGCACGGTCTGACCACTGGCAAACTACCGTATTGCCATCCCCCCGTCGCTCTTGTCCCGCGAAGCGACGTATGATTCAATCAAAAACGAGCGACCGATAGCAAATTGCACGTGTAACGCGCGGCGTTACGGCGCAGCCCTCGGCGTCGCGAATTCGGGGGTGAATTCATTTTGCGGGACATCGGCGGACCTACGTAAGTAGTCTGCGCCGAACGGAAGGGAGCGGGGAATGCGATTCGTCCTGCGTTCCTGCGGATCCGAGAAGTGGCAGCAGGTGACGATGCCTCCGATAGCCATGTCGGTGGTAGCTCCGTAACGAATTGGTAACAGAAACTGAATTACCGGCGGGGTTTCGGGGGGGGGGGGGCGGGGTGGGCGGAGGGGGTTGGAAAAAAAAGGACGATCAAACGGAAACGTGACCATTAGCGAGACGGAGACAAAAAGTTGGGGCGGTTGCCGGGGCAACGCATAACCGCGCGAGACGGTGGCAGAAGGCTACTCTCATTCTGGTCCATCGCCGGTCGCCTCTGACCGGGCGCTGGGCCCCGCGCGCTCTTCCCGCCGACGATGCAACAACGGGCCGGAGGACTCATTCTCTCGTCTTCTCTTGTAGTTACGCAGGTTCGACTATATGGGCGCTATTACGACGGGGGAACTGAGATCGAGAGATTGACGAGGGGCTCGACATGTTAGCTGAAACGAGAGAGGAACCCTCTCTCCGCGCGCCCCGGCCTCCTATTAATCGAAGATGCACCGGCGATGCTGCACCGGGCTCGGTAGCGCGGGCACCGACGGGTAACTCGGAGCGGGATCGCAAAAACCATGCCAACCCGGTGTATACGAGAGATCTGGTATACACACCGACGACGACGAGAAGTCCGCGAGTGATGCTCCCTCGGCCTCCTCGAACCTTGCTCGGACACTCTCGCACAACCATACACCAGCATTTGCCGATGCGACCGCTTCGCCGGTCTTCCCCTCCTTCTCTATACCCACTAGCAGCAACAACCTTCGCCCGTTCTAATATACGGCTTCGAGTCCTCGGAACTAAATGGCTGGTCACGCCGACTTCAACGCCACTCGACAAAGCGGACGATCTCTCGAGTCAACTGGAAACGCCACGATTAACATACGACACGTCCGTCCGGGAGGCGAAACACGGGCCTCTCCTCCCCCCCCCCCGCCTCGCGAACCCCTCGTCCTCTCTCCTAACCCCGTGTAGCTCCGCTGTGTTACCTACACTACGTACCTTGTATGTATTAAAGTATCGTAGGAGTTCGAGAGCGAGGGAGATAGCCGAACGGAGACGCAACGCCGCGATCCTGCCCGCGACCGTCATCCTGTATGGGAGTGCCAAGTGTCAACGCCGACCGCCGTAGAACAACAACGGAATGCCTCTTCACCCCTGACGACCCCTTCTTCCACTGCAGGCGAAGATTTTTTTTTTTTTTTTTCTCGTTAAAAAATTGTGATAAAATAAATAAAATAAAATAAAAAATGGGGGAATCGTGAACAAACAGCTACGAGTTTGCTTATGCTAATCCCTGGAGAGTGACGATTTGTGCCTTTAAAATGAGAAAATATGGGCTCTTGCTCAACCGTCGATCGTAGGACTGGACTTGGTGAAATGAATCGAGAAGTCGGGACACAGACTCATCGCCTTTTTTGCCAATGTTCTCGATCGGTTAGAATGCTTTTTTTTTCAAAATTCCATCGCAGGAAAATTCTTTTTTTTTTATATATTGGCTGCGATCTCGCGCCGTCGATCATCGTGCCGAACTTGTCGGCAGAACGAATCGACGACGAGTCGGAGCGCAGACTCATCGCCTTTTTCACTAGGCTTCTCAATCGGTTCGATTCCCTTTTTCTTCAAAACAACCTTATAATGTTCGTGGCTGAAGGTCCGCGGTCGGTGGCCAATTGGCAATGTCTATGTCAACGCTGTAACTACATAGAGAGATGTACCAGATATTGTATAAACCACATGATATTGTCAATAAATGCACTTTTACTAAATAAATAAAATAAATAAAATAAATAAAATAAATAAAATAAATAAAATAAATAAAATAAATAAAATAAATAAAATAAATAAAATAAATAAAATAAATAAAATAAATAAAATAAATAAAATAAATAAAATAAATAAAATAAATAAAATAAATAAAATAAATAAAATAAATAAAATAAATAAAATATGTACAGCTACAAGTTTGATAACGCTAATCCCTCGAAAGTGACGATTCGCACCTCTAAAAAGTCAAAATATTGGTTACGCTCCCGCGCCCTCGATCGTCGTGCCTTGTCGGCAAAACGAACCGCCGACGAGTCGGATCGCAGACTCATCGCCTTTTCCGCCAATCTTCTCAATCGGTTGGATTCCTTTTTTTCGGCGGTGGGCCATCGGGGCGGGGGGGGGGGGGGGCGGAGAGGGGTCCTACATTGTAGTCGGTAAGACGGGCGGACGTCGAAAGTTCTGTCCGGCGTCCACGCGCCTCCTCGCCAACCCTTCGCGTCTCAGCGAAAATACGTGACGCATGTCCCATTGTTTGCCAGATTATGACGTCGTTGCCGAGCCATGTTATGCTAATGTTGTAACAAGCCTTAACAAACTGACAAAGTCGACGACACACGGCGGCGGCCCTCGGGGGAATATATCGCCAAGTCGGCTGGTCACCGACGTGCGCCGAGCGGAACCCTTTAACGTTTCTACGGTCGGTTCTACCGCTCCGACGGTATAAGCGAGGCTCCTCTTCCTTATTATTCATTTTCCACGTCAGTGGGCTATTGAAACGGGAACGGGTCGGCGGAGGGAAAGGGTGAGTGCATCACGTTGCGAGAAACCTTTCTCGGGTTATATTCCGAGCGGGCCGTATCGTACATCCAACATTTTAGTAGTTACTAAATGCAATGCATATCCCCGGCACGTTTTGCGAATCTAGGACGCGAGCAAAATAATATTGCGCGAAGCACTCTCGCTTCGGCTTTCGTACGAGTATATGTATGTATATGTATATGTGTGTGTGTGTGTATATATATGTATATATGTATATAACCACCGTTAATGAAAATTCCCGTGAGTACGCGGAAGCTCAGATTTTGCCCCTGCTGTACGCGCTTCCGAGGTGTAGTACAGCGTAGGTACATGCACGGGAAGTACTACGCCACGTATATATCTGCACCTCGGTTCTATCTCATTACCCTCTTCTCTTTGACCCTGCCGGATGAAGGGGCGGGCCCGGAGGTACTAAAAGCTTCGCATCGACATACCCCACGGGTATTTCACTCTCAGAAATTCCGCGTATGAAGCGTTGTTGATTATATTTGTTACTCTTAGTCCGAGCCCGGGAAAACTGTAACGCGGGAGTTAGCGCCCGACCTCCTCGCTCGGGACTCGATAAATCATGTTTTATCGATACGATAGGAAATTTTCATTCTCTCGACGTGCCGACGATTCTGACCGAACATCTTTTTTTTTTGTTTCAGGTGAGTCAGATACGCAAGTTGAAGTAACGTTGTCGAGGATTCGTCCTGTAAGTTATACTGTTTACGATCTTTTTTTTCTTTCTTTCTTTTTTGTTATTTTTCTAACGGCACGTTAACTGATATTGGTTCACTGAGAAAAAAAAAATTGGTTGGATTAACTAAAAGTCGCGGTGACATACGTTCGAAGCTGTTGTTTGTTTAGTACAAGTAAAACCTTGTTTTGTTAAATGATTATTTGCTTCAATTTATTCAAAATTTGTTGATTGAAACAAAAGTATTTGTTGTAACAACAATATACACCTTTGAACGTATGTCACCGCGCATTTGCTTGAGGTAGTACTAGCGGACAGCCTGAGCCCATGTGAGTTCAGAGAGAATTGAGAGAGAATTGCGAACACTTCTCGACGGGATGAAAATCTGAAAAAAATCAAGCATATGGAAGGTGCTGAAAAAATTGATTATGCATAATAATAATTCCAAAATGTTATTAACAAATTAATGAAAAAAAAGTTTTAACAAATCCCCCGACAACTTAACTTTTCGTTCGTATAAAAACAATTTGTTAATCTTTTTGAATACGTATGAATTTTTTCAGAATTTTGTGTAATTTTTAAAAATGACATTTTTTTATCAACTAAAAACGCGATTCTCAAAAATTACAGGAAATTCTGAAAGAATTCATACGTATTCAGAAAAATTAGCAAATCGTTTTCATAAAAAAAAAAGTTAGGTTGCCGGCTGATTTGTCGGGACCTTTTTTTTCGTTAATTTGTTAATAACATTTTAGAATTATTATTATGCAAAACTAATTTTTTCCGTACCTTCCATATGGTTGATTTTTTAAAGATTTTTATCTCATCGAGAAGTGTTCGCAATTGCTCTCTCAATCCTCTCTGAACTCACGTGGGCTCAGGCTGTCCGCTAGTACTACCTTAATCCAACCATTTCTTTTTCTCAGTGTTGGAACCGTGCCACTTCGGGGGTTACTCAGTGGAGCAACGACAGAGACGCTATGCATGATAAAATGAACATTTCATTTCATTTATTAGTTACTGATTAAGTACGAAAATATTGACACACATTCGGTTCGTCCGCTCAGTCTTCAGCGACGAGCTGCTGAGTCAATTTCGAGACAAGATATTTATTATTTTCAACCACCGTCGACCACTTGCAATTCAGATTTAACTGTGAAGTTAGAAATTATAGTTTACATATAGTTATAGGCTCGCGTGCTCGCATGGATCGCATGGTTCATAGAATGTGGAAATCCATTCCATATAGAATGGAATTTCGGAATATGGAACCCCATTCCATATGAAACACCTTCACCAAAACTCCTCAGCCTGGGGGGGGGCATCGAAACCAACAAAAAAAATCCACAATTTTCCAAAATAAATATACACTGAGAAAAACTTACATAGTAAATAGTTCCCAGGGGGGACGTCTACATTTTACAGTTACGACAATGACCAAAAATTGTAATTCTAACTATAATTATAGTTTAATCAATTGAGTTTATATTATCACAAACTATCTATATAGACGTCCCCCCTGGGATCTATTCGTTATAGTAAGAAATACCATCCTTTTTCTCAGTGTAAGAAGATAAAATGGTCAACTAAAACCGCTGGATCCTTTTTTCATTATTTACACAAAACTGCCTGTAGTCGATTAATTTCCACTGCAACGCGTACCGTGAGATTTCGTCGAAGCAGCGCACGTGGATTTACAACTCCCGTAGTTTTTCGAAAAGACTATCGCGAGATCTACGGTACATCCACTTTGAGTGGACGTTAACTGTACGTTTGGGTGTTAATTACAGTCGGTCTTCGAGCTACGCTTCGCGGCGCCGGTGCTACGTCACGTCGATTGCCGGCTCTAAGCACTGAACGTCCACTGACATGTATCGAATATTGTACAATAGACGTCAGGAGCTGCGTCGCGTCACAATATTTTTCCGGCCACCGACAGCGGCGGATGCGCGGTTGGTGCACGGCTTCGTTGGTCCCCGGAGTCGAGAATCGTTCGCGGCCAGTACTTGGATGGGTGACCGCCTAGCCGTGCAGTAATTGGCGCATTGGAACCGTTGAGTGAGAGGTCGAATTTTGAGGATTGGTGTTCGTACTCGAATTATCGAATACGAACATCGAGACTCGGTTGGAATAATCGGCTATATCGGCGCAGGTTTCACGCAAATTTCCTGCGCTCTCGTGCAAATGCGATATAGAAAGGAGAGCAACAACGGTTTCGGCCGTGAACTTTACAAGTGAATTGAAGTTGGAAAAGCTTATTCGAGAGTACTGGCTAGAAGGCACACGGAAGCTATGGCCTTAAAGAGGAATAAAACATTATATTGTAACGAATATAGTGTAAGTTGCAGAAATATTGAAAAATATTGAAAAATATAAAATTCGATTACGACCGGGAAAATAAAAATCAACCGAATTTTTATTTTCCGAATAACTTACACACATGTGGAGAAACAGAATAAATAAATAAATGCGAATATTCGGCTATAACAATATTAAATAAAATGTGAAATAATCCTCTCGACGAACAATCTTTTTCTGTCAAAAATCAGTCGAGTAAATAATCATTCAACGATGAGAGAAATATAAATCTTCGGTTAGCAATTACTCGAATCGATCGCGTCACGCCTTTCAAATACACACTAATCACAGAATCACGCATACGTCTCGTCGCTCGGATTAAATATACAAATAATTAGACAGATAACAAAATTTATAACAGAGTAGGTACTCAGCTGAGATTATTGTTCGCTACCTCGTTGGCTCTTTCGTTTTTTTCTCCGGTCCTCGATGATCACCAAGACGTTCGCAAACTGAATCTCTTGGATGTCGGCTAAAGGTTGATCGGCCGGCCATACCGATTTGAGACGTCAAACACGAGGCTGTTCGCTATTTCCGTTAAATTGCTGTCTTATTGTGTACACGTACAGAGCGAAAGAGGACGAGGTGTCGCGATTTCGAAGCTCGTACACTCTTTCCGACCCTCTTCCCTCTTACGCCAATTTCCGTTTCACCGATGTCGCGGCTCGCGCGTCGCCCAACAAGGGGGCGCGATATTTTGAAATATTTTTGTCTGCTTACAATGGAGATGGGCATGGACCGAGACAGACGATATGACATAGATAACTGGAATAGCTCAGTATGACAAATGACGAACGGACAGATTATCGATTGACCGGATGAAAAAAGGTCCTCGATCGGACTTTCTGAGAGAACAGACGTGTGACCGTTCATGCTCCAGATATTTAGCTGCGATTGTACTAATAATACCCGCCCCAAAAACCAAATACGCGCGTTAATTATTCCACGAGACCGTAACAATATACATATATTTTTTCGGTCAGCAAGACTAAGATAAACGGCCCAGTTTCCGCGATCTACAATTGTTAGATGGAACGTTTTACAAAAAATATACGTATTGCGGCCTTAATCAAGAGTACAATCCGCTCTTCGACATGCCGTCTATTTCATAGGCATTAAACGAAAACTGTAGTCATTTATTAGTATAAATTGGGGCTCTACAGATAGGCCGGCCTAGCTGGCTAAAATATCTTATCGGGCTAATGGATTTTATAGTTTGGCCGGCTAATGCGCTTTAGCCGGCTAAGCTAATACACTCTTGCAATTTTTTTACATTTTTATTATTATTATTTTTTTTATTAACTGCCACGTTTTCCGACGTATTTTTGTACGCTGAACACGAATGTGCTGGCCTTTTCAGACTAAAGTACAATGCAACATTGAGGGGCTCGATTTTATACACGAAATTATGCACGATTTTTGCACATGGCTGGCTAAAACAGCTTGGCCGGGTGAAACGGATCAGCCAACTAAAATAGTTTAGCCGGATAAGATATTTTACCGGCTAGACCGGCCTATCTGTACAGCCCAAGTATAAATTGCCTTCGATGACGGTAAGTAGGCCCTTCGCCTTAGGTCACCGGGATTAAAACCCAAGTCCTCCCGACACTTCGCTTCTCGATGTTAGTTTTGGTCTCCAGTCACGAGACCAAAGCGATTGGTCGAGTAGTTTCGTACAATTGCGCTCGGGCAAATCGGCATCCAACTCCCGTCCTCAATGAACGAGCCCGAGCTCTCCGTCGACGATGAGCCGAGCGATTCGTTATTGTCGCATTGTCCGCTCCTCGAATCCCCCCCCAAAAAAAAAAAAAACCAAAAAAAGGAAGAAAAAAAATCCTCTTTACTTGCTCGTTCGTGAAGAAATTCGGCGTATGTTTACGGATCCCGTATGCCACCGGGGACGTGAATAATGGATTCGAAACTTGTTTTATAAACTCATTACTGTGCCTGGGCGGAATGGTAGTTGGTTGTAAGAGATCGCTGCTCGGAGATCACGAGTGCCTTCTGCTGCTTCTGGTCTGGGTCTTGTGTACTTCTCCTCGGCCTCTCCGCCCCCCCCCCCTACCCCCCCCCCCCCCCCCCCCCGAAAACTTTCGGATATACTACACAGTCCTCAAGATGGCACATAGGTGGGGGAGAAAGGGAGATTCTTAGGAAGGTTCCTCACTCGATTGTATCTCTTCTCTTTCCAAAATGTTCATCGGGGAATGTGGCCGGATTTATTGCGTCTCGAGTGTCTTAAATATCATTAAACCCGTTTATCAGCTATCTGCGAATCTATCGGCCCCGACGGCTCCGGGTCCCCGCAGCACGGCGCTCTCTCGCTTCCAGAATCCGACAACGGTCCGAGGCCGGCGAGGAACGGAGCGGCGAAGGCGCCTTCCGAGGATGTAGAATCGGGAGACGGACGGAGACGGTAAATCTCACCCGGGGCCTCTCCCGCCGTAATAAGCCAAATGAGAGTAGAGTCCCTCCGCGCGCGGAGTCACACGAGATTTCGTGGGCATCTCTCGGGGCAGAACTAAGCCGATATAATTGCTCGTTGATGAGGGGACCTCATCCGGGCCTGCCGGCGTTTAACGCGCACACGCACACGGAGACAACCGCGCATATCTCGTTATTCAACCTCGTATTCCCGAGGATAATGTTAAAATAACCCTCGGGCCATGGGTGTCCGTTGAATTCACACCGGGCGCGAGACTCACTCACCGCGATACTCGTCCACTCGCACCAAACGGCCTCTCTCTCACCGGGATCCTCCAGATTATATCGTCGTTATTGTCACCGCGCATCTACTTACCGCCTCGGACCGTATTTAATTAACTCGTACCCGGCAATTTTTATTACTTTTCTCATTAAATCCACACGGATATAACCCTTTCCGCGCGACGATTATCACGTGCCGCTGATTATGTTTATTGGGCCGTCTCAATCACGATTAACCGCACGGATTTTGTTTTATTTTATTTTTTGTATTTTTTTTTTTCTCTTTTTTTTTTAAAGAAATTAATAAAAAGTTTGCCTCGCCGAACGTGGAAACTGTACGGTAGAGGGTTTCGGTATGACGCGTCAAATATTTAACCACTCGGGGCCGGTCTTCCCTATTTGCCTTTTACCCAGAGTCAACGATCCCCGTTGCTTCATTTGTTTGAGTTTCCTGACCGTAAAAAAAAAAGAGAGGATTAAAGCTTTCCTATTTTAAACCTCCCGTGTCGCCGCCGCCGAATTTCACCGGGCGGAAGTTCGCCTCGTCGATTTACTCGAATCCGGCAATGTTTCCGGACCGAAGTTGAATGCGCTTCCGAAACTCGTGGCTACCTCCAGATTTTTTTTTTTTTCTTCTTTTTTTTCGAGTAACACAGCAAATAAGGGTAGTCGAAACTACGACGGTCCGACACTTGTTTTCCGCTCGGTGGCTTTTATGCACTCGTAGCTCGATGGTCGAGCGACCGATGCAGGCTCGTCGCTTCCCGTTTCTCATCCGCCCCCCCCCCCCCCTTCCTCGTTGAAGAATTCAAATAAGAAATAGAGATATAAGTGTGAAGTCTCGGAGAATAATATTATGCTGTCTGTAATAATTTAATCCGATTAGCCCGAATAACTCGAGTGCCCGACGGCGTCTTTCAGGGCTCCGTTTCGAGCCATCTCCGCGGGCAGAGTATATATATCTAATGTTTAATTCCTGGCTCACGTCCTCGCCCGAGACGCGAGCGGGTAAGGTGAAGGTACCAATGCTCGGACGGTCAAGAGCATCCCCAGATTCCGGCAGTTATTAATTGGTCGAGAACAAATTTTTGGTGAAAATAACTGAAACCAATGTCAAGCTGATAGTTTCCAGTTTCTAAAAGACATCGATAAATTACCCAAAGGTACATATTTTTTTTTAATTACGGAAGAAAATAACAAGAGGGTCCAAATGTACCAATGTTCGGACGGTCAAGAGCATCCCCAGATTCCGGCAGTTATTAATTGGTCGAGAACAAATTTTTGGTGAAAATAACCGAAACCAATGTCAAGCTGATAGTTCCCAGTTTCTAAAACACATCGATAAATTACCCAAAGGTACATATTTTTTTTTTAATTATGGAAGAAAATAACAAGAGGGTCCAAATGTACCAGTTTTCGGACGCGATTTTTCGGCACGTCTCCGTATTCGGACAGTGCATGTCCCGATGTTTAGGACAATCATACACTTAACAAAAAAAACTCGCTTGCGGGCTGCCGAAGAAAATTTTTTTTTTTTCAATTCTACTTTAAATTCTTACAATTCCATACGATATTGAAACAACGAGGGCACGACTGTCAAGGTGACAAGTTATCGTTTCAAACCGGTATGAAATTGTACCAGTTGAAAGTAGAATTGAAATTTTTTTTTTTTTCTTTGCCAAACCGCAACAAATTTTACTTGAATCATTGATCTTTTTTTTTCGGTGTAGATTTCGAGAATTCTGATCTACGAACTCAACTAGTTCATATTAACTAAAAGAATTTCTTCACCATTTATTAGTTAAATCAATGGAATTTTAAATTTACGTGAAACGGTAGGGGAGGGCGGAGTAAAATGGGACAGTGGGGGAAAACGGGATAATGGAGCAAAACGCAATTTTCCAATAACGTTTGGATGACGGTGGTGATGGTAAGTTGGTAAAAGGGGGGTGAAAATTTGGGTGTATCGTTGGGACAAAATATAAATTTGAGTTTTGCCCCTCTGTCCGATTTTGACCCGCTCTCCCCTATTGAAGATAAGCTACCTAGAAAGCTGACTAACCTAACTTCATCAAACTGTCCGATTATTGGGTCGCATATGTAGTAACGCTTGTACCAATTTCCGGACACAATATCGTTGGTCTTTTAACAAAATGCAACAATAGAACAAAATTTAGGCCTAAACTTTGTGTAACTTTTTTCTGTGCATCAATTAATGTTCGTAGCTACGATTACAAGTCTCAAATTGGATTTATGATACTTAAATCCGTGAGAAATAAAATCTGCATAGGAGTGTCCTGAGACTGGGCCGTGTCCAAGTATCGTTACCGTTACCATAATGTTCCACGGAGCAAAAAAAAAAGACTCGTACGACCCTCAAAGGAAAATTGCATTATTATTTATAATATATAGATACATTTATTAACGCTTGTACCAATTTCCGGACACAATATCGTTGGTCTTTTAACAAAATGCAACAATAGAACAAAATTTAGGCCTAAACTTTGTGTAACTTTTTTCTGTGCATCAATTAATGTTCGTAGCTACGATTACAAGTCTCAAATTGGATTTATGATACTTAAATCCGTGAGAAATAAAATCTGCATAGGAGTGTCCTGAGACTGGGCCGTGTCCAAGTATCGTTACCGTTACCTTAATGTTCCACGAAGCAAAAAAAAAAAAAAAAAGACTCGTACGACCCTCAAAGGAAAATTGCATTATTATTTATAATATATAGATACATTTATTTTTTTGCATTCGCCGCGCACACGCGACCAGGTAAACTCGTCGGAGTGATAACGATTAAATCGAAACATCCGAAGCCATTCACGCCCGGTAAGGCGATAATGCATATAATCACGCTTGGGTTACGGGAACGCGTTCTCGCGGGATACAAAGGAAGGCGCGAGATGGAAGTGTGCCACATCCGAGAACTAGATCGGTCCAGCCGAGGGTCCACTTAAGGTCCCAACGGGGCCGTCGGAGGGTCGCGGGCGTTAGCTCTCCGTGGCCGCGAGGTCGCGATGTCCTCGATATTCCACCGTAATTTCCAGGCCATCCCTCCGTCCGCGACAGTTCCGTCGCGAGCGGACGGCGGCGCACGAACGCCCGCGACGCGGCGACATCCGAAATGAAATTAAACATGAGAAGCCGAACAAGAAGACAACCCGAGGAGAGCGAGAAAGCGCTCCGTCACCGTACCGACGTCTCGGTAAAAATGTCGTCGCAAAACGTTTCGTGTACGATTGGCGTCGGTGCGGCTCACGGACGGTCAGCAAGCTAATTGCTCCCAAGAGTAAATAGGGTACATAGCCCGTGGATAATAACGAGTGGCCGGTAATAAGGCCACTTTCGTTGATTATCGTTCATTTTTTATTTCTTCCATTTTTCCTCACATTTTTTTTTTTTTCTCCCTCTTATCCCGAAGACCGGTAGAAGATGGGAGGAGTTGTCCTTGAGACAAGTACTCGCGGGTCTACGTACACCGGGTTCGCCATCCCCTCTGGCTTGCCGATCGCCTTCACAGCCGCCTTTCCTCTCCTCTCGAATATCGGCAAAAGTCTTCTCCGCCCTCCGCGAGCGAGCCTCGCTCGGACTTGCGCGCCTCTCTTGCAACTTGTTACGTCTAGACTGGAGGCCTCACCGCACGCTCATCTCCCGATGTGCGTATCGTACCCTTCCATACACGTATATCCCTTACGTGGTGATAATCGTTACCGAGGGTATTAACAAAGAGCCCCCGATTATAAACCAGTTCGCTTATGTATCGCCGAACGTCCGCTCGCCGAGAGACTCCTCGGGCTCGCACTCGCTCTCCCATCAGCACTTCCGACCCTCTCGTATATTTATGTACCCCGTGTGACCAGCACATGACGGGATCTCCGACTACTTGACTACCGGCCGTGACTACTCGGGGCCTCTACAACCGGCTAACTAGACACCGTTTCTGTAACGCTCCTCGCCCTCCTCTCCACCGTTCGTTTATCCTGTCGTCGGAGAGCCGTGTCAACGAGTCATTAGACCAATGACCAGGTGCATAATGATTTAATGCAACGATATATATAATAAATACGTCCGCCTCACGACATTCGGACCGCCCGTCTCCTTCTAACGAAACGATGAATCGAGAGGAACAAAAAAAAAAAAAAAAAGAAAATTGAAATAAATAAATCACTGTAAATGAGATAAAATAATAATTAAGGTATGAGGAATGAATGGAATGGGTCCGTCGCGTTACGTGGGCGATTACGAGACTAGTTCATCGTGAGCGGGGTCTCACGTGATCCTCGAGGTATTTGTATTTTAATTAGCTCGGCTCTTCCTCTCGTTCCTCGCATCGACGAGAGAATGAGCCTTGTTTTCGATCTTCCCTTCGTCTCTTCTTTCGTCTCTCACGTCTCCCGAGCGAGGAGCGCGCTCTTCCCTGCGCCCCGATCGCCCGACCATCGCCACCACCCTCGAATCGTTTAATCATAATCTAATAACCGGCTGACACAAAAAACTAACTCGATAAATGCAGGCCACGAGTGCGTGCGTCGGTGAGCGTGCGAGCTCGTGTGTTGGGTTTAATGCGGTTCGGTTGTGTGAAAGGCTGCGGCTTCCACGAGCGTCCCTACCGGAGCGCACATCTCGGTGGGAGCGCTCCGGGACAAGGGGAACTTATTTCGTTGCGGAGATGCGTTATCTATCGCGGAGAGTCCGTCTGTCGGACACGCCGAAACTCTCGACGTCGACTACGGAGGCGCTCCGATGTGGTTTCCCCTCTGTCGCCTCCCGTCAACCTCACGTTCCTCCCCGTGCCCTGCGCTACCTTTCTCTTCTTTATTCAATTCCCTCTTATCTCGACGCCTAAATCCCAGCCTCGCCGGCTCGCCGTAATCTCGTTCGAGGCTCTTTGCCTCGTGGACAAAAAAGCAAAATTAAAATTTTGACAAAAAATAAAAACAAATCTCGACTGAAAAGTTGTTAATCTGCAAAAAAAAAAAGGCAGTGAAATAATCTTACGGACTGGGAAGAAGTTCACGATGCAGTCGAGGGCGAGGCGAGTACAACAACCCAGGTGAGACTTGACCGTCGGCACGGCTGCGGGACCGCACCGGTTGCCGAGGGTCCTGATATTCGCCCGGCGCTAAAGCTGGTATCCGTCCCGACGAGGTATTGAGTCACTTCCGGTTTGTGAATCTCACTGTTAACCCGAAAGTGACGTCGCACAGAAAAATTTGAAAATTTTCATTGTGACGTCACATCCGGTATGAAAGTCTTAGTTTTAGATGGGAGGTGACGTCATACGTGAAAACTTCACTACCGGTGTGAAATTCTCATTTTTCTCAAACTTCACTTCCGGTTTGAAAACCTTATCCTTCGACCGGAAGTGACGTCATACGCGAAAAGGTCACTTCCGGCGTGAAATTCTCATTTCTCGACCGGAAGTAACGTTATGCCAGAAATACGTCACTTTTGGTTTGAACATCTCATTTTTCGACCGGAAGTGACGTCATACGCGAAAACGTCAGTACCGGATTTGAAATCTCATTTTTTTTAACGGGAAGTGACGTCATTTCCGGTTTGAAAATCTCATTTATGGTCCGGAACTGACGTCATACCGGGAATTCCTCACTTCCGGTTTGAAAATGTAATTTTTCGACCGGAAGTAACATCATACCGGAAATCCATCACTTCCGGTGTGACATTTTCATTTTTCGACCGGAAGTAACGTCACACGGTGAATACGTCAATTCCAGTTTGAGAATCCAATTTTTCGACCGGAAGTGACGTATTTCCGGAACGAACGCCCGAACTTTACCCGCGGATGATGTGCGCGCTCTTCATACCGTGGGATAGCAGGCACGTTTACTTTTCTTCGTGGGCAGTGAGTTCTTCCGAGCTCGGATATGCAATGCCGCAGAGTTCTCGGGAGCATTTCAACAGCAGCAGCAGCAGCAGCATCGCTCGAGCCTTGGCAAAAGCCGTAGCACGTTCTCCTTCGTGCTGGACGGCGAGGCGGTTAACGTGTATATATATACGCGACTGGACGGTATGGTCAATGTCAGGGTCGCGGCCGGTATGTCGACAACGTTGATTTCTTTTTACGGTACACAACTGGCACGCCGCGTTGCATATTGATGATCGCCTGATTTATAACTGCAGCGTGTCGGGACGACGAAAAATCCCTCGTACAGTCTCCACCGCGTCTCTCCCTCGGCCCGCGTTCCTCGATCTCTTTTTGTCATAGGCAGATACACCCGTGGTACCAACGGCGCCGAAACTATTTCTACGTCTCGCCGCGCGCGCACGGAGGTTCCTCCGAGCCGAAGTTTGCAATATTGCGCCATCACGTCGTACAACTTTCGCTATTAGTTCTATCCCTGTATGCATTAAACTTTGAGGAGGGGCGGCCGGGATCTTCGGGAGCCGAGCGAGCCTGCTATAACGAGATAACTATAGACACGAGAACGTCGGCCAAACTTGCGTGACATGCGGGGCAAGAGGAACCCGCTGAAGCCGGAGAGATCGGCCGGGGCCGGGACGGAGGGAAAGAAGAGAAAATAAAAATCAAGACCGAGAGATACCGGCGAGAGGAATGGAACTCGGTGGCTCGGGCCCTCTCCCAGCCGCGTGTTCTATGAAGATGTCCCGTAACTCTCGGCGATCGGTATGATCAGAATACTCGAACCGCGCCTGTCATCGATGTTACCGATCTTCGGGGCCCCCGAAGAGTTATCACGAATCTGCCATAACTTTCGGTCGTATCGCCCGCCTTTCTTTTACTCACGTTTTTTCTTTGATGCTGTTATTGTCTTTTTTTTTTTTCAACTCACCGGACCGCTCGACAGCAGTGCCGACCGGAATATTCACCGCTATTATTTTCACTCCGCCCGGGCCTCCCCGCACCGCAGCGCGAGAGCGCATGCCTTGTCCTCGCGGATTTTATTGCCCGCATTTTTTTTTTTTTTTTTTTTTTTTTTTTTTTTTTTTTTTTTTGCGGTAACATAACCGATGGTGAAATCGAGTGGAAGAAAAAAAAGAAGCGCCGGAGGATTGTGCTTGGAAGCTTCAGTCGAACTCGGACCGCTCGGCCGAGTCGTCCGAAGCTCGTGCCCTTTCTTGTTGCCCCCCCCCCCTTTTTTTGTTAATAAAAATTTTTTCGTACGATTATACGGAACTAGCGAGTTGCACGCCGATATCCGCGCGGCCTCCCCACGGACTGTTCTCACCGAGGATGCCTCGGAGATCCGAAGAGCGGATTACACACACCGGAGACGTTCGATTCGCTCGTGTAATAAAGATGAAAGCAGGAGGCCCGAGTGAGGGGGTGAGAAAAAAAAAGATGTAAAAAAAAAAAACCAAGAAAATGAAAGATAAAAACGGTTAATGGCTGTGAGAGGATATTTTTTCGGCTATATGCGGAGAGGGAGAAAAAAAAAAAGGAAATATTCGGGAGGGAGTCGCGGGGGCGCGGATGCGTTGCCGGGGTTATCGAACCCTGGGTTGAACGGCGGGTTAAAAAGTCAGGCAACCCACGCATCACGAATATATCCGATAGGTATCAGAAATACGACGGGACCGTTATAACTTTATGATGTGTGTACCGAGTTTAATATACGGGAAGAGAGGGATATTCCGTGCATTGTCGAGGGGAACAAAGCCTCCTCGCGGTGGCTGGAGCGGTGCAACCAGAGGTCCTCCTCTCCGTATATTGCCGACCGCTGATGCCGGTGGAGAGCCGGCGGGGCAAAGGGGTTGAGAGAGGAGGGACGATCGTCGAGGCTCCGAGTCTCTCTCTCACTCGCGCCTCGGCCCTTACCGTTCTTTCCCATAAAACTCGGCGTACGTACATACGGTGTATATATGACCCTCGTCGGCGTCGAAGAACTCCTCATATTGCCGACCGCGCGCCACTGCCCATTCACCCATAGTCTTCTCCCCCCCCCCCCCCCCTAACCCTCATCTCGGTTATACTCTCATACCCACGCGCGTAAATCTTAACTCTCATAACGAGGTGTCGTAAAACATGATCCTATTATCAGGCCTCTTTCTCTATTAAAATGTTTGGATCTCACGAGTAATGGTACAAATCGGCAAGAAAGGCAACCCCAAGAGCGGAATTGCCGGGAAGAGGCAGAGAGACATCGCGGAGCGCCTTTGCGCTCGGTTGAGCTCGTTGCTTGCTTTCTCGAGAGCAATATATATATATATATGTATATGTATATATATATATATTTGTATATATGTATGTGTATTCGATTCACGTACCTTCGCATTTCTTATCCCTTTCGTTAGTTTCGCGCACCACGTACCTTCCCTATACAGACTTTCTTTGCCACCCCTCCCCACTGATTTATAGAGAGAGTTTTATCGACGCCCCGGATAACCACGAGCTACCGCTTCGTTCTTGCTTGTATATATTTTTCTGATTTTTTTTTTATTCTTCTTCTCCTTCCCTTCTTTACGTCTCTTTCCTGTTTTCTTTATCCGCGAGAAATATTTTATTACAACCGAAAATTTACTTCCTCGCGAGGCCCCCGTGGGGTCCGGACTGCGGTAATCCGGAAGGTCTCTCACGTGCATATTGAGACGTGCGGTGTGATAGATATGAGCCGTGCGCTTGCCGGAATCTTCGAGCAACGAGCGAACGAGACTGACTACCTGTCAGCGATTTATTGAGGAGCGAGGGGGCGAAACGGGCACGCTTAGAACTGAAGGCCGTTTAACGGGAAATGAAATTAAGGTAGGGGTCGATTGAGATTTGGGGCAAAATGGGATACACCTCCAACTTAGACTGAAAAAAATATATATATCAATAACTGAAGTAAAATTCGCTTGCGGGCAATGAAAAAAATGGTCGTTTCAATTCTACTTTTGATTCTTATAATTCCATACGGGATTGAAACGATAACAAATAAGAAGAACCATCACTTTGACGTCCTTGTTTTACTATCATATGGAATTGTAAGAATTGAAATAAAAGTTTTTTCCTTTGACAGACCGCAAGCAAATTTTTTTTTTTAGTATACCGTCACCGCGAGAGCTGAAATTTATTTTTTTCCAGAGTTCGCTATAATAATTTCCGATTATTGATCAATGATCACTAATAACCTATGCACATGCGCAGCACTTTTTCATTACTCCTTAGGGCTCATTACTGAGGCAGGGGCTGATCTTAGCCATATTATTTTTATATTTTAGCTAGTGCACTATTTATTTATTATTCTTACTGCTATCCTTATTACTGCTACTTTTAATATTAATGTACTCATATTATCGTCACTGTAACATTACTGCAACTACTATTACTCCTAGTATTACTATTAGTATATTTATAACCTCTGTATTATAATTAATTTTAATGCAGAGATTATAATTTATAATTTATAATTTATAATTTATAATTTATAATTTATAATTTATAATTTATAATTTATAATTTATAATTTATAATTTATAATTTATAATTTATAATTTATAATTTATAATTTCCTCGATTTGTGCGGCCTCGGTTTCCGCAGCAGTCCCCACCACGGAGCGAATATCGATCGACGCAGTAAGCTATTTGCCATGCTCGACAGTTAGTATGGGCGGGGCATGCGCAGCCTCGATTTTCGTGGGTGTCAGCGGGAGCCGGTCCCGCCGCTGTTCATGAAGTCGAGGCCCTAATGTATTAACTCAGCCCTGCTTGTATCTGCTCTTATCAAACCGGTCCTCAGGGGATTTATCCCTGGATCCAATAAAAACCTATCTATCTATCTATTACTCCCGAGGAAGTATGGTATGACAATTTCGCGACGCAAAAAATGTGGTTTTGTAACGAAGTCGAAAAACACATATCGTGTATGGTGTGCACCGTTCCCTCCCGCAAAAGTAAAAGTAAAAATCCGCTCCCTTTCGCGTGGGAGGGAGAGGATTTTTACATTAAGTGATTTCTGCTCTCGCTTTGCTCGGTCAGCAAACTTCACACTCGAAGAAAATCACACACTTCCCTTCCTTGTACAATATACTTGCACAATATACTATTTCTTCTCGACTTCGCGCAAATAAGCACATTCCTTGCGTGCAACGACGGGCGTGGAATCGCCTATTATTCACCAATGATCATTATTAACCTGTGCGCATGCGCAGTACTGTTTTATTACTCCATACAGTTCATTACTCTCTCTAAAAGCCCTATTACTCCCGGGGGAATAATGGTCATTGGCCAATATGACGATTTTGCGACGCAATAAATGCGGTTATTGTTGACCAATGATCAGTATTAACGTGTACGCATGCGCAGTACTGTTTCATTACACTGTTAACAAAAATGAATTTAATATACCGGACGGACAGTTTTTTATGCAAAAACTGATTTTAATGTACAATTGTGATGAAAAATGAATACACTTTTTCATTGAAATTAAAGGAAATTATTAAAATTTAAGTACTTTCATAGTGAAATTAAAGTCAATTATTAGAAACAAAGTATTCCCAACGTTTTTAATACGCTGAACATTAATTTTTCATCACAATTGTACATGAAATTTAATATAGGGAGGACCGCGGCGAGATGGGCTTGCGAAAAATCAGGCTGACTAAATAAGACAACTAGAAGGCTGCAACGGCGGATTATTGGCGCATGAGCACTACTGATAGGTAGAAGTAGGGAAACTCAAGATGTATGGATAATACAGGCAGGGGTTAAAAAAAGTGGACAATTTAAGGGTAGCCCGTCTCGCCCCAGACAATTTTTTTTTCGGACGCGCTATAAAACCGTGAAAATATCATTGTTGGATGACAAACAATAAATTATGCTTTCAGCAGCGTTCTAGCTGCATTATTCGCTTAGGGGGCCCATCTCGCCCGGGTCTACACTACCAGTTTTTGCATAAGAACTTCCAGTCCGGTACATTAAATATCGACAGTATTTTTTTAGTGTATTCCCTAGGGTGTAACGAGGTTGATTACTCCCTCTGGAAACCCTGTTTTCCCCAGGGGAGAAATGGTCATTGGTGAATATGACTATTTTGCTACTTAAGAAACGTCTTTATTTTAACGAAGTCGGAAAAAAAGTATCGTATGTTACACGAAAGGGAGTGGATTTTTACCTCGCGTGATTTTTTTCCCTCGCTCTGATTGGACAGCAAACTTGATACACGGCGAAAATCGCGCCCTTCTCTGCCTCGTAGCATAACATACCACTATTCATTCTAGTGTTCCGAAAAAAAAAATTCAGACAATTTTGCGGCACCCCATTTCGCCCCGGTTACCGCTGCACAGTCGAGTGTATCAAATCCGCGGTCCAAATCTGTTCCTAGTGGTTCCCGGCGAGGTGGCGAGTCTCCTCCAGTTCTACGCCGCTGTACACTGAGAAAAACTTACATGGTAAATAGTTCCCAGGGGGAAGACGTCTACATTTTACAGTTACGACAATGACCAAAAATTATAGTTGTAACCATAATTACAGTTTAATCAATTGAGTATATACTATCACAAACTATCTATACAGACGTCCCCCCTGGAAACTATTCGTTATAGTAAGAAATACCATCCTCTTTCTCAGTGTACTCCAGTGGATTTAACCAAGGTCAAGGGCCAAGTCAAGGGCCAAGTGCAGTTTTGGCTTAGCTTATTAGTACTGTGAATCATGGACTCGGCCCGAGACAACAGGTGCTACTTGAATCCAGCGCGTCTCGGCGATATATTAACCGGGAATTACAGACCTCGGGCCATATCGCGGACACCATAAATAATGACCTCCTCATTTCACCCATTGCACCCTCGGTCCGATGATTTTCGATCGGCGTTGAAAACGCGCGAAGATCCCGAGCTTCTCGCGCTCGGAGCGCCTCCGCTCTTTCATCTCTAAAATTAATTAATTAAATTATTTCTAAACCGTGAGCAAACATTTCCATAACATTTAACGAGGACATAACATTATTGATTTTATTGCATCGAGCTTTATTGGCCACGGCGGAACCCGCGGAGTTCGCGAACGTGTATGGGTACAAGCCGGGAGCTTCCAAGGAGGAAACAGTGCGTGCGGCATGGTGTGGAGAGGTCCTAATATGGAGCGAGTCTGCATTACTTGATCCGTCGGCGGATACCGCGAGCGAGCAGAAGGAGAGCGCCTACTCCACCGCAACCGGCGAGTACTACGCGCGTTGCACCGACCATCCTTCTCTCGATCTTTTTTCCGTCGCACTCATATTCCCCCCCCCCCGCGTGATAATACGATTCCCTCCGAGCAACGTACTCACTACCTCGAGACAACCTCCTCCTCTTCCTTCTTCCCCCCCTGCTCCTCCGCCTCCTGCCGCTGCTGCATCCGCGGCTCCCTTGCGGTCTTAGCGCTCGCATTTTATGTATCCGAGCACACACACGGGGGGGGGGGGGGGGGGGATTCCCCTACCGATACGGGAGAAACGTCTTGGGCGCGACCGAGCGCGTGGCAACCCTTTTTCTATCGATGATGACCTCTCCGCGTTCGCGAGCTCGGCCCCGGCGTGCTCGGGCGACGAGTGTACTCGCGGGAACGGTTTCTCCGCTCCGGCATCGGCAGGGAGGGAGCCCGTTTAACTTGGATTCTATCTCCCGTTGCCAAACACGAGTTTCTACAAGACTCTCGAGAAGCCGCGGGTCCCCTCGTTGCCGTGGGGCCCCGGTACAAGCCGGAGCGCGAACCGATCGACGAATGCAATGCCGATCGGTTCGGGCGCGAGCAGCATCACCTCTGTACCAATTGCAATATCGGACCCTCTTATCTGCTCACTAATTTCTCGGGTTCGGAACGCCGCGGACCACGCGAGTGCCAGCTTCTTTTTTCTGAAAAAAAAAAAAATGGATCGTCATTGAGTCGATAGTCATGAATGGTTTTGTTCAACGTCAATGCGCTTCATCGACTCTGTACCAATTGCAATATCGGATTCTCTTATCTGCTCACTAATTTCTCGGGTTTGGAACGCCGCGGACCACGCGAGTGCCAGCTTCTTTTTTCTGAAAAAAAAAAAAAAAAAAAATGGATCGTCATTGCTTCGATAGTCATGAATGTTTTTGTTCAACGTCAATGCGCTTCATCGACTCTGTACCAATTGCAATATCGGATTCTCTTATCTGCTCACTAATTTCTCGGGTTTGGAACGCCGCGGACCACGCGAGTGCCAGCTTCTTTTTTCTGAAAAAAAAAAAAATGGATCGTCATTGAGTCGATAGTCATGAATGGTTTTGTTCAACGTCAATGCGCTTCATCGACTCTGTACCGATTGCAATATCGGATTCTCTTATCTGCTCACTAATTTCTCGGGTTTAGAACGCCGTGGACCACGCGAGTGCCAGCTTCTTTTTTCTGAAAAAAAAAAAAAAAAATGGATCGTCATTGCTTCGATAGTCATGAATGTTTTTGTTCAACGTCAATGCGCTTCATCGACTCTGTACCAATTGCAATATCGGATTCTCTTATCTGCTCACTAATTTCTCGGGTTTGGAACGCCGCGGACCACGCGAGTGCCAGCTTCTTTTTTCTGAAAAAAAAAAAAATGGATCGTCATTGAGTCGATAGTCATGAATGGTTTTGTTCAACGTCAATGCGCTTCATCGACTCTGTACCAATTGCAATATCGGATTCTCTTATCTGCTCACTAATTTCTCGGGTTTGGAACGCCGCGGACCACGCGAGTGCCAGCTTCTTTTTTCTGAAAAAAAAAAAAAAAAAAAATGGATCGTCATTGCTTCGATAGTCATGAATGTTTTTGTTCAACGTCAATGCGCTTCATCGACTCTGTACCAATTGCAATATCGGATTCTCTTATCTGCTCACTAATTTCTCGGGTTTGGAACGCCGCGGACCACGCGAGTGCCAGCTTCGTTTTTCTGAAAAAAAAAAAAAAAAAATGGATCGTCATTGCTTCAATAGTCATGAATGTTTTTGTTCAACGTCAATGCGCTGCAGCGACTCTGTACCAATTGCAATATCGGATTCTCTTATCTGCTCACTAATTTCTCGGGTTTGGAACGCCGTGGACCACGCGAGAGCAGCTTCTTTTTTTCGGAAAAAAAAAAATCTGTCGTTATTGCCTCGATAGTCATGAATGTTTTTGTTCAACGTCAATGCGCGTCATCGACTCTGTACCGATTGCAATATCGGATTCTCTTATCTGCTCACTAAGTTCTCGGCTTCGAACCGCCGTGGACCACGCGAGAGCAGCTTCTTTTTTTCGGAAAAAAAAAATCTGTCGTCATTGCCTCGATCGTTATGAATATTTTTGTTCAACGTCGATGCGCTCCATTTATGCCGGATGAAGTTTAACTTGGATCCTATCGCCAGTTGCCAAACACGAGTTTCTACAAGTTGGCGCGTGAACCGATCGACGAATGCAATGCCGATCGGTTCGGGCGCGAGCAGCATCACCTCGGTACCAATTGCAATATCGGCCCCTCTCATCTGCTCACTAATTTCTCGGGTTCGGACCGCCGTGGACCACGCGAGAACAGCTTCTTTTTCTGAAAAAAAAAAAAAAAAAAAATCTATCGTCATTGCCTCGATAGTCACGAATATTTTTGTTCAACGCCGATTGATTTATATCGGATCGCGGTGGGCGATAGGAAAATGTTCCCTCATAGCTCCGTCTTCTCGGCTCAACGGGCAAATATAAATACGATATACGAATCGCGCGGATGTTAGTGTATCTCGTCGCGGTCTCCCCCCCTCCTCCCTCCCTCGCGAGTCTCTCACTCGGCGGGACTTCCCACTCTTCTTTGCCGGGGCACTTCTCTTCTCGCTGGCACTTTATTTAACCACGCATCCCGAAAGCAGCGTGGCTCTCGCACATAACGCATCGCGCGCCCGAGAGCGCCGAGAGCTAGTCTGGCTTGATTTACCGTCGATGCAAATTAGATGTCGGGTCAAGTCGTCGGCTTAATCAAAACTTTTTTTTTTTTTTTTTTTTTTTTTTTTTGGTTCACTGATCTCTCTCTCTCGCTCTCCCCCGCGCGCTTTCGCTCGCCCGCACCCCGACAATGTTTACTGCTTATTCGGTGTGAAATATGAGGGAGTGTAATATTTCCTGTATTCTTGGGAGCTCGTTGAATGCTTTCGCTGGTTGAGAAAAGAGAAAGAGTGCGTCCGAGTCTGTGTCCGAGAATCAGCTAACCAGCAGAGAAGTTGGTCGGGGTGGTGGGGCGGGGGGCGGGGGGGCGGGGGACAAATGTATACGAGCGTGGAAAGAAGGCGAGTAAGGTATCCCACCCTCGCAACGGTATGGTATAGCAGTAAGCGGGCGGTGGCGTATCTCGGCACGAGTATGTCCCGAGAAGCTCGTTGACTCTCCACGTGCTCGCGACGACGATCTTGAAGCCATGAGCCTCCTCCGCATGAGCACGGCGCACCACATCGTTTGCCCGTGGTGCCCGCACTTCTTCTACTACCTCGGCGACTAACGGTACACTCACTCGACCGTTGTTCCTTACCGACTTCTAATCGCTCACTTGATATTCCGTGCACCCCACATATTCCCACGGTTCATCCTAACACCGATAGTCAACTGCGCAGCGCGAGTCGCCCGGTGGGCCGGGGAAAACGAAATTCGGCTTTGGTTAAAAATCGTCGGGTAAGTTATGGAGAAATAAGACTCGCCGTGTGGATCGAGATGTAGTCGCCTTAGACGGACTTTCGGTAGATGTATGTGACGGATCTATCGTGAGTCAATTGTAGATCAGATTTTTTTTTATGGTGGAGGATCAAAAAACCTCCGGCTGATTTTTTGTAATCGCGGATTTTCGGGCTATTGTCACGGTTCGTCGGATCGCTCCGGTATGTAACACTTTATATTTAACTTACAAAGGCCATGAACTCTTCATCCTAACACCGATAGCCAACTATCGGTGTTAGGATGAATCGTTCATGGAACGGTAGCGCAGCGCGAGTCGCCCGGTGGGCCGGGGAAAACGAAATTCGGTTTCGGTAAAAAATCGTCGGGTAAGTTATGGAGAAATAAGACTCGCCGTATGGATCGAGATATAGTCGCCTTAGACGGACTTTCGGTAGATGAATGTGACGGATCTATCGTGAGTCAATTGTAGACCAGATTTTTTTTTTATGGTGGAGGATCAAAAAACCTCCAGCTGATTTCTTGTAATAGCGGATTTTTGGGCTATTGTCACGGTTCGTCGGATCGCTCCGGTACGTAACACTTTATATTTAACTTACAAAGGCCATGAACGCTTCATCCTAACACCGATAGCCAACTGCGCAGCGCGAGTCGCCCGGTGGGCCGGGGAAAACGAAATTCGGTTTCGGTAAAAAATCGTCGGGTAAGTTATGGAGAAATAAGAGTCGCCGTATGGATCGAGATATAGTCGCCTTAGACGGAATTTCGGTAGATGTATGTGACGGATTTATCGTGAGTCAATGGTAGACGAGATTTTTTTTTGTAACGGTGGAGGATCAAAAAACCTCCAGCCGATTTCTTGTAATAGCGGATTTTTGGGCTATTGTCACGGTTCGTCGGATCGCTCCGGTACGTAACACTTTATATTTAACTTACAAAGGTCACGAACTCTTCATCCTAACACCGATAGCCAACTGCGCAGCGCGAGTCGCCCGGTGGGCCGGGGAAAACGAAATTCGGTTTCGGTCAAAAATCGTCGGGTAAGTTATGGAGAAATAACACTCGCCGTGTGGATAAAGATGTAGTCGCCTTAGACGGAATTTCGGTAGATGTATGTGACGGATCTGTCGTGAGTCAATGGTAGACGAGATTTTTTTTTTTACGGTGGAGGATCAAAAAACCTCCAGCCGATTTCTTGTAATAGCGGATTTTTGGGCTATTGTCACGGTTCGTCGGATCGCTCCGGTACGTAACACTTTATATTTAACTTACAAAGGTCATGAACGCTTTATCCTAACACTGATACCCAACTGCGCAGCGCGAGTCGCCCGGTGGGAGGGGTAAAACGAAATTCGGTTTCGGTAAAAAATCGTCGGGTAATTTATGGAGAAATAACACTCGCCGTGTGAATAAAGATGTACGGATCTATGGTGAGTCGACTATGGTAGACCAGATTTTTTTTTTTTATGGTGGAGGATCAAAAAACCTCCGGCCGATTTCTTGTAATCGCGGACTTTGGGCCATTCTGATGGTCCATTGGATCGCGTCAGTATGTAACATTTTATATTTACACTGTACAAAAGAATTGTAAATTTAATGTACCGGACTGGAAGTTTTTATGCAAAAACAGGTTCGTTAAATATGATGTGCAATTGTGATGAAAAATTAATATACGTTTTGTTGGAAATTTAAGCAAATTATTTAAATTAAAGTACTTTTATAGTAAAATTTAGAGTCAATTATTAAAAATAAAGTATTTCCAATGTTTCTTATGTACTGAACATTAATTTTTCGTCACGTTTGTACACGAAATTTAATATACCAGTCTATGCATAAAAATGTCGAGTCCGGTACATTAAATTTCATACGACTCTTTTTTACAGTGTAACTTACAAAGACGCTGAACGCTTCATCCTTACACCGATACCCAACTGCTTAGCGCGAGTTACCAGTGATAGCCGGGTAAAACCAAATTCGGTTTCGGTAAAAAATCGTCGGTTAAGTTATGGAGAAATAACACTTGACGTGTTGATAAAAATATAGTCGCCTCAAACGGACTTTCGGGTAGATGCATGCAGCGCATCTATCCTGAGTCAATGGTACACCAGATTTTTTTTCTATCGGTAGAGGATCCAAAAACCTCCGTTCGATTTCTAGTAATCGCGGACTTTGTGCTATTCTCACGTTCCATCGTATCGCGCCGATGCGCAACACTTTATATTTAGCTTACAAAGATGATGATGGAGAGGTAAGATAGATGCGTATCGTGCGATTTGTCTGTCAACGAGCGAGAACCGGAGTTTCCTTGAGCCATTCTCTTTGATCACGCTAGATCGTGCCTCGGTCCAGCGGCGACTGAAGAGGCGCGGCACACTTGGCGTAATAATAAAAATACAGTCGCAGTGGACGGACTTTTGGTAGATGCATCTACCAGATCTACCGTGACTCAATGGTAGACCAGATTTTCTTGAACGGGCCTCTCGCGATAACGAAAGTGCGCGATCAAAAAAAAAACCGCTCGACGTTTCTTGCAATCGCGGACTTTGTGCTATTCTCACGGTCCATCGGATCGCGCCGGTGCGTAACACTTTATATTTAACTTGCAAGGATGATGATGGAGGCGATGCGTATCGCGCGATTTGTCTGTCAACGAACGAGAACCGGAGTTTCCTGGGGCCATCCTCTTTGATCAGGATCGATTGTGCCTCGTTGAAGCGGCAGCTGAGGAGGCGCGGACATTATACACCGCCGGTATTCTCAGCCCTCGACGCATCCGCGTATCCTCGTGTATGTAATCTTCTTGTAATTGTAAGCAGGCAGCGCTGAAAGCGTCCTATCGGCAATGCCACGTTACCATATAATTTTCCAGAGACGCCACCGCGTTTTCCCGTTAGATATCTCGTTAAGGGTCGAATCGGTCCTCCATCTCATTCACATTCGATGACTTGGCTCCGCCGCTCTCGGGGCTTTCAGTGGCTGGGACGTGCGCTACCTACCAAGGAGAGAAGCTATCTAATACCATCGGCTTTATAAATGCGACTTCCAAAGTTCTCCCACTTCGCGTCCAATCACTTTGCGCATCGCGGACCGAGCATCCAAAGTACACATCGGGCTATGATACATGCAGCCGCGTCTCACCAGGGGCTTACCCACTTCAGCATTGATACCATAAACTTAACCGAGTGACTTAGCGACTCTTGATGGTTCTTAGTCTTTGGAGCTGAAGCCGGGCTTTGCGCCCTCAAGTTCTGCATCGGTGTTCCGGGATGATAGGACACCGGTAGCCTCCCCTTGGCGTTTTCCTGGTGGGAGTATCAGGAGAGTTTTCCCATGGCCAACGGCAGCGCAAAAGCAGCATCGCCTGTCCTCGAGATCGTGTGCACGTTTCACGAGGTAACCGGGAGAGGCCGGTCAGCAAGCAAGCCAAGAACTTTATAAATGCGACTTCCAAAGATCTGCCTCTTCGCGACCAATCATTTTGCGCATCGCGAACCGAGTATACAATGTACACGACGAGTTATGATTCATGCAGCCGCGTCTCACCAGAGACTTGTCTACGTCGCCATTGATATCGTAAACTGAACCGAGTGAATTTACGGCTCTTGAAGGTCTTGCGAGCCGAAGCCACACTGCGCGCCCTCAAGTTCTACGTCAGTGTTCGTGGATGATAGTCCAATCACCTTGCGCATCGCAGACCGAGCATCTGAAGTTCACATCGGGCTATGATACATGCAGCCACGTCTCATGAGGGACTTATCCACTTCACCATTAATACTATAAACTTAACCGAGCGACTGTGCGATTATTGATAGTTCTTAGTCCTCGGCGCGCGAAGCCAGGCTTTGCACCCTCAAGTTCTGCGTACGTGTTCCTGGATGATAGTCCAATCACCTCGCGCATCACGGACCAAGCATCCCAAGTACACATCGGGCTATGGATACATGCAGACACATCTCATCGGGGACGTACTCACTTCGCCATTGATCCCGTAAACTTAACCAAGCGACCTGGCGATTCTTGATGGTTTTTAGTCTACGGCGCCGAAGCCGGGCTCTGCGCCCTCAAGTTCTACGTCGGTGTTCCTGGACGATACACTTAACCGAGCGACATAGTGGCTCTTGATGGTTCTCAGTCTTTATCTCAACTCTTAGTCTCAAGTTGTGCGCCGGTCGTCCCGGATGATCGGACACTGCTATCCCCCTTGCCGTTTTCCTGGAGCGAGTATCAGAAGAGTTTTCCCTAGGCCAACTGCAGCGCAAAAGCAGCATCGTCGGGCCCGTCCTCGAGATCGCGTACACGTTGCACGGGGTCAGAGAAAGAACCCGGCCACATCTCAACAGGGAAGTACTGACTTCGCCATTGATACCGTAAAATTAACCAAGCGACTTGGCGATTCTTGAAGGTTCTTAGTCTTCAGCGCCCGAGCCAGGCTCTGCGCGCCCTCAAGTCGGTGTTCCTGGATGATGCACTTAACTGAGCGACTTAATGGCTCTTGATGGTTCTCAGTCTTTATCTCAACTCTCAGTCTCAAGTTCTGCGTCGGTGTTCCTGGACGATACACTTAACCAAGCGACTTAATGGCTCTTGATGGTTCTCAGTCTTTATCTCAACTCTCAGTCTCAAGTTCTGCGTCGGTGTTCCTGGACGATACACTTAACCGAGCGACTTAGTGGCTCTTGATGGTTCTCAGACTTTATCTCAACTCTTTGTCTCAAGTTCTGCGCCGGTCTTCCCGGACGATCGGACACTGCTATCCCCCTTGCCGTTTTCCTGGAGCGAGTATCAGAAGAGTTTTCCCTAGGCCAACTGCAGCGCAAAAGCAGCATCGTCGGGCCCATCCTCGAGATCGCGTACACGTTGCACGGGGTCAGAGAAAGAGCCCGGCCAGCCAACAAGCCAAGAACTTAATAAATGCGACTTCCAAAGATCTGCCTCTCCCTGTCAAGTCATTTTGCGCATCACGGACCAAGCATCCCAAGTACACATCGGCCTACGGATACATGCAGACACATCTCAACAGAGAAGTACTGACTTCGCCATTCATACCGTAAAATTAACCAAGCGACTTGGCGATTCTTGAAGGTTCTTAGTCTTCAGCGCCCGAGCCAGGCTCTGCGCGCCCTCAAGTCGGTGTTACTGGATGATGCACTTAACTGAGCGACTTAATGGCTCTTGATGGTTCTCAGTCTTTATCTCAACTCTCAGTCTCAAGTTCTGCGTCGGTGTTCCTGGACGATACACTTAACCGAGCGACTTAGTGGCTCTTGATGGTTCTCAGTCTTTATCTCAACTCTTAGTCTCAAGTTCTGCGTCGGTGTTCCTGGACGATACACTTAACCGAGCGACTTAGTGGCTCTTGATGGTTCTCAGACTTGATCTCAACTCTTTGTCTCAAGTTCTGCGCCGGTCTTCCCGGATGATCGGACACTGCTATCCCCCTTGCCGTTTTCCTGGAGCGAGTATCAGAAGAGTTTTCCCTAGGCCAACTGCAGCGCAAAAGCAGCATCGTCGGGCCCGTCCTCGAGATCGCGTACGCGTTCCACGGCGAAAGAGAAAGAGCCCGGCCGGCGAGCAAGGAACTTGCGAGCGTAGAACAAGCCGGCGGCGACCGTGAGTCCGCGCTATCAGCGATGTCGCGGTGTATAATTTTCAAGAAACGCTACTGCGCCGCGTTACCGTTAGGTATCTCGTTAAGGGTCAAGCGAGAGGGACAATTGAAAAATGCTCCGAGGCTCTGCTGGCCGGCTGCCGCTGTTGCTGCTGCTTTTATCAACATATCTCTAACTAGTGCCGAACGGCACCTAGGCCGTACATTGTCTTTTCCACTGCATCGCGCTGCCACGGAGCAGGGGGGAGATGCGCCGTTGTAACTCGCCGTGATTAACGAGCGACCAGTTAAATTTATCGTTTAGTGCGCTGATGGGAGAGAGAGAACTCGGCGCTGGTCAGGTTAGCGCGGGGTCACTCGGCGTCAACGTACCCGTCTCGCTGCATTAGAATCTTTCCTCTCCTCCGTTCCGAACCCCCATGGCACTTCCAACAAATTGCCGATCAACCGTATTCGTACCGTACAAATATCGGAAATTCATCGGTGGTGGGAAAAAGTCGAACGACCAACCGGACACGCGAATCAAACGCGTGTGCGTGATCGATGTGGGCGTGAATCGCGAGTGTAAGTCGAAGTGGATCAAAGAGCGTGCGGATGAGCGTGTGGCCGCTCGGGCACTCTTGATTTCGTACACATGTACGCCGGTCTGTGTAGCGATTAATCAACGTAATACGTCTGTAATCGAGGCCGACACTCCATTACGATTATTTCCCGTGTAGCCGCATTCGCAACGCTAATATAAAATTAATAAACCGTTTAATCACAAACTGGGTGGCGCGCATCGGGTGGCCGGCTCGAGCTCGGCGGAGTTTCGCTTTCCTTCCCCGCGACTCGTACATCGCTTCGTATCGTGTCGATTCCGTTGCACGGCGAATACACACGTTCGATCGTGTATTACATACACCGAACGGCTGTTCCGATGGGTTTCTACAACTGTCGTGGAGCCTGACGACACAGGGCCGCGCGCATGCGCGCCGAACTCTCCGTATCTGTCACTGCGCCTCGCAATGTAAGGAACCAATTTGTGTTTTTTTTTTTTTTTTTTTTTTTTCATCATTCTTAATTAAACTAGCTATCGTATTTTTTTTTCGTAGAATGCGATGCGTCACTCATTTAAATGCAGCTCGTGGATATTTCTCCGTCGGTACGAAGATGCGCGCTGCCGCGGCGTAGATGGATCATCTCCACTTCTGGATGATCGAGAATCTCCCATCCGTTTTTTTTTTTTTTTTTTCTTTCGTTACCCACACCGTAATGATTTTAATGACAATGTGTCGAACGGAGGGAGGGTTGAATTTATTTTTGACGACTGAAACATTCGTGATGATGTGAAACGAATGAGCGGGAGAAGCGTGTTAGGGGGGGGCGAGGGAGGGGCTGAGCAGTAAGGGAAGCTATAGGGACTCGCAGAGACGAACGAGCGGCGATCAGATGGGCGGTGGCCATTACTCACATCGCCATGAGATGTCAGCCGGGCTGGGTGTTGTTATTAATTAAATGTCTGACTGATAGGCATCAAGCCTGCACACGAAATATCCCGATGCATGGGCATCCTTCCTATTAGATATCATTTGTCTCCGCTACCGGATATTTCTCCACCTTTTATAGCGCCGATCTCCCGAGCCCGCGAGCCTGGGCGCGCGCGCGCTCGCTCGTTTATTCGTTATCCCGAGATTTATTATTCTCTATTCAGTATGGGTTTCAACCTTGCCGTTCAACGTTTCGATTCGTCCCACGTATCGCTCGAAGCTTCTTCGGCTCTCTCCTCGCGGATATATTTCATGATAGGCGAGGGTAGTGTTTGTTTTTTTTATTTTTTTTTTTGGAAAATGTCGGGTCTCGGTGCCGGGGTCGGTACCGAGGTCGCGAACTTTTTTTGACGATGGAACTTCGGAAAAATCATGGGTCGACAGGCGAAACGTTCGCGCAGGATAAGGTTATAGTGCCAACGGACACGTCCCGGTCGTCGGACACACCTATGCTGATTTGATTTATTCCGAATAAAGATGTTAGAAATTTATGAAAATAATCTCTCAAATAAAAGAACAAAAAATAAATAAAAAAAATTAATCATGTGATCAAGCCAAGTAATGGTATATATATTTATACATATATATGTATATATATGATTTTTTTAAATACAAAAAGACGTAATTATATTTATAAATCGAGCGATTGTACACTGCGATGGCGCACGAAAACTTGGGGTGCCAGTTTTTTTTTTAACAATTTATCAAAAATTTTAATATTAGATATCCAATTTGATACTTGTAATCGTATCTACGGGGTAAATAAATAAAGTATCGGGCTAAAGAATCTGTTGAAATATATCGGTACAAATTTTCATAAAAATCTAGACGCCGATTTTGAAAATCGCGCTTCGAGAAAAACGCGTTCAAAGTTCGGCCGAGCCGCTACTCAAGTGCTCTGCGCAGTTGCTCGAGCGCTCACGGAGAAAAAAAAATTGTTGGGACAACAAGAGTTTTGTTACCATAACTCATTTCCCTGGTTAACATAGGGACAACAAAATATTTTGCTATGGCAGCAAATATTTTACTGTGGCAGTAAATATTTTGCTGTGGCAGCAAATATTTTGCTGTGGCAGCAAATATTTTGCTGTGGCAGCAAATATTTTGCTGTGGCAGCAAATATTTTGCTGTGGCAGCAAATATTTTGCTGTGTCAGCAGATATTTTGCTGTGGCAGCAAATATTTTGCTGTGGCAGCAAATATTTTGCTGTGGCAGCAAATATTTTTCTGTGGCAGCAAATATTTTGCTGTGGCAGCAGATATTTTTCTGTGGCAGCAAATATTTTGCTGTGGCAGCAGATATTTTGCTGTGTCAGCAAATATTTTGCTGTGTCAGCAAATATTTTGCTGTGTCAGCAAATATTTTGCTGCGTCAGCAAATATTTTGCTGCGTCAGCAAATATTTTGCTGTAGCAGCCAATTATTTCTGTTGCCACAACAATATATTATTAACGACCTACATTTTGTTAGAGAAACAGAACTATTTTTCTCCGTGCTCCGCCACTTTCCGCACAACGGTCTCCAACTTTCATAATTTGTTGATTTTCGACATAAAAATTTAACAGAATATTCTTGACAACGTAAACTATTAGAAAAAAAAAAGATTAAACGTTAGAAATTTAACTGTGGCGTAAGCCCTTAATGTACCATTTGGACTTTGGTACCGGAGTTATTTGCCGAGCCCGGGGAGGCAACACCGTTGGGCATGTTTCGCCGGAGATTGAAAAAGAATACCGTGAGCATGATGCACGCGTCACGGCCGAGGTGTTTCAGTTGTACTTCGACACGGCGATAGTGGCAGCGCTGGCTCCGTTTATCCGCTGCGGCCACAGGCGAGAACGGCCTCGGTTCGTATTTCCACGTCCTGGACTATTGTTGCTGACTTGAAACCGTGGTGTTTTGCCACGCTCTGCGAAAAGAAAAGAAGAAAAACGAGAGGGCGGTGCATCCTGCATGAACAATGATTCGCTGTGTACGTAACCACCTCGAAAAGAATCCGTGGAAATATATCGCGCACGTAACTTTTGAGTCTCAGAGGTTGCGACAACCCAGGTGGGTTTCCGCTGTAACTGAAAATAATGGTACATCGCCGGCTCCGCTCTGACTGCTGTACGCCAAAACGCCATATCGATCCTTCTCCGGCCGACGAAGGTAACCAGAGCGAAGTCGGCGGTCTTCCGAGCACAAATAAGCACTGTCTAATGCTACTAAGCCCATTGCTCGACAGAGAAAGATTAAAAAATGTCTCTGTGAAGTCACTTCCGGTTTGAAAATTTCATTTTTCGACCGGAAGTGACATCATAAGAGAAATCGCCATTTGCTGTTTTGAAGTGTCACTTCCTGGTTTGAAATATCACTTCCTGGTTTGAAATATCACTTCCTGGTTTGAAATATCACTTCCTGGTTGGAAATATCACTTCCTGTTTTGAAATGCCGCTTCCTGTTTTGATTTTTGACCGTAAGTGACATACCAGAAATACGTCACTTCCGGTTGAAATTTGAATTATAAAACCCGAATTGACGTATTTCCGGTATGACTTCACTTCCGGTGAAAACAAAAAAAATTAGACTCAAACTTTTCCCCTCATGACGTAACTTCCGGTCAAAAGCAAGATTTAGAATCCGGAAGAGACGTTTTCCCGTATGACGTCACTTCCGGCCGAAAACTGAGTTTTTAAAACCGGAAGTGATGTTTTTCCTTATGGCGTCACTTCCGACTGAAAACTGATATTTTGAAACCGGAAGTGATGTTTTTTCCTATGACGTTTCAGTCCCGGTCAAACGTTAATATTTTCAAACCGGATGTGACCTTTTTCCGGATGACACCATTTACGGTTGGAAAATGACATTTTCGAACCAGAAGTACCAGCGACGGTTCCCGCGCTGACGGTTAAATCTCACCTGAGAAGGGTCGCGAAGAAATTGTCCTACAGCTGCGCTGTAGGACAATTGTTTGTTTCTTGCGTGTTTGCTTCTTGCGTGGGTCGTCTTCTTCATATCCGTGTATCGCATTATCGCAGTAGCTTTCGGTTTGTACCGCGGCTCGTTGACATCCATAATCGTGGCTTCTCACGGTACCGAAGAAGAGGAAAACCGATCGTGCAGAATGTCCGCAGCGTTTTACTTGACAGATACACACTACTTATTAATATTAATGAATGGGATATCTTATAAGTTGAGGCTGATTTATGTCGCCAAGTGGCTACGCCAATGGCCCGGGCCTGTTGCATCGTCATAAATCTTTTGGCGTGGCGGGTTAAAAGTGGTTTCGATTCGTTACTTGTATTTTTAGCGAGTCCTTCGCTCTTGACAAGCCCTCATTTTGCGGGCATGCCTCCTCCTCCTCCTCCCCCAGCGGGGATCGCTCCGCAGGGCCCCCTTTCAACCATCGCGTCCCCGCCACTTGTGATACGCGCCGAAAACGAGTTTGAAATTGTTGCCCCTGTCTTCTAAAATTCCCTTTAATGCCCTTAAGTGGGCCAGCGCTTCGTCGGACCCCCGTCGAATTTTGCCTCATGAAAAATGATGATAGTACGGCGCTGCTAATTATCGTCCAATCTACGGTGTGTTCTTTTTTTTTGTTGTTTTTTTCCCCCCGAGAACTATAATCCGCGTGTACCTACTTTAGGATCGCATGTATAATCAAACAATGTGATTGGACAATATTATAAATCATCGTGTCGTAACTTCGGTCATTTTAACTGCCGGACGATTGCTCTTAATTCCGCGAATCAATCACCCTTATATTGATAGCGCAAGAAGTTAAAAAAAAAAAAAAAAAACAATGAGAAAATAACACAAAAATTAATCCGTTTTGCGCCGTTACCCAGCGAGCATGTATCCTCGACATTTGCATCGCGAGATCCCAGAACCAATCCGATTACGAAGAGCCTCGCTTCGCGCATGTATGCGTGGGTATTTACGTTTTCCTTTTTCGACGTGCGGGCGCCCTGAGCATCATTTGCCCTTAACTTATTCCTGTATCCATCCTGATCGCACGTTAATCCCATCGATCAATTTCGTTCGGACATCGAACATGTGACGCGAGCCCGGTGGATTCTAACCTCGTGTTTTTTTTTATTTTTTTTTTTTTTATTTTTTTTTTTTAACGATCCATCAATTTTTTTTCTACTATCGAAAGGTCTCCTGTCATAACGAGGCTGTAGTATTTTAATGTGTGTTGAGAGTGTCGGATGCTTCGCACGGGAAGTTAATTAAAAAATAAAGAATAAAAAATGAAGAAGCAAAACAACCATCAACAGAGAGGAAAAGATAAGCGGGACACGCGCTAGTACGTGTATCCGTTGATAAGTTCGGTGAAGCATATGAGAGGTCATTGTCAAACAGCATTGGCTTTCGCTCAGATAAAACCGTTTATATTCCCATGAGAGCACCGGCCAATTAGCAAAATGCGATGGCATTAATGGAATGCCCGGTAAGGACGTATCCTTCGGTCGCGGGCAAATGAAAACGTAGGTCGTTGATTGTCTGGCACGAGGGAATGGCTGTAAAAACTGAACATTCCTCTATAACAGCGCAGAGGGACGTGGAGCGTCAATCCGGTGAGCGTCGAGAGCTCTCGTCTTCACGCATCGTTTGCCACCCATTTACTGTTCGTACTGTACTGTACCGCTCATTGTTACGTCGTCTCTGTACATTCACCATCCAGAATCATTTTCGATTCGAACCTTTCAATTTGTACCGTAAAAGTGGTGAATGTCGCTCGACTCCATTAGCAAGCGAATCAATGATAAATTGTCCGGGCCGTATTCACCACTTTTACCTTTCATGAATAAAAAACTGAAAAAAATAAAGGCAACGAAAAAAAGTTGAAAATTGAAATTTTCATGTCGCTTCCTCGTAAAGTAGAAAATGGAAATTTTCATGTCGCTTCCTCATAAAGTTGAAAATTGAAATTTTCATGTCGCTTCCTCATAAAGTTGAAAATTGAAATTTTCATATCGCTTCATCATAAAAATTGAAAATTGCAATTTTCATATTGCTTCCTCATACAATTGAAAATGAAAATTTTCATGTCGCTTCCTCATAACGTCGAAAATTTTTATTTTTCATATCGCTTCCTCATAAAAGTTGACAATGAAAATTTCCATGTAGCTTCTTTATAATGTTCCTTTACTCGCGAAACTTCTTCTATGACAAGGCATTTTATGTATTTTTAGCTTCTTAACACACAGACATGCACACATACATCTGGACATCTTTTCCAAATGTGATTTTTCGATGTTTTGGAACATTCTGAACACGTTTTCATTAAAATCTCGTTTTTTTTTTTCAACAAAACAAAGCTTCCTCTATGAGGAAGCAAGAGCCAAAAACGAAAAAAATGAATAAAACCAGCATTTACAAAATGTTCCTGAGCGCCGTTGCCGCTAGTACAGCAAAGAGGACCGTGTAAGCAGAAATGACCTTATCACATAAATCTCGAAACAGGCAATAAAACTCGTTAGATCAAAGATACGGCGGCCCTGCGCGGATGTTGAATCGATAAAGATACTCGAACTCCGAACAATCTTAATTTACCAATATGAACATCGCGCTTTTCATATCAAGTGAAATCTCAGGGAGCGTATATCGGGTTACTACTCCGTGGAGGTAGCGGATATGTCCCGTTGCACGGTGGAGGGAACCGAATATATCCCATGAATATTCATAACGTAACAGGATTACTATTACAGATACAACAGAGATTAAATGCCACCCGATGTACCAGCCGAATAAACGAATATATTAGCTCTGAGTAAAAAAAAAAAAAAAAATCATTATTGCGACGTCTTGCGATATGAATTAATCGATTTGAATGAAATGCCGTTACCGTCAGTCGGTAACCATATTTGGAACACGATTTTTACGCCCAGTATAGACATTGAATCGACAAGTACAAAAGCGGAATACGAAGATTCCTAAAAATAATTTTGTTAAATAAATGACAAACTCGTTTGTTCAGGCTTAAATATACAAACCTGTTCTTTTATTTTCTGTTTGTTAGAAAATTTGTTTGTAAAACTTAATTAATTAACACTTAACGAACAGATTTCGAATCGACGAGATACGTCCATCGGACGCGCCAAGTCACAAAAAGATACACAAAAAAAAAATATCAATGATTCAAGTAATATTCGTTTGCAGGCCAGAAAAAAATTGTTATTTCAATTCTACTTTCAATTCATACAATTCCATAAGGGATTCAATCGATAACATGTCACCTCGACAGTCTGGCCCTCGTTGCTTCAATATCATACGTAATTGTAAGAACTGAAAGTAAAATTGAATTTTCAACAAAATTTCAATCGCAGCACTCAAGCGATTAATTTTTTCAGTCTACGAATTAACAAATTCCAATGAAGAGCCTTTGCCGTCGATCGTTACCGGCATTCGCGACGCGACTTCCGTGCCAAGTACCTTCGCTCAGCGAACAGATATCGAATCGACGACGTCCATCCGACGCGCCAAGTCGAGTGCATCGCGCGTAAGCCCCGTCCTGTCGTCGGTCGAATGACAAATTCAATGTTCCCGATATCTTTCGTTCGATGGGTCACATTGTAAGAACTGAAAGTAAAATTGAAATTTCAACAAAATTTCAATCGCAGCACTCAAGCGATTGATTTTTTCAGTCTACGAATTAACAAATTCCAATGAAGAGCCTTTGCCGTCGATCGTTACCGGCATTCGCGACGCGACTTCCGTGCCAAGTACCTTCGCTCAGCGAACAGATATCGAATCGACGACGTCCATCCGACGCGCCAAGTCGAGTGCATCGCGCGTAAGCCCCGTCCTGTCGTCGGTCGAATGACAAATTCAATGTTCCCGATATCTTTCGTTCGATGGGTCACACATTAATGCCGTCGTCCAGCGGCGGGTTTACCGAAGGGGACACGAACCCCAACCGGCGTAAGCTAGAAGTTCGGTGTCCGCGGAGCTTCCACTGCATCTCGTTGGGGAACGGGTGAGTAGAAGGGGGGCCCCCGCAATGTTCGACAGTGAATCTCCCGCGGTCCTCCGGTTCTCGCTCGCTCGCCCGGACGGTTCCACCTCCTTCCGCCTGACCGATCGATCACAAAACGAAGACGGCCCGATAGGACGGTCCGGTATCGAGAGAGACGGTCCATCGACAAATTGACTAATCGGGTGAAGTCGCCGGGAAGAAGAGAGATGCCCAGCGAGAGGTAAGCAGAGAAGGAAGAGACGCGGCCTGTCTCCTCCGCCTCCGAATCGACCACCCCCCATCCCCCCCGGGGTCCGGTACCCTCTTCACTTCGGATACCGCTTATGACGCTATCTGACCATCGTTCGACCGCAGACGTGGACTCACGTGACATAAATACCATATTAGTTCGTCTCGAAATATGCCAACCTTTGGGCGGAGAGCTCACGAAATATAAAAAGATTAAAAAAAAAAAAAGAAGTCCCGTATCGAAGGACCGGGTGAAATCTAGCACGATCTGTGAGCCGAGGCTGCCCGAATTATCGAGCGTGGCACGAGTCTATATTCGTCGTTAACCAGAGGTGACATTAATTATAGGCAATAATGTTCAGTCGTTCGTGCCGAATGGGTATGACACTCGGTTTCACCGGGGCTACTGTCGCTGATGAGCTCGCTGGTCGAAGCTTGTCGGTGCCAAGGTAACGATCGCGGGCTCACGTAATGAGGCCCTTGAGACTCCAATTTGGAACGGGCCACTGCTAGGGTTTGTTCGTGCTGGTACTCCTCACCGTTAGTACGTCATAAACGGCGCGTTAAGCCACGATGCTCTACACGAGGTAATGTCGAGATTACGCGGGAGGCGCACTTCGCACTGGGAGATAAGCCGATCGACTCTGCACAGCCGCTTCGCTGTTGAGCATTCGGAACATCAACGAATTTAAATCCCGCTCTCCGCAATCCTCCCCCCACCCGCTCATATTCGGATACAGATATACACGTCGTATCGTGCTTTAGTTATCCCCAATCCCCACGTTTATGCACGCTCGGTGTTCTAATTTTTCGCACCTTCAGTTCTCAGTGCTTGCGCGAAAAAAAAAATTAGTAGCGAGCCTTTGATAATCAGGAAAGCACGATTTGGAAATAAAGTACTCGTGTCGAAGAGAATATACGTGCACACTGAGAAAATTGATGGTATTTCCGACTATAACGAATGTGTCCCAGGGGGGACGTCTAGGGGAGAGTGGGGCAAAATGGGACAGTGAGGGCAAAACTCAATGTTCCAGTGATTTTTAAATGCCCCATTTTGTCCCAATGATACATCCGGATTTTCAACCCCGTTTTTCTCCACGGACGACCATTGCCAATATCCAGAAGTTATTGGAAAATTGCATTTCGTCTCATAATCCCGTTTTGCCCCTCTGTGCCATTTTGCCCCGATCTCCCCTATACAGATAGTTTGTGATGGTATATACTCAATTGATTAAACTGTAATTATAGTTACAACTATAATTTTTGGTCATTGTCGTAACTGTAAATTGTAGTCCCCCCTGGGAACTATTTACTATGTGAGTTTTTCTCAGTGCATGAAATAATGTGTATGCTGGGTGGTGTAGTTGAAGGTTTGAATGTGCGGTGGTTCAACAATTTGAGGCCGTCATCAGGCTATCCCCGAAGGGATACGATGGAAACGGGCAAACGCACCCAGCATAAAAGCTCTAATGCATGAATAAGCATATTTTTCAATGCCCTGTGGAAATACCTTTGAAAACATAATAAATTAAAATTTTAAAAAGAGGAGCGAGTCTTTCAAATTAAGAAAGCACGGTTTGGAAATAAAGTATCCATGCCGAAGAGAATGTACAGTGCATTAAATGATGTGTACACTGGGCGGTGTGGATGAAGGTTTGAATGTCCGCGGATTCAACAATTTGAATCCCATAATAATAAATTAATATTTTAAAATATAATAAATTAAAATAATAAAGTAAAATTTCAAAAAGAGAAGCGAGTCTTTCAAATTAAGAAAGTACGGTTTGGAAATAAAGTATCCATGCCGAAGAGAATGTACAGTGCATTAAATAATGTGTACACTGGGTGGTGTGGATGAAGGTTTGAATTGTTCAGGTGTTACAAGTAGCAGTTGTTCAGGTGTTACGCAAAAGTCGTCCGTTGGTTGACTTATGACCGCCACAATGTTATCCGTAAAAAATAATTTTGTGAAATCGGAATACGAAGTTCCGTACAAATAATTTTCTTAATAAATATGTGACAAGCTCGTTTATTCAGCTTTTAATATACAAACCTGTCCTTTTCTTTCCTGTGTCATTAACAATTTTAGTCTGTACTTTCGCTTGTAAAAGTAGATCCGGGTGGTGCGATCGGAAAATTAACACATAGAAAAAGTGGACATTTGTGGACACTAAGATTTTATAAAAACTATAAACTTTTTTTAGTGTGCATTTCGGCGGTCACGAGTCAACCAACGAATAACTTTTTCGTTACATCGGACAAATTCTTACCTCTACAGCGAACAATCCATCGTCGTCGGGCTATCCCTGACGGTACCCGATAGAGACCGGAAATAAACCCGAAATAAAGGCGCTTATATATGAATAAGTAAAACTTTCAGTTCGATCTACAATTACCTTAAAATCGAAAGAACCAGCAGCGAGCCTTTCGGAATCAGGAAAGCCCGGCTTGGAAGTAAAGTATCCATGCCGAAGAGAGTATACAGTGCATTAAATAATGTGTACACTGGGTGGTGTAGTTGAAGGTTTGAATGTGCGCGGGTTCAAGAATTTGAGGTCGGGTGACGGAGTCCTACATTTACCCAAGTAGCCATTTTTCAGATGTTACGACAAAGTTGTCCGTTGGTTGACTTATGACTGCCAAAAGGTTATCCGTAAGCTATCGCATATCCCAAAATCGGACGACATTTTGGCGGTCATAAGTCAACCAACGAACAACTTTTTCGTAACATCTGAAAAATTGCTACTTGCGCTGCGAAGAATCCATCGTCGTCGAGCTATCCCTGACAAGATATGTTTATGTTTATTATTTCACGGGTCAAGCCCTTTTACATAGATTAATAATATATTTTGAGTGAAAAAGGTTGATAAGTTGTACAAAGTATAGAAAAATAGTTTTTCCGTGCATGGTAACACGATAAGTAGGATATGGTTTACATTATTACAGTACTTATAGTCTAGACCATAAGAGGTTGTTTCGGAAGTTCGAGCGAGGAAGCCCAAAAACTTCTTCGATTGCGGTGAATTCGGTCCCGTATCGAATAAGACGATATGATACGATAGAGACAGGAAACGCGCCCGGAATAAAGGCGCTAATATATGAATAAGCATGTTTTTCAGTGCCCTCTGCAATTACCTTTTAAAAAAAAGAACCAGTAGCGAGCCTTTCAGAATCACGAAAGCACGATTTGGAAACAAAGTACCCATGCCGAAGAGAATATGCACACCCAGAAAAAAATGTATTTGTCGGCCACCGTTGATTTGGTTTAAGTAAAATATTTATTTAAATTGAATAAATATTTATTTAAATTGAATAAATATGTATTTAAATTAAGTAAATAGTTACTTACATGAAATAACCATTTATTTAAGTCAAATAAATATTTTACTTAAATCAAATAAATGGTGGCCGTCAAATAAATTATTTTTCTGAGTGCAGTGCATGAAACAACGTGTACACACTGATAAAAAAGTACAGTTGAATCAACGAAGATTCGGGCATGGACGTTCAAATAAATATTTAGTTGGACGAACAAAATATTTTAATGAACCAAAAATATTTTGGTTAAATCACCCGATAAATCGTTGAACTAACAAATTTTTTAGCTGTACCAACAAAATATTTAGTTGAACGTCCCTGCCCGAATTTTGGTTGAACGAACCGTATTTTTTTATCAGTGCACTGGATGGCGCAGTTGAGGGTTTGAATGTGCGCGCGTTCAACAATTTGGGATCGGATGACGGAATCCCATAGCGAACAGCTAAGTATGGGATTCCGTCAGAAAGCCAACCGACTCTGTAAAGCCCGTTCGCTGTTGAACATTCGGAACATCAACGAATCTAAATCCCGCTCTCCGCGATGCCCCTCCAACCGCTCATATTCGGATACAGATATACATATCGTATCGTGTATAAGTTATCCCCGTTCCCCACGTATATGCCCACTCGGTATTCTAATTTTTCACACCTTCCCTTCTCAGCGCTTACTCCCGCGCCGTCTTGAGATATTAATCTTGCGTTCCGCATCGGGCGCCCCGCTGTGTATTCTTCGATAAAACGAATCGAACCTCCAAAAAATTAAATACAATTTCGACGTCCCCCCCGCGCGAGAGAGTGATTTACGAGGCGTGATCCTGGGCCTCTCGGTGACCACGTTCCGAGCCGAACTATTCGACGTCGTTTCGTTTTTCTTATTTTTTTTTTTTTATCCAATTTTTTTCATTCTATTTACAAAACGTCTGGAAATTTCTTTTCTTACCGGTGGAATGCCGATGACGAAACGGTACTTTCTCTCTTAGGATAGTCGGGTCGTGCGACGGGGGGGAGGGGAGGGAGGGGGGGGGGGGGGGGGGGGGTAGAGTAGAAACAACAATCGGACGGATGATAAACAGAACGAACGGAACGCGGCGTCCGAGATAATTGGTGGCACCTGCGGGGATACGAAGTGCCGCGAGCAAGTGTGGCGAACCTCGCCGAGTGAATCGGACGATGAGGTTCTTTGGGCCGCGGGCGAAGGTTGATATCAGCGTGAGTATAACAAGCCGGCGGGGTGCTCCCTCCGTGAGGGATGAAGCGAGACGTACGTGAGGACGGCGAGCGCAAGACGTCGACTCACGCTCGCTCTCACACGTGCGCGGGAGAGCAATCGCGGATGCATGCGGAGGAACCCGAAGTAATAAATTTCACGGGGTAAAAAGTCTCGCTCGGTTACGAGAGAGAGATTGATGGCGGAACGCGCGAGGTGAGAGCGCCGAGTTGTAAGTGGTGGCCTTTTGCTCCCTGACAGTGATCATCCGCGGGCCAGAAAAAGTGCCTCCCGGAGTAGCTTCAAGTTCGTCACTTCGATTCAGCCTTAAACAGCCGCTATTTTTCTCTGACGTGTGAAAGTTATTTTGAGCCATCAGGCGCCCTGGGACCGCGTGATTGGGTCCTGGTCTCTTGCGTCGGTCTTGCCCTCGGTTCATCTCCGAATCGCGGGCGCCTTCGCCCGATCGTGCCATTGCTCATTGACGTAACGCATGCCTCGGAGTCGCTCTGTGGTGATGCATTCTCATTTAAATCAAAAGTGCGCAGTATGGGCCATGGCAATTATCACGTAAATCAATGATACATTGACCGTGCCATATTTGCCACTTTCATCCTTTGAGCCAGATCCCAAGAGGTCATCAAATTTCTTGAAAACAAGGTTCCCGGTAAGTGGGGGCCTTTTGCTTCCTGACAATGATCATCTGCAGGATAGAAAAAATGCCTCCCAGAATAGCTTCAAGTTCGTCATTCGATTCAGCCTTAAACAGCTGTTATTTTTGTCTGACGTGTGAAAGTTATTATGAGCGATCAGGCGCGCTGTCTTGGTCTTGCCCTCGGTTCATCTCCGAATCGCGGGCGCCTTCGCCCGATCGTGCCATTGCTCATTGACGTAACGCATGCCTTGTAGTCGCTCTGCGGTGATACATTCTCATTTAAATGAAAAGTGGGCAGTATGGACCATGACAATTATCACGTAAATCAATGATACACGGACTGGGCCATATTCGCCACTTTCATACCACATCATCGGAGCAGCCGGCGCAGCCGTCCACTGCGGCGGCTGCTCCGTAAGCGACGACCAAAGAGATACTCTCGTTGAAGAGCTAATTGAATGACGTGAAAACGAGATTTCCGGCATTGTAGCGATAATGCGATACAAACGATGCGTCCGTCTTGCCCTCGGTTCATCCCCCGATCGTGCCATTGACGTAACGCATGCCTCGCCGCCGCTCTATGGTCATACATTCTCATTTAAATCAAAAGTGGGGAATATGGACCATCCCAATTATGACGAAGATCAATCAGAGCTGGAAAACTGCATGAAGTACTTGAAGTACTTCATTGAAGTATCAAGTACTAAGTCAGTGCCCAGTATGCAGAACTTCAGCAATTAATTTCTGTCAGTACTCAATACGTTAGTACCCAAAAATGACCCAACCCTTGGTACTTCAAGTATTAGCTACATCAATATGTACTTCGAGCACTTAGGATATTTGCCCAGCATTGAAATCAATGATATATGGACCGGGCCATATTAATCACTTTGCCCTTATCATCAATGTCCAGACCAGCTGCCCCGTAAACAACGATCAAAGAGATGCGACCCGTCTACGAATCCCGAGAGCTAATCGAATTTCGCAAAAACATAAATTCGTGATACAAACTGTTCAGCCTCGCGGACGGCTCCGTTGAACTCGAGCCGATTAGACTTGTAAGGTCTAATCTCAAATCGTTATTTGAACCGCGAGTATGTTTTAAAACGAAAACTGAACTCCCACGCGATCAATTAAGATGACGTAGGTATTTATGTTGAGAGATAATAACTGAAGTTTATTAAACAAAAAAATATTTATATACAGAGATATACACGTTGAAAATGTTATAGAATTTACGGATAAATAAATCGATGATAAAGTGTTACAAGACAAGAATCCGAGTAGAATTCTCTGACGATCAGATTCTTGGAGTGTCCGTTCTGTCGAAGAGTTTGAAGACGACTGACTTCTCAAAAATCTGAACAATTATTGAGAAGTTAGTTTGGAGTGGGGTGTAATGTCGCTCGCGTCAATTTTCTTGATGTTGATTGGTTGCAGACAGAAGCGCGGGTATGGCGATGACTCCAAGGCCTTGGAAAAACCGAGCAGCCCTGATGAGTCAAGCGTCCCTTTGACGCGGGGTACCGTTATGCCCGCGGTCCGCGGGCGACTAGTTTTTCCGCTCGCTGAAGGCGACCGTCATAAAACAATAAAAGACGCGCTTGCTTTTTTGGAGATTATCCTTTTCGTGCTCTTTCCAGTCGATTGCCGGATTAAAATACGTTTTGGCTCCTCGCATCTGGTCTGCAACTGTCTCGGAGATCGACGCGAACGGCGACAAAATACATTTTAATTATTTTCAATAGAGGTACGGAGAAACCCGGCGTACAATAGCGATTCGTGCTACTATTCTTTCCGCGACGGAACATACTCCCCCCATTGAGAGATCTATCGAACAATAATTATCGTGTTTGTAATGGTAGTAAGTGAGTGAGTACATGAGTAAAATATTGCAATGGATTGTTTATCGACTAACTAAATTAGGAGGGGGTTGCGTTCGCGTGGTCAGCGGATTTCGGTTGCTGATCTTCTTCCTGCATGGGTAATGGAGCCAGCTTCTTGACGTTCCTGTCAAATGTGCCCTTGGCCGTTTTTACTGTCACAGCACGGATGACGCCGTCAGCTCCTGGGTGAATCTTTGTCACTCTGCCCATGGCCCATTGCAGGGCTGGAAGGTGATCTTCTTTCAGGAGCACCACTGTCCCTTCCTTGATGAAGTGACCTCCCTTGGTCCACTTGGTGCGTTGATTGAGCTCGGTGATGTATTCTCGATGCCATCTGGACCAAAAATGCTGTTTCAGCCCTTGAATGTGTTGCCACATTGATAACCTGTTAGTGGGCGTATCCCTGAAGTCAAGTTCTGGTCTACACGTGAGGGCTTGTCCGATCAAAAAATGTCCAGGGGTGAGGACGATTGGATCGTTTGAATCCGATGACAGGGCCGTCAATGGGCGAGAATTTAACACTGCTTCAATTTGAATGACGAGGGTATTGAGTGCCTCATATGTGAGCATTTCCATCCCGACGATTCTTCTCAGGTGGTGTTTGAATGATTTCACTGCCGCTTCCCATAAGCCTCCGAAATGTGGGGATTGTGGAGGAATGAAGTGCCACACGATTGCATGGTCTATCGCAAACTGACGTATTTGGTCTTGGTGGTTTTCCGCTTGGAGAAGCTGATGAACCTCTCGTAGTTCGTTGTTTGCTCCGACGAAATTTGTGCCATTGTCGGAGTAGATGTTGCGGCAGGATCCTCGTCGCCCGATGAATCGGTCGAGAGCGGCGATAAATGCTTCTGTAGTAAGATCGCTAACCACTTCGAGGTGTACGGCCTTGACGGCTAGGCAGACGAAAACAGCCACATACACCTTAATGCGATTCCTGTTGCGGTGGCGTTTTTCCTTGATAAGAAAAGGTCCGCAGTAATCGACACCGACGTTGGTGAATGGTCGCGCTTCCGTAACTCGGGCTTCTGGTAGATTGCCCATGATATAATCGACTGGTGGCGGGTTCTGCTTGAAGCATTTGTCACAGAATTTGATGATTTTGCGTACCGCATTACGTCCATCCAACAGCCAATAGCGTTGGCGTATCGCGTAGAGTGTAGCCTGAGCTCCGGCATGGAGTTGCAGTCGATGCTCCCGTTCGATGATGAGACTGGTAACATGATGAGTTTTTGGTAGGATGATCGGGTGTCGTTGCGAATAAGGAATCATTGCCTTTTGCAATCTCCCTCCGACTCGCAGAATCCCTGCCTTGTCGAGAAACGGGCTTAATTTAGCCAATTTGGACAGTCGATTGTCTTGTCGCCCCGTGTTCTCCTTGAGCGCTGCGATCACGTCTGATAAAGTCTCCTTTTGTGTCAAGTGGATGATCCGTTCATGGGCCGCTGTGAGCTCGGCGAGTGTGAGTTTACCACGGTTCTCGTTACTGCGTTTGAATCGGAGACAGTAGGCAACGATTCGTTGTAATTTGCCGATTGATGAATGTCGCGTGAGCCAATCGTTGTCGGTGCGCAACGTCGCAAAGCAGACGTTCTTCTTCTGTTCGAGTGGCGTTTCTGGAAATGTTAGATTAAGAACCGGCCATGCTGGTTCTTCTTCTCGGAGCCACGGTGGACCATGTTGCCAAATCGATGGTTTGATGAATTCGTCTGCTCGTTGTCCTCGTGATATGAGATCTGCAGGATTCTCATGCGTCCGGACGTGTCTCCAGTGTTCGGCTCCCGTTTTTGCCTGTATATCTGCGACTCGATTCGCTACGAACGTTTGTAGCCGTTGCGGACTTGTGTGTAACCAATGTAACACAATCGTAGAATCAGTCCAATACACGATTCGATCGATCTTTACTGGCATTGCGGTTTGCACTGTCGCTATCAAGTTCGCGAGGAGTTGTGCTCCGCAAAGTTCTAAGCGGGGTATGGTCACTTGTTTTAATGGTGCAACGCGAGATTTGGCGCACAGGAGATTGGTGTCCACGCGACCTTCCATGTCCATTGATCGCAAGTAGACACAGGCTCCGTACGCGATTTGGCTAGCGTCGCAAAATCCGTGAAGCTGAATGTTTCTTGCGTTGTCCAACAGTATCCCCCGTTTGAAGCTCAGATTGTTCAACAGAGGTAGTTTATCGTAGAAGTCGATCCACTCTGAGTGGATTTCCATTGGCAGTGCTTCGTCCCAGTGCACCTTCAAGGTCCACAGCTTCTGCATGATGGCCTTGGCGAGTATGATGACGGGCCCCAATAGGCCTAATGGATCGAATACCTTGGCTGTTTTTGACAGGATGATGCGTTTGGTAACTCTCGAAGCGTCATTTGTTAGTTTCACCGTGTATGTGATGTCGTCGGTGGCAGAATTCCAAAACACGCCCAAGGTTTTTAACGTTGATGATTCTCCCAGCTGTAATTGTAAGTTGACGTTTTCTTCTGGAAGTCCCGTCAGCAGTTCTGGCTTGTTCGATGCCCATTGACGTAGGTGAAAGCATCCAAGTTTCAGAAGCTCGTCGATTTCATCTCGGAGCGCGACAGCTTCCTCCTTCGTCTGCGTTCCCGTGAGAAGGTCATCTACGTAGAGATCTCGTTTCAGAATCTCGGCCGCTGCGGGATACCGATGTCCCTCGTCGTCTGCCAATTGGTGAAGACACCTTATGGCGAGATAAGGTGCAGCTGACAGCCCAAATGTGACGGTATTAAGCTGATAGGTTCGTATCGATCCTTCATTGTCGCGCCATACGATTCTTTGGTAATGTCGATCTTCAGGGCGAACAAGAACTTGTCTGTACATCTTCTCGATGTCGCCTGTGAGAACCCATTGATGCATCCTGAACCGGAGTAGCAAGGATAGTATATCGTCTTGGATGGTGGGTCCGACGCGCAGGGTTTCATTAAGTGAGATCCCCGTACTTGTCTTGGCAGAACCGTCAAACACGACGCGCACCTTTGTCGTCAAACTGCCTTCCTTTATCACCGCGTGATGTGGTAGATAGTAGCCTTGATCCCTTGGCTGTACCTCCGTCATGTGTCCAAGGTCTGGATACTCTTGGAGCACGGCGTTGTATCGAAGGCCAAGCTCTGGCTCTCTCCGCAGCTTCCGTTCGATGGACAATAGTCGATGGATCGCTCTGGATCGTGACTCACCTAGCTGCGGTTGTTTTTCGTTGAACGGCAGTGCCACCACGTATCGTCCCTCGTTGTCACGGGTGATGTGTTCGCTAAAATGTCTCTCGCACGCCGCTTCTTCAGCGCTTCGATGAGATGTGTGAGATGCTGCTTCTTCGATGGCCCAGAATCTTGACAGATCAAACTCGAGGTCCGTGGATGTGGTGTAGCACTCACGTTGTCGTGGTGGTTGCGTAGATGGTGCGCTCCCCCCGATGACCCATCCGAACAGAGTTTTTTGCAGGAACAAATCTGGCTCACCTTCTGTTGATAGGTCGATCTTCCCAACACAGAGTACGGAGAGTGCTGTGCCCGCACTCAGCAGCATGTCGATTGGTCCTGGACGGTGGAAGCTGGGATCCGCCAGCTTCACGTTTTGTGGAATCTTCATCACACTGCGATTGATCTGTTGATCTGGTACTGCTTGCGAGATTTGTGGAACTATCAAAAATTCTAGCGTTCGTTCGTAACTATTGTACCTGGAGCGTATAGTCACTGTGATCAGATGCTTGGCGATCGTCGTCATGGCGTTCAGAGCTCCGACCGGTATGAGACATTTCCTTCTCTGTACGCCTAAGAGTGCGGCTGTGCTTTCGGTGATAAAATTCGTTGTTGAGCCGGTGTCGAGCAGTGCTCGGCAAGTGAGTGGTTGTGATTTTGCATTCGTCGCGTTTAGCAGCGCCGTAACCAGTAACTCACTTGTGGCGGCGTTGACGATGAGATTCGTATGTCTGAGCCTCTCGCTCGCCGGCTCTGATCGTGCTAGTCAGGATTGACTACCTGATGCTACCGAATTTGCTGTCTGTTCCACATTCTCCGACTTATGTAAGAGCGTGTTGTGTCTCTTCTTGCAAGTGAAGCAGCTGCGAGAGGTACACTGTGCCAGTTGATGGCCTGATTTTAAACAATTATAACACAGCGAGGCTGTGCGTACAGCGTTATGTCGCTCCGTCAGTGACTTTGCCAGGAACTTCGGACATTTCATTATGGAATGACTTGTTTCACGGCAGATCGCGCATGGCGATGCGCTCACTGTCACAAACGTCTGCTTCGACGAACCATTTCCACCTCTTCTTTGTCGCGAATTTTCTTGCTGTGGTTGATTTTTCGAACTTGCCTTTGGAGATGAGGTGTCTGAGCAGTTGGCCCGCTTCTCCAAGAATTCTAGAAGGTTAGTGTATGACGGCAAGCTGGAGTTCGTGAACGTGAGCTCCCAATGCCACGCAGTATCCGAACTGATCTTTGACAGAATAAGATCAATCAGTGGCAGGTCCCAATTCTCGGTCGGTTGTCCAAGATTCTGCAGTGCGCGAACGTGTTGAGTCACCGTGTCGACGAGATCTCCAAGCGCTGCCGGAGTATCTTTCGGAAGACATGGGTATTCACGCATCAGAGTCCAATGCCGTCGGAGAGTCTTCTGGACGCAGTCGAACTTTTTTGTCAATATTTCGATTGCGCTGGCGTAATTGTTGTCCGTCGTTGGCAATGAATCGATGGCAATGGCAGCCTTTCCGGTCACGGAGTTTCGCAGGTATTGTAGTTTCTGTACCGGCGATAGGCTATCGTTTTTATCGATCAGGCACGAGAACAAATCGAAGAACGCGTTCCAGTTCTCGATAGCGCCGTCGAACTTTGGGATGTCGATTTGAGGCAACTTCACTGGCACTGCTGCAGGTGTTGCCGGAGACGGTGAGCGCAGGCCGCTACTTGCCGCTGCGCTGGGGCTGAGTAATCTCAGCGCCCTTCCTACTGCGTTGTCGAAGGATTCCTCGAGTGGAATCCGTTTGCTGACTTCCGTTTCATCTAGATTCTCTATCTCGTCTTGGATATCTGAGAAATTTTGGAATCGTGAGCGTAACCCGTCGAGGGCGGCTTGGAGCTGGAACGGATCTTGTGATACGGAGCTGGCTGCTTCGTACGCATCCAATCGGTTGGAGAAAGATGTGATTGCTCCCTGTATGTGGCCTCTTTTGCGAATGAGTGGCTTAAGCTGGGCAGCAATTTCCTGCGGTGTCGACATTATGAGTCTTCGGCGTGGCCTTGGTTTGGAGAAGTAACTACGACGATTCTCCGGCGCGGTCCTATCCTCGATGATGATCGGTTAGCTGCAGGGACGTGTCACTACGTGTGTGGTAGTGTTCTGAGTTGACGCGTGGCGTTAGGAGCGGAGCGTTTAATCACGGAGTCTATTCGAAATTTCACGGAAATTGTATTTTACCACTGGCATCACCACTGGTTACACTTTGCACCACTGATTCTAAATCCGGCTCGAAGGACCAAAAAATGTTCAGCCTCGCGGACGGCTCCGTTGAACTCGAGCCGATTAGACTTGTAAGGTCTAATCTCAAATCGTTATTTGAACCGCGAGTATGTTTTAAAACGAAAACTGAACTCCCACGCGATCAATTAAGATGACGTAGGTATTTATGTTGAGAGATAATAACTGAAGTTTATTAAACAAAAAAATATTTATATACAGAGATATACACGTTGAAAATGTTATAGAATTTACGGATAAATAAATCGATGATAAAGTGTTACAAGACAAGAATCCGAGTAGAATTCTCTGACGATCAGATTCTTGGAGTGTCCGTTCTGTCGAAGAGTTTGAAGACGACTGACTTCTCAAAAATCTGAACAATTATTGAGAAGTTAGTTTGGAGTGGGGTGTAATGTCGCTCGCGTCAATTTTCTTGATGTTGATTGGTTGCAGACAGAAGCGCGGGTATGGCGATGACTCCAAGGCCTTGGAAAAACCGAGCAGCCCTGATGAGTCAAGCGTCCCTTTGACGCGGGGTACCGTTATGCCCGCGGTCCGCGGGCGACTAGTTTTTCCGCTCGCTGAAGGCGACCGTCATAAAACAATAAAAGACGCGCTTGCTTTTTTGGAGATTATCCTTTTCGTGCTCTTTCCAGTCGATTGCCGGATTAAAATACGTTTTGGCTCCTCGCATCTGGTCTGCAACTGTCTCGGAGATCGACGCGAACGGCGACAAAATACATTTTAATTATTTTCAATAGAGGTACGGAGAAACCCGGCGTACAATAGCGATTCGTGCTACTATTCTTTCCGCGACGGAACACAAACGTTGCGTACGTCTTGCCCTCGGTAAACTTCCGCATCGCAGGCGCCTTCGCCCGGTCTTGCAATTGCTCATTGACGAAACGCGCGTCCCGCAGCCGCTTTGCCGTAATACATTCTCATTCAATCAAAAAGTGGGGAATATGGCCCATCCTAATTATATCACGTAAATGAATGATACATGGCCTATACATATTCACCACATTTATCCCACGTAATCAACTACCACCGGACCAGCTGCTCCGTAAACGTCGACCGAGGAGATGCAGCCCGTCATCGAATCCCCGAGAGCTAATCGAATTTCATGAAAACAAGGTTCCCGACATTGTTGCGATACAAACGAGATGCGTCCGATATCGATCTCATATAGGAAGCTATTATATCGAATCTGCGGTCATGCCGGGGATACGGTATTATCAAGAATTTCTCGAACAAAATTACACGATGTGGTTATTGAGCGCAAACGAGCGCCTGCGGGCGGGCAACCGGGAATACTCGGCCGAACTACCGAAAGAGAATCACCGGGGGCGGATCAGCCACTTTCGTAAGTTCCGAGCCGATCGACATGCATCTCCGCGGGCTGGATGGATTTTCGAATGAATTTTTTAACGTTAACCGCTCCCAGATGACTGTGTGCTTATAACCCGATGTTTAGATAGCCTCTTGAAACTCCCATTACAGGAAACAAGTATACGGGAGTTTGAGCGAGGGGGTGCGGGGAGGGGGAAGTTCCTAAGGTTGGTGTACGCGAGCATGCGAACCCTTCGGCGATCCGCGGCTCCGGAGCGGTTTCCTGTCCGAGAGGATCAACCTGAGATTAATTTAGTTGACCTCTCCCCGGGATAGATTGATGTTAGGATTTACTGTCCCTACTCAACGAGCTCTTCCCCGCTGTACTCCCGCTATCCGCCTCTATTTACGAACCGGGCTCATCGGACCGCGTTACGCTGCCCGACCTGAGTTATATTTCGCGCCCACCGTCGCCCATTCCATCCTCCCACCTCGCGCCACCGATCTTCTCACCCACATCAAGTTTAATTACGAAGATAAGTAAAGATGCTGCGTTACCCTCCGGAATATGCACGAACGCGGTGGCCGGTAATGGCGCCAGTTAACAACGATTAGAGACGGGAAAACGCGCACGGAATAAAGGCGCTGATGCATGAATAAGCATATTTTTTTAAATGCCCTCTGCAAATACCTTTGAAGAAAAGATGAATCTGTAGCGAGCCTTTTAGAATCAGGAAAGAGCACGGTTTTTAAATAAAGTATCCGAGCCGAAGAGTGTATACAGTACATGAAGCGATGTGTACAATGTGTGGTGTAGTTCAAGGTTTGAATGAGCGCGGGTTCAACAATTTGAGGTCGGATGACGGAATCTCATAGTTAGCGAGCAAGTCATCGTCGTCGGGATTTCCCCGAGGGGATACCATAGAAACGGGCAAACGCGCCCGGCGTAAAGGCGCTAATGCATGAATAAGCATATTTTTTCATGCCCTCTGCAAAGACCTTTATAAAAATAATAAATACAAATTTAAAAAAACGAGAAGCGAGCCTTTCATAATCAGGAAAGCACGGTTTGGAAATAAAGTATCCATGCCGAAGAGTATAATACAGTGCATGAAATAATGTGTACATTGGGTGGTGTAGTCGAATTTTTGGATGTGCGCGGGGTCAACAATTTGCGGTCGGTTAACGGAATCGCATAGTTACCCAAGTAGCAATTGTTCAGATGTTACGAAAAAGTTGTCCGTTGGTTGACTTACGACCGACAAAATGTTATCCGTAAAAAATAATTTTGTAAAATCGGAAAACAAAGTTTCGTAAAAATGATGTTGTCAATAAATAAGTGACAAGCTCGTTTATTCACGTTTGAATATACAAACCTGTTCTTTTATTTCCTGTGTCATTAACAATTTTAGCCGGATGGTGCGATCAGAAAATTAACAAATAAAATAAGTGGACGTTTGTGGACAATAAATTGTTGTAAAAAGTACAAACTTTTTTTACTGTGCATTTTGGCAGTTATAAGTAAACGAACGGACAACTTTTTCGTAACATCTGAAAAATTGCTACTTGGGTAGCGAACAAGCCATCGTCATCGGGCCACCCCTGATGGGATATGATACGCGCCCGGACTAAAGGCGCTAATGCACGAACAACCATCTATTTCAATGCCCTCTGCAATTACCTTAAAAAAAGAACCAGTAGCAAGCCGTTCAGAATCCCATGCCGAAGAGAATATACAGTGCATGGAATAATATGTACACTGGGTGGTGCAGTTGAAGGTTCGAATGTGCGCGGGTTCAACAATTTGAGGTCCCATAGTTACCCAGGTAGCAATTTTTCAGATGTTACCGAAAAGTTGTCCGTTCCTTGACTTATGACCGCCAAAATGTAATCCGTAAGCTATCGCATATCCCAAAATCAGACGCCATTTTCGTAGTCATAAGTAAATCAACGGACAACTTTTTCGTAACATCTGAAAAGTGGCTACTTGGGTAGCGAACAACCCATCGTCATCGGGCTATCCCCGACGGGATACGACAGAAACAGGAAACTCACCCGGAATAAAGGCGCTGATGCACGAATGAGCATCTATGTCAATGCCCTCTGCAATTGCCTTAAAAAAAGAACCAGTAGCAAGCCGTTCAGAATCTGGAAAGCTCGGCTTCTTTGACTTATGACCGCCAAAATGTAATCCGTAAGCTATCGCATATCCCAAAATCAGACGCCATTTTCGTGGTCATAAGTAAATCAACGGACAACTTTTTCGTAACATCTGAAAAATGGCTACTTGGGTAGCGAACAACCCATCGTCATCGGGCCATCCCTGATGGGATATGATACGCGCCCGGAATAAAGGCGCTAATGCACGAATGAGCATCTATTTCAATGCCCTCTGCAATTACCTTAAAAAAAGAACCAGTAGCAAGCCGTTCAGAATCTGGAAAGCCCGGCTTGGAAATAAAGTCCCCATGCCGAAGAGAATATACAGTGCATGAAATACTGTGTACACTGGGTGGTGCAGTTGAAGGTTCGAATGTACGCGGGTTCAACAATTTGAGGTCGGGTGACGGAGTCCCATAAGTTAGCCGAACGGCCCATCGTCGTCGGGCCATCTCCCACCGACCCCGTACACTTTCAGGGATCGTGGCCATCGGTCTCGCATATTTACGTTCCCGCCAAATGCAAATACGTCGCCGTGCCTCGAACGAGGCATGAGAAGTTGGCCCCGGACGAGCTTCGCCTCGCTGCCGCTGCCCATCTCCTTATATACTACTATACTATAAAGCTTTGACTAATCGGTGCTACGTTATTTCCTGCACAACTTACCAACCGCTGGGCGAGACTCTTAAATCGCTCAGGTGCAAAAACGGAACCCGCGTCATGGGATATATAAATATGAAAAAATAAATATAAAAAAAATCAGCAAAAAGGAAAGCCATAGCTTCACAATGCTTTTGTGAAAAGAAGGAGTGTGCAGGGGAATCTTGGATAGCCCGTTTGGCTGCGGGCGTCATACGTCCGATGACCGTCGCACAGCATGGCTCCCAAGTTACGAAACAAGCTTTGAAAAAAAAAAAAAAAAAAAAAAAAAAAAAAAAACAAGAAGAAGAAGCAGCCAAATATGCCAAAACCCACGGCGGCCCTTGCGGGTATAAAATTTGCCAACACTATTTACGGAACACTTAATGCTTCGTTGGGGCCGCCGTATTTATTTGATGGGTATAACGAGGAGCCGATCGAACGGTCGGCGCGCACTTCGCTTTACGGATATCGCGTCTCATTTTTTTTTTTTTTTTGGGTATAGTCAGCGGTAGTGAAAGTACTTACAATGCACGGTGGACCGTCCGGGGAGAGGAGCATAACGCGTCGTAAGGAAGAACGGAGGAAGGGAAGGAGGCAAGGTTCGGACGTGCGAGGTACTTCGGCCACGCCAAAAGTATTATTTGCTTACGACGGTCTTAAATCAATATTAACTAGGGCCGGACCAATAATATACAGCTGTCTAGTGGCAAGCATGGCACGATGGAAATGGGGGGGGGGGGGGGGGGACACTCGGGAGAGAGGAGAGAACGAGAGGAGCACGAGCTCGGGATGCTGCGAGAACGAGAGAAAAAGCCCTCTCTCGGATGCATGTACGCCGCCGGCGCGAAGGCAACTAACATTCTTGATTTTATGGGCCCCTAGTTCCATTGTGTTCTTCTCTTTGGTTTTACTTTATTATACCGGCTCCGCGTGGCCGTATAACCAGTTGTGCGCCTACCAATCAAACTCAAAACCTATCTCAACCTTCCACCGGCGAGAGAGGAGCTCGTCCGAGGAGAGCCGACTCTCCCTCCGCAGAGAGAGAGATCTACACGAGAGGTGTTCCTCTGTTTATTTAATTATCCGTTTTATTGGCACTTGGTTCACTCCACCAGTGGCGCGTTAACCACTTTCTGATTGTAATATCTGGGACAACTCGTCGAGTACCTATTTCAATTTTATTCCGCAGTCTAACATTGCCTCTCTCTAGGCATGTACAGTAGAACCCCGATTAACCGGGAAGCGGATTAATCGTGCGCTTTCCGAGGTTTTTTTTTTTTTTTTTTTTACGTGCGAAGCAAACCAAAGTCACTGAGTAGTTAAAAAAAACTAGCTTCCGTACTATTAATGAAAACAAATAACCAAAGTTTTACATTCTGGTTCACACTAGATAATAATTAAGTGCAAGTGATACTAAATTTCATTGTAACTTTAATTATCCGTTTTATTGGCACTTGGTTCACTCCACCAGTGGCGCGTTAACCACTTTCTGATTGTAATATCTGGGACAACTCGTCGAGTACCTATTTCAATTTTATTCCGCAGTCTAACATTGCCTCTCTCTAGCCATGTACAGTAGAACCCCGATTAACCGGGAAGCGGATTAATCGTGCGCTTTCCGAGGTTTTTTTTTTTTTACGTGCGAAGCAAACCAAAGTCACTGAGTAGTTAAAAAAAACTAGCTTCCGTACTATTAATGGAAACAAATAACCAAAGTTTTACATTCTGGTTCACACTAGATAATAATTAAGTGCAAGTGATACTAAATTTCATTGTAACTTTAATTATCCGTTTTATTGGCACTTGGTTCACTCCACCAGTGGCGCGTTAACCACTTTCTGATTGTAATATCTGGGACAACTCGTCGAGTACCTATTTCAATTTTATTCCGCAGTCTAACATTGCCTCTCTCTAGGCATGTACAGTAGAACCCCGATTAACCGGGAAGCGGATTAATCGTGCGCTTTCCGAGGTTTTTTTTTTTTACGTGCGGAGCAAACCAAAGTCACTGAGTAGTTAAAAAAAACTAGCTTCCGTACTATTAATGGAAACAAATAACCAAAGTTTTACATTCTGGTTCACACTAGATAATAATTAAGTGCAAGTGATACTAAATTTCATTGTAACTTTAATTATCCGTTTTATTGGCACTTGGTTCACTCCACCAATGGCGCGTTAACCACTTTCTGATTGTAATATCTGGGACAACTCGTCGAGTACCTATTTCAATTTTATTCCGCAGTCTAACATTGCCTCTCTCTGTAGGCATGTACAGTAGAACCCCGATTAACCGGGAAGCGGATTAATCGTGCGCTTTCCGAGGTTTTTTTTTTTTTTTTTTACGTGCGAAGCAAACCAAAGTCACTGAGTAGTTAAAAAAAACTAGCTTCCGTACTATTAATGGAAACAAATAACCAAAGTTTTACATTCTGGTTCACACTAGATAATAATTAAGTGCAAGTGATACTAAATTTCATTGTAACTTTAATTATCCGTTTTATTGGCACTTGGTTCACTCCACCAATGGCGCGTTGACCACTTTCCGATTGTATTATCTGGGACGACTCGTCGAGTACCTATTTCAATTTTATTCCGCAGCCTAACATTGCCTCTCTCTAGCCATGTACAGTAGAACCCCGATTAACCGGGAAGCGGATTAATCGTGCGCTTTTCGAGGTTTTTTTTTTTTTTTTTACGTGCGGAGCAAACCAAAGTCACTGAGTAGTTAAAAAAAACTAGCTTCCGTACTATTAATGAAAACAAATAACCAAAGTTTTACATTCTGGTTCACACTAGATAATAATTAAGTGCAAGTGATACTAAATTTCATTGTAACTTTAATTATCCGTTTTATTGGCACTTGGTTCACTTCACCAATGGCGCGTTGACCACTTTCCGATTGTATTATCTGGGACAACTCGTCGAGTACCTTTTTCAATTTTATTCCGCAGCCTGACTTTGCCTCTCTCTGTAGGCATGTACAGTAGAACCCCAATTAACCGGGGTCGGATTAACCGGGAAGCGGATTAATCGTGCGCTTTCCGAGGTTTTTTTTTTACGTGCGGAGCAAACCAAAGTCACTGAGTAGTTAAAAAAAACTATCTTCCGTACTATTAATGAAAACAAATAACCAAAGTTTTACATTCTAGTTCACGCTAGATAATAATTAAGTGCAAGTGATACTAAATGTCATTGTAACTTTAATTATCCGTTTTATTGGCACTTGGTTCACTGCACCAATGGCGCGTTGACCACTTTCCGATTGTATTATCTGGGACAACTCGTCAAGTACCTATTTCAATTTTATTCCGCAGCCTGACATTGCCTCTCTCTGTAGGCATGTACAGTAGAACCCCGATTAACCGGGAAGCGGATTAATCGTGCGCTTTCCGAGGTTTTTTTTTACATGCGGAGCAAACCAATGTCACTGAGTAGTTAAAAAAAAACTAGCTTCCGTACTATTAATGAAAATAAATAACCAAAGTTTTACATTCGAGTTCACACTAGTTAATAATTAAGTGCAAGTTATACTAAATGTCATTGTAACTAGTCAAAATAAAGTTCTATTAGTTTATTAACATTAGCCATTAAATACATTCGCTGTCTAGTTCGGATTAACCGGGATTAACTCTTCGGTCCCGAGCATCCGTCCGATAATCGGGTTTCTACTGTAACCTGGTCCACATGAGTAATGTATTTCTCCATCCTCGGTCAGCGGCTGCAGCGTGAGGTTTCCTGCATGGCTGATAATCAAGTTATATATTTCACGAGCGATCTAATAGCCGCGACGATTTTATTTATTTTTTTCTCATGGACGATGAGCTCTGCGAACGATGTCTCAAGTGGGTAGGATTTTGTCTCGTCGTAAAACGAATGTCTACGGCTGGAGGATACGATAAGCAGTTCGGTCTTCCGTCTACGAGCCCGTGGCCATCGCGTTATATAGAATTCCCATTCGCTCGGGGTGGCGCAGCAGCAGCAGCAGCAGCAGCGGTTGAAATTCAATCAGATCTTTCCCGTTCGAAGGTTCTGGTTTCGAATCCCGAAAATTGCGCTGTCATGGACAAAAGTCGTCCTTACCCCGGCGGCGAGGAGGAGCCACGCTGCTCGGGCGACGTTTCTTCCGCGCGTCCAAGTCCCTTCGTCCCGGTGTGCGGATCTTGCAGGCCCCGCGCGCTACCCCGAGAGGAAATTGCATACCCCTGGACAATTGTACGCTCCCGGGCTTCCCCGTCGTTCCTGTGTCTCCGTCCCGTCCCCAGCAGCGCCGGGGAGAAATTCTTCCCCCGTCGGAGAGACGTCTTGCGAATTATATGCGCGTTTGACGTCGTCTCGCACATGGCTCGTGATAACCGGCGTTTCTTCGCATCGCGTTCGAGGATCGATCACCGAGGACAATTGGGGCGGAAGGAGCCGCGGGCGAAATACCACTTTGACTGTCGATTTCAATCAGTATTCCGAGATCGTAACGGACAACGGGGTGGGCCCGTGGCATTAGGAGTGATAGGACGGCCGTCGAGACGGAAGTATCAGCGGGGAGAGCGACCGCACGAAGCGTCGTATAATTGACCGTAAAATCGAGTTTAGGATCGCGATATAAGTTAGCGAGCGCTATCAAGTCGTGCGGGTTGTATAGTCGACTGGCTCCGCGTTAGTCTCGGTGCTCCGGTCGCCTACGCCTCGGTCGCTAGACGTCGCGGACCGACGGTCGGCAGCGAAAGTGCCCGTGGAATGGGTTCGGTCGTGAGTCGGATGCTGAGCTGGACGTGAGCGAATGAGAAAGATCCTGAGCGAAACGGAAGTGGCGCGGGATGATAACGTTTCGGGAGCCCGATCTCTACGGCCAGGCCGATAACGCTCGACGGGCTCGACGGAGGTCCCCGGCAAAAATTCACTGCCTGCCCTATTATTGTCCCTTAACAAATTCAATTTGCCGCTCGTCCATCGGCTATACTTTTCTGCCGCGTTGCGAAACCATGCTGGGAGTGAAGAAGAAAAAAAAAAAAAAAAAAACGGCGAAAAAAGAAGAAAAAAGAGCGGCGGAGGAAGAGACGGGAAAAAAGGTACTCGGTACATCCTGGATGAACCGTGACGACGGGGCCGAAGGAAGAAAATAGTCTAAAAGTGTGAGCTGTGTGCCGAGCTAACACCAGTCATTGGCTGATGATTGTCCACCGAGAATCCCTACCTTTCCTTAACGACCGCCATTGAGAGTTCGCCCGTTCGCGAACCTCTTCCTCCCTCGTTGGAGTACCTATAGGGTGGCCGATCCAGCGTCAGCACTTTATCTTTCATACCCCACCGGGATAGTTCTACTCCTCCGCTAACCGAAATTCCATTGGCTTTCATACCGGCGCTGGTTCGTTTGGGCTCGATTGAACATCCATTTTCCACCTTCGCAACACCGGACCAAGTTCTCGAACTTCCCGTTTTACTTTCCATCGAAGTGAGGTAAATGTCCAAGTGATCGACGCGTTAAGCAGAATTCCCAACTTCAATAAATTGTTGCTCGCACATCAAGACACGTCGATAATTGTCATTGTAGGTTATAATGAATCGGTATACTCTTGTTAATAAATAGAACGCTCACCTTTTGGTCTACCGCAACTTATTGTAAAGGAAAATTAACTTAAAACTTGAGATGTGCAAATTTACCAGTCATAGAGATACTAAAGTCATGGTTTGCCCAGTAATCGATCCGTTCATGACCCAGTAATCGACGCGACATGATCGACGCGTTAAGCAGAATTCCCACCTTCAATAAATTGTTGCTCGCACATCAAGACACGACGATAATTGTCATTGTAGGTTATAATGAATCGGTATACTCTTGTTAATAAATAGAACGCTCACCTTTTGGTCTACCGCAACTTATTGCAAAGGAAAATTAACATAAAAATTGAGATGTGCAAATTTACCAGTCATAGAGATACCAAAGTCATGGTTTGCCCAGTAATCGATCCGTTCATGACCCAGTAATCGACGCGACGTGATCGACGCGTTAAGCAGAATTCCCAACTTCAATAAAATGTTGCTCGCACATCAAGACACGTCGATAATTGTCATTGTAGGTTATAATGAATCGGTATACTCTTGTTAATAAATAGAACGCTCACCTTTTGGTCTACCGCAACTTATTGCAAAGGAAAATTAACATAAAAATTGAGATGTGCAAATTTACCAGTCATAGAGATACCAAAGTCATGGATTGCCCAGTAATCGATCTGTTCATGACCCAGTAATCGACGCGACGTGATCGACGCGTTAAGCAGAATTCCCAACTTCAATAAATTGTTGCTCGCACATCAAGACACGTCGATAATTGTCATTGTAGGTTATAATGAATCGGTATACTCTTGTTAATAAATAGAACGCTCACCTTTTGGTCTACCGCAACTTATTGCAAAGGAAAATTAACATAAAAATTGAGATGTGCAAATTTACCAGTCATAGAGATACCAAAGTCATGGTTTGCCCAGTAATCGATCCGTTCATGACCCAATAATCGACGCGACGTGATCGACGCGTTAAGCAGAATTCCCAACTTCAATAAAATGTTGCTCGCACATCAAGACACGTCGATAATTGTCATTGTAGGTTATAATGAATCGGTATACTCTTGTTAATAAATAGAACGCTCACCTTTTGGTCTACCGCAACTTATTGCAAAGGAAAATTAACATAAAAATTGAGATGTGCAAATTTACCAGTCATAGAGATACTAAAGTCATGGTTTGCCCAGTAATCGATCCGTTCATGACCCAGTAATCGACGCGACGTGATCGACGCGTTAAGCAGAATTCCCAACTTCAATAAAATGTTGCTCGCACATCAAGACACGTCGATAATTGTCATTGTAGGTTATAATGAATCGGTATACTCTTGTTAATAAATAGAACGCTCACCTTTTGGTCTACCGCAACTTATTGTAAAGGAAAATTAACATAAAAATTGAGATGTGCAAATTTACCAGTCATAGAGATACTAAAGTCATGGTTTGCCCAGTAATCGATCCGTTCATGACCCAGTAATCGACGCGACGTGATCGACGCGTTAAGCAGAATTCCCACCTTCAATAAATTGTTGCTCGCACATCAAGACACGTCGATAATTGTCATTGTAGGTTATAATGAATCGGTATACTCTTGTTAATAAATAGAACGCTCACCTTTTGGTCTACCGCAACTTATTGTAAAGGAATATTAACATAAAAATTGAGATGTACAAATTTACCAGTCATAGAGATACCAAAGTCATGGTTTGCCCAGTAATCGATCCGTTCATGACCCAGTAATCGACGCGACGTGATCGACGCGTTAAGCAGAATTCCCAAATTCAATAAATTGTTGCTCGCACATCAAGACACGTCGATAATTGTCATTGTAGGTTATAATGAATCGGTATACTCTTGTTAATAAATAGAACGCTCACCTTTTGGTCTACCGCAACTTATTGTAAAGGAAAATTAACATAAAAATTGAGATGTGCAAATTTACCAGTCATAGAGATACCAAAGTCATGGTTTGCTCAGTAATCGATCCGTTCATGACCCAGTAATCGACGCCAGCATTAGGATAGAAATCCTAATGCACAGGAGGCTCACTTGCTCACTACTAAATTGACAAACGGTATAATTTAACGGTACAATAATAATGAAGCAACAATTTAGTACGTCAGACTTTCAGCATTTTTATTAAAAGTATATAACATTTACGATAATATCAGCGGTTGAAACTTTATGTTACATACCAGTGATGTTACATGTAACAATAATCTTCGTTTTAGAATAAATCTCGTTCTTTATATTATTTATTGTCAAAACTTTATTTAATTATTTTACATCAGTGGATTATGGGATAGTCACCCAGTCATGGACGTGTGCATGGCTCAGTTATTGGCATAATTTATTTTAGTGCTTTTCTGAACAGATCATCGACACCTGCGATTTTTCGCGCAAGTAACAATTTTACGACAATGGAACATTAATTTAGTAATAATAGATTCTTCATATGTAATGTCAAATTAAACTTACGTATTTAAAGTCTTCGTGCATCGCAGAATTTAAACAGATTGCACGAGCCGCACCTTAACTTCCGAATCAGGAATTTCGGCGAAATCAAGCTGGGCTCGGTGACTGCAAGTTTTCGATTTTCTCATTATCACTGTTGTGATTTAGCAAACCTCAAAAAATGCATACCATGTCGTATGTACCTCGAAGGAAATGTCGTTAGTGTATTTAAGCGTCAAAAAGCGCTCACGGTCTTATTTGCCGCTCTTTTACCGCTGACTGGTCGATCACTGGTACATGGTCTATTACTGGTGCATGGTCGATTACTGGTACATGGTCGATTACTGGTACATAGTCGATGACTGGTACATAGTCGATGACTGGTACATGGTCGATAACTGGTACATGGTCGATGACTAGTACATGGTCGATAACTGGTACATGGTCGATTACTGGTACAGGGCCGATTACTGGTAAATGGCCCGTTACTGGTAGATGGTCGATAACTGGTACATGGTCGGTTATTGGTACATTGTCGATTACTGGTACATGGTCGATGACTGGTACATGGTCGATAACTGGTACATGGTCGATTACTGGTACAGGGCCGATTACTAGTAAATGGCCCGTTACTGGTAGATGGTCGATAACTGGTACTTGGTCGGTTATTGGTACATTGTCGGTTACTGGTACATGGTCGATTACTGTTACATGGTCGTTTACTGGTACATGGTCGATTACTGGTATATGGTTCATTACTGATACATGGTCGATTTCAGGGACATTTACCTTACATTTACCTTACCGGGACTTAAAATTTTGATTCAACGACTATTTACGAAGAAGGCACTTGTGTGGCAAAATATGAAGGTACCGGTGTGGAATCGATCGAAAGGATGGGTTGTTCCACCCGTTACAGGACAAAGTGCGTCCTCTCGATGCCGGGTATTGCCGTATCTCATGTTTGTATCTATTCAATATGATCGGGCCCGTACGAATTACGTCGATAATAACTTTTACCTCGGAGATAACTTTCCCCCAAGGAAGTACGAATTATCCGTGCGGATGGCCGAAGAATTTGTTTGATAAAATACGTAAATCGCCAAGGGGACGGGAAGTAAACGCTTGGCGATGATGCGCCCGGCGTGGGCCGAGGGACTTTATGAAAAGGAATTACAAAGTCCGAGTTTGCTCGCGGCACTTTTCACCATTTACTCAAGACAGATTGCAATAACGATACGGTTGTACGTCCTCGCCCATCTAAATATATATCATTTGATTTAACCAACGAGTAAAATAACCATACGACCAACTTTGCAAGCGCGTTGTTATTGACCTCGGCCGTACAGAAAGACGATCAAATTAATGTGACGACGTTCCGCGGTAGTGTCCTTAATTAATGCCCGTCTCTTTTATCGTAAATCAATGTGCTCTTTGAAAGCAAAAAAAAAAATAAAAAAAAAAATTAATTACAAAAAAATATCTATAAAAATAACCCAAGAATATTAGATCGTAGAGAGCACATGGGATGCGCTCGATGTATATGCATATGCGGGCGTTCTCGAGGGGGCGAGAGATCGGGACGGGTTGGCTCGGTAGCGGACTCGCTTGTCGCGCCACAATAATTCCATTTGTAATTACAGTGGTAATGTATGGTTCGTTTTTTAGAGTCAGCGGAGTAGGAGTCGTACGCGGGGGCCCTCGGTTGGCTTAGCGAAGGTGGAGTCCTAACCGGCTAGCGGGGGCCGGATTGGAGCAAACGAAATGGGACGCACGCGAAAAAGGCCGTGGCGTAAATTGAAAGAGGGCATGGCTGTCTTGTTGTGTTTAAAAAGGCAATTTGCGGACTTGAGATACGGCCTATATATTATGAGAGGAGCGCGGCGGTGGTGGTGGCAAGATAGCTTGCATGATAGTGAGAGTTGGGCCTCCGCGCTCCGGCCGGTCCGGGCCCAGCGGTTCTCGAGAACTGAGGGCCTCCTTACCGGGACCGTTTTCAACCCTCCCCACCACCGGCCGACGCTTCCACCGTCAAACGAGTACGAGAATACTTGGTCGAATACGAGATCCCCCGATGCAGCTTCTCTTCGGCGCGTACTGCAAATGCATTTCTTGTGTAGCTACCTGGCTCGTTTGCGGAGAAACGATTTATCCTCACGGCAAAACTCGTATTCAAATATCCTTCGCCTCGCTCACTCTCTCTCGCGCTCCCCTCGCTTTTCTACCGCATCGCCTAATCCACTTAGTATAAAACCGCGGGATTCTCGCGCAATTGCGAGCTCCGCCTTCGCGACACATTCGACAATTATCGTTCGGGAACCGAAAGAGGCCGCGCGCTCGCGCCACTCCGAATCTTGTACACCGACTTGTTTTTAACTCCACAATGCAGACACTTTACACACCGAGTTACTCGCCAATGCTATCTCATTTCTTGGGCGGCTGCGCTGAGGAAAAACGCTTCGAGAAATAGTTTGGGTTCTTTTAAAAAAAAAAAAATCCAACTTGCGCGCCACTTGCGCGATGCGAATTAATGACTGCGAAGAGGAAGACTAGAGAATCTTCGGTAGATCATTAGCAACAATCGGTGAGACCGAGTCGCGAGGGAAACCATCTGCAGGGCGAGGAGTCGAAGGACGCGATCGGCGCGCCTGCGACGAGCGACTCGCCCGACAGCGATGCGGGCCGCAATGCAGTCCGTCAGGCGCTCCATTCGGTCGTTCGGTCTCGTTCGCCCACCGCGAAATGGGACGTTCGTGTAACGGATGAGTGAGCAAGAAACCGTAAGTTATCCATTGAACGAGTGCACGGGCTCGACTGAACACGCCGGCGGTGCAGTTGCTCGCGAAAAAAAAATTGTCGAGGGCGGTGGAGGGGGAGGGGGGGGGGGGGGGGGGGGGCGTTCGTTGAACTTTCCACGAGAGTTGTGCCACTCGGATGTTTCAGTATTTGACTGTTCCCTAACGCGCTCTTGTGTGTGCCACGGTTCGACTCCCGTCGAGCGACAGAACGCCATAAGCAACCAATTTAAATGTAAATTGAAAACCACCGCGGCATACAAATTGTTCGACTCAGCGTCAAAATATACTGCGAGAGCCCGAGATCAAACACAAGGAAAAGGGTGGCACGGTTGGCGATGATACGCGACCGGCCGACCGCCCTTCTGCCCGGGCGTGACCATGAAGAGATAGCGAACAGGAAGGTCTCTCTGGCTCCGAAAAAAAAAAAAAAAACATATCTCCTTCGATTCTACCTCCGCGATCTTTGAGTCACTTTTTTTTTATCTTACTATCTCGATCTTCAGCTCTCGTCGTTCGCGCCTTGCATGAACGTTGCGAAACTTTATTTGATAAACAAGGTTGAGGTACCGATGCTCGGACGGTTAAGAGCATCCCTAGATGTGCGCAGTTATTAATTGGAGGAGAACAATTTGTTTTGTGAAAATAGCTGAAACCAATGTCGAGCTGATAGTTTGGGGTTCGATTAATCACAATTAAGACATCGATTAATTACAAGGAAATACATTTTTTTTATTACGGAAGAATATAAGAAGAGAGCCCAAATGATCTCGGACGTGGTTTCTCGCCACGTCCCTATATTCGGATAATCACAGATGTCGAGAATTCTGATGCACGAACTCGACTAGTTCATATTAACTGAAAGGACTTCTTTGCCATTTATTAATTAAATCCATTGATTTAATTAATAAATGGCAAAGAAATCCTTTCAGTTAATGTGAACTAATTTACTAGTTTACTAGTAGTAAATATAATTTTTTCATTAAAAAATTGTATATACGCGAAATAGATCTGAAGATAAGCTACGTAGAAAGCTGGCTAACCTGACTTGTTCGAACTGTTTGGTTATTGGGTCGCGTATGTAGTGACGCTTGTACCAATTTCTGGACAATAGAAAATAATGATAGAAAATGATTTAGGCTTAAACCTTGTATAACTTTTTTCTGTGCATAAAATAATGTTTGTGGACACGATTACAAGTGTCGAATTGGATTTCTAATACTTAAATTCGCAATAAATCAAATCTGCATAGGAGTGAACGTATCCGACCATTTGTACCGTTACCTTAGAATTACCGTTGCGTATTCTGATGTACGATGGAACTCGTTCGAAAAAAGCACTGCTGGCTCAGCTGTTGAAGAGAATTAGGTATATAAAATGTTTCGTTTCTTCGTCTATAGAGATATTTTATACTTTTTAACCATTGCAGGATTTTGTCGACTCGCTTTACCAGAAACGACAAATCTTCGGTTTTTTTTTATGTAACTTTCGTTACACCAAACATATATTTTCAAATGAAATATTCGGTTATTTTTCCGCGGCGGATGTTCACCTTCGACAATTTTTTGTCGACGATTAGTTATATTTGTCGAAAACTTTGGTTTTTCAACCCTCGGTAGCGACCTCTAAAAATGCTTCGATTTCAAAGGGATTTTCGCAGACTTTTTTCTTATTCTTTATACTTTGGAAGTGCGGAGTGGCCCAAGGAAATCTCGAATATTTAATTTTGACTTTAAATTAAGATGTTCCGAAGTTTGAAATTTTTAAATAGCCCATAGCGACCTCTAAAAATGCATCAATTTCGGGGACCCTTCAAACATCGCATTTTCATTTTATACCTCACGGTAATACGGGGTTTCCCCCAGAAAATTCAAACATTTTCAATTTACGGACCACCTTAGTGTAGGGAAGAGCGGGGCAAAATGGCACACCGGGGCAAAACGGGATAATGAGACTAAACGCAATTTTAGAATAACTTTTGGATGGCGGTGATGGTGGTACGTGGGGCAAAACAGGTTTGAAAATCCGGATGTATAGTTGGGACTAAATGGGACATCCAACAATTATTGGAAAATTGAGTTTTACCATTACTGTCCCGTTTTGCCCCGCTGTGCCATTTTGCCCCGGTCTCCCCTATTCCCTTGATCTTCATCTCTCGTCGCCTTGCTTCGACGTAGCGAAATTTTCTTCAATAAATGAAATTATCGTTGCGTATTCTTGTGTACAATGAAACTCGCTCGAACGATCATTCAGACGTTGTATGCTTTTTTTTTTGTAATCTCTGTTCTAACAGCGCCTTATTCGAAGATAACGCCAGGCGTCCCTTTAATGACGAACGCACGGACGCAAACGGGTCTCACGAACGTGAAGGCCCGGTGCATCCGGTGCCAATTGAAATAAATTGTGAAAAACGAAGTGCCGACGTTGGCCAAGCCGAGGGGTGTCGTTAACGTCGTTTTAATTGGCCGGTGTCGCTCGGCGCGCGGACGATGGGTGTTTACCGAAAAGCCGTGAACGTCGCGGTCCAAAGGAGCACACGCGAGCATGACCGGTCGAGATACCCAGGTGGGATTCTGCCGTAACTGGAAAAACGACCCAACGCTGGTTCCACACTGGCTGCCTTACGCCAAAACGCCATATCGGTCCTTCTCAGACCGGCGTGGATTGCCAGAGCATAGTCGACGGTCTTCCGAGCACTAACAAGCACCGGGCCAACTACGCCACTGCTTGGCAAAGACATTTTTTTTTTCATTCTCCGTGACGTCACTTCCGCTTTGAAAATATCAGTTTTCGACCGGAAGTGACGGTTTAGGGAAAAACGTCGCGCCTAGTTTGAAAATCATGATTTTTTACCGGAAGTGACGTCACACCGGAAATCTGCCGCTTCCGGTTTGAAAATCATGATGTTTTACCGGAAGTGACGTCACACCGGAAATCTGCCGCTTCCGGTTTGAAAATCATGATTTTTTACCGGAAGTGAAGTCACACCGGAAATCTGCCGCTTCCGATTTGAAAATCATGATTTTTTACCGGAAGTGACGTCACACCGGAAATCTGCCGCTTCCGGTTTGAAAATCATGATTTTTTACTGGAAGTGACGTCACACCGGAAATCTGCCGCTTCCGGTTTGAAAATCATGATTTTTTACCGGAAGTGACGTCACACCGGAAATCTGTCGCTTCCGGTTTGAAAATCATGATTTTGCTTCCTCATAGAGGAAGCTTTGTTTTTAACCGGAAGTAACGTTATATGGAAAAACGTCACGGCCGGTTTGAAAATCACAATTTGTGACCGGAAGTGACGTCACATCGGAAATATTCGACCGGACGTGACGTCGCTATTATCGGTATGACGTCCGGTCGAAAAATACATTTTTCAAACTGGAAGTGAAGTTTCCTCCTACGGCGTAACTTTCGGTAAAAAAAAAAAATCAAGATTTTCAAACCAGAAGTGACGTTGCAACGAAATATTAAAAAATGTTCTGCATGACTTCGAGCGACTCCTCGAAATTATTTCGGCTCGGCGAACGCCTGAGGGTCGCCATCCGAGGGGGCGGTAGCACGTATTGTGAATGAAGGCCCGGGCGGTGCTCGAACTCACGCGGCGCTCGCACAAAGGGAAGTTGTACATTTCGCGTTCGCACTGACACCTCCGAGTGTACACAGAATGAGGCTAACGCTCGACCGGACTCGTCTTTATTTCCCGACAAACACAAAAGCTGCTCTCACAAAGCTCCGGAACCAAATATTGCCTTCTATATTGCATCCATTTTTTTTTCATTCGTATTTCTTATTAATATTAATTTTTATTCTTATTGCTTTATATCAATTTTTTTAATTTTCAGTACGATCGCTCTCGCAGGGTTTAGATCGTTGATATATGGAGGAAAGCCGGAAAAATGGGACAGTGGGGCAAAACGGAACAACGGCGCAAACCGCTATTTTTCAACCCCTTTTGAATGCTGGCGGTCGTGGCGAGTTGGGCAAAACGGTCTTGAAAATCCGGATGCATCGTTGGGCCGAAATGGGGCATCCAAAAATCATTGGAAAATTGAGTTTTGCACCGTCCCGTTTTGCCCCACTGTCCCATTTCGCCCCGTTCTCCCCCTATACAGCAAGTGCATGTGCAAGCTCGACAGCTTCGTGGTCCGCATCGACGTCCGGAATGTGCCAGGTCGTGTGTCGACGGCGGAGCGCCACGCTACGCTCAAAGGCACTGATATCCATTACCAAATGTGCTAATTTGAATTACGATACACTTTCATCCTGACAGATTGTGCGTATAAATTTTAATCAACGAAATGGCTCTCGCGTCTCCCCCCTCCGCGCCTAACCCCCCCGAATCCGCCCGGGTAGTGTCGAGCGCGGCGCTATCAACATAATTAGCTCGGTAGCAGTGACGCATGCGCGCAATTATTAGGATATATCCAGCCATATGGAACGCGGATGGGACATGAAAGCTTGGCTTTCGGTATCGAAAAATTCGACCGCTTTGCGGGCGAGTCGAAGGCATTTATTCTTGATGGCTCGAGAGGTGCGCGGGAATTCCTCGCAATTAGTCACCGCTCCGCGGTTTGCGTTAGGTGCTGCAAATTTAATCGGCTCGGCAAAGTTCCGCCGCGCTCCGAGACGCAGCTTTTCTCAACGTCTTGGGGAATTCTCACGTAACGCAATGATTTTTTGTTGTATTTTTTTTTTTTTTTTTTTTCTTTCTTACCTCTCACGTCTTGTTCTTGTTTTGCAGTGCGAAACGGTTACTCCTGCGTTCCCGTTGCACTCTCCGAGGGATTGGATATACGATTGAATACCGCAGCCAGAGCGGTGCGATACGGCGTTAACGGGGTCGAAGTGTGGGCAGCACCTTCTCGCAGTCCCCACACCAATCCGACAGTCCACAAGGCCGATGCAGTTCTCGTGACACTTCCGTTGGGAGTACTAAAAGCGTCTGCCCCACCCTCCGCGGTCGCATTCAATCCTCCGCTTCCGGACTGGAAATCCCAGGCGATCCAGCGACTCGGCTTTGGCAACCTTAACAAGGTCCGACTATGCGTCCGCATTATTTATCTCTGTGAAACCTTTTGTCTGTAATGCCCTTTTATTCTAGATTTTTTTTAGGTTTTTTTTTTTATCAGCTGTAGGGTAAGTCGGCGTGATATGGCCATCGTTTTTTTAACAACGAAAATTTGAGGTTTAACATGAAAAAAAAAACCTTTAAATTTTGATCGCAACTAACCCTAGAAGCATCGAACTGACGTAATGCACTCGGAACTTTCGATATCTTCGATGCGTGATTTAATTGCAGCTCTATAAATAAATATTCGCGGTCGGTCGAATCACACGGGAAATACGGTTGATACGGCCCAGAGCTGGGGTGTATTTTAAATGATGTATTTCAGGCATTTTAAATACGTATTTTAGGTACTCAAATACTTCTCTGGTATTTTAAGTATTTGCCTTTAAGTACAAAATACTCTTGCGTATTCACCATATTAGGGCTGTACGGTTATTAGTATTCATCCCTGCCGTCCATCCATCCATCCGTATTGATTTTTAAGAGGTACTTAAACGAAGTATTTATAAATGTATCTTAAGTACAAAAAGAATTTTGTATTTTGTATTTTCAGTATTTTCGTGTATTTTGCCCAGCTCTGGAATATACAAAGCTGTCCTTTTGTTACTAAAACTAGAAAATTCTAAAAGTAGCGTTTGTTTGCAAAACTAGAAAATTAACAAGTAAAACGTTGTGGGCGTTTGGGGAGAATAAGTTATTGTAAAAAGTACAAACTTTTTTTTACCGTGCATTTGTTTGTTAAGTTAAAAGATATTACGGGTCGTCATAACACCCGGACTTACCCTGTACCTAAATTAATAAGAACAATAACAACTCTAATTTGCTTTGTTTGGAAAACTTTGTTTGTTTGCAAAACTAGAAAATTAACAAGTAAAACATTGTGGGCGTTTGGGGAGAATAAGTTGTAAAAAGTACAAACTTTTCTTTACCGTGCATTTGTTTGTTAAGTTAAAAGATATTACGGGTCGTCATAACACCCGGACTTACCCTGTACCTAAATTAATAAGAACAATAACAACCCTAATTTGCTTTGTTTGGAAAACTTTGTTTGTTTGGAAAACTAGAAAATTAACAAGTAAAACGTTGTGGGCGTTTGGGGAGAATAAGTTATTGTAAAAAGTACAAACTTTTTTTTACCGTGCATTTGTTTGTTAAGTTAAAAGATATTACGGGTCGTCATAACACCCGGACTTACCCTGTACCTAAATTAATAAGAACAATAACAACTCTAATTTGCATTATTCCCTTAAAGGTCGTACTGTGCTTCGAGCGTATTTTTTGGGACCCGACAGCCAATTTGTTCGGTCATGTCGGGAGCACCACCGCCTCCCGGGGTGAGCTGTTCTTGTTCTGGAACTTGTACAAGGCACCTGTGCTCCTGGCACTTGTCGCTGGTGAGGCAGCCTGCGTCATGGAGAACGTTAGCGACGATGTTATCGTCGGCCGGTGCATCGCCGTGTTGAAAGTGAGGAAACACTGCATTACTCCTGCGAATGCGTGTCTGAAAGTTTCGAGGATATTTGCATGCGGCTTAACTTCCATCGTCGAGTGTCTTGCTCGCGGCTTGGCAGTGGAAGAGAGTAATGTCGCGGGCGCTTTCGTCTTGGGCAGATTATAAAAAATAAAAATAAATCATATCTTCCGCAGGGAATTTTTGGCAATCAGGTCGTACCGCAGCCGCGCGAGAGCGTCGTCACGAGATGGAGAGCGGATCCGTGGGCCCGAGGATCCTACAGCTTCGTCGCTGTCGGCAGTTCCGGAAGTGACTACGATCTCCTCGCTGCGCCGGTCGCTCCTCCGGCTCCGCCGAACCAGCCTCCGAACGCCTCGCCGCCTCCGCCCAGACTCTTCTTCGCCGGTCAGTCTTCTTCCCCTAAACTTCCGGAAACCGTCGGCACATTTACACTGTAAAAAAAATTCGTATGAAATTTAATGTACCGGGCTGGAAGTTTTTATGCAAAAACTGGTATAGTAAATTTCATGTACATTTGTGATGAAAAATTAATGTTCGGTGTATTAAAAACATTGGAAATACTTTATTTTCAATCATTTACATTAATTTTACGATAAACGTATTTTTTTAATTTACTTTAAATTTGGATGCAAAAGTATATTAAATTTTCATCACAATTGTACATTAAATTTAATGTACCAGTTTTTGCATAAACCCTCCAGTCAGGTACATTAAATTTACAAATTCTTTTTACAGTGTACATATCTACCACTCACAACTGTGCAAGAAAACATCTCCCCCCAAAACAACTCTACCCGATAACAACTCTACCAAAATCTCTACCAGAAAGTAAAAAAACTCTGCTAGAATCAAAATAAAGCTCTACCGGAATTGAAATAAAAAGCTACCGGAATGAAAATAAAACTCTACCGGAATACAAGCCTAGACGCTAGCCTGGTATTCCGGTAGAGTTTTTTTTACTTTCTGGTACAGATTTTGGTAGACTTGTGAGTGGTAGAGATGTAAATGTGCCAAACCTTCCGGTTGCACCCAGAAAAATTATTCATTTGAAGGGTGCGCCGCCTATTAATGTTTATTTAATAAACATAAATATTTATTTATTAGAAATAAATATTTATTTATTAAAAATAAAGATTTATTTATTAAAAATAAAGATTTATTTATTAGAAATAAATATTTATTTGTTAGAAATAAATATTTATTTATTAAAAATAAAGATTTATTTATTAAAAATAAAGATTTATTTATTAGAAATAAAGATTTATTTATTAAAAATAAAGATTTATTTATTAGAAATAAATATTTATTTATTAAAAATATTTTTTTAATTCAGATGATTATTTATTTTTATTAAATATATATTTGTTTTCCGGGCGCCCGGCAAATAGATTATTTTTCTGAGTGTGACAGAGAAACTTCGCCGCGGAGGTGCTCGAACGACCCACACGATTAAGTCGCGATCTCTTCCATTTCAGGCGAACACACCATACGAAATTATCCGGCGACGGTGCACGGAGCTTTTCTCAGCGGTTTGCGGGAGGGTGGACGCATCGCGGACCAGCTCTGCGGAAGTCCCTACGCACCACCGAATTTGCCAACTTCCGCACCGGCTACGACCGGCTCGGCTACGTCGACCGCGAGCTCCGCCGCTGCGACGTCATAATTTAATTCCCTTCGTGTACCAACATTTGCATCCATCCCACGCTCCTACTCTCCTCCCTACCATTTTGTTCTCCGTTTACGTTTTAAATCAACCGAGAGCGATACCTTTTGCTACCTTATTTTATTCGTATCGAATAACTCTCGTCTCAGTGCGTCGGAACGTAAAATGTACTACGTATACATTCGAATATCATTCCATCGAAAAAAAACAATTATTGCAACTTCTACCTTACTCAATTTTCCCACCAAAAAATACCTGTATTTTTTTTATGACAATTTCAGGAAAGTTAATTGATAATCGAAAAATACGTCGTCCGAGGGTGGAACAAGATATCGCGATGTCAAGCGATATTCACGCCGGAGGATCGTCTAGACTCTGCATATGTCCTCGGGGGGTTCGACAAGAATTTTAAGATCGAAAAACGACTCCCTCGTCAGAGTGTCTGTCGGGGTTTCTATCACCTGCGGGCAACTCTCGTCCAGATTCACACTCGCGAGATTCGCGTCGAATTTTTTTTTTTTATGTAAAAATAGAATAGAAATTTGGCTTTGGGAAAATTTTTCCCATACCGTCTTTACTCGTCGAATCCGCACCAGTAGAGAGGAGCGGAGCAAAATGGAACAGTGGTGCAAAGAAAATCGGGATGCATCGTTGGGCCAAAATGGGTCGTCCTAAAATTATTGGAAATATTTAGAAAATTATTGGAAATATTTAGAAAATTATTGGAAATATTTAGAAAATTATTGGAAATATTTAGAAAATTATTGGAAATATTTAGAAAATTATTGGAAATATTTAGAAAATTATTGGAAATATTTAGAAAATTATTGGAAATATTTAGAAAATTATTGGAAAATTGCGTTTTCAATAATGCAATTTTCCGATAATTTTAGGACGTCCCATTTTGCGCCATCAATGCATCCCGATTTACTGTCGCGTTTTGCCCCACCGTCGGATTTTGCGCCACTCTCCTCTAGACTCGGATCGCCGCGACAGCGATACCTTCTGCTACCTTCTTTTCTCCGTATCGAATAACACTTATCTCAGTGCGTCGGATCGTAAAATATATTACGATTGTACAGCTTCAAATATCATTTCATCGGGAAAGAAAAGATTGAAATTTTTACCTCACGCAATATTCCTACCACAAAATACATGTCCATTTTTTGTATTTTTTTTTTATCATAATATCAGAAAAGTCGATTAATAATTGGAAAATACGTCGTCCGGGGGTGAAAGAAAATACCGCGATTCCAAGCGATATTCGCGCCTCTCGACTCTGCGAATGTTCTCGGGTCGCTCGACGAGGATGTTAAGATCGAACGACGCCTCCCTCGTCAGAGTGACCGTCGGGATTTCTATCAATTGCGAGCGAGCCTCATCCAATTAACGCTTGCGAGATTTTCGTCGAATCGGTACAAGTATCGGATTAATATCAATTCCGAATATTCCTACCAAAACCAAATCCATTTATTTTTTAAATCTTAACAAATTTTGTTTTATCTTATTTTAAGTTAAAAAAATTTATTTTTATTTTTGTTTGTTATTTTTTAAATTACAATACAAGGAGAGTCGATTAATAATCGGAAAATACGTCGTCAGGGGGTGGAACAAGATACCGCGATTTCAAGCGATACTCGCGCCGGAGCATCGTCTCGACGCTGCGAATGTCCTCGGATCGTTCGACGAGGATGTTAAGATCGAACGACGCCTCCCTCGTCAGAGTGACGTTCGGGGTCTTAATCAGCTGCGAGCAGCTCTCATCCAATTTTACGTCCGCGAGATTCTCGTCGAATCCGTGCCAGTAGGTCGAGATCGCCGCAACGGCGACGGGGCTGACGCCAATGAGGATCCACAGTTTCGCGCCTGTGCACAGATTGACGTCGGACACCAGGCTGAGAAGGTAAGCCACGTCGTCGACAAGGTAGTAGAGACACCATGCGGAAACTTCCTCGTCGCCGACGGTCCGAACGACCAGTAATTGCAGAACCGACGTCTCCACACTGACGCTCGTGCAGAGTAGGTGATAGACAAGCATGTAAGTTATCTCGTTGTCGAAGTCCGGGCGATGCCAGAGCGCGAGGTAGACGTAGGACAAAAATTTGCCGCACAGAGCTGCTGTGTAGACCCATCGTAGACCAGCGACATCGACGAGAGTCGCGCAGGTCAGAACGCCGAACATCACCGACACCTGCTTCATGCAAGCGACAGAAAAGTGATCGCCGGAGTGGCCGCAAGTGACGTAAGCCAGGACGAATTCCTCGGTCCTTCCGTGCATGAGCGCGCAACTGGCGATCAGAATTACCAGACAGACGGTTTTAGGTTTTTTCAATTGCCTCAGAATTCCCATCGGATTCGACGCCCGAGGTTCACCGGACGGATCCTCGCTGCCCAGACTCGTTATCGGTTTCAGGTACATCGCTATGAGGATGACACCCGAAAGGGATATCACGATCGCGACGGCGACGATTATGGTGTTCTGTCCTGTGCTCAGCGTGCCGAACAGGCGAAGTCTCTCCGGAGATTTCGCCGCCGGACAAAAGTTCGAACCGCAGCCTCTGTACTCGTTGATTACGGACGGTTCCTCTGTGTACCTCAGCCAAGCCATCGAGACCACGTTGGTCCCGCAACTGAATATCGTTATCAGGCAACGCATCGTGAGCAACTCGCCGCACAACGACCTGCCCTCAACCCTGGAGCAGACGCGGGCCAGTCTAACTATGTACGTCATGGCACTGACGTCAAAGAGAGCCACGAAAACTACCCTCAGACACACGACGAAGGACAGGATAATGGGATCAGCGACGTAGTAGAGAAACGGCACGACTCCCATTCCCATCGCCCCGAGGACGATGGAATAATGCAAATGGAGTTTGGCAATAATAAATGGGACCGTAACGAGGTGGCCGATGAAGAGACCGCCGCTCGCGAGGACGTTTCTGAAACATAGGAATTATCGTCGGAGGGTATTGACATCGGTCGAACGGGGCAAAAGTGGCGAACACCGTTCCGTGCGTCGCTGATCTACGCTAATCGCGGTGTGCCATATTCGGACACTGTAAACCCGCGATAAATCAGAGCGTACTTAAGCTTGGCTCTGCTCTTCGCGTCGGGAATATCCATGTCGTGCGATATCGTCAGAGCCGACAATCCCGCCAGCAGGACTAAGAGATTATTGTACAAACTGTGCTTGCGCTGGCGAACGTAGTTTTTTGGTACAAAGGTCGACGGTACCGCGGACAATTCCATGCGGCTTCTGGCGTCGCTGAGATTTCGTCTCACGGGGTTCCAGTGGAAAATCGTCATGGCGAGTCGTATTTTTTTATTTTTTTTTTTTTTTAAGTTGACCTGTTTTAGATTTTTTTTTAAATCTTGGGACTATTCGATGTCGCTATGAAGGTCGATCTGAAGTCGATTGGAAATTAACTCACGGTCGTTTTTTGTCGAGGTCGTAGCATCGCTTCGCCAGTTTTGCTCGCGGTTTGCAGAGCTCCGCGGAATCGCGAAGCTTTGAGCTCCGAATTTAATGGAATTGCTTCAATCGGGTACTATTCTACGTTTTTTGAATTTTTTTTTCTGTGCTCGCGCTGGCGAATGTCATTTTTTGGTAGAAACTTTGCCGGTACGGCGAATAATGCCATGCGACTCTTGTCATCGCTGAGATTTCGTCCCATGGGGTTTTCCTCTTTTTTTTCTCGAAAAGTTGATATTTTTTAGATTTTTTTTGAATGTCGTGTCTATTCGATGTAGCAATCAAGGTACGATCTGAAGTCGATCGAAAGTTGGTACACGGTCGTTTTTTGTCGAGGAAGTCGCATCGCTCCGCCAATTTCGGTCCCGGTTTGCAGAGCTCCACGGAATCGCGTAGCTTTGAGCCCCCAATTGAATTATATTGCTTCAAACCGGTACGATTCTCCTTTTTTAAATTATTTTTGTTCTCAAAAAGTTGATTTTTTTCACAATTTTTTTGCTTCCTCTTAGACGAAGTTTTGCGAATAAAGGAACATTGTGAGAAACCGATATGAAAATAAAAATTTTCAACTTTTATGAGGAAACGATACAAACATTGCAAATTTATACTTTTAGGCGGAAAAGATATGAAATTTTTTATTTTCACCTTTTATGAGGAAACGATACGAAAATATCAAATTTATACTTTTATGCGGAAACGATCCGAAAATTTGATTGGTCACCTTTTATGAGGAAACGATACAAAAATTTCAATTTTCACCTTTTTTTTTTAATCTCCTGACTATTCGATGTCACAATGAGGATACGATCTGAATTCGATCGAAAAATAGCACACGGTCGTTTTTTGTCGAAAAAGTTGCATCGTTCCGCCAGGTATGTTCGCGGTGTGCAGAGCTCCGCGGGATCTCGTAGCTTTGAGCCCCGAATTTAACGGGGCACAATCCTCCTTTTTTTCATTCTTTTTGTTCACGTCATGTTGATCGCACGCACGCATTGTAACAATGCAATTAAAGCGCATCTCTTTGAACTACGTAAAGCCGCAATCCAATGGCGCGTATAGTTGAACTATAGAATTGTCGCGGATCGATCGACGCGATTCTTTGTGAACGCGATGTTATTATTCCACGGTTCCTCTGTGTACCCTCCGCAGTGAAATGGAGTTAGTACCACGCGTTAGTTTCCTGCGGTAAAATCGTTCGATGAAACTTTGTGCGTCGAACTCCACTATTCGTTTGATATAAATCTAAAGAGTCTTCGGCGATTATTTTACCTCTGAAGTTTCCTCGTTTGGACAAATTTCATAGGGCGACATTAAACGGTATGCTAACAATGTTGATAAAAGTTTTCAGTGGCGAGGAGATAAGGAAAGTCCTGGGGAAAAAAAGGTAAAATCGTTCGGTGAAACTTTGTGCGTCGAACTCCGCTATTCGTTTGCTGTCAAGGTTAAGACTTTTCTGCAATGATTTTCCCTTTAATGTTTCCTCGTTTGGACTAATTTCATCGGGCGCCATTGAACGGTATGCGAAAATTGTTGATACCAATTTTTAGTGGCGACGAGATAAGAAAAGTCCTGAAAAAAAAGGTAAAATCACACGATGAAATTTTGTGCGTCGAACTCCGCTATTCGTTTGCTGTCAAGGTAAAGACTTTTCGGCGATGATTTTCCCTTTAATGATTCCTCGTTTAAACTAATTTCATCGGGCGACATTGAACGGTATGCGAAAATTGTTGATACCAATTTTTAGTGGCGACGTGATAAGAAAAGTCCTGAAAAAAAAGACAAAATCGTTCGGTGAAACTTTGAGCGTCGAACTCCGCTATTCGTTTGCTGTCAAGGTAAAGACTTTTCGGCGATGATTTTCCCTTTAATGATTCCTCGTTTGAACTAATTTCATCGGGCGACATTGAACGGTATGCGAAAATTGTTGGTACAAATTTTTAGTGGCGACGATATAAGAAAAGTCCTGAAAAAAAAAGACAAAATCGTTCGGTGAAACTTTGTGCGTCGAACTCCGCTATTCGTTTGCTGTCAAGGTAAAGACCTTTCGGCGATTATTTTACCTTTAATGTTTCCTCGTTTGAACTAATTTCATCGGGCGACATTGAACGGTATGCGAAAATTGTTGATACCAATTTTTAGTGGCGACGTGATAAGAAAAGTCCTGAAAAAAAGACAAAATCGCTCGGTGAAACTTTGTGCGTCGAACTCCGCTATTCGTTTGCTGTCAAGGTAAAGACCTTTCGGCGATTATTTTACCTTTAATGTTTCCGCGTTTGAACTAATTTCATCGGGCGACATTGAACGGTATGCGAAAATTGTTGATACCAATTTTTAGTGGCGACGAGATAAAAAAGTCCTGAAAAAAAAGACAAAACCGTTCGGTGAAACTTTGTGCGTCGAACTCCGCTATTCGTTTGCTGTCAAGGTAAAGACTTTTCGGCGATTATTTTCCCTTTAATGTTTCCTCGTTTGAACTAATTTCATCGGGCGACATTGAACGATATGCGAAAATTGTTGATACCAATTTTTAGTGGCGACGTGATAAGAAAAGTCCCGAAAAAAAGACAAAATCGTTCGGTGAAACTTTGTGCGTCGAACTCCGCTATTCGTTTGCTGTCAAGGTAAAGACTTTTCGGCGATTATTTTCCCTTTAATGTTTCCTCGTTTGAACTAATTTCATCGGGCGACATTGAACGATATGCGAAAATTGTTGATACCAATTTTTAGTGGCGACGTGATAAGAAAAGTCCTGAAAAAAAGACAAAATCGTTCGGTGAAACTTTGTGCGTCGAACTCCGCTATTCGTTTGCTGTCAAGGTAAAGACTTTTCGGCGATTATTTTACCTTTAATGTTTCCTCGTTTGAACTAATTTCATCGGGCGACATTGAACGATATGCGAAAATTGTTGATACCAATTTTTAGTGGCGACGTGATAAGAAAAGTCCTGAAAAAAAGACAAAATCGTTCGGTGAAACTTTGTGCGTCGAACTCCGCTATTCGTTTGCTGTCAAGGTAAAGACCTTTCGGCGATTATTTTACCTTTAATGTTTCCGCGTTTGAACTAATTTCATCGGGCGACATTGAACGGTGTGCAAAAATTGTTGATACCAATTTTTAGTGGCGACGAGATAAGAAAAGTCCTGAAAAAAAAAGACAAAATCGTTCGGTGAAACTTTGTGCGTCGAACTCCGCTATTCGTTTGCTGTCAAGGTAAAGACCTTTCGGCGATTATTTTACCTTTAATGTTTCCGCGTTTGAACTAATTTCATCGGGCGACATTGAACGGTGTGCAAAAATTGTTGATACCAATTTTTAGTGGCGACGAGATAAGAAAAGTCCTGAAAAAAAAGGTAAAATCACACGATGAAATTTTGTGCGTCGAACTCCGCTATTCGTTTGCTGTCAAGGTAAAGACTTTCCGGCGATGATTTTCCCTTTGATGTTTCCTCGTTTGAACTAATTTCATCGGGCGACATTGAACGGTATGCGAAAATTGTTGATACCAATTTTTAGTGGCGACGAGATAAAAAAGTCCTGAAAAAAAAGACAAAACCGTTCGGTGAAACTTTGTGCGTCGAACTCCGCTATTCGTTTGCTGTCAAGGTAAAGACTTTTCGGCAATGATTTTCCCTTTAATGATTCCTCGTTTGAACTAATTTCATCGGGCGACATTGAACGGTATGCCAAAATTGTTGATACCAATTTTTAGTGGCGACGTGATAAGAAAAGTCCTGAAAAAAAAGACAAAATCGTTCGGTGAAACTTTGTGCGTCGAACTCCGCTATTCGTTTGCTGTCAAGGTAAAGACTTTTCGGCGATGATTTTCCCTTTAATGATTCCTCGTTTGAACTAATTTCATCGGGCGACATTGAACGGTATGCAAAAATTGTTGATACAAATTTTTAGTGGCGACGAGATAAGAAAAGTCCTGAAAAAAAAGGTAAAATCACACGATGAAATGTTGTGCGTCGAACTCCGCTATTCGTTTGCTATGAACCTAAGACTCTTCGGCTATTATTTTACCTTTAACGTTTCCTCGTGTGGCCAAATTTCGTCGGCGGACATCGAACGGTATGCCAAAGTTCTGATAGAAGTTTCCAGTGGCGAGGAGATAAGGAAAGTCCTGAAAAAAAGCTTAAATCATTCGATGAAACTTTGTGCGTCGAACGCCGCTATTCGTTTGCTATCAACCTAAAGACTCTTCGGTGATTATTTAACCTTTAATGTTTCCTCGTTTGTTCTTCGTTTGGGCAAATTTCGTCGGCGGACATCGAACGGTATGCCATAGTTCTTGATAAAAGTTTCCAGTGGCGAGGAGATAAGGAAGGTCCTGAAAAAAAGGTTAAATCATTCGATGAAACTTTGTGCGTCAAACTCCGCTATTAGTTTGCTATCGAACTAAAGACTCTTCGGCGATTATTTTATCTTCAATGTGTCCTCGTTTGAGTCAATTTCGCCGGGCGACATCAAACGGTACGCGGAAATTGTTAATAAAAATTTTCATTCGCGAAGAGATAAGAAAAGTACTGAAAAAAAATAAATAAATAGAATGAAACCGAAAAAATAAAAAGATCCAAAGTACCGCCCAGCGAAACAGCAAAATTGGGTTTCTCGAGGAGCAGGCGAGGAGCGAACGGTAATGCGGGGTTCGTAGCCAGTGACAGTGGAGGAACAGTTTCGCCGGTGAAGCCCGCGGAATGTGCAACTCGGCTCGGAAATGACCTGGCCACATTCGAATGAAAGCTTGTGTAGCCGTGTACTGCAATCTCGGCGAAATAGGCGCGGTGAAAAGGGCTCGACGCGAGACAAGGGTAACTCGAGCGGCTCGCAACTCCCGGAATTACTATTTCCCCGCGTTTCGATCCCGCCGCTTTTTTCATTCTTTCCCTTTTTTCCCCTCGTTTTTTTGTTTCACAATGTAGATTCCGCTCGAGGGTTTTGGTAAATTCGGCGTGTCTGGCGCTCGATTAAATTCCATTTACCAGCGAGGTTGTCGGTCCATCTATTTGAAGAAGAACACGAGAGCGCGTCTCTTTAAAAATGAAACGTTAAATCGCTGATTAATGTTGGCAACGTCGGGTAAACTTTATTAATAGAACACACGTATTTTGGAGACCCGAGGCTCATCCTCATTCAGCAGAGAACGTTAAAATCTTGCCGCTTTTTTTCATTTTTTTTTTTTTTTACCTCGGTTTTTTATTCCACAAGGAAGACTTCGTTCGACCGTTTTGCTAAATTCGGCGAGTCTGGCGCTCGATTAAAGTCCATTTCTCGGCTGAACTTTCGGTACATCTGGTTAGTACACGAGAGAGCAGAATACGAGAACGCGTCTCTTAAAAAATGGAACGTTACATTCCTAATTTAAAGTATTTTTAATTAATAACTAAAATACTTTCCTCTGCCTTGTTTTCTGTATTTCTTCGCCTGTTGTATGCTTTCGGTCCTTAGAGGAATTAAAACTCGCGGGATCCAATAAATATTTCTATCTATTTACCTGTCTAATTAATTTGGGCAACGTCGGGTAAATTTTATTAATAGAATAGACGTACTTTGTAGACCCGAGACTCATTCATTCACATTCAGCAGAGAACGTTGAAATCTCGCCGCTTTTTTCTTTTTTTTACCTCGTTTTTTTGTTCTACAATGCAGACTACATTCCAGCGTTTTGTTAAATTCTGTGTGTCTGGCGATCGATTAAATTCCATTTACCGGCGAGACTCTCGGTTCGTCTATTCGGAGAAGCATACGAGAGCGACTCTCTTTAAAAATGAAACGTTAAATCGTGGTTTCATTTTGTAACGTTGGGTAAACTTTATTAATTGAATTCGTGTACTTTGTAGACCCGAGGCTCATTCCCATTCGGCGGAGAACGTTGAAATCTCGCCAATTCCTTCATTTTCTTTTTACCTCGGTTTTTTGTTCCACAATGTAGACTGCGTTCTAGCATTTTGGTAAATTCAGTGTGTCTGGCGCTCGATTAAATTCCATTTACCGGCGAGACTCTCGGTCCATCTATTTGGAGAAGAATATGAGAGCGCGTCTCTTTAAAAATGAAACGCTGCGGCGGACAATTCCGTGCGGTCTCTGGCATCGCCGAGATTTCGTCTCGCGGGATTCCAGTGAAAAATCGTCATGGTGGTTCACCAATTTTTTTTTTTTTTTTTTTTCGAACGAAGCGACCTTTTTACGTTTTTTCTTTATTATTATTATATTTAATCTCGTGACTATTCGATGCCGCAATGAGGGTACGGTCTGAAGTAGATGGAAAATGAAGAGGCGGTCTTTTTTTGTTGAGGAAGTAGCATCGTTCCCCCAGTTTCGTTCGCAGTTTGCAGCACTCCACGGAATCTCGTACACTGTGAAAAAAAGTTGTAAATTTAACCGGACTGGAAATTTCATGCAAAAACTGGTACATTAAATGTAATATACAATTATGATGAAAAATTAATATACTTATTCATTGAAATTAAAGTAAATTATCAAAATTAAAGCAAATTATGCTAAATAAACTATTTCCAATGTTTTAAATGCAGTAAACATTAATTTTTCATCACAATTCAACATGAAATTTTATACACCAGTTTTTGCATAAAAACTTCCAGTTCAGTACATTAAATTTCATACTAATTTTTTTACAGTGTACCTTTGAGCCCCGAATTTAACACTAGCTCAAATCGGGTACTATTCTTCTTTTCTTTAATTCTTTTTGTCGGTGCTTGGGGAAGGTCTTTTAAATTTTTTAACCTAATTTTTTGGCTCCACAATGTACACTCCATTCGAGCGTTTTGGGAAATTCGCCGCGTCCGGCGCTCGGTCAAATTCCATTTACCTTCGAAACTCGGTCCGTCTATTTGAAGAACAATAAGTGAGCGCGTCTCGTTAAAAATGAAACGGTAAATCGCTCATTAATTTGGGCAAAGTCGGGAAAACTTTATTAATAGAACACGCGTACTTTGTAGACCCGAGGCTCATTCCCATTCAGCGGAGAACGTTGGAATTACGTACGCCCGAAACAGTAGCTTTTAGATACAGCAATAACGTTACAGTGAGCCGACTGTGCACCGACAGTATTCCGACTCTCTTGCATCTGTGGCCTCTAATAACGCGTCGAGCCAAAAGGTACTGTTACCGGTGCGGATGGGTCGGCCTCCTATACAACTTACTCATAACGTGTGCACTCTGCGGCACAACCCCCGAGCTAAATGTCTGTACAGCGGGAACCCGGCCACACGCGCGTACACGCCGACTGCATAATGCCTGTAATGTAGTTGGCCTCGTTATCGTCTGTGCGCCGTATCAGCCGGCGCGCCCGGTGCGGCTACGGATTCGGCGAGGCCGTACAGGTCCTTCCGTCTATTTAAATTTCACCGAGTCTGCATCCCACGGCGGAATATTACAAATGGGAAAATCGATAAAAAAAAAAAGAATGCTGTTAAGACACGTATATTACTACTGAATAGTAGTAATGAAACCAGGAGGCAATACACTGAGTGAAGGATATAGTAAAATCTACCGTATGTAGTAAAATGACCATAGCTCATTAGGCATGAGCTATGGTAATTTTTCTTAGATGACCGGTAATTTTTGCTGTATCATTCTCTCAGTGTATTCTGGATTCAGCACTATTATCCAGTAATATACGTTGTTAATGACATTTTTTTTTAATTCGATTTTCACTATATTTGTTAATGTGATTGAAATTTCGGAACCAGTTTATGCAAAAAAATCTTCCAGTACTGTTAGTTACTTTTCAACCAAATTTTTTACAGTGTACGATCGACGGCCACTGTCGCTGGATACATCCAAAAAAATAATTTATTTGACGGGAGGCCCGAAAATAAATATTTAACTGATATAAAATAAATATTTATTTGATTGAAAATAAACATTTATTTGATTAAAAATAAATATTTATTTGATTGAAAATAAACATTTATTTGATTAAAAATAAATATTTATTTGATTGAAAATAAACATTTATTTGATTAAAAATAAATATTTATTTGATTGAAAATAAACATTTATTTGATTAAAAATAAATATTTATTTAATCCAAATGGGGCCCGAGTGGTCTACTGCCTAGCGCGCTAGCCTGTAGTCCAATCGTCTGTAAACTAATGAAACCAGGAGACAATGCACTGAGTGAAGGATATAGTAAAATCTACCGGATATAGTAAAATGACCATAGCTCATCTACCATGAGCTATGGTAATTTTTCTTAGATGACCGGTAATTTTGTTTGCTATATCATGCTCTCAGTGTATTGTCTCCTGGTTTCAGCACTATTATCCAGTAATATTCGTTGTTAACGAAATTTGTTTAAATACGATTTTCACTATATTTGTGAATGTGATTGAAATTTCAGAAACAATTTATGCAAAAAATCTTCCAATATCGGTAATTACTTTTCAACCAAATTTTTTTAAAGTGTACTATCAGGGCGACTGTCGCTGGACACATCCAGGAAAACAATTTATTCGACGTGAGGCCCGCAAATAAATATTTATTTGATTAAAAATAAATATTTATTTAAACCAAATGGGGTCCGAATGGTCTACTGGCTAGCGCGCTAGCCTGTAGGGGAGAGCTGGGCAAAATGGGACAGTGGGGCAAAACGGGACAGAGAGGGCAAAACTCAATTTTCGAATAATTCTTGGATGCCCCATTTTGTCCCAACGATACATCTGGGTTATCAACCCCGTTTTTCCTCACAGACGACCATTGCCACCATCCAAAAGTTATTGGGAAATTGCGTTTTGTCTCATAATCCCGTTTTGCCCCGCTGTGCCATTTTGCCCCGCTCTCCCCTAGTCCACGAGGTCGCCGGTTCGATTCCCTGGCCAGGCCTGCGGGTGTTTCGTTTCGTCCTACGATATAGCTACGATGCAGATACAATAAGTTTGTAACTTCCTCTCTGCAAAACCAATAATAATAATAAAAATATATATTTGCAGGTGCCCGTAAAAATTCTGATCAGCTGATCAGCTAAATGTCAACGATGTAACGTATCGCAAATATATAATGAATGCAAAAAAAAAAGTGTTGTTACACACGGTCCGATCGAAGATTTCCCATCGAGGCTGTTTCGCCGGGCACGTTTACCATTGAAACGCTATCAGTCACAGGTGCGTGATCGTAGTTTCTAGCCGATGGGTTTGTCAACAGCCGGCAATGTTCGCGACCATTCGTCTGGCACGGCGTTATAGGTTTTTGTCTGGAGCAAGTCATCCGCACACTCGATAGAATGCGGGACAGATCGATCGAGCGACGACACATCCGGCGCTCGGTACTTCGTGCGTTCCCTTCCATCCGCGGATGTGCACACACGCTCTCTCGGTGGGAGCGCGAGAGCCGCGGAGAGACCGGGGAGCTCTTGACTGTACCCGCTTACTTCCGGCGCAATCAATGTGCATATTAATTTCGAAACGAAGTTCGAAGCCCGAGGATGAACCGCTAATGAACAATCAGTATAATTGTGACGACGACATGAAACCCGTCGGGTGGAGCTGCCTACTTGACTGCCGATGGTATCCGCCGTGTACACGCTCAGCTCAGTGTTACGGTTGATTTGATTTAGAGAACGGTGTGTGTTAAGGGAGTCGCGGAAATAGATCACGCAAGTTACGCTTCCTCTTAATTGAAAAGGCGTGGCAATTAGACTGTAAAGCAGTCCGACGAGACTCTTGAGGCTCTTCGCGGGTTCGTCGGTTCGGTATCGATCCGTGCGGGTACGAAGGCGCCGAATTAATTGTCTCTCTTGGCAACGCGAGTCCTCAACATTTATCTGTTTTGTGCGGGTAAATGACGCCAGATAATTCGCGGTAAACACACGCTGTGAAAAAAACAAAATCGTATTAAATTAAATTTACTGGACTGAAAGTTTTTATGCATACACTGGTGCATTTAGTTTCATGTACAATTGTGATGAAAAATTAATGTTAGGTGCATTAAAAACATTGGAGATATTTTACTTTTAATAATTTGCTTTAATTTCAATAAAAGAATACATTAATTTTTCATCACAGTAGTACATTAAATTGAACGTACTAGTTGCATAAAAACTTCCAGACCGGTAATTAAATTTACGATTTTTTTGAGCACTAAATATTGATCGGTAAGCCCTTTTACGGTAATAAGGAAACCAGTCGTTATTTGTTTGTTGTAACAGTGTTATAAGCATGTTCTGAACCGGTTACGAATTCTGGCTTTGTAACCGTAACGATACCAAACTTTGCAACATTAACATTGCCTGCAGATTAGTAATGGTCATAAACATTGTTATAAACATTTTATCCAAACGTTACAGAGACCAGTAACATTATTGTCATGTAACTTCGTTATACACCATTAACATTAGCTAATTATGACGAAAGTTGCACGAACATTGTTACAAGTATGTTATGTAACGATTGCACAATTTCTTATACACAACTGTTACGTTACACATACATATAACAGTTCCATTACCTGCATATAACGATCGAAACAGTGCGTATTATTCCCATGTTATATACCCTACATATATCACAAAAATAACATTGTTACATTACGTGTAACTTCCATGTTGTATTGCCGTAATATAATGTGTTACCCAAAATAATTATACAATATTCGCTGATTACTCATATTACTGGCGCCTCGCGGCTGAAAATCCATGAAATGTATTACGGCGATATCAATAAAAATTACGAACGACAAATTTTCGTATTTCAGTGGCTATCCGATCTTCATTGGAATTAATTGGAATCAATAGCAATTTTTACCGTTGCGGTCACATGGTTTTTACCAAGTTACTTTTACTAATTACTTTCATTTTTATTGTACAAATTCGTCGCCTGTTGATTTGCGTGTAGATGAGTTTCTTTTCAATAGCGTTTCCGGAGACCATGAGAGCTGGGAGGACGGTTGAGATAGAAACGGTGAGGATTCGGCAACGAGGTGAGGGTCCGATCGGCAGTTCCGCGGAGGCTCGGTTATCCCTTCATTGCCGTGGCTTTTCTGTATATCTCGCGAGATCCCGGGCGCTACGTGTTCGCGCTCACTAATGTCTCGTTACTCCGTCAATTTAGAGAGGGCACTTCACCGACTCCAAATCACCTGCTTTACCACCGATCCACCGTTAATTTAGTAGCGAATCGAGTTTAAAAGTTCGCCTCTTAAATTGTACCGGCCGGAATCACAACGTGACTGGAAAGCAAAATATCTTGTGTTACTTAATTCATCCGCTTCTGTCGCTGGCAACATTCGAGATGAATTCCAAATACATTTGAGACATATCGCACACGTTTCGATCGGAAGTACGTCACTTCCGGTCGAAAATTGAATTTTTAAACCGGAGGTGACGTTCCCGTATGATGTCACTTCCGGTTTGAAAGTGAGACTTTTAAAACGGAAGTGACGGTTTCTCGTGTGACGTCACTTCCAGTTAAAAAAATATTAAAACGGAAATGACGTCTTCCCGTATGGCATCACTTCCGGTCGGATATGACTTATTTCCGGTATGACGTCACTTTCACGCGAAAAATGAGATTTTCAAACGGGAAGTGACATATTTCCGGTGTGACGTTACTTCCGGTCGAAAAATTAGATTTTCAAACCGGAGGTGACGTGTTTCCGTATGATGTCACTTCCGGTTCAAAAGTGTAATTTTTAAACCAGACGTGACATTGCATAGAACATATTTATTTTTTCTCTGGAAACGTAACTTCCGACGTGGTTCTTTAATTTAGACAGAAACGTGTGAATGAAGGAACACAAGAAGTTGAGTAAAAGAACGTATGTCACACAGAAAAAAAAAATCATTTGATTCAACAAAATGTGCGCTTACGGGTGGCGAAACAAATATTTGGTTGATCGAAAGGAATACCGCGTTGATCGAACTAACAGACCGTCGAATCAAATGTTTCTTTACTTACTACGACAATTATTTCGTTCGATCAACCAAAAATTTGTTTCGCCACCCGTAAGCGCTCATTTTGTTGACGTAAACGATTTTTTTTCTCAGTGCACACTTCTGAAATGTATTTGGAATTTATCTCGAATGTAGCCGGCGACAGACATGGATGAATTAAGGAAAACACGGACAAAGTAAAATGAGCCAATCGATTTAAATAGAAAAATTTATCGTGCATTAGGAAAATCGAAACAGTAGGAATTAGCATTCGATACGCAGTGAGACCGCGTAGGGAAACACGAAATCCGCCAGTACATGTGTCTCTATATCAGTGGCGAGGTGTTACACTGCAATTTCGCGTTTCGCACTGAACGCCGGTTAATCACGTACACGTTCGGCCAGGTCCAACATCGGAGGAGTGAGATGTGTCCAATCGTTGGCAAAACTGTTATTTATCATCTGTTTTATTTACAGTCGCAGCGGTCGCTGATTTATTGACAGATTCACCGTTTATACCCGAGCCATAAAGTTTCGGAGCTTGGCTATGTTGCGTTTTGCGCCGAGCGTGTCAGTGCGGCAGTTGCACGCGGGGACACGTGGAAAACTCCCCTTCTCGCACACCGTATAAATATCCTGGATGCACGTTGAATTTGACCCAGCGATAAAGTGCACCGCTGCACACTACCGAAAACCGTTAATCGCCGCGCAGTAATTTCTTTCAAGCCCGAGAATTTTAGCTACGATAACAGAGGCTTCGGCCGAAATCCGTGGTTTATACGGTGAATGTCGAAACACCTGTGGGTGATTGCATTCACGATGAACTGGGATGGTTCGCGATAGCCATTGACACGAACGAGCTTTGCTTGCATAGTTTTTCGAAAGAATTTGTCTGATTTCTGAATTGGGAGGAATTTGCCTAATTTCGCATTTCGGCAGAATTTGTCCGATTCCTGAATTCGGAAGAATTTGGCTGATTTCTAATTTCGAAAGAATTTGTCTGAATTCTGATTTCGAAAGAATTTGTCTGATTTCTGATTTCTAATGAATTTGTCTAATTTCTGATTTTGAAAGAATTTGGCGGATTTCTGATTTCGTAAAAATTTGTCTGATTTCCGATTTCGAAAGAATTTGTATGATTTTTTAATTCGGAACCATTAGTCTGATTTCTGATTTCAGAAGAATTAGTCTGATTTCTGATTTCGAAAGAATGTTTTTGGTTTCGGATTTCGAAAGAATGTGTCTGATTTCTGATTTCGAAAGAATGTGTCTCATTTCAGATTTCGTAAGAATTTATCTGATTTCTGATTTCGGAAGAATTCGTTGAATTTGTTCCAGCGATAAAGTGCACCGCTGCACACTACCGGAAGCCGATTAATCGTCGCCCAGTAATTTCTTTCAAGCCCGAGAATTTTTGATAACAGGGGACATCAGCCGAAGCTTGTAATTTGTGCGCTGAATGTCGATACACCCGACGGTGATCGGGTGTATCGAAACTCGGATGGTTCACGAGAGCCATCGACACGAACGAGCTTTGCTTGGATGGTTTTTCGGAAGAAGCCCTTCGTCATGGATATTTAAGTTTTTCCTTCGTCACGTTATCTCTGGAGCACTCTAAGGTTTATTGGTACACTGCCATTCATTCATGCCTGGCCTGTTTCCCAGTAAGTGCTTCATTAAGGTCGTCGAGACATCCACGAAGCACATGGCACTCCTCACAAAGTAGGTTCTCGACAACTTCGTTGGATCGGACGGTCGTGCATTGCGCATAGTTTGTTCGAGGAGGTGATCAGCGTCAAACCGACAATCAACACCGATGACCCTCGACGCAACGTCTACTTTCGAGCCCTTTGACATCGCGGTTATCGCGATTCGGGTGCCCAATAAATTTACACGGATCGTCTGGCCCGAATTCGTTCGGGGGACGATTTATCGGTTTTACGCACCGGCCCATGTCAAACTGTTATTCCTACCTCCGCCCTCGGCGTCCATAACACGCGATACCGCACCCATATTAAATGATCTCGCCCGATCGAAAGACATCTCTACCTCTGTCGATTACAAATTCACCGGCTCCCCGATAATGGCCGAAAATGTCGAATTATCGACAATTCAAGCCGGATTATTGACAACGGGAAATCAGAGCTCGAGGACGCGTGCGCCACCGCTAAGTTTAATTAGCGAATTACAGGGAGAACCGATGATTGAACTGGCTAACGAGAGTTAAATTCGAAATTACAGGCGTACCGATAAAACAGTCCTCAGCGCCCGACGATGGTTTATTGCGTGCGTGAATTTAGTATTTTAACAGCGGTAACGTAACTCGGCCTCGCGTGACTCCGAGCTGTTGACCTCTTCGCCCTGGGGTCGCGGTGAGCAAAATTTCTCTCGAGTCCCTGGTACCAGCTCCGAAACTCGCGGCCACGCCCTTTAAGAAATATCGCCTTACACAGGCGATAGTAGAGACTTTCCGCGGACGAGAATCCCATCCAGCGAATTCAGTTGCGAGCGCAACGGGCCAGAATCACTTCCAGATTTTTCAATTTTTGTTTTCGACCTTCACGAATATCAGCGAAACGCCACTGTAGATCAGAGCTCGGCAAAGTACTAGAGAATACTTCAAGTACAAAGTACAAGGTTAGGAGGACATGAAGGATCGTGTACTTCACGAACTTGAAGTATTGTTGTGTACTTCATGTACCTGAAGTATCGTATACTTCATGAACTTGAAATATCGTGTACTTGATGTTCTTGAAGTATTGTGGACTTCATGTACTTGAAGTATTGTGTACGTCATGTACTTGAAGTATAAAATGCTTTTGTACTTGAAGTATCAAGTACTTTTGTACTAAAAGTATCAAGTACTTTTGTACTGAAAGTATCAAGTGCTTTTTTACTTGAAGTATCAAGTACTTCTGTACTTGAAGTATTTCACAAGTACTTTTTCCAAGTACTTTTTTGCAATTATGTTCGTAGCGTTAACCGTTATGTAGGTTTTAAAAAGAAAGGTGCAAAGTAATTAGCACCTGACTATTTCATGCATGACAAACTTTGCGCATAGTTTTCTCTATGAGAAACTTCGTGGATCGATTTTGGCTCATAGGGGAAGCTATACGCAAAATTGTAATAAAAGAGGAAGTCATTTGCAAATTACTTTGCACCTTTTTACGTAACATTAAAAAATGTTTACATATAAAATTTGGATGGCCAAAATTTGCCGCAATATTCATTTAAAAAAATCAGTAACTGAAATTTTCGTCGTTCGTCATTTTGAGGCTATATATAATCTATTCTTCCCTTTTTTGATCATAAAAAAAATCCATAGGTTCGTATAAAAAAAAGTTGAAATATATTGTTTTAATACAAAAAAAAGAACATGGCGAACCCCTTCTCGTTTTTTTAATGGAATTTTTTTAAACACATTTTTTTAAATTACACTCATTGAAAAGTTTAGACAGATAATCATATATCAATAGAAATAGGATGTCATGCTACTCATCGAGTATCCTAATTCGAGCATGTACTCAAAAAGTACTTGTACTTGCTACTTGAAGTACCAAAAAGTACCCGGTACGTCAAGAACTGCCCAGCTCTGCTATAGATAGATGGTACACGGACGGTTAATCCTGCCGAGGACGGCGAACCCGCCGAGCGGCAGGATACACTTGCCCACAGCCACGGTACCAAAGATTTGACCCCTTCACCTCGCGGTCCAAGTCAGCCGAATGTCTCTCAAGTCCCTGGTACGAGCTCCGAAAACGCGGCCACGCCCTTTAAGAAATATAGCCTTACACACAAGACTTTCCGCGGACGAGGATTGCATCCTGCGGATTGAGTTGCCACTGAAGAATAACTTCCAGATTTCTGATTTTTAAAAATATTCGACCTTTACGGACAAGAGCGAAACGCCACGACTCTAAAGCCGGAGTCGTCGCAGGATGAACCGCTGTTACGCTCGGAGTTCTCTCGGAAGCGTCTATAGATAGATGGTACACGGACGGTTTATCCTGCTGAGGATGCTGAACCCGCCGAGCGGGAGGATACTTACCCACAGCCGCGGCACCAAAGATTTGCCCGGTAGTGAGGGAACTTTCTCGCCAGAGCACGCTGAGAGCGATATCCTTCGGGCTTTATCCCCTTGCGCCCGAGGGGATCTCTGCTAATTCGCGTAATTAATATCCCCCGCATCAAAGCCATCCTTTGGATCTTTGCTCAAAGCTTCGTTCCTGCCAGTCCATGGAGCGCGCGCGTTCTCTCCCCTTCGAACTTGCGACGGCGTAAATTGCGAATTCTCGCCGGCGGGCTTCCTCCTTCGGGCTTATATCCACCGGATCGTTACTCCATTTGCATAATAACTGGTGGTGTTGTTTTTTTTTATGTTTTCTTCTCTTTTTTTTTTTTTTACTCGAGTCTGAATAATTTTGTAATTCACTTGATTGCGTTCGTGCATCGAGAAATTATTATGCTTATGGGCAGCCGATTGATGATATAGGCGGCGAGTCCCTGTTTATGCCCACGGCTCCCACATTCCCGTCATTTTTTCCCCGATCCTTAACGACAATTAACGACTTCGCTCCAGCACATTCGACTATGCATCATGAATTTTGTAACGAAATATCAAGCCGAAGGTGTACGACGGATCGCGGGAGCGGAGCAGAGCCGCGTACGGCGTGTACCTATACAGATATGCACCGCGAACTTTAACGGAAACCGCGAGAGATCAGTTAACAGGGTCCCGAATTCTTAGTCTGCCTAAACCAGCAGTTTAGCGAAGTAACTTGTCGGCAACAGGACTTGAGGCACGGAATATGCAGTGTAGGGAGATGAGGTGCTGTCTGTTGTACCGGTACTTTGCAAGCTCACCGCGCAGCTTACAACAATTTTCCGCTACGTTTTTGCTCTGATTTATCTCTGCATTTGCTCTAATTTGGCTCTGCATTTGCTGTAACTTTGCTCTGCGTTTTCTGTAATTTTGCTCCGCGTTTTCTGTGATTTCGCCCTGTATTTGCTCTAATTTAACTCTGTATTTGCTCTAATTTTACTCTGTATTTGCTCTAATTTTTCTCTGTATTTGCTCTAATTTTACTCTGTATTTGCTCTAATTTTTCTCTGTATTTGCTCTAATTTCTCTCTGTACAGTAGAACCCCGATTAACCAGGGTCGGATTAACCGTGCGTCTTTCAAGGTTTTTTTTTTATGCTCGGCGCAAACCAAATTCTTCGATTATCCGAGGACTCTTCGGTCCCGAGCATCCCGGATAATCGGAGTTCTACGGTATTTGTTCTAATTTTTCTCTGTATTTTCTTATTTTCTCTGTATATTTTTTTTTATTTTGCTCTGGATTTGCTCGGTATTTGCTCTGATTTTGCTCGGTATTTGCTCTGATTTTGCTCGGTATTTGCTCTGATTTTGCTCGGTATTTGCTCTGATTTTGCTCTGGATTTGCTCGGATTTTGCTCTGTATTTCCTTTGAGTTTGCTCTGATTTTTCTGTGTGTTTTCTGATTATACTCTATACTTGCTCCGACATTACTTTGTATTTTCTCTGATTCTGATCCGTAAACAATATTCTCAAATGCATTAAGTAAACCGTACCGAAACTATTCTCCACTCAAACTTTTCTGCGCTCCGCTATATGTACCGCTTATCAGTCCGCTTATCGCTTGATTCTTCGGGTATTTATCTCAGGACACAACAAACCATCTCCCCATCTATCTACTTTGGACACCCGCCTTTTGTCCCGATCGATTCGACACACCGACAAAAAGGTTCGGTAATATCAACTAAGCTGCGGTTGCGGGTGGCGAAGGAAACAATTGGATCGATTGAAAGAAATATTTAGTTGATTGAACGAATATTTAGTCGTGCGACCGAATATTCAGTTGAATTGACTGTTCCGTTATTGATTGTAAAAAAACATTTTGTTCAATCGACCAAACATTTTCCTTCGCCACCCGCAGCCGCAGTTTAGTTGATATTACCAAACCTTTTCATCGGTGAAATTACAGGCTTCCCTCCAGCAAATTTGTCTATGTATCATGAATTTTGTAACGAAACATCAACCCGAAGCTGTACAACGGACCCCGACAGCGGAGCTTCGCCGCGCACGGTGTGCGTACCCGTGCAGATATGCACCGTGAACTTTAACGAAAGCGCGGTGCGATCAGTTGGCCGGGTCTCGAATTCTTAGTCTGCCTAAACCAGCAGTTTAGCGAAGTAACTTGCCGGCAACAGGACCCTGAGGCACGCAATATGCAGTGCGGAGGGGGGGGGGGGGGGGGGGGGGGGGAGGTGGGGCTGTCGCTTGTATCGGGTACTCCGCAAGCTAACGGGCGAAGCTTAACACAATTTTCCGCTACGTTGATTGCCTTGCGTTAACGTTCCACGGGAAACGCGAATTTCAAACGTACTCGCGAGACATGTGCCGGGGAATTAGAAGAAGTTTTACTGCCTAGCTTGAGTGCCGCCCGCGAGTGCTACTCGGCGATCTCCTCCCCGCCGCTCGCTGGCGAAGACTTTTGCCAATTCGCGTAACATCAGCTCTCTCCCTTATCTTCGTCCCATTCAATCCTCGGTCATTCGGAGATGATAAGAATAGAGGTAACGGAAGTTGAGACACGAAGAAATTGCAGTTCGGTCCATTGTTCGTCCTCGTATATCCCTCCAATGGGCTCCTCCGAGAGGTTTTCGCGACGAGGAGATTCACCGTGAACTGCTCTCTGTCTGTCTGTCTGTCGAACGGCGGTGTGCAAGTGCGTCAGCATCGCAGTGCATTACAGGAAAATCGCGCGGACCGCTCCGCGAGAGGTAGCTGGGAAACACCGAAATGTCCTCGGAGAAGTTCCCTGCCGAGGCGTTCGTCGCTGAATGGATTTGTTTTTGGCTAGCTCCGCGGTGCAATAAAGAGCCCGCGGAATCGGCGTCGCTTCCCCGAACTTATTCACGTCAACATAAAGAAGTAACTCGTGTCTTTTCCTGTCTAGGTTCGGTCTTTCTAAAGATTTTACGATCCTGGGGGGGGCTCTCGACGTTTCGACGATTGCGGGCGGTCTAGCGTCTCGCGGCGGTCGTGCAAACCGCGCGACCGTCGGCTAAATCGATCGCGGAGACACCGAGAATCTTAATGGCTCCCCAGTGATTTGTTACTCGACGACTAGTACCGAAACTGGGCAATATCGCCTCGAGCACGAAGATCAAACGATCTCGAGTTCGATTCACGGGTTTTACTGATCGTTTCTTATTCGTAGTTAGAGTTTTTATTTTATTTTATTTTTTATTTTATTGCATTTTTCGAATAATTTCTAGTTTGCCGTACGAGCCTCGTCGCCGTACGGCAATGCGCGCGATCGTCGGTTGAATCCATCGGCGAGTCACCGAAATTTAATTGCTCTCCAGTGATTTGCTACTCGACGACTCTACACTGTAAAAATAAAGTGTACGTTAAATGTACTGAAAATTGAAATTTGCTTACATTAATTGAACATTAATGTACTTTTATTGTAAAATTAAAATACGAGATATTAAAACTACAAATCTTTTGCGTGAAATTTCAATTAAAAATAAAAATTTTATCGTAAAATTGTAACGCACATGTGTTTGAAATTTCAGAAACAGTTCATGTAAAAAAGCTTCCAACATTGTTCATTTTTTTCAAACAAATTTTTTTTACAGTGTACAAAACTGGACACAAAAAAAATCGTATGAAATTTAATGTACCGGAGTGGAGGTTTTTATGCAAAAACTGGTATATTAAGTTAAGGCAAGTTTCATGTACAATTGCGATGAAAAATTAATGTTTAGTGTATTAACAAAATTGGGTGGTTGAAGGACCTCGGTCAATGGCCTATTGGCCCCCCATATAGCATTATGTGTAAAAAAAAGGATTCCAAAGAAAAAAATACCTAGCATTGTATGGCAGGTCAATAACTATCTTTTACTACGATTACTAAAAAATTAGGATTACTTTATTTTTAATAATTTACTTTAATTTTACTATGAAAGTACTTTAATTTTTATAATTTGCTTTAATTTCAATGAAAAAGTATATACATTTCTTTCATCGTAGTTGTACATTGAATTTAATGTACCAGTTTTTGCATAAAATCTTCCTGTCCGGTACATTAAATTTACAATTTTCTTTTTATGGTGTAGGCAATATCGCTTCAAGTATGGAAATCCAACGATCTTAAGTGCGATTCACGGCTTTCACTGTTAATTTCTTATTTGTACATAGTGTTTATTAAAAATTTAAGAACATTTAAAAAATTTTTTATATGTACGTCGTATAGCGGGCACAGAGCAAGCCGCGTGACCGTCGGCTAAATCGATCGGGAAGACACAAAAAAACTTAACGGCTCTCCAGTGATTTGTTACTCGAAGACCCTACGAAACTAGGCCATATCGCTTCAAGTACGAAGATCGAACGATCTCGAGTGCGATTTACAGGTTTCACTGATAGTTTCTTATTTGTAGGAAAGAACGCGACAAAATGGAACAGTGGGGTAAAACGGGACAGTGCGCCAAGAGCCAATTTTCCAATAATGTTTCGATGCCCCATTTCACCCCATCGATACATCCAGATGTTCTGACCCGTTTTGCCCCAATGTCCCATTTTTCCCGACTCTTCCCTACTTAATGTTTAAACATTTTTTTTGTACTTTCTAGTCCAGAGCCTCGCGGCCGTAGAAGAAACCGCTTGACCGTCGTCCGAATCGATCCGGGAGACAGCGAAACTCAATGTCTCTCCAGTGATTTGTTACTCGACGACTCTACGAAACTAAGCAATATCGCTTCGAGTACGAAGATCAAACAATCCGAGTCCGATTCACGGCTTCTACTGATTATTTCTTATTTCTCCTTATTTTATTTTTTATTTAATTACAATTTTTTGGTTTCAATTCCACTCGAATAATGTAATTTTTTTTTTTAATTTAATTAATATTTTTGTACTTTCTAGTCCAGAGTCTCGCGGCCGTAGAACACACCGCTTGACCGTCGTCCGAATCGATCCGGGAGACAGCGAAACTCAATGTCTCTCCAGTGATTTGTTACTCGACGACTCTACGAAACTAGGCAATATCGCTTCGAGTCCGAAGATCAAACAATCCGAGTGCGATTCACGGCTTCCACTGATCATTTCTTATTTCTCGTTATTGTTTTTTTTTTATTTTTTTTTATTTAATTACAATTTTTTTGTTGTTTTAATTCCACTCGAATAATGCTTAATTTTTTTTTATTTAATCAATTTTTTTCTACTTTCTAGGCTAGAGTCTCGCGGCCGTAGAACAAACCGCTTGACCGTCGTCCGAATCGATCCGGAAGACACCGAAACTCAATGTCTCTCCAGTGATTTGTTACTCGACGACTCTACGAAACTAGGCAATATCGCTTCGAGTCCGAAGATCAAACAATCCGAGTGCGATTCACGGCTTCCTCTGATCATTTCTTATTTCTCCTTATTGTTTTTTTATTTTATTTTTTATTTAATTACAATTTTTTTTGTTTCAATTCCACTCGAATAATGCTTACATTTTTTTTTTATTTAATCAATTTTTTTGTACTTTCTAGGCCAGAGTCTCGCGGTCGTAGAACAAACCGCTTGACCGTACTGAATCGATCCGGAAGACACCGAAACTCAATGTCTCTCCAGTGATTTGTTACTCGACGACTCTACGAAACTAAGCAATATCGCTTCGAGTACGAAGATCAAACAATCCGAGTCCGATTCACGGCTTCTACTGATTATTTCTTATTTCTCCTTATTTTATTTTTTATTTAATTACAATTTTTTGGTTTCAATTCCACTCGAATAATGTAATTTTTTTTTTTAATTTAATTAATATTCTTGTACTTTCTAGTCCAGAGTCTCGCGGCCGTAGAACACACCGCTTGACCGTCGTCCGAATCGATCCGGGAGACAGCGAAACTCAATGTCTCTCCAGTGATTTGTTACTCGACGACTCTACGAAACTAGGCAATATCGCTTCGAGTCCGAAGATCAAACAATCCGAGTGCCATTCACGGCTTCCTCTGATCATTTCTTATTTCTCCTTATTGTTTTTTTATTTTATTTTTTATTTAATTACAATTTTTTTGTTTCAATTCCACTCGAATAAAGCTTAATTTTTTTATTTATTTAATCAATTTTTTTGTACTTTCTAGGCCAGAGTCTCGCGGCCGTAGAACAAACCGCTTGACCGTCGTCCGAATCGATCCGGGAGACAGCGAAACTCAATGTCTCTCCAGTGATTTGTTACTCGACGACTCTACGAAACTAGGCAATATCGCTTCGAGTACGAAGACCAAACAATCCGAGTCCGATTCACGGCTTCCACTGATCATTTCTTATTTCTCGTTATTGTTTTTTTTTTTATTTTTTTTTATTTAATTACAATTTTTTTTTGTTTTAATTCCACTCGAATAATGCTTAATTTTTTTTTTATTTAATCAATTTTTTTCTACTTTCTAGGCTAGAGTCTCGCGGCCGTAGAACAAACCGCTTGACCGTCGTCCGAATCGATCCGGGAGACAGCGAAACTCAATGTCTCTCCAGTGATTTGTTACTCGACGACTCTACGAAACTAGGCAATATCGCTTCGAGTACGAAGACCAAACAATCCGAGTCCGATTCACGGCTTCCACTGATCATTTCTTATTTCTCGTTATTGTTTTTTTTTAATTTATTTTTTTATTTAATTACAATTTTTTTTTGTTTTAATTCCACTCGAATAAAGCTTAATTTTTTTTTATTTAATCAATTTTTTTGTACTTTCTAGGCCAGAGTCTCGCGGCCGTAGAACAAACCGCTTGACCGTCGTCCGAATCGATCCGGGAGACAGCGAAACTCAATGTCTCTCCAGTGATTTGTTACTCGACGACTCTACGAAACTAGGCAATATCGCTTCGAGTACGAAGATCAAACAATCCGAGTCCGATTCACGGCTTCCACTGATCATTTCTTATTTCTCATTATTGGTTTTTTATTTTATTTTTTATTTAATTACAATTTTTTGGTTTCAATTCCACCCGAATAATGTTATTTTTTTTAAATTTAATTAATATTTTTGTACTTTCTTTTCAGAGTCTCGCGGTCGTAGAACAAACCGCTTGACCGTACTGAATCGATCCGGAAGACACCGAAACTCAATGTCTCTCCAGTGATTTGTTACTCGACGACTCTACGAAACTAGGCAATATCGCTTCGAGTACGAAGATCAAACAATCCGAGTCCGATTCACGGCTTCTACTGATTATTTCTTATTTCTCCTTATTTTATTTTTTATTTAATTACAATTTTTTGGTTTCAATTCCACTCGAATAATGTAATTTTCTTTAAATTTAATTAATATTTTTGTACTTTCTAGTCCAGAGTCTCGCGACCGTAGAACAAACCGCTTGACCGTCGTCCGAATCGATCTGGAAGACACCGAAACTCAATGTCTCTCCAGTGATTTGTTACTCGACGACTCTACGAAACTAGGCAATATCGCTTCGAGTCCGAAGATCAAACAATCCGAGTCCGATTCACGGCTTCTACTGATTATTTCTTAGTTCTCCTTATTTTATTTTTTATTTAATTACAATTTTTTGGTTTCAATTCCACTCGAATAATGTAATTTTCTTTAAATTTAATTAATATTTTTGTACTTTCTAGTCCAGAGTCTCGCGGCCGTAGAACAAACCGCTTGACCGTCGTCCGAATCGATCTGGAAGACACCGAAACTCAATGTCTCTCCAGTGATTTGTTACTCGACGACTCTACGAAACTAGGCAATATCGCTTCGAGTACGAAGATCAAACAATCCGAGTCCGATTCACGGCTTCCTCTGATCATTTCTTATTTCTCATTATTGGTTTTTTATTTTATTTTTTATTTAATTACTTTTTTTTTGTTGTTTCAATCCCACTCGAATCTATCGAGGTACGTACACGTGCTTTGCACAGCGAATACTCCATTCTGTTTTCCCGACGCTCCCCGGCTCCGTTCCTTTTGAGAAACAGCACTTTCGTTCGAACACGGTGAGCTTCCACGGCAAAGAAAATATAAGTAGATCAGAGGCAGAAATTCTCGATGGAAAGTTGCCGTTACGGGGCGGCGAAGAGAAAGAGAGAGAGAGCGGGGAAACTCGCGGGTGGAATATTAGAATGATACTGGAAATTGTACTCCGGGAAGCGATGTAAGCGAAGTGAAGGGGTAATACGGGAGATAGCGAGTTCGCGATAAAGGAAAAGTTGGAAGAGTTAACGCTCGCGCAGCGCAACGCAAGGGAGCCCCGAGGTGGAATTTCGAATGCGGTTATAATAATCAGGAGGATGCGGCCGACTTAACTGGGACATTCCCGAGTACCCGTGATTCGTATTTAATCGAACTTCGATAAAACTCTTTTTCGCTACGAAGTTTTGTACTTTACGTTCCAATTATTGCTAGTCGGTCATTGAATTACCCGGGATATCCCTCGAGAATAATCATCTCGGCTATCCTGTATTCCCATCGTCTCGCAATGGTTATTGTTCGCGGCATCGTCTCGCCCGGAGTTTCCGGTTCGTTAATAAAAAGCGCTCGGAAAGCGAGTTTACCATCCTCTCCGAGATCGCCTTCGCCTCGGCGAGGTCCCGAAGAAAGACGGTGCGAGCCCGCGGCGCAAGATGGCGACAGATGTGCCGTAGAGTGTGCAGTGTTGTTTTTTTTTTTTTTTTTTTTTATTTACATACTGATCGGGCGGAAATATTGGTGAATGAACATAGCAATTTTTTTTTACGGCTTATTTGTACCGGGGGGTAAAAATTGGGAGCGCAATGACTGACGCTCGAGCGGTTTAACGCAATTCGTTGATCGCGCATGCTGTCGGTATTTTGCGACGGAGAATCTTTCCCAAAAAATTAGACGCCAATTTTTATTCGGGAATCAGGCGAAGAAAAATAGCAATTTTTGCTATTTTTGCGGCCTATTCGCGCCGAAGGCAAAAATCGGGAGCGAGGTAACTCTATATATTTTGCAAGGGAGTACCTTCCCCAAAAAAAAAAAAATAGATGCCAATTTTCATTCGGGAATTTGGCGAAAATATTAGCGAATAAAAATAGAATTTTTTTTTCTGCGGCTTATCCGCACCGGAGGCAAAAAATTGTGAGCGCGATGACTGATGCGCGAACCGTTCATCGCGGATGCTGTCGATATTTTGCAACAGAGAATCTTTCCTAAAAAAATTAGACGTCAATTTTCATTCGGGAATCAGGCGAAGAAAAATAGCAATTTTTGTTATTTTTGCGGCCTATTCGCGCCGGAGGCAAAAATCGGGAGCGAGGTAACTCTATATATTTTGCGAGGGAGTATCTTCCCAAAAAAAAAAAAAAATAGATACCAATTTTCATTCGGGAATTTCACCAAAATATTAGCGAATAAAAATAGAATTTTTTTTCTGCGGCTTATCCGCACCGGAGGCAAAAAATCGTGAGCGCGATGACTGATGCGCGAACCGTTCATCGCGGATGCTGTCGATATTTTGCAACAGAGAATCTTTCCTAAAAAAATTAGACGTCAATTTTCATTCGGGAATCAGGCGAAGAAAAATAGCAATTTTTGTTATTTTTGCGGCCTATTCGCGCCGGAGGCAAAAATCGGGAGCGAGGTAACTCTATATATTTTGCGAGGGAGTACCTTACAAAAAAAAAAAAAAAATCGATACCAATTTTCATTCGGGAATTTGGCGAAAATATTAGCGAATAAAAATTGAATTTTTTTTTCTGCGGCTTATCCGCACCGGAGGCAAAAAATTGTGAGCGCGATGACTGATGCGCGAACCGTTCATCGCGGATGCTGTCGATATTTTGCAACGGAGAACCTACCCTAAAAAAATAGATACCAATTTTCCTTCGGCAATCAGGCGAATATATTAGCGTATAAAAATATCAATTTTTTTTTCTGCGACTTATCCGCATCGGAGGCGAAAAATTGTGAGCGCGGCTCATGCGCGAACCGTTGATCGTGGATGCTGTCGATATTTTGCACCGGAAAAACTTCTCCGTACCGTCGACTCTGTACTGTTCTTTTAGCAAAAAATTAGATGCCATTTTCATTCGGGAATCAGGCGGGAACGTTAGCGAATAAAAATAGCAATTTTTTTTTTTTCTGCGGCTTATCCGCACCGGAGGCAAAAAATTGTGAGCGCGATGACTGATGCGCGAACCGTTCATCGCGGATGCTGTCGATATTTTGCAACGGAGAACCTTTCCCGTATAAATATTTATCATATTTTCGATAGCAAATGACGGGCGCGTGTATCGAAGATTGCTTTCGAGGCAAATTTTAACGACGCGTCCATCAGGATCGCGAACGCCGGATAAGTAGGTGTCGCGTTCGATGTCGCTGCCGCTGAGTGGCGGAGTGCCGAGCGAAACACCCATCGCCCAATCCGATATCTAATGGAGAAAGCCGTGACATAAATTTGTATTTTTTTTTTTTAACCTTTTTTTCCGTCGAAACAATAAACAACGAAAAATATTCAGGGTCGAGAATTCCTCGAGCCCTTTCGAACCGCACGATACATTCGGCTCGAACGAAAGGGCTGCCGTATCGTCAGGGCAAAATTCGCATTGTTGTTCGGCAACGGGCACTCCCGTTTGCCTGCACTCGAGAAAGTCTTTTCCATTGTCTCAAGGATTCTTGGCAGACGTGCTGAGCTCCATAATGAGACTTGTCAATGTCTCGAGAGAGGATTCCTTCGAGGATTCCCTTTTTTCGCGGTAGCGATCGTCGCCGTCCACGGGCGGATTTCTCTTTCCGTGCTCGACTGTCTAATGGCTCGACAGGCATGCTCGGAATACAGATGCAGATGGAAAATCTCCATATTTTCATCCCAGTCACCGACACCTCGAGAGGCGGCAGGCAACGCTCCCCGGGCCGGTGCGAAGACGAAGAAATGCACCGCAACAGCCCGAGTCTTCGCAATGGGAGTCTTCAATTTTTACTCCCGACTGCCCGCTAGGGCGAAAAGATGGGAGTTATGCGTTTCACTGCGATCCACCGGCTCGGCACTTTTCGCCTATAAACGTCGGAACGGCAAAAAATTACTTAACAGATTTTGGTATACTAAAACTTTGTAGTCTGATCTATGTTTGTGACAATACATTTGTGAGCGGAGGTAGGAACTGAAGGTAATATACCGTAATTGGAGAAATTCGGTTAAAAGTTCGCGGTGACATATCGAAAAATCACGCCGGCGATCGGCACTGCTACGTACAATGGCAAATGATGCCGCATACTTCACGCTGCTGCCGAGATAGTGCCGAGTTTCCAATGCCACATTCCAGAAGCCCGGAATTGTTATTTATTTATAATCGTAACGTTTTTTATTCGCGGTTTTTTTTTACGTTATCGGTGTTTATTATTCTTCATTTTTTATTCAACCGACGATTTTTATGAAATGTCTCTTCGCGATGCTCGGCGGACGGTTAGACCGGAAAGGCGATGCTTTGCGAACAAAACTGGACCGGCGGCGCGGCGGATTCGTTACGCCGGTTAATGATAAGAGCTCGAAAAACGCGTCCCGGGTAAAGCCGGGGTGAGAATCAATAAACGGTATAGCACGGTCGAAGGTGGGTATCCTTGGCAATTTAAAAGATTGCCGAATCAGCTCACGTATAGCGAATAAAAATGAAATTGTAACTGGGCCAACGAGGAAACCGTACGCGCGCGCGCGCGCGCTCGGTGCGCGAGGCCGGGAGGATAAAATATTTTTCTGATAAGAAGCACGAGAGACTTTATGAAGTTGTGCAATATAAATGGCTGCGTTGTGCGGTTTATTAATGGGCTACGTGACTCGTGTCGCAAGACCTGTTAAAGGCCCTTCGGCACGATAGATGACAAAAAAAAGGAAGGAGAGTTGATGGAAATAATGACTAATGCGTTGCCGCAAATGAGAATCGCGCGTTCATTTATTTTCATGCTTCCGCGCGCGTTGTTATCGTCCGGAGGTTTCCGTCTCAGGTAGCGCCGCGAGGGGTTTAATCTTTGACAAAAAAAAAAAAGTGAAAATTAAGATTTTGGCAAAGATACCTCGTATAGTCTAGTTTTGTGTACAAAGATTCTATGAAGAATCATTTTTCGGTGATTATTTGGCTTGCTCGTGGAGGAAGCTTTGAAGGTAAAAAAAATAATCGAGTTTGAAAAATATGGCTGTTTGGAAAATCCAAAAAATCACTAATTTTTTCAAAATTCATCTACCAAGATTCTCTATGAAAATTGTAGTTATTCGTCGTTTCGGGGCCACGTCCGATGTATTTTTTCCCATTTATCACGAATCTACCGCTTATTTCACTCTTAACTCAATATTCGATACGGAAATTCGCGTCAGAACGAAAATACTAATTTTTCATAAAATTCAAAAAATTCAAAATCTCATAAAATTTAAACGTTTCGATCGATCCTCTCCAAATGAAATAGGGTAAAAGTGGGGAATATGGCCCGGTCCACCTATCATTGATTTACGTGTTAATCGAGGTGGGCCATATTCACCACTTTTACCCTAGGGATCAACGGTTGAGCTCAACATTTTTAAAAGCTAGCGTGCGCACAGACTTTTTTAGCAATGTTCAAAACCGCGTGAAATGTTTATGACTGAACGCTTTTCGCTAACAATTTAATCAAATATTGAGGATTGATCCCTCCACATACCTTGAACATTTCAGCTTCATAGCTCAAGCCGTTCTCAAATTATAAGAGTTTAAATTTTTCGGAGCTGAGACACGCAGACACACACACTGTAAAAATAAATTGTAAATTTAATGTACCGGAACTTGAAATTTGCTTACATCACTCACATTAATTGAAGATTGATGTACTTTTTCATAAAATTTAAATACGACATATTAAAATTACAAATCTTTTGCCCGAAGTTTTCAAAAATGTTAATGAAAAATAAAAATGTTTATTGCAAAATTGCAACGCACATGTGTTTGAAATTGCGGAAACAGTTATGTAAAAAAAGCTTCCAATACCGTTAATTAATTTTAAAACAAAAGTTTTTTACAGTGCACACACACACATCCAGACATTTTTCCTAAATACGATTTTCCGATGTTTTGGAACATTTCGAACACGTTTTCATTAAAATCTCGGAAAAACTTTTTCATGAAAATAAAGCTTTTTCAACCAAAAAAAAAAAAAGCGAACTCGAGAGTCTCCGAGAATCCAGCGATGTGCCGCAGCTGTCGACCATGCGTTCGGGGCCAGATAATTTTTATTAAATAACTGGAAACTCGCTGGGGGTTGCTCGAATTCGCGGGGCTCCACCCGAGAGCGAACCGACGATGTAATGCTGCAAATTAGAAAGTCAAACGAAGCCTAAACGTTATATAGGACGCCAGCGCGGGCGACGGACTAACGGCGGAGTCGTTGTGTATCCGGCAGCACATGTGTACATTCGAGTTTGACGAGTGCAATTATACACGAGCCGTGCGAGGTACCGAGGAATTTTGCCGTCCACCTCCGCGGTGATGAGGATACTCTCGGAGGCGTGCCGTTGGCACAGCCGTGCCGGGTAGACTAAACTAATAAAACGACCCGACGGGTATGACACCTGCAAATCGGTGGGGTTGTTCTGTAACGCGTCTCGTTCTCTCGCGTGCTCGTCGCTCGAAAAATATTAATTATACAAATGGCATGTACACACCCGCTGCCTCGGCCAGATTTTAAAAAGCAACACGTTAATTAATGCCTTAAAGGGTCAAAGAGTTAATTAACCCTTTGACTCCTGCCAGGCACAGCGCACTTTTCTTCACTGCGTCGGTAAACGAGTTCCATCGGATGTTTCATTTCGGAGCAAGCTCCCGTTGCTACGGTAAGGCGTGCGGGAAATAGGAAGGATTGCGTAAGAAAATAAATAAATAAATAAATAAATAAATAAATTGAAGATAAAAAAAGCGCTAACAAGAATCCAGGGCGTATCGACAATAAAATAATAAGAAAGTAATTTGTATCGAGCTAGCTTCCTCGACTCTGCAGAGATTGCCACGGAATCGTAGTGGTCAACAGGCGGCTCCGATAATGTACCTGGCCGGAACGGATTTTCCGTACCTCGGTCACGTTCGCTTTTAACGTGCGAAATCTGTTAATTCGTCGGAGCCATAAAGATAGGCGGCCGCCCCGGGAAAACGGAGGTCGGGGCTACTCTTCCATACATCTTCCCCGACTTCGCGCGTTCTCGGTCACACACACGGAAGCTCGTTGCGAGCTGGACGGAACATTAGTTATTTTTATTTTCAACTATGTTGCCCCGAAGTTACCATTTTATTTTTTTTTTATTTTTTTTTTTAGAGGCAACCGAAAAGGTCACGCCCGAACAAAAGTTTGATCGACCGAGGTAATTCCGATCGGCGATATCCGTACTTCACGTGTTCTCGGTTACACACGAAAGCCCGTGGCAAGCTGGGCGGAAAATTAGTTATTTTTATTTCTAACACTGTAGCTACGAAGTTACAATTCTTTCTCTTTTTTTCGAGGCAACCCGAAAGCTTCCACGCCCGAACAAACATTTGATCGACCGATGTAATATCGCGATATTAAATTTCGATCGACGATATCGGTACTTGATGTGTTCTCGGTTGCACACAAGAAAGCTCGTGGCGAGCTGGCCGGGAGATTAGTTATTTTTATTTTTAACATTGTAGCTATGAAGTCATACATGTTTTTTCTTTTTCGAAGCAACCTGGAAGCCTATGTAATTCCGCGATATTGAATTCTGATCGGAGATATTCGTACTTCATGTGTTTTCGGTTACAGACACGAAAGTTCGTGGCGAGCTAGACAGATTAGTTATTTTTTTGCTTTTTTTTCAACATTATAGCAACGAAGTTTTATTTTTTTTCGATGTAACCCGGAAGGTTGCGCCGGAACTTAAAATTTGATCGACCGATGTAATTCCGCGATATTTTACTATTTTGTACTCGAACTTGTCTTCGCCTTCCCTTTTTTTTATTTCGTAATACACAGGCAAGACCATTTACATGAAAATTATTGAATACAGAGAAACTAAAAATTACACTAAAAAGAAATTATAAAAACTAATAACATAGTATATCGAAACCAGGCGGAAAAAATGATAAATAAACTAAGAAGAAAAATAACATAGTAAATGTAGAGAATTACAAAACCCAAGCAAAACGGTGAATTAGCACTATGTATCGTATATCTGTATTGCTTGGTCCTTAGCGGATTTATCACAGGACAGAATGAATTATCTATCTATCCGTATTGACTTCCGATTGGCGATATCCGCAACTTCACGTGTTCTCTTTTATATGAACGAAAGCTCGTGGCGAGCTGGACTGAAGATTAGTTATTTTTATTTTCGACATCGTAGCTACGAAGTTGTCAACCTTTTTCGCAGCAACCCGCAAGGTTACGCCGGAACTGAAGAGTCGATCGACCGATGTAATTCCGATCGGCGCTATCCGTACTTCACTTTTCTCGGTTACACACACGAAAGCTCGTGCGAGCTGGACGGAAGATCAGTTATTTTTATTTTTAACACTTTAGCTACAAAGTTACAATTTTTTTTTTTCAAGGCATCCGGGAAAGTTACGACGGAACGGAAAGTTTGATCGACCGATGTAATTCCGCGATATCGAGTTTCGTTCGGCTGTATCCGTGCTTCTCTTGTTCTCGGTTACACACACGAAAGCTTGTGGCAAGTTGAACGGAAGATCAGTTATTGAAGTGAACTTTTTTATTTTCAACACTCTAGCTCCGAAGTTACAATTTTTTTTTTCGACGCACCCCGGAAGGTCACGCCAAAACAAAAAATGTGATCGACCGATGTAGTTCCGCGACATTGAATTCCGATCGGCGATATCCCGTACAGTGCGCTCGAAAGGATTACAATGGGTTATTACTCGACGGCGATGCACAGTAGTTGAACGTGAAGGACCGCCCGATTTCCCGGAGGATGAACGATCCTCGACGTGCAGCCGTGCGTTATCTGTCATCAACGAGCAGGGCGAACACTTGGACATGCGGTGGTCGTTAAAATGCCACGTTCATCTATAGAACGTATATCACTGTGCTTATAACTATGCCCCGCGTAAGCGCGTCAATGCGATCGGTTCCGCGTGCCCATGCACCTACCCTATTTGTACATACACATACACATATACATACACATATACATACACATATACATACACATATACATACACATATACATACACATATACATATACATGGATATATACATATACATGGATATATACATATACATGGATATATACATATACATGGATATATACATATACATGGATATATACATATACATGGATATATACATATACATGGATATATACATATATGTATGTTGAAATATATACATAATAACCACACGCTTTCGTATAAAGCACTACGTCAGGTATACGGCGCTATAACGAAAGTTCCGGTGAGAATTTACTCGGTGCGGGCACGAGGCCGGATAAACACGTCGTATAAGTTCGGTATCTCTTTGAATTTATGGTGTTCCTCGTTATTTTAGCCCGGGCAAATGGCAAGAGACCGCGGACCGGAGGGGGGAGTTGTGTCTGCGTACACATCCTCCCCCTCGCCCCTCTTATTCGCCTCTGACTCTTTTTTTCCTCCTCCTCCACCACTCTACCCTTGCTTTATGTTTTTGTGTTTTTGCGGTGAGGTAACAGTGTCTCGCGGAGGGCCCCGGGCTGAATCCCATTATCGTGAGATACGCGCCCACGCACGAGATATCTTTCTCTCTTACCTTCTTCTCGGAGGAATATATGTGCCAGGGATGCGGAGCAGCCTCGGCTCTCGCATTTCTTCCCCGGCGCATCGCCAGACCGGCTCGCGGAGTTTCCGTCGCTTACTCTCTTACTTTGCTTGGAACTTCTCGCGGAAGTGCCTCGCCGGGGAGCGCCCGCCCTGTTGCCCTATGTATCAAAACCACCGAAGGCGAATTTTATCGTCTCTTACGATAAATTATATTTTTTCTATTTTTTTTTCTTTTTTTTTCCTCTTCTGGGGCGGTAGCTGCGTCGCCTTCGACGGGGAGGAAGAGGCGAGCCGACTCGCCGTTACATCGTCGGGTCGAAGTCGGGTCGACTTTGCGAAAAGCAACGTCCTTTACCCAGATACTTCCCTACAAAGATATATATACATATACGGGGCATTCCACGTTTTGACGTGGAAAGTTATGGCCGATCATGAAAAAAAAAAAATTTAATAGCGGCATAAAAAAAATGAAAAATTTGCGAAAAAATAGTAAATATTGAAAATCACATTTTAGCACATGTCCGTCACCTCCGCCGATTTTGTTCATTTTTTTAGGATGATGTTGTTACCGACCCATAAGGGTCTCGGCATTTTTTTCCGATTTTTTTACCACCAGTGAAGTTTTTAAAACCTCGAAAAACCGATTACAATTTTTTTTAATCTGAAAAAATTCTCACTGATTCTATGATTTAAAATATGATTTTTAACCACCATACGATAATGGGATCGCAATATTTATTATTTCTTCGCAAGTTTTTCGTTTCTTTCATGTCGCAATCGAAATTTTTATTTTCTTAATCGACCATAACTTTCTCAAATATCAATGGATTTCAATTTTTCTGAAGTTCACAAAAATACCAGAAGGCCCGACTAAGATTGATATCAAAAAATAAAGAAAAAATAGTAAGTATTGATATCCCATTATCGTGTGGTGTTTAAAAATCATGCTTGAAAGCCCAGAATCAGTGTGAAATTTTCCAGAATTTTTAAAACGGCCTTTTCGGAATTGGTTTTTCGAGGATTAAAAAATTTCACTGAAGGTGTACAAAAATCTGTAAAAAAAAAAAAAACTCTAAGACCCTTGAATAGCTAAGAACAACATAATAAAAAAAAGAATAAAATCGACGGGCGTGAGGGACATGTGCCGCCGTTTTGACACGGAACGCCCCATACATATACAGCACAGGGATGTTCGTCGTCGTCTCGAGTCTCGTTTCGGAGTCGCGCCGCGTTGCTAGATCGTATCGGCTTCTTATCTCGCGCGGCGATGAAAATTCCGTCGGGTGTCGCGCGAACCCGCCGCGGTTATGCGCTCTCCCGATCCTCGCCCCGTCCTCTCTCGTCCCATACCTTTTTTTTCGCGGGGCGTCTTCATCCCTCTCGTTCCTCGGCGCGATACGCGGAAAAATAAAGTGTGCATAGACACACAACGGCGGTCGTGCGCGCCGCGGAGATTCCGCTCCGGTACACTTCGCACCGCGGGATGATAAGCGGGACCGCAAACAACCGCGAAACCCCGGGGAAAAAAAGGTCGACAAGTGCGCGCACACGGGACGACAGTGCCCCATCGCAGCCGAGAAATGAAGATGCGGACCGCTCTCTCTCTCGTCTTTTGATGTTGCGGTTGAATTTATAAATTTTCCTTTTTTTTTTTTTAGTAAAACAAAAAGCTGAATAAAATCCCGACGAAGGATGTGTCTCCGCTTTCGTGTGGCTTTCGTGTGGCTTTCATGTTCTCCTTAATATACTGATCTCGCCACGGTGAAATCTGCTCTTTCGTCGCTGCATTTATAAAGCAAATTCGCGTGCGGTGAGGCGGGCCGGAGGGGAGTAGATAGGAGGATGGCAGGATGGGAGTGAGATTAGTTTTTATACGGCGTGTTTCTTTTTTCGCGAGCCCCGCGACGCTGTTCCTTTGAGAGCGAGGGATATTCTTGGTGAAAAAAAAAAAAAAATATTTTGGCCGGGGCGAATATTCATGGATCTTCTCTCTTTGGCCGTCGCGCTATCTTTATTCCGTAAATGCCTTCTCATCTCTCGTGTACGGTAGACGTTAGGGACATAGCGCGCGCTGGTTCGCGTTAGTGTATCGTATATCTCATTTTTATCACCCGGTCGTCTAGGGCAGTAAAGATAGCGCGTAATATAGTGTCCCGGCGTGCCGTGCGAGCGCGCCTCCTCATAATTGTATGCTCTCACTACGAATTCCATTGCGCTAGACCGTTGGATCTCCTTCTACCGCTCTACGGCTCTGCCTCTTTCGCTCTCCGCGTCATATTCTTTGCAGGCGATGCGAATTGTACCGGAGCAACAGGACGAGCCGGCGCGCACCGGGGCGCCGCGAACTTTCATCAGGTTTGAATAATGTCTGGCATTGTCGGGACTACCAGCGGAGCATCCGACGAGTGTACCGCATTTCTCGTCGGATAGTGCACACAGACAGTCACCATCTTATTTATATTCCCATCAAGAAATAGATGCGACGCCCCCCGCCCACCACTCGCGCACCTTTCCCCTCCCGCGACTACCGGTGGAATCATCGCCCGACAATATTTACGCGGGGAATCGAGTCGTCGCTGAATTATGCGGAGGAGCGAGCAGCGGGAGAGTCAATGAGGGCGCGATGCCGTTTCCCGGTACAAATCGATTTCAATTCACCGTCAAAGGCTACTCTTTACTGCTTCTTCGAGTGGTTACTGTGGCGAAGGTTCTAATTAACTATCGTGAAATTACACTGTACATTTTTTTTTTTTAAATTAATGAACAGTATTGGAAGCTTTTTTACGTAAGCGGTTTCTGAAATTTCGAACACATGGGCATCGCTATTTTACAGTAAAATTTGTATTTTTCATGAACTTTTTTGTAAATTTCAAGCAAAAGATTTGTAATTTTAACATCTGGTATTTTATTTTACAAGCAAAGCACATTCATGTTTAATTAATATGAGTAATATTAGCAAATTTCAAGTTCCAGTACATTAAATTTACTATTTATTTTTATAGTGTACATTTTTAAAATTATTATAATATGCTACGCTTGAAGCTACGAAATCTTGGGAATTTAATATAATTTTTTTCTATTTCCAAGTTATATTTTTCTATACGATTGTACGTGGAAGTATTAATTTTATGTGAAGATTTATGAAACATGTTCCTTGTTATGATTGCAATACTACTTATAAATATGTCCAAGGGCAGTGCTCGTAAATAAATTAAATAAATAATAATGGTGGAGGGTTTGTTTTTCCATTTCTAGAAATCGGACGATCTTTGGGATTTTTGAATAGTTATATCTCGGCTCCCTGATGGAATTTCGTCGGATCCAAGATGTCTATCGTGTTCTGTGGAAAAAAATAAAATATCGTGTGGGTTATTTTTCGGAGTGAGATCTATTTCATCTCGCGGCGATAACCAGTAACGCAAGGATGGTTGACTCTCCTCTTCGCCATTTCCGAGAAACAAATCGATTTCTATTCATCACCAAACTTTACGCTTTAGTACTTCTAGTCGTAACTGTGGCGAAAGTTTTAATTAGCTGTCGTGAAATTACAATAAAAAATAATAATAGTACTAATGAATAATGGGAGAACTGCTCGTATTTCCATTTCAGGAAATGTGACGATTTTTGGGATTTTTTTAACAGCGATATCACGGCTTCCTAATGGAATTTCATCAGATTTGAGATGTTCGTCAAATCCAAAATGTCTGTCGAGGAACCCAAGGATGATTGACTTTCTTCTCACAAATCGATTTTAATTCGCCATCAGAGGCTACTTTACTACGGCTTTTACTGGCAACTGTGGTGACAGTTTTAATTAGCTATCGCGAAATTACATGAAAAAATAACAATAATAAATAATGGTAGAAGGGATCGTTTTTCCATTTCTGGAAATGTGGACTATCTTTGGGATTTTTCAACCGCGACATTTTGGCTCTTTGATGGAATTTCGTCAGATCCAAGATTTCTATCGTGTTCTACGGAAAAACATCCATGGTACATATATATAGGGCATATCTCGGGGTTAGATCTTTGTCATCCCGCGGCGATAGTGATTGACGGAAGGACGGCTGAATCTCCTCTTTATAGTTGCCATTTCGGGGACACAAATCGCTTTCTATTCGCCATCAAACGCGAGTCTTTAATACTTCTCCTAGCCATAATTGTAGTGAAGGTTTTAATTAGTTACTGTGAAATAAAATAATAATAATAATAATAATAATAATAAAAGGGCTCGTTTTTCCATTCCTGTAAATGGGACCATTTTTTAATTTTTTAACAGCAATATCCCGGCTCCCTGATGGAATTTCGTCAGATCCAAGATGTCTATCGTGTTCTACAGAAAAAAAATACATGGAACTGGCTATTTCTCGGCGTTACATCTATTTCATCTCGCGACGATAACGAGTGACACAACGATGATTGACTCTCCTCTTTATAGCCGCAAACTTTTCGTTTCCAGACGGCTTTTCATCGTTGCCATTTTCCTCGTACGGCTCCGTCGAAGCGTGAAACCGTAGCGTCGGTGTGGCAGCAAATGGAGAAGAAGGGCGCCCCGAGTGATAGTTACCCTCCTTCCCTGGTAGCGAAAATATGGCATTGGCCAGTCGTACATCTCCGGTCAGAAGAATACGTGTGTAATATGTTACGGCCGCGAACAATGGATTCTATTGCACGAGGATTTCTTCCCTGGAACTAAACCAAGTTCTTCGTCGGAGCGTCAGATCCGAAGAGCCCTCGAGTGGTGCCAATATCGTTCCAGCGGATTATTTCTCACTCCCCGCGCGCGAGCCCGAATGGCTTCCGCCAACGGTGCCGATACAACGCCGGCCCGAGCCTCCGCGAATTTCGCGGGGCCGAATATCGCGCGATTCCTTATCGGCTGAGAGAAATCGGAAGAAGGGTGCTCGCGTAACTTCCCGAGGCGCGCACATCTGGAAACTGAATGTGCGCGCCTCGGGAAGTTGCGTCGCGCCAATCTACGTCAAAACGCTATGCCTGCGTCGACGTCCTCGACTGCCGTTTCTGGTCCCCGACGACTATCGCCGTAGCACATCGCATACAGTGAAACACACCCTGTATAGTTATAGTCACGCACGCGGAGCCTTAAATTTCGTGATAAACCGGGGAAGGACTCGGAGCACGCGTTCTTATCGGATCCTCTTTTCCTGCCCGTTTTTGTAGACTGCTTCGTGGGGTTCCCCGGAATGTCGCTGTCACCGTAAAAAAAAATTGTAAATTTCATGTACCGGACTGGAAGTTTTTATGCAAAAACTGGTACATTGAATTTAATGTACAATCTAGATGAAAAATTAATATACTTTTTTATTGAAATTAAAGTAAATTATTAAAATTAAAGTAAGTTATTAAAATTGAAGTAAATGATTAAAATTAATGTAAATTATTAAAATTAATGTAAATTATTAAAATTAAAGTAAATTATTAAAATTAATGCAAACTACAAAAATTAAAGTAAATTATTGAAATTAAACCTATAGCAGTGGATGCGCGGTTGGCGCACGGCTCCGGTGGTCACCCAAGTCAAGCAGATTCATTCCCGGTCACTACTTGGATGGGTGACCGCTGAGCGGAAGGCGATTTCTTTAAAAACTTTGGTGTTTCTGCACTTTACTGAAGTGCAAAAATTACCGGAGGATCAGTAGAATACAGCCGTCTGTACCGGCATGGGTTTTTCGTAGTTTCGCCGTCTTCCCCACTATCAACAAAATTTGTAAATTTAATGCACCGAACTGGAAGTTTTTATGCAAAAACTAGTGCATTAAATTTAATATACAATTTTGATGAAAAATGAATGGGCTTTTACAGTGAAACTAAAGTACATTATTGGATTTAAGTACTTTTATACTAAAATTAAAGTAATTTATTGAAATGAAAATACTTTTATAGTAGAATTAAAGCAAATGGTTGAAAATGAAGTATTCCAACGTTTTTGATACACTAAACATTAATTTTTCATCAAAACTCGACATGAAATTTAATATACCAGTGTCAGCATGAAAACTTCCAGTACGGCGCATTAAATCTCATACTATTTTTTTTTTTTTTTTACAGTGCACGCCATCCGCAAAGTCTAGCCACTCCGGTCACGATACGGAGAGGCCGATGGCCGAGGCGAAGATTTTCGGCGTGCAACTCAAGGATATCTACGACAACGAGAAAACAAGGGAATACGCGATTAGCAAGCGCGTGCGTTGGGCGACCGAAGAGAAAGCTCCGGTTAAAAAGGAGGTAAGCTACCGGTCTACGTACGGAACGACATTAACGAGGCTTCGAATTGCGAATGCAGGGTGTACGACTGGGTAGTGGCCGGGCGCTCTGCGCGAGCTTCGTTCGAAGGAGCCTTTGAATTTTCGAGGGTAAGCACGCGCCGCGCGCTATTTCAGGAATGGCTCGCGTTGCTTCGTGTTGAATAAACCATCAGGAACTAACCAAGCTGATGTACACGCGGGCGAAGCCGGAGACGAGACCGGCTCTCGTTTCCTACCCCCTTGACTCTCACCCTCCCTCCGTGTCTCCTCCCTTGCGTACGATTCGACCGGAATCTTCGAGAAAAAAAAAAAAAAAAAAAATGCCAGTCCGCAACCCTCTGTACCGTCATTCTTTTACCCCCCTCGGTTCTCATTTCTCCAGTGACTATGCATATACGCCGGTGATGTATGTATCTGCAATTACCGTGGCTCCGATCCAAGGGCAACGAAATTCGCGCGAGCGGGCTTCGTTAGCATAAAGAGTCGGCTTCGGGCGCGGTTCGATAAATCGATTGGTGTGCCTCGCCCTCTGTCTGATACATTTTTCACACATCGCCGGCTGTTGCTCCGAACGGTGTGTGCGTCGACGCCGCGGGACCCTTTGCCCTCGCTGTCCCCGCGCTCTCTTCCATTATAGCGTCGACCTACCATAATTAAATTTAATCAGTCATCGTTGAAAGAACAGGACGGCCCCGAGGTTGGCGCAGCGCGTGAGTTATTTCGAGAGAGCCACGCTGTGCGGTGGAGGGTTTTTGCCTATAATTCGTATCGGCATTATCCAGAATCGCCGTTGGTTCGCGAAAGAGCGGAGAGTCACATTTTCTCGACGGATAATGCGCGAGATAACGCGCGGTAACGATAGGCGATTACTGTGTGTGTCTCCGGAAGCTGCGGAGCGACGAAACGGGAATGTGCTGCGGGTGTCCCGACGATAGATTGAGCTAAAGGTACCGCGCTAAGAAAAAGGATAGCAGTTTCCACTATAACGAATCGTTCCCAGGGGGAACGTCTATATAGATACACGGAGAGAAAAAGATGGTAATATCATCGAAAATAGTTTGGGAATAATCTCCAGACGGTATAGGGGAGAGCGGGGCAAAATGGCACACCGGGGCAAAACGGGATAATGAGACTAAACGCAATTTTAGAATAACTTTTGGATGGCGGCGATGGTGGTACGTGGGGCAAAACAGGTTGGAAAATCCGGATGTACAGTTGGGACTAAATGGGACATCCAACAATTATTGGAAAATTGAGTTTTACCATTACTGTCCCGTTTTGCCCCGCTGTGCCATTTTGCCCCGGTCTCCCCTAGCAAACGCGGGACATATCGGAAATCTGGGAAATTTTCCTATACCGTATGGCACAACAAACTAAACCAACGAAACTATTCAGTCGTGTGATGGCGGCCGCCACAGTTGAGCAATCGTTCCCGGACTCTTTGGGTTAAACGGCAATCCGGTTTGGTATTCAATGGGTAACGTATAAGTGTTATACTATACATTGTATAAATATGAACACAATACGTTTCACGGTAAAAAAAAAATAAAAACTGAACTCTTAGTAGTTTATACCGAACTAACTTGGTGCATTTTATAAGCGTTTGGAGAATAATATTAAACACTTGTGGGCGCAAAGTATGGGGATAATTACGATATGGCGTAAAGGGGACAGTGGCCTATGCATAGCAAAATTCGCGATGCGTTTGGTTAAAATCGTAATTTTTCCACTTCATCCTCGAATTGCTATACGAATCTGGAGATTATTACTATACTTTTCTCTCCGTGTAGTTTCCGATAGAATAAATTAATTTGGTTAAATTATACTTATGATTCCAACCATGATTTTTTGTCATTGTCGTAACTGTAAAATAAAGACTTCCCTTTGGGAACTATTTTTTATGGTAAAAAGTCAGTGTTGTTGCTTTTACTATGTAATTTTATCTCAGTGCGATGCGGACGGTTAAGAGGACGGTTGAGAGGATCCGCAGATTACAACAGTTATTATTTGGTCCCGAGTAAATTTTTTTGAGAAAATAATTAAAACCAATGTCAAGCTGATAATTTCTAGTTTGCAAAATACAGCGATTAATTACAAAAAAAAAGTTATTTTTTTAATTACGGAAGAAAATTAGAAGAGAAGGTAAATGTACCAATCTATGGACACGGTTTTTTGGCTCTGCCTTATATTCGGATGGACAGTGTCCGAATGTTTCGGACAATCATTGATTTCGAAAATTGTGATGTACGAACTAAACTAGTTCATATTAATAAAAAAGAATTTCTTTGCCATTTATTGATGAAATCAATGAGAAAAATTATATTAGCGCGAAACAATACTGAAGATAGGCTACGTAAAAAGCTCATGAACCTAACTTCATCGAACTGTTCTATTATTGGGTCGCCTATATAGTGACGCTTGTACCAATTTCCGGACACTATTTATCGTCAGTCTTTTAACAATATGCAACAATAGAAAATAATTTAGGTTTAAAACTTGTTTATCTTTTTTCTCTCCATCAAATAATGTTTGGAGATACGATCACAAGTCTCAAATTGGATTTCTAATACTTAAATTCGGAATAAATCCAATGTGCATACCCTGTAAAAAATGTCTGTTTGAAAATTCATAAATATATATGAAGTTTTATGCATATACGGTATATGAAATTTCATTGGCACGTATGTAAAAATATTGTGTTACCGGTCTATTAAAAACAACATTATTTGTATAATATTTGTAATAATAACATAATTTTCATTTATACGGCTTTCTTAAATTTCAATGCCATTAAGATCAATGCATTTAAGATTAAATTATTAAAATTCAAATACAATGTATATGAATTCTAATTTCATATACCGAGGTTGTATATTTCATATAACTTTGTATTTTAAAAACGTGTTGTAAATTTGATAACATTTTTTATAGTGTACGAGTGTTCGACGATTGGGACGTATCCAAGCATTGGTACTGTTACCGTATCGCCGTTCCCGAGCCTCGAAAGTGGATAGCGTCTCGAGCGCATCGTCGATTAAAAAAAAAAGGTGCTCGAAAGTCTCGCATGCTCTTATGAGAGTGGTGGGATGCGTATGCGCACTCGAGGACGTAATTGCCCGTCGCGCAATTGGCCACCGACACATGAAGGCACAATTGTGTACACACTCGAGAACAATTATGCGATATCGTCGGACGAGTGGTGCATATTGCGTTTCGCGGATGCTGTGAGTGCCTCGTAGCGGGAAGTTGGTCGGCAGAGTTGCGTAAGATTACACAGGGATGCGTTCAAAAGTTGGAACGACTCTGTCTGCGAGATTGCTACGCTTCGGGAATGGGCGGCGGAGAGCGGGCCACTGTTCAGTCGCGATTTGCAGCCGCCCACGCTGTGAGAAGGAAAAAAAAAAACGGCGCAAAGTAATTTGCACGTGGCTTCCTCATTTATTATTTTTTTTTGCGAAAAGCTTTGTCTATGGGAAAGTTCATTGATCAATTTTTCACATCCTCGTAGAGGAAGTTATGCACAAAATTATAATAAATGAGAAAACCATGTGCAAATTACTTTGCACCGTCTTTTTAAATTAATTTAGTTTTTGTAAATTTACTTTACGTATTTTTTACCGACTTTGTTTATTCATTTCACTTTACATTTTTTTATTTGTTTATTTATTTTACTCTTTCTACCGGCAATATCACCGGTGTATGATTTTCGAAAACGCGAAGGATATTTTTGCGATTCACGATATTTCGCGATGATTTTTGAGTCTGTTGTAAAATCCGAAAGAAAAAAATCGATATCTTATAAATTTCATGAAAATCTCGAAAAAAAATGTCATGAAAGCTTCCCCTATGAGGAAGCAAAAGTGAAAAAAAATTTAAGACGCTTCATTACCGCTCGAGACGGTTTCACTTCGTCTCAAGGGGAGGCCTAAACGCGTATGAGTGTGAGAGAGGCAGAGTTAAAATTTTGAATGCAATTCTCTCCGAAGCGATTCTATAAAATCAAAAACCGTTTCGGCTAAAAATAGATTCAGAATATTTGGAGGATTATCTTGATATTTAGCCCCACCTTAAGAACAAACTCGCACGCTGTGCGCCACTCTCCCGTCGGACTTTAGACTTTATATTTTAGGCACTGTCGTTACAAAACACCTGTTAGCCGCGACATCGTCGCTCTTAGGTTAACAGAGAAGTACTCGAATTTTCTGTTGTGTGACTGGCATTCCCATTATTCGAGGAGAGGGAGCTCGTGAATTCGCTCCATAAACGTGCTCTTTGTGCAGACGAATGGAGGTGGCGTATCGAATAACACTCGTCGAGTAAAACCCGCTCTATTAATTCATAAGGATCAACATCCCCTCGCGCGTCCGTGCTCGATGGGGAGGCGTGGCCGATCGGCGTATGTGTAAAAAAAAAAAAAAATCTACGGTTTTTCACGTCGTTTCACGGCTTTAGCGCTATCGCAGTGTCGGTGGAGGAAAGCTCACGGGTGTGTATAGCTGCGGATCGAAGGAAAAGCCCATCCGGTGATGTACAACTTGTGCAGCGGAACAGAAATCGCAAGTACATATATCTTGCTCGGATTCCTTCGCCACCGAGCGGTATAAATTCTTCTCGGTCACGTCCGATATTTCTCGTCCGCTTCTCTGCCCCGACGACGATTTTATCCGGGATGAAAAAAAGCCATCGATGCCGTCGGGGGTCAAGGTTGAGCCGGCGCAAAAAAAAGAAAATCGCTGTGATCAATGGATTCGCCGGATGCCATAAGATCGGCTCAGGGATAGGGAATTTCTGTACGCATGAATATAAAAGATTATTCAAAAACATAGTCGATTCCATGTCAATACGTCACTTCCAGTTTAAAAATGGCATTTTTCGACCGGAAGTGGCTTCATACCGGAAATACGTCACTTCCGGTTTGAAAATCTCATTTTTTCAACCAGAAGTGGCTTCATACCGGAAATACGTCACAGCCGGTCGAAAATCTCACTTTTTCGACCGGAAGTAACGTCATACCGGAAATACGTCACTTTCGGTTTCGAAAATGAGATTTTCAAACCTGAAAATTGGGACGAACAAACGAACAAACAACTTTCCAATATATTGTATAATATTATCGTATTGACCATGAATTGATATTATTATTATTATTATTATTATTATTGTTATTATTATTATTATTATTGTTATTATTATTATTATTATTATTATTATTATTATTATTATTATTATTATTATTATTATTATTATTATTATTATTATTATTATTATTATTATTATTATTATTATTATTATTATTATTATTATTATTATTATTATTATTATTATTATTATTATTATTATTATTATTATTATTATTATTATTATACATTGGAGGGGTAGCGAGATTTCATGGATTAGAAGAAATTTAATACGCGGACAGAATTTCCATACGTTATTTAAAATTTGGCGGTGGGATTTGAAAAGCAAAGCCTATCTCGGTTTGGTCATGGGGATTTGCGTATTTCGAATATTAGTGTCGAAACGTGACGAAGGGCCCGATACAGGATTTAAATCTACGCGTACCCAAGGGGGAGGGGGGGGGGGGTGTGCGTATAAATCCCGCGCCTTCGAACAGTTCGCCACACCCACCATCGTCGAAGCCCGTCGAGATAAAATTGTTTTCGCAGCGGGTTGCCGGTGAATCGAAATACAGTATTGGAAGCCCGATTAACCGAATTAAACGGGGGATGAAATGATTCGGTCGGACGATCTCTCGGTTAGTCGATTGTATCGAATGTACGGTCGGGGGTCCGCGACAGAACCGTCACGGGATACACTACCCATAATCCCGCACACCCTCCAATTTATCGACGGACCACCTCGGTCGCGGACAAAACTTCGATCGGTTTTTCCATCGTACTCGACCAGCGTGCAAGAACAGGCGAACTGAATTACACGGGCGACTTTCTCGACTATCAGCCCGTAACTACCTCGAGAAACAGTTACCGCTTCCGTCTGCAATCGGTCGGAGTAACACACATTTTACAACGGATTCAGTACACTGAGAGAAGGATCTAATAAAAATTACCATGAGTCTGGTAAAAACCGACAGAATCCTGGCAAACATTCGTATTGAACTTAATACATTCTGTCGCAAAATATGGTAATTTTCGCTACATTACCTATATTGCAGATATTACCTGAATACCCCGTAATTTTTTTCTGGAATATAAGTTCTTACTAAAAAATATAGACTGAGAGGAGGAACTGACGGAAATTGCCATAAATCTGGTAAATTTTTTTTACCGATTATAAGTTCTTCGTACGAGTAGCAAATATAGTAATCGGTGGCGTCGCTTTGTTTTAGATTTGTGGGTTTATACCGGCATATTGCGTCGATCAAATTTCTTTTATGTATACATAAATAAAAAAAATGGTATCGACTAAATTCTCAGTTTTTATCCACGAAATTCTTAATTTTATCCGCTGAATTCTTGGCCAGGTACGTACAGATTTTGCCAACCTACCTTCCGGAAAGAATTACGACATGGGTTGGATAAAAACTAGCTATGACCCCTGTAAAAATTTCACATGTCGCTAGTACTGGCACCGGTGAAATTTACCGTATGACGTGGTATTTTTGCCGAGATGAGTCTAGTTTTTGGTAAAATTTATGGTGCGGGGTAACGTGTGTCCGCGCGAACCCCGCGCTAACAAAAATTACGCCCAAAAATATCCTCGTCAGAGATAATTTACGGGGTTCAGAGTAAGCGGCTTCCCATCCGGAGGAGCCACCTCCCTAATCGTGATGTCCTCTGCGCCAGGTTAGTATCAAAGCTCCCCGATCCGTCGCGCTTTTGTGGCCTTTCATCGGCAATACCGCTTGTGAGAAAAACAAAAAAAGGGAAAACAAAAAATGTATCGAAGCATACGCTATCGATGGTTCAGCGAGTAAAGTAAACGGAGACATTCGCGCATGCGCGTGAAGCTGGTGGATTCTGGAGAGACAAAATGCAGTGTACCGAGCAGCAGGAAACTCTCCTGACGCTAGCGTTACCCACCACTACCGGGACAGAGTGATACCGGTGTGAGTATGTCCTAAAGGGATAACTTCTTCAAAGATGCACCACCGGCATCCACAAGACTCAAAGCTGCGTCGTCTGCAGAAGCTCGGAGCCACGAGCAAAGCAAAGCTGCAGGCTTTCCTGCAGGATCGGCGTACGTTTTATCCACATAGACCATTGTCGACGCTACCCTATTGTCCTTTTGTGGATCCCTACGTGCGCCTTTTTCCGATCGTGCCACTCGATAAATTAGGCGGAGACACACGTACGCTCAGAAAAAATTATACAGTAAAAGCAACAATACTGACTTTTCACCATTAAAAATATCTCCCAAGGGGAACGTCTACATTTTGTTGTTATAACAACAAAAAATCATGGTTGTAACCATAGGGTAAGTCGGAGTGATTTTACCATGATTTTTGAATAGATGAAAATTGGAGGTTTAACGTTAAAAAAAAACTTTACATTTTGGTCATAACCAGCTATAGAACCATCGATCTGATGTAATTCACTCAGAACTTTCGAAATTTCCGATGCGTGATTTATTTGCAGCTCTATAAGAAAATATTTGCGAACGACCATACACTGAGAAAAAAAAAATTGTTGGATTAACCAAATTCGCGGTCACCTACGTTCAAAGCTGTTATTTGGTTGGTACAACTAAACCATTCTTTTATTGAACGATTATTCGCTTTAGTCGATTCAAAATATTTCGAAACAAACAAAAAAATTTATTGTACCAACTAAATAACGCTTTTGAACGCGGGGGAACGCAACTTGGTTCATCTAACAATTTTTTTTCTCAGTGTATCACCCGGACTCTACGGGTGATATGGCCATAGTAATAATGACAGTCGATTAAGCCTGGATTAAGCCTAAAGAAGCATAGGGATCGCACAAAATGTGACAGTACATTGTGTGTTGTTTACATGAACTACAGAAAGACGACAATTACCTCCGTCAAATGTTTCAGATGCCAAACTGAAAAGAAAATGGTTTTACTGACCATCGTGCTGATCCTTGCACATACAATCTTATAACTTTACGTGCAATCATATTGCATACACATGTACTACAAACTGCCCAAACGGCAACGCCATTCGTTGCACTGATAAAAAATACGGTAGAATGAACTAAAGATTCGGGTAGCGACGTTCAAATAAATATTTTGATGGTACACCCAAAAGATTGGATAGTTCAACAATTTTTTGGATGATTTCACCAAACTATTTTTCAGGCATTCAAATTTTTTGTTCGACCAGTTAAATGTTTATTTGAATGTCGCTGCCCGAATCTTTAGTTGATTGAAACGCATTTTTTTAAATCAGAGTGGCCATATCACCCAGATTTACCCTAGTAAAAGCAACAATACTGATTTTACCATAAAAAGTAGTTCCCAAAAGGAACGTCTACATTTTGTAGTTACGTCAATGACAAAAAATCACGGTTGCAACCGTAATTATAATTTAACCAATTGAATATATACTATCAGAAAGTATCTATACAGATGTTCCCCTTGGGAACTATTCGTTATGGTAAGAAACACTAACCTTCTTCCCAGTGCACCCGGAAAAATAATTTATTTGACGGGCGCCCAGTAAATAATAATTAATTTTTTATCAAATAAATATTTATTAAAACCATATAAATATTTATTTGCGGGTGCCCGTCAACTTAATTATTTTTCTGGGTGTGTGCACGTGTCACAGACGCCCGGAAGGAAAATTATCAAGACGAGAAAACTCATCAGAAACGAAGATTGGAAAATGAAATGAACTTAACGCGAGAGATAGGCAATCGTCATCAGATCATGCGAGTCTTACCGTTTCTCCCTGCGAGCCCTAAAACTAAAAGATTGAACACCATCGGAGCAGCGACGGTATGACTTGTCGTGTATACCACGGTTTTTTTCCTAGCGAGCATCTATGCACCCTGCGATAACTCACGTTGGCCTGTTGAAAAATTAAACTAGCATACGATCCGCGAATTTTGGGTCGGTTGGCACAGACATTCGCTATAAATCATGAAGGGAACTCCGCTGGTATTGGCTGGCCGATCGGCCGGCTATAGACGATCCGGGCGACAATAGCCCTCAAGTTCCTCTATATTCCCGAATGCCGCGGCTATGTCTATGTCAATTATAGACCGAGGTTAATCGCCGGGGTCATACATATTTGAGGGAGTCGGGCGATCGGCCAGCCAAATGTGCTAAAATTCAGGCGTTTCCTCGGGGTCCCTGCGTCTGGGCCAATACTGGCGATACCGTTTCGCGCTCGGCCGCGAGGCGGGTAACTCGTCTATTCTCAGTCCTTCAAATCTTAATTTCACTTTATATAATGATATCGCGATATAATTATATAATTATGATATTTGCCGGTTCTGGCTCTATCTGTCGGGAAATCTTTGCGTAACGGAGGGCGATAAAGACATTCGTAATCACAGTAAGATACCGAGTGTCTAGGAAACGTGACGGAGAGCCCCAATGAATTTCCGGGTGCGGTCTGAAGTGCTATGTAAAGTAAATACACTGCATACAAATTGCCAATTGACAGTACCGGTCTGGAAGTTTTGTCCACAGTAGCAGATTCTATTTAGTTTAGAATTGTGAGGACAAATTAATATACTTTTTCATTGAAATTAAAGTAAATGATTAAAAGTAAAATATTTCCAATGTTTTTAATATATCGAAGATTAATTTTTCATCACAATTGTATATGGAATTAAATTATACCAGTTTTATGCATAAAACTTTCACTACAAGAAAATGTCATGCTACTTTTTTTGCAAAGTAGAGTACAATGTATTGCGATATAATTATACAATAATCATACTGTAAAAAAAATGGTAAAAATATAATGTACTGGTATTGAAAGTTTTTATGCACTGGTATATTAAATTTCATATACAATTATAATGAATCATTAAAGTACAGTATATTAAAATCTTTAGAAATAATTTACTTTTAATGACACATTAATTTTACTATGAAAGTACTTTAAATTCAACAGTGGATTTATTAGCAATGTGCTGGATGGTACAATTTTTTGAACACAGCATGACACAACGTAGATTGACGTGAGAACACATATATATATTGCCAATTGGCGATCGGCCTAAGTCCTTCAGCCATTTAAATTAAATAGTTTACTTTCATTTCACCATAAAAGTTCATTAACTTCTCATGACAATTGTATGTTAAATTGAATGTACCAGTTTTTGCATAAAAGCTTCCAGTCCGATGCATCAAATTTACAATTTTTATTTAACAGTCCACATTCAACGGTGTTCAACGGTATCTTTGCCAATCGTAGGGCGTTAAAGAAATTCGTAATCACAGTAAAACACCGAGCGTCGAGGACGCGTGACGAAGAGCCCGAGTGAATGTCCTGGTGGGGTTTAAAGTCAGGGGGGCGGGAACACAATATTGGAATTGGCCCGGAGCTATGCTTTAACTTCAGACGTACTCGAGATCGCGGTAGAGTTGTTCCCATCGTCTCTTCGACCTCACGACGTATGAAACTCACTCGGGAGCGCTATCCTCCCTCTCGTCAAATCAAACACTGTCAAGTCCGCCACGCATTGTGGTTTGACTAGAGCAAACTTTGTCTAGTGACCCGGGGCGCAATCCCGGAGTCGTCCGCGAATCCCAAAGCGAACAAGAGACCGAGAGGGGGGGATTCGAGGAGGCGAGAGAACGAGTGAAAGCGCTCCAGTTCCTCCGATAACATTGCCCGGCAAGATCATTCTGACCCGGCTAATACCAATACCGAAGCTCTAATTGCTCCTGAAAATTTCATTTCCATGGGTTTCTCGGGGTGTATTTGAAATCGAGAAACTCCCGGAACAACGAACCAGAAGTAAAAGTATCTCTCGTGGCGGGGCCATTGGGCGGTTGCGCGAGGCATTCTGGCCTCGATGCAGAGACACGAGAGCCGACGATAGTGTGGGCGAGACGAAGGTGGAGAGGCCAACGTTCGATAGAGTAGAGGTGGTCGGCATGGTTACGGCAAACAACTTCTCATCGACCATGTTCGTCATGTTGGCTCGTCCTGTGCGTCGAGTTTATGCCGCCGAGTGGGCAAACTCTGTGACCGCTAACGATCTAGCCCGTAGCCCTGTTTGAACGAGCTTTCTGTAATGTTGTCGTCGTCATCTTGATCAGTTTTCCCCCGGTCTGTACACCGATAGCGGTACCGAGTCCGAGTGCGCGGAGCCCCATGAGTGTCATACCGTCGTCCGTTCGGCCACCGGATGGTACGAGAGCCCTCGGTAAACCGAGGGACCCTCCCGGTACCGCCAATATTCCCTATGGATATAGGCTGAGTCAGCAAGGCCAGACCCGTCGTACCAATGTCAACGACGAAAACGTTAAACAGTCTCCTCGTAATGTCAACGCCGAAAACGTTAAGCAGTCTCGTCGTAATGTCAACGACGAAAACGTCAAACAGTCTCGTCGCAATGTCAACGCCAAAAACGTCAAATCGTCCGGTCGTTATGTCAACGTATCCGACGTCAAACAATCTGGCGGCAATGGCCGCGACGGTGCCAAGGAAAGTCGCGACGCGGGACCGGACGAAGCGAGGCGCGGAAGGGAACGACGGAAACAGGAGGAGCAGCCGATCGCGATACTTCCGATCGATCCGAGCACTTGGAATCGCGAGGACAATGCGAAAGAGGATCGCGAGTACAACAGTCTCGTGCGGACGCACGCCTTCGTGGAGAGAACCGACAAGAGGATCCTGAGAAGGAGCGTCGCGCACCTCGTGGACGAGGGTAAGAATTCGATGCTTTGAGAACTATCGATCGTCGATCGGTGATCAATGATTTTATTGTTTGCCGTTCGAAGGTATGGCGGATTACGAGGAGGACATCGAAGCCCGGCGGGAGAAGCTGCGCGGCCTCATTCGAGCGGAGGAGGAGGCTCTGACGCGCGAGATCGTCGATCAGGCGCAGCGGGGGGCCGAGTGGCGAATCGACGAGAGGAGGAGGCGAACTGAGGATCTACGCGAGCGCATCGAGAAACAACGTCGGGCGACTGTCGAGGACAAACTAATGCAGCGATACGTGACCCAGTGCCCGGAGGCGAGGGAGAGATTAGCGAGGAAAACGACGATAGAGACGAAGTACTCGAATCTGGTGCAGATAGCTGAGAACGAGGCGAAGCGCGAGGCGGAGCGGGAGGTCGATGGTCTTTGGTACGAATTGATGTTGAAGGATGTCGAGGCGAAAAAGGCGCGGGAGGTTGAGGAGGAGAGGAGGAGGGCGGTGGCAGGCAGGGCGGCGGTCGCGACGCTTGAGAGGCAGATAGCTGGGAAATTAGCCCTGAGCGAGGAGGAGAAGCGGGTCAGGGAAGAGGAACGGGATTATCTGGTGGGACTCGCGGAGAGCGTGAGGAAGGAAGAATCGTCGAATCACGAGATCGAGAGGAGTAAGAGGGCGAAGCTCAAGAGGGATCTGGAGGAACAGTTGCTGGTGGCGAAGAGGTGTCTCGTTGAACGGGCGCGGGAGGAAGCCGTCGCGGAACGAATGTTCCGGATGCTCGGCGAGGCAGAGCTCGAGAGGGAAAGAACCGCGCTGAGGGAAGATTCGTCGCGTCTGCGCGCTGAGATTGCCGCTTACATGAGGAGCCTCGAGGAACTGCGCGGGGTGGAGGCGAGGAGGGAGGCCGAGGTCGAGGCGATGGTGGTGGCCTCGGCGAGGGAGGCCGAGGCGAGGCTGGACCTCGCGAGGCTGAAGAAGGCGGAAGCTCGGGCTCGCGCCCTGCGCGAGGTTCTCGAAGGTCGGGAGCAACAGCTGAGGACCAAAAGGGCCGCGAACGAGGAGGAAAATAAACGCTCCGCGGTCGAAGGAGAATTACGGAGAATGGAATCGGAAGTCGAATCTTCGCTGACCGCGGAGGCCGAGACGAGGCGGCGGGAGAACGCTCGGCGTTACGGTCAAGAGCTGAAAGCTCAGCAGAAATACGCCGAGAGCGCGAGGCGCCGTGAGAACGAGGAGAACGAGAGAATTCACCGGGCCGGCCTCGAGCGGGAACGGGAATATCAAAAGCTCACCGAGGAACTACTGAATGCGCCAGAAATCATTACGCCCCATGCATTCAAAATACTGCTGAAAGAATGCGCGACTCGCCGGGCGGCCGAACAAAAAGGTCTTTGTTACTGTACTACGTCGCGACCGCCCCAGCCGCGACCGCCCGACCACCCCTAATTTACCTGCGCACCACCTACTTTCTCTGTTTATTAATTCCTCGGGACTGTGTGAATTAGCGCCGGGAGAGCGAGCAACATTTCACCGCCGCTGTACTCTGTACTGAAGAATGGAAATAAAAAAAATAAAAAATAAAACTATGCGTAATCACAACGGTGAAAACATCTTTTGTGAAATATTTTCTTTTCACAGACGCATAAATTTCAGGCCCAAGGTACAACCTATCGAAACAATCGTCTCCGCGGAGCGAGCACCTGTCTAGCTCTTTCAAAAGTTCTCCGGTTGCATTTTATTCGTCTCGCCGGTTTATCGCGCTTCATGACCGTGCACTGTCGGGACATTAACGACGGTGAAACGTGCATCTCGCGGCAATTCCCTCGACAATCGCGTCTCAGATCTATGGCCCTTCCGGATTACTTTCTCGGGACTCGCTCGACGGTCTATTGCGCTTGAATTTTGAATGCTGCGCATATTTTCGCCCGGATGACTACGACGACGACTTTGAAGTAAGAGACGAAAATTCCTTTGCAACCCGTCGGCTGGCGATGGCAACGCGGCCTGGAATTTCTCCAATAAAAGTCAACTTAACGAACGACGAACCGGCCATGCAGAATACACGTTGCGAAACAACAGTCGGTAAAGTAAATAAGGTTCGTTCGGTACGTCATTGGCAAGAACAATGATTTGCGAAATGAATTGCGCACGGGTCGTGAATATTAATGGATACATTCGCGATCGGAATGGCTGAGCCCCCCGGCTGGTTGAGCATTGACCGCAAAAACCGATATTCAAACGCTTCGCTGGTATATAATCGAGCTGCCGCTGCTGCGTCACGTCGTAACGACTTTGCGACTTTGTCGCTGTTCGAGCGAAACTTCCGTCGTTGGCGGAAAACGCGATCCGTGCGTATCTACTTGTCGCATCTACTGAGGAGCTACGTTTTATGCGGGCAAGAAATGCATCGCAATTTGGATTGGTCGGCGAAGTTGTTAACATCGGGACACTAGTCCGGATAAGCACGTTCGATAAACGCTGCTTATCCCTCCGTTCGTCGTACCGCGATTGCTGCTGTACTCGGGAAACGACAGGATACGACCGCAGAAAAAAACGACTCCATGGTATCCGTGCAAAGAGCGACTCGATCACCGATGGTTACGATCATGATGCAAATCCGCGTTACGAAAAATCTCGAAATATCGTAACGGGTCTTGCTTTGCTCGTAGAACGATCGGCTTTGTGGATGCACCACACATAATTTCCTACGAAAAATTTTATTCGATAAAAATTTCAGTACTTCGCGATATGCCAAAAATCTGAAAAAATCAGTCGTATTAATGATGTCAAGACCTTCAATTTTGGATATGTTTTCGAATCACGATTCCACAGTTCACACAAAAAGTTCCAAGGGAATTGCGCCAACGTTTCCGTAGTTATGGCGTTAAAAAAATGTCAAAATGAAAAATTCAAAAATGTAAGAAAATTGAGAAAAAATTCATGTAGCTTCTAGAAAATCAACGAATTCATTTGAAAAGAGAAAAAAATGCTTTACTCATTATTTGTTGAATAATATTTTTTAGCAACTCGCAAATAACTTTTTGACATGATTACCTATTATGGAAAAATTAATGTTTTTGGCATCTGTTCGGTAATACAGCAGATTTTTTAGATATTTATACCATCAGAAAGTGTTCAAATTCTCACTAAATCTCACTTTTGGCTGAGAATGTAGGTGCGATGCATCCTTAAATCATATTTACATTTTTTTCCAGTCGTTAAAAAAATTAAGGTCGCAGGCAAAGCAACTTTAATGCGGCAAGAAAATGCATTGCAATTTGGATAGTTCGGCGAAGTTGTCGACATCAGGATCCTTATCCGGATAAGCACGTTCGATAAACGCTGTTTGCACAGTAAAAAAAGTTTGTACCTTTTACAATTTATCGTCCACAAACGTCCACAATTTTTTATTTGTCGATTTTCCGATCGCACCACCCGGCTGTACTTTTACGAACGAAAGTACAAACTAAAATTGTTAATGACACGGGAAATAAAACGACAGGTTTGTATATTCAAACATGAACAAATGATTTTGTCACTTATTCAACAACATTATTTTTACAAAACTTCGTATACCGATTTTACAAAATTATTTTTTACTGTGGGTCCCTTCGTTCGTTATACCGCGATTATTGCTGTACTCGGGAAACACCAAGATCCGCCATCATAAAAAACGACCCGCCAGTATTCATGCAAAGAGCAACTCGATCACCGACGATTCCCTTCTCGAAACAAATCCATGTTACAAAGAACCTCGAAATATCGAAATTTGTGGACGTATGTGGACAATAAGTTTGTTGTAAAAAGTACAAACTTTCTTTGCTATGCAAGCAGCGTTCATCGAACGTGCTCATCCGGATTAGAATCGTGATATTAACAATTTCGCCGAATTATCCAAATTCCAATGCATTTTCTTGCCGCATTGAACTTTGCCCACGGCTTTAATTTTGAAATATCTTGCTCTCTTCGAACGGCGTTTAGGCTCAAGTCAAATTAAAATTGTTGCCGGTCGTTAAAAATATTGAGGCCGCGTTTTATACACACCATCACGCGGACAAGCCACTGAGTTGACTGTTGAAGCTCGCGTCGTAACCGCCGGCCTCGCCTGTTGAGTAGGTGATAAGAAGTGTTAAAGTTAGAGCGAAGCGAAGCGGAGAGGCGGAGGAGCTGCGAAAAATGTCACGTCCGAACGGTCAACGTGACCAGGGCGCTTAACGACGTCGTTTCGCTCGGATAATACGTATCAGTTTGTGCGAGGCGACGATATAGGAGCTGATGCGGGCTCCCGGTTATCCGGAATAACAATCTTTTCGCCTCTCAAATATGGCGAATGGAGCGCGAGTTCCGTTCCCTCGGCCATTAATCCCCCCCCCCCCCCCCCAGCAACTTGTACCGAACGCCAGCAGCACGTCCGTTCTCCAGTGAAATGCTAATTCCCCTATACGAGTTTTGCGAAAAAAATTTCCGCATCGGATTGTTCGAACGAGAAGCGAGTAATCCTTGGGGCGACGGAGAAAAGCAAAAAACACACACACACACAAAAACAGCACGGTGGAAGGAATGTAGCTCGAGATTAACTAGAAGAGACACCTGGTTCCTCCGACACCGTGGCTTTATCGGGATCACTGTGTGATTTATGAGTCCTTCCTCCACCTTTCAGTAATTCCAAGTTTATTTGTTCCCCCATCCGTTGTTTGTAGTCTGAATTTATCATGAAGCTCCTTGGGCGTAAAATATTCTTTGACCTCCGCGGTCTTATTCGCAATTAGTGAGGGTAGGTTTTTCATTTTTTTTTTTTTTTTTTATGATCTCATTTACTGCCCGCTTCGGAAGGTTTATGAACCCACGCTACACGATAAAGCGACGGCGTTGGAGCGGCGTACGATCCAGTTGCCATAAAAGCCCAATAACCGCGCCGTAACGAGAGTCGAATATTCAAAAGATCGTTCCGAAGAAGTCGGCGAACGACGGGGCTTTCGCCCCGCGGCGTTATAGAGACGTGGGCTGTTGCTGATCGCGGGAATAGCTCGTGCAAATAGTCTCGAAACTATCTTACACCCCCGGCTCCGTCAGAATTCTGTGTGTAGGCGGTTCGGTAGAACGCGAGCTCGTAGATTTTCATTACGAAGTTGGCCCGGCCGACTGTAAAGTTATCCGGTTTCGAGTAGTCTCATAAAGCCGGGGAGGAAGAGCGACGACGCTTCGCAGTCGCGAATTTCCCTCAAACTCTCTCTCTCTCTCCCCGGGCTTTCGGCGGCGCGCAAAGTCGCGCCTACGATCTTAACCGTTCAACCACCGGACCATTTGTTTAGCGTACTCGACTTCCGCCTTTCGCCACTCAACTTTGTATCGAGCACTCGCACTTCGGACTCTCCCGTGCAGCTCTTCATTCGCACGCCTCGCGCCGCCCTTCCCTCCGCCCCGCTCCCTCGCCGCACCGACGTCACGCCGGGCGATGAAAAGGGAGGGTGAAATTGGGGTTGAGTGGTTACCCGTGGATGAACCCTCGTTCACGTTGAGGTGAACGGTGGAGAAAGACGGATGCGCGAATGGCAGAGTGCGCGACGAACGCCGCCGACTCTGGTTATCCTCGCACGATTCCCCCAACTGCCTGGGGAATTGTATGTCTCGCTGCAGACAGGTTAATTTTATGAGAGGGCGGAAGATGTGTATCTGGAGGGACAGACCGAGAGGCGAGGTATGCGAGTGTTGCCTCGAAAGGCAAGTCCTTCTTCGGCGAGTTTCATCCCTCGAGTCCTCGTCCCTCGCGCTCTCTCCTTCATCCCCCTTTTGCTCTTTCGGCAAGGTGCCACTGGATCCTTCCGCCGCCGCCGCTCTTTCCGACGCTCGAGATGCTCGCCTGCACGCACGAGTCTCTACTTTATATTACACCCCTCGGACCGGCACGCGAGAGGGAACGCTAGGGGGGGTGGGGGGGGGGGAGCGGATAACACACCAACCACCCCCTTAACACACTCGCCGGGACGACAGTTTATTTTAATATTTCAGGACGGAATGCAGCAACCGAGGAACTGCACACACTGCGCTCCGGAGCGAGGCTATCCGCTACACTCTCAGCCTTTTCTTAGCTTCCGACGCTTTCTGCTCATTTCTCTTCACTCTCGCCTTCTCTACCTTCACTCTGCGGTGTCTGCATTTTTTTTTTTTTTTTTTCCCGAGCCTCACATTCTTAACCGAGCGCAAATTTGACACACACTTTGTGAGAAAAAATAATACTGCAAAAAAATGAGGGCGTGTACGTCACGCCCGGCTCTATGAATTTCTCAACGGACCCAACTTTCTCTGGCTCGGCCGCTCTGTTGTCTTCTGTATTATTCATTATTTCCTACGGGTTTCTACTAGGTTCGTGTACAATATTCTCCGTTGAGGGGAAGTTTTTCTTTTTTCTTTTTACATATTTTTTTATTTGTGTTTCAAGCTTCTCCACTAGCGGGATTCCGACAGTTGCGCTTTTTCCCAGAGGCGAGGTGGTTTCTTGTTCGTTTAACGAGTGATCGAGAGGCGAACTGCCGAGCCAGTTGAGTTTTTTACCCGTGAGACTGCACGGCATGAATCTCGTCGCGGTACACGACTGACTTGACAATCGTCATGCCGTCAAATAATTGGCTTTACGCAAATTCGGCATGTAGTTTGTGATAAAAAAAATTGTAAAAAAAAAATAGGGACGTGTACGTCATGCTGGCTCTATGAATTTCTCAACGGACCCAACTTTCTCGGCCTCGGCCGCCCTGTTCTCTTCTGTATTATTCATTATTTCCTGCGGGTTTCCACTACGCCCATGTACAATATTCTACGTTGAGGGGAAGCTTTTATTTGATTTTTTATTTCAATTTTTTTAATGTGACTCAAGCTTCTTCCGACAGTTCTGCTTTTTGCCAGACACGAGGCGGGTTCTTGTTCGATGAACAAGTGATCGAGAGGCGCACTGACGAGGCAAGTTGAGTGTTTTTTTTTTTTTAACCCGCGGCTGCCCGGTACGAGCCTCGCCGCGGTACACGACCGACTTAACAATCGGGACGCGGTCTAATTGGCTTTACGCATTGCTCCAGAGATATTTAACCCCTCGCGCGTGTGTACGCTCGCCGGTTAACATGGTCCACCGGTGCTTTTACCGAAGCGCTTTAACGACGAGAAGCTGGACAAAGCCGAGAGAGGCGGGGAAAGTTTGCCACAAGAATCCCTAACCACGCTCGAAATCCTCGGCTCTCCTGCGACGGCAGAGACGCGCAAGTCATCGCATCCACGACACCGCAACATCGTCGCGCGCTTCCTCTTCCCTTCAAACTTGTTCGAATCACATCCATACAAACTTAGCGTAATACCAAGATTCATTGGGTTTTGCTCTAACGAGGCGATACCGCTTGGTACCCTGTCGTTCATTAATGCCCGGCATTAATGAAGGGCGGTGTACGCGCGTATATCTGTGGAGATAATTGGAGGAGTAACGGAAACAAATAAAGATTATTCGACGAGTGCCTTGCAAGCAAACGTTGACGAGCAGATTGTCTTGGCTTGCGCGCTTCGTTTCTGGTTCGATAATCTTATTTTTCGATCGAAAGAGACTGTTACCGAACGGTCTGAACGGAGGAAAGAAGAAAGAGAAGGAGACGAGATAGTAACGGAGTTTTTTGTTTTTTTTTTTTTGTTCGAGTTTTTTCTTGGGGTTGGATCGGACTCGCTTGAGATAAAACTAATGAAGAAAAGTTTGTCATTTATTGAAATAAATTCCGTTGAATTCAATATTTTGTAGTTGTTTCCAGTTTTTTTTTTTTATTATCTACGGAGCGAGAGACGAGACCAAGGAAGGTGAGAGCTCGCAAGAGAGCGTGAGATCGCTGTGTGAGGCGATCCAACGAAACGTGGGAGATTGGAAACGCATTCATTGGTGGTGGCGAAACAGAGACTTCATACCGGAAATGCGTCACTTCTGATAAAAAAATGACATTGTCAAACCGGAAGTGACGTATTATCCCTTATGAAGTCCGGTCGAATAAGGACATTTTCAAACCGGAAGTGACGTATTATCCATTATGAAGTCCGGTCGAATAAGGACATTTTCAATCCGCAAGTGACAGATTTTCGGTAAACAGTCAAAAAGATTTGTACTTTTTTGTCCACGGACGTCCGCAATTATTTTGTTGTTAATTTTACAAAATGTATTCGTAACATTTTCAGACATTTTTGTAAAATGGACAAGATTTTTTTTGTAAAATTAGCATGAAAAGAATTGTGGACGTTTATGGGCAAAAAACGATGGTACGTACTTTACGGTGTATCGTCACTTTCGGTCAAAAAATGAAATAGTCAAACCGGAAGTGACGTATTTCGGGTATGACGTTACATCCGGTCGAGAATGAGCTTTTCAATCCGCAAGTGACGGATTTCCGGTATGCCGCCACTTCCGGCCGAAAAATTAGATTGTCGGACCGGAAGTGAAGTATTTCCGGTATGACGTCACTGTCGGTAAAAAAATGAGTTTTCTGGACGGGAATTGATGGATTTCTGATAGAAAAATGAGTTTTTTAACTACACGACAATAGTGCACAGCGCTGGTCTACACAGCATTATTGTGCAGAACTCACCCGGACGTAGAGAATAGACTCAGAATAGTATAATAAAGGAATCGTTGTCAGAGCTTTGGAGGCCCCTAGGGGGATGCTTTGAATTCTTGAAAATTGGGACAAACGAACAAAGAAACAACTTTCCAAAATATAATATACACGATTAGAATTAACTACGTATTTATTTTTTATTAAATAAAAAATTTGTTTGTTTATATAAATAAATATTTGAAACACATTCTACATCTCTTCCGTGTATGCGAAATATTATTGGGAAGAGTGGTAGTGGGAAGTTCGTTTATAATATTTGAAAGTGATCATCGGCGAGTTGACTGAGGCTATATGAGTTTATCACGTTGAGATGAAGTAATACTGTGCGGCGTACTAAATTGCCGCTATCGCTCGGTGAATCGGACCAACCGCGTACGAACACATCCTTTGAAGTCGCGGTCTCATAGTTGTCGCTTAATTGGAGTTCTTTGGCTTAATTCGCAGGTCAGAGTGTACGATCGTACAGCGTAAGCGAGATTAGCTTCTGTCGTTGCGCGGGTGAGCTTACCGTGAAACTCGACGGTATAACGCTCGTTCAACCGGTTCGCTACCGGTATACTTGTTTCGTCCGTTTAACGTGCCGGACCGTGTTTAACCGAGCTTTTAACTCGCGGGGAAAGTTCAACCTATCCTCCATTGTTTGTTCCTGCTCGGTCTAATAAACTCACGCGCCTCCGGCTCCGGCCCACGAATGGAAAGGTCAAGAAGCCCTTATATCCGTGTCTGGTAAAGTTTGAATAGTTCCATAGCACCGGAAAAAAGTGAATCATGTTTGATCGTATGAAATGACTATGCACCATGCTGAACGATAAATCCCCGCGAAATGCGTTTTTTTTATAAATTTCCATTGCATGAGGTAAAAATTAGCACTTGGATTATTTAGCTCTTCGAATGGATCTTTACTCCCAATCTATGGGCAACATTTTCTAATCGTCGTATTTCAGCTCATGCAATGGAGGCTTTAATGAAACTGGGCTTTGCTCAGTTATGTACATTTAATGCAATTTAATTGGTGGTTGCATAAAATAATTTTTTTCGGGGATACGAAATGCGTTTTCTTATAAATTTCCATTGCAAGACTTAAAAAGCTTCCTCTATGAGGAACCAAAAAATGAGGCCTCGGATTGTTTAGCTCATCTAATAGAATTTTAATACCATTCTATGGGCAACATTTTCTAATGGTTGAATTTCAGCTCATACAATCGAACCTTTTATGAAAACGGGACTTGCTTAGTTATGTATATTTAAAGCAATTTTATGCATATTAATACTGATATATGTTTGTATATAATAATTTTTTACAGGGATACGAAATGCATTTTCTTATAAAATTCTATTGCAAGAGCTAAAAATGAGGCCTGGGATTATTTGGCTTATAGAATGGAATTTTAATCCCCATTCTATGGACAAAATTTTCTATTGGCCGAATTTTAGCTCACGCAATGGAAACTTTAATGAAAACGGGCATTGCTCATTTATGTATATTTCATGCAATGTAATGCATACTCAACTCATATATGCTTCAATGTAATCATCTGTTACAAGGATACTCGTTAAAGTTACAGATATAGAGCGTTTTCGTACAACTTCACTCAATTAATACGGACGCTGAATTTCCGTGATAAATCTCAAAGGAACGAGCGTCAGGGTTCAGCCATACCGTTTTCCCGGTTTTCCAAAGGCTTATACACCGACGGTCGGGGCGACGACGTGACGCGTATCCCCGCGGGGATTTCACCGGTGCCGAGATGCGTGCTCGTTTCCGAACACGCGGGAGCTGTGCGATGCGTAAAATTTTGACAGAGTGCGGATGTCTCACTGCAAACGTCGAGTTTCAGTTCATAGCGAGAGGAAGAGATTTATTCGCGGCACACATCCGCATGAGCGGTCCATCAGAGTGCGAATAGTTTATTCGCCGCACAGAGGGTATGTAGATTCTTCTAGGTCAGGATCAGAAGGTGGCTTTCATCATGCGTAGCTAAAAAAAACTTTTCTGTCCCTCATGATGGGTAAAAACATCTTCTGTTCCTAACGCAGTGCCTCTGAAGTTCTAGAGCATCTAGAGCGTCTGAGTTTGGAGCTGAAGATGCCCTTCGCCACTATATGCAACAAATACATTTATAAATTATTAATTTTCACAGCGAACCTTCAATTATAAATTTTCACAGCGAACCTTCAATTATAAATTTTCACAGCGAACCTTCAATTATAAATTTTCACAGCGAACCTTCAATTATAAATTTTCACAGCGAACCTTCAATTATATATTTTCTTTATATCGTTCCCATCGAGAGGGAAAATGCGTGAACCGGCATGCAAGCTCCGTCACGGAAAGATTTGTTCCTCGGTTTGGATAGAATAAGTTCATGTTTTGTTGCACCCCGAATTGCACCCCAAAAATTTGTTTTCAATGCCCTGCCTTGAAGAAGATGAAAAAAAAAATGAAAAATGCTCACCTAGAGAATTTCATAGCAAAGAAAATGAGCCCAGACAAAAGTCTGTACTATGAATAATACGGCAGTTATGACGTGCTAAGGACGAATTTTTGTCTGATGCAGATATCTTCAAGGTCATGAAAAATAATTTATTTGACGGGCACCCGTATATAAATATTGTTACGTTTTCGTGGAATAAATAACGGGCGTATTTGGTTTGGGGGGGTGGGGGGGATATTATTAGTATAATCGCAGTTAAATATCTCAAGCACGAAAGTCCGATCAAGACTGTAGTCATCTGGTCAATCGATAATCTATCCGTTTGTCATTTGTCATACCGAGCTATTCCGGTCATCTACGTAATATCGTGTGTCTCGGTCCATCCTCATCTCTATATTCGTTACAATATTTACTTAAATTAAATAATTATTTATTTTAATCAAATAAATGATTTTTCTGGGTGTGACGGAGCGTAGATTCCATTTTAAGATGCATTTCGCCACTATATGCAACAAGTATATATATAAATAATACATTTTCACTGCGAGCATTTAATGATATATTTTTTTAAATATCGTTCCCATCGAGAGGGAAAAATACCTCACCCAGAATGCAAGCCGCGCCACGAAAAGATTTATTCCTTTCGGAGAGACGAATGAGTTCGTGTTTTGTTGTCGGAGCGTAGATTATTCAATTTTTAATCAAATGAAAAACGTGGACTAACTTTTCTAGATTGCGTTTCTGGAGTATCTGAACTGTCGCGAATAATGCTTCGTCTATGTAGTCGAGTCCATCGGGATAACACATATGGGCCTGATTGATAAGCGCTTCTTGCAATGAAAAAATCTCTAAACGATTGGCCTGCGCGCAGTCCGGAGACACTAGAGAGAGTATTCCTCCCCTTCAGATATGTTCCGTTTTATAGAGCTCCCTAACGACCGGAGCCTTTTATAATCTCGGTACACAGTGCGCTGTAGCGGAGGGACGGTTGAGCGTTTAAAAAAATAACCGGAGGTTGAATTAAGAGGTGAAAAATTATGAGGCGAGGCCGGCGACCGCGAACCGCGGTCCGAGGCGCGCAGTTATTATTTCACTCGACAGTGGTTACCCTCTGTCCCGCTGTAAACGGAAGATAGGACCGCCCGCGAGCTGCCGCGGAGCTTTCGGTTCTGCTGTCAGAGTCCGAGCGCGATAACGCACGAGTCGGGCTTTAATGCACGTGTAGTCGCGGCACGGCAGTCACTTCGCAAGCAATTCGAGCCCACCCTTATCGCCACTCATTCGATCTAGAGTAATTTACATTTTTTTCCCCGCACCGAGTTACGTGGCTCTCCACTCGTTTCACCAAAAGCGTGTAGGGTGAACGGCCTAATTATTGACCGGGCCGCAATTGCTGTTCATTAATCATATTATCTACAATAGAAAATTCTATTTATGTCCGGCAGACCCACATTTTTATATATCCTTTATATCGTGCATCATGTGATTGAATAAGCATCGGGAGAAGATGTTATAAAATCGTCGGCTTTCAGAGTTTTATCTGTGAACCCGCCAGAAATGAACTCGCGCAGGCCATTTTCTTGTCAGTTTCATTAAGCGATTACGTTTCTAAAATCGATTCGTTTCCTTTATCAGAGGCGAGTACAATGACGAATCCAAGTTGTACTGTGTGATTAAGGGTCAATTAAAATAGTAGTGCGCGAGAAATGAATGAGAATAGTATTTTGCGATACTAGTACGGAAAAGCGGTCTTTCGACGAAGGTTGTGAAGTTGGCTGCACGAGCCGGATCGAGAGCTACAACGGCACGAGGCGAAGCCGAGTGACGTCTGTAGCTCGAGAGGAGGCGAGTGCCGCCTACTTCCCAACCGCCGTCGGGAGACCGCTTTTTCGTACAAGTATCGCATACTAATTTTTGTGACAAGTGCACGAAAGTTCCCGCTTTTCGTGCCTGTAAAGTGCGTTCGGAAAAATAACTACAGTGGCAGATAAGTCAGCGCGAAAAGTAACTAGAGTGTGAAAAAAGTGTGCGCCAAAGTAGCTAGAGTGTGAGAAAAGTGTGCGCAAAAGTAGCTAGAGTGTGAAAAAAGTGTGCGAAAAGGAACTAGCGTGTAAAAATAGTATCTACAGCATTTTTCGCGCATCCTCTGCTAGAAAGTGCCACTTTCGACACACTTAACAGGCACGAAAAGCGGGACTTTTCGTGCACGTGTTACAAAAATTACTATTACGCCGGAAAACACGTGGGTCAGAATTGAGTCCATAAAGACGCCGTATACTCCTATTACTGTCCACATATTTCGGTCAACGCGAAGAGCACGCCGGTGAGTTATGTTTGGTTACTAATCGGGCGTAGATGCAACACGGCATAACTCAGTGATTAGGGTTTATATAGGTCCCTATACAGGCTATATGACAAAATTGTGAGCCAATGATTCGGCCTTAGGTAGGTACTATATGGGTTATATTACAAAATTTTAGGTCAATGATTGAGCCTTTGATAGGTCACTATATGGGCTAGACGACAAAATTGGAGGCCAATTATTAGGCATTAGATAGTTCACTATATGGGCTACATGACAAAATTGTAGGCCACTAATCGGGTCATTTGCAACAGGGTGTACATTTCGAGTTTATTATTAAAAAATTGTCAAAAATTATATAATAATACTTTTTTTAGTTAATTAAGACTCTAAACTTTTCTGTAACACAAATAATTTCAATACCTCCTCTATTTTCAACAATTCTCTTTCATTTTCAATGACACGCGGAGCTTAGGTGGTCAGTAATTGGGACGTTAACCTTACCGCAAGCGGCCCCGATAGCTGAATTGAATTACATTGAAACAAAAATGTAATAATAATAATAATAATAATAAACGAACACGTTGATCTACAGCGCAGGGAAGTTAATTGCAATTGCCGGAATCGAGGGAAGGGTCGGGGGGGGGGGGGGGGGTGGAATGCGCAATGTTCATACGCTCGAGTAAGTGGTCGCGGTGCTGTTGCTCTCGAAATATATTTCCAGCATTGTAATTGCCAACTCGATCGTACATTGTGCGGTGTAAAAAACAAAAAATAAAAAAATCTGCACGTGCCGTTGGCTCGAGTCGAAGTCTCACCTCGTTTTTGCTATTTTTTTTTTTAACTATCTAACTTGAAGTTTAATGAACGAGCCAACATTTATTCGTCGAAATTCACTTTGCGCCGAAACGATTGGATACGAATAACGCGGATGAGTAAGTCGGTTTATTGCTTCACCAGAGGCTCTGTGTACTGACTGGTGCGCTCTCGTCGCGCCAGTTTCCAACAATGGTACAGGGATAGACACTACCCACCTATAACCCCCCCCCCCCCCCCCCCCCCCCCCTCACCATCCCGATATTGAAATAGTTGGGATTTCGTTTTGAAACCGGAAACGATGTCGTAGCTTCCCCTCCGGGTCGCTTTCTCTACGGCGGGAGAGAAGTACCTACCACTCGACGGGGAACCCGTGATTTACCGCTCTCGCGTTTTCCCAACGGTGTGACGCCGTGTCGAGCACTCCATCCTTTATTCCCCTTCAACTTGCCGACGCGCATGACCTCGTTTACCAGAATTTTACCATCGAACGTACGGATATCTCACCCCGTTTATTGAAATTCCGTAAATGCGCCCGATAAACCTTTACGCAACTCGCCCGTATTATCGCAGGTATCCTTCGGGCATTATCCAGTGGCCGGGCCGAGAGCGAGGGAAGGAGGTGAAAATGTAAAGTCGAAATAATGTACCGGTAAAAAAAAAAATCATACAAAAGAAAAAAAAAACCAACGAGCTCGACATAGAAATATATTTCTCGCTAGAAATAAAAATGAAGGTAGCCGAGCTTGGGGTGGCTGGTGCATTGCATCCGCATCGCGTGTGATTCGAAATTAAATAAATGAAACGTATTTAATCCAATTTAAGGTTTCGCCCAATACGTTGTTGTTTTTTTGTTTTTTTTTTTTTTACTCTCCCGTGTACCGCGAGGTTTTTGCGTTGTTCCTCTTTCTATTCCTACGTAATCGAAAATTTACAGCGTTGCGTTAGCGAGAGTACTGCTCTCTGTGCCGTTGCCACTGCGGGGCTGTAACGGGGTGCACTACTTTTTCATTGCATAACCGGGGAGGGAGCGACTGCTGTACAGGGCAACTGCGGTGGGCACGGCTTCGCGCTCGGCCAGCTGTTGCAACAATAAAGCACCGGTCTACCTATTGATTTTCCTTTTTTTTTCTCTCTCTCTCTTTTTCTTCTCGGAAATGCGCGTAGAAAATACGGCAAAACCGATACTTTCCAATACAGCGGAAATGAAGCTGGGAATAATGACAAAATGAATCCAATCAGAACGTATATGATTATTCCGATCCATTTTGTATTACCAATGGCTACGCTCTAGTCGTTGGTAATCATCGTTACATCGACGGTAATGCCCTTAACGGTAAAAAAGGAAAGACCATTATGCAGTGAATTTTTATATTAATCGTTAGTGAATTAGCTGTTGCAACAATAAAGCACCACTCTTTTGTTTCTCGCAGCTGCGCGTAGAAGATACTGCAGAACCGATACTTTCCGATACAGCGGAAATGAAGCTGAGAATAATGGCAAAACGAATCCGATCAGAACGCATATGATTATTCCGATTCATTTTGTACCACCAATGGCTACGCGCTAGCTATTGTCGCATAAAAGCTATTGTACACAGTAAAAAAAAATAATTCGGAAATTAATGAACGACATTGGAAGCTTTTTTACATAAACTGTTACTGAAATTTAAAACACATGTGCGTTGCAATTTCACAGTAAAATTTTTATTTGTAATGAAACTGTTTGTAAATTTCGGTCAAAATATTTGTAATTTTTATATCTGGTATTTTTATTATACAAAAATAGTTCATCAATGTTCAATTAATGTAAGTAATGTAATCAAATTTCAATTTCCAGTACATCACATTTACAAATTACTTTTACAGTGAATCGTTACATCGACGGTAATACCCTTAAGAGCATGTGCCATACCGCGGTTGGTAATAGAAACTGTAATCAACTTTTATAAACCGGTCGGGTGTTGACAGTCGAAAGAAAAGTCTCACCGGAAGCTGGCGTGATATCCGCGTCCGATGAGACTTTTCTTTTGACCGTCACTGCCGAGACCCGTCGAAAAACTTGATTATAGTTTCCGATACCGACCGAGGCCGGGTTAGAGTGTTTCACAATGAGCCTGAAATTTGATGTGATTTGATTTAATTTGATTTGATAGAGATCGATGCACGGCTTTAAGAAGAAAAAAGAATTGTTCACTTCTAGAATTTTATTCTCTAAGTGAACTTCCCCGATCAAAGTTTGCCCGATGCATAACACGGTCGTTATAACTTGATGAAATTTAGTCTTATGCAGATATACACAGAAAAAAATATCATTGAATCAAGTAAAATTTGCTCGCGGGCTGTCAATGAAGTAAAAACCTTGTTTCAATTTTACTCTGAATTCGTACAATTTCATACCGGATTACTTGCTGTCGTTGTTAACAATATCATATGGAATTGTAAGAATTGAAAGTAGAATTGAAACAAACATTTTTTCCCTCGGCAGCCCGCAAGCGAATTTTTTTTTTCGGTGTATTCATGCTCATGTTTCACACAGCGTTAACAGTAAAAAAGAAAGACCTTTAACCATCATCCAATTCATTATACAATCAATGCCATTACACAATCAATTTTTCTATTAATCGTTAATGAATAAGCTGTTACAATAATGAAACACCGGTCTACCCATTGATTTTTCTTACTTTTTTCCGTTTTTTCTCGAAAATGCGCGCAGAAGATACGACAAAACCGATACATCCCAACACAGCGAAAATTAAGCTGGGAATAATGACAAAACGAATCCAATCAGTACGCATATGATTATTCCGATTCATTTTGTATCGTCAATGGCTGCGCGCTAGCTTTTGTTACATAAAAGCTGCTGCTCGCAAGGTGAATCGTTACATCGACGGTAATGCGCTTAACATTAAAATAGAAGGACCATTATACAATCAATTATTATATTAATCGTTAATGAATTAGCATGTTGATTCGTTGTGCCGCTCCACGAAGAAAAAGCTATCGAACAGCGCGACGCGACCGGACGCCGGCGGGGGGGGGGGGGGGGGGGGGGGTAAACCGAGAAACACGAACGAGAGCATATTCGTTTCGGCGAAATCCTCGGCAGCAAATCAACGGGCTTAATTAACGCCCGAGACCGTATTTCAATAATCCGGCGAGACTCGCGTATCCGGCCCGAGTTTCCATTGGTGCAGACACGAAAAACGTGACACTTTCAATGAACGCTTCTCGATGGTTAACCGATATTCCAAATTGAACGAATCAATTTATTGAATCACCCGCATGTACGCTCGACGTTGCGCAAAAAAAAAGTATATATATCAATATATGTACATAATACATAAATATATTTCGTCTGCACTATTATTTCAACAAAAGCGTAACGTACTGTGTATTTTTTGTCCGCCCTGCTCCCTCGAACGTTCGCGTTCAATATTCTGTTGTCTTTACCCTCCACAAAGCGGAGATATTATCAGAGATTTAAGGTCGACGGTGAGTTCACCGAGGCTTTCCGTTAGTATATTTTTTTAGCGTTAATTCCACACGACGTAACACGAGGCTGTAACCACTGCGAATACAGATCGAAGCCGAGAATGTCGAAACTCCGGTTGTGGGCAAAACACGGGGCCACCCTTGCCCGCGGTATCAAGTTTTTCACCGGTTCCCCCCTCGCAGATGGTGCGCGACAACATGCTGGATTAATGTTGGCTGACCGATCATTTTTCGGACTCCGAGGGGTGGGGACAAAAAAAGGGTTCACATGCGAGTAAAGTTGGGGATGATACGAGACGTCTCACGGATGTGAATAATATAATGACGAAAGTTGTCCGACTCGCGCAATATGGGGAGACCGGGGACAAAAGTAACATGGGTGGGTTGTAAAAAGCGGCCGCGCAGCAGTGCGCATGATCGGACGCGTCGCATATGAAGTGAGCAACATTATCGACGTCAACATTTCGCCGTGCAAAATTACCGCATAGCTGAGTTTTCAAAAACACCGATTCGCCGAAAACAAATGTGATTGACGAGTGCAAAAGCGATTTTTCGGCCGTGCGGATCGCGTCAACTGAGCAACAGAGGGCAAAATATAAGTGCGAACAAAAACGAGGAGTTCAGAGGTACGATTTTACTGAAGATTTTGATCGCTAAGACGATCCGTTTCAGTTTGTTAGCAAATGCCACAGTAAGGCTGGTAATAATCATGTGTGGGGTCGATTGTAACAGTCGATCCAGGTCAATTGTACCGGCAATAATTCATTTTTTCCAATACCAATACCAATGCCAATATATTTTATATTTTGATTCTTACATTCTAAGCAACCAGCGAACGTCGCTCTTATAATGTATAACCAACCGATTGTAGACTTTGACATTTATAGCTACGCTTACTCTATCGGTGCACGGAACAGGTAAATTGATCGTATATTATTGACAAAAGTTCATAAATAACCTGAGTAATAATGAACTTTGATTTTTCTGTGACAATGCACTCCGTTCTATTTCGTCTGCGTCTAAAGTGCCAATGTTCGCAATTCCGTGGTATTTTATGCTCGAAACGTTTACCTAAATACTTAATAGCAGATTAACGATACGTCATTCGATGCCGAAGCATTACACTCTCTTGCTTGTCGGTAAAAAAAAAAAAAAAAAAGTATTTTTGGTACTTTTGTCCCTGATCTCCCCCAGACATAACCATGGTACTTCATCGCCTACGTACTCTGAAGAACGGATATGAGAGAGAACCTTTTTTTTCCAAACTTGATCCGATGCTCAACAACAAGCAGCTTTCGCCCGTCGAATCATGCCCGCGCGAGCGAATGCTCGGTCGAAGGTCTGCGGGACGTGTCATCGTCGTCGTGCGCGAAGGATTCCGGAAGAGAATAGTCAGCCCGGGTTCTCTCGCGGGATGTTCTTTTGACAGCCACCCGGCATTGTGTCGTCTCCGACGGTACCCGTCGGCATTGCATTAATCTCTTTCTTCCTCCGCCGCTTCTTACCGCCACTTCCTCGTCCTCCTTTCCTCCCTGCCCGTTTTTCTTTCCGCCTCTTCGCGCCCCTACACTCGGCAGAGCCCACCCCCGTCCCGTTATTGAAAATTCTACGGCAGCGTTCTCGCTCGGTTTTTCAGCTCCCGGCGCCCTTTGCCCCGAGGACGAGTCTCGAGCGCCCTGCGAGCAGTCTCGACGCCGATGCTCGTCCCCGCGGGCGCAGGGTTGGTAGTCGCGAGTCGATACCGTTATCAATCACCAGACGTCGTACGTGTACGTCTCTTGCTGTGTACGCCGGTACGCATGAACGACCCTTCCAGTATACGTACTACCGGGTACACCGGCAGCCCTGTAACACCCCCTGCAGCGGCATCCGCGCTTCCGTGAGCTTACGAGTAACGCATGGTCGCCCCAGCATCCTCCCGCACACGCTGTACCGCACTACCGTACCGGCAGACACCGCGTCCTACACAACCCTCCCGGCTACACGCTGTTTCCATAAACATATCAAATAGCATACAATTATATATCACCCTCGAAATGATACATGCACCGGTCCATACCGCACCCCTGCACCGCTTCGTACCGGCCCTGGCTTTAACTCCATTACCGCAGTGGATAAAAGTATCAATGACTCAAGTAAAATTCGCATAGCTGTCAAAAAGATATGTTGTTATTAAAATAACAACATATCTTTTTAGAGTTAATACTCTACGTCTTTAATTCGTAAGAATTAGAGAAGTAACCGAGTAGAAATTTTCGCGCGTTGCATCGGGCCTGATAAGGCCTTATCAGGACCCAATCAGGGCCCGATGTAACGCTTGAAAATTTCTACTCGGATAGAGTTGAAATAACAACATGTCTTCTTGGCAGCGATGCGAATTTTACTTGCGTCATTGATACTTTTTTCCGATATGTTGTTATTTTAACACTACTTCTCTAATTCTTACGATTCCGTGCAGGATTGAAACGATAAGTTGTCAATTATGCGTCATCCTTAAAATTATACATGCACTGGTCGATACCGCACCCCTGTACCGCTTCGTACCGGCCCTGGCTTTAACTCCATTACCCCAGTGGATAGAAGTATCGATGACTCAAGTAAAATTCGCACAGCTGCCAAAAAGATATGTTGTTATTTTAACTCTACTTCTCTAATTCTTACAATTCTATGCGGGATTGAAACGATAAGATGTCAATTATGCATCACCCTTGAAATAATACATGCACTGGTCCATACCGCACCCCTGTACCGCTTCCTACCGGCCCTGGCTTTAACTCCATTACCGCAGGGGAAAGAAAAATATCGATGACTCAAGTAAAATTCACTTGCGAGCTGCCAAAGAAAAAAATTGTTTTTTTCAATTCTACTTTCAATTCTTACAATTGCATACGGCATTTAAACGATAACATGTTACCTTGGCAGTCTTGTCGTCGTTGTTTCAATATCATATGCAATTGCAAGAATTTAAATAACAATCTATCTTATTTTGCAGCCCACGAACGATTTTGTATTTCAGTGCGACTGAATATTCATCGATCCCGGTTACCAAAAAAACAACATTGACTCCCGGTATTCCCTAATTACGGAGCGTGTTTTGTCGGCGCCGTAAAGTTTCTTATCGAGCTGCTAACCCCATCGGGCTTTAACTCCATTACTGCACGGAACACAAAAATCTCAATGACTCAGGTAAAATTCGCTTGCGGTCTGCCAAAAAGGTTGTGTTAAATCTGCTTGTCTAATTTTTACAATTCTATACGGGATTGAAACGATAACATGTCAACATGGCAGTCTTGCCGTCGTTGTTTCAATTGCAAATAGAATTGAAATAACAATTTTTTTTTTTTCTTATACAGCCCGCTAACGAATCTTTTTTTCAGCGCGATGAATATACAACGATCTCGGTTACCAAAAAAAAAAAAAAAAAAAAACACGACATTGACTCCCGGTATTTCCTAATTACGGACCGTGTTTTGTCGGCGCCGTAAAGTTTCTTATCGAGCTACTAACCTGGCCAAGATTAATCGTGCAACGTTATATACGCTGCGTGTAAGGGATATGAGAGCTCAGGAGCATCATGGATCGCTATATACACCCGGGTACATTATACGTTCATTTGCCCCGGGGAAACTCTCGGTGTAGCCTAATTGTACTGGTGAGCTTGCGACTTGCGCTTTCGTGCAGCCTTGGAGCGATGTGTTCTTATCCGTGTGTCCTATATATATATATATATATATATATATATGTATAACAGCGTTCTCGGTCGAGCAACGCAGCAGAATGTTTTCCATTATACGCGGAGCGAGGAGTTTTTGGTTTTTTTAATGATTTTTTTCGTCTCCTCATTAATAAAGGTGGTTTTTGGGTCGTCGAGCTCGGTCGGCATGGCTCGTCATTGTTATGCGCGGTGTGATAACAATTTTTGACAGTCGGGAAAGGAGTAATTAGTCGGGAACCGGTGCACCAGTTTCTAGGCGGTGGATGCTGAAGAGGGAACGGCTTCGACCGCGATTGTCATAAAACTTTCAGTATTCACGAAAGGTACCGTATGGGAGGGGAGGGGGTGGGGTTTGAGGTAGCGTAATTAATTTCAGCTTTCTTGGGGATTTGGGGTTGCCTCGGAGAGTAGCGCGGATATTCGGTGGGAGGGTGGTTGCGCTCTCTCGCTGCCACCGTCTTCGTTTTCTCTTCCCTTTCGCCACCGACGCCGGAGGCTTCGGCGGAACGAAGTCTCGGGGCCAAGGCAAGAGCCGCCCCGAGGCACGTTTCGGGTATAATGCAAAATTAATTTCCTCCTTTCTTCGTTCTTTTATCACGATACTTCCTCGCTTTTGCGCGGCCTACCCCCAGGGGCACCGTTTTGAAGGTACTTTTAACGTTGTTCTCCTCTAATTAATTCCCGAAATAGTAACCCCCGTTGGCCACGATAAGAAAGGAAGGGAGACCCTTGCTTGCCAATTATTAAAATCACCATTACCTTTATGCTTATTAAGAGGGGTGGAGACATCGGTTGGTAACCGGACGGCTTTTTCGAATTGGTCGTGAAATGAGCTCCGATGGGTTACGGAAATATCGATGCTAGAAACAGCGTTGGTTTTCGTTTTTGGGATCGCAAAGGTTAGCCAATGGACCATCGAGAGTCGGTGGGAGAGTCAAAATTGCAGTGATAATATGATGATGATGATGGTTAGTGTAAAGTTTGTACGCAAACCAACCAGCCGAGGTAATCAATATTCTACCTGTTAGGGATCTTTGCGTGTCTTTGAACGATAAGAACATACGAGGGACCCCTGCTTGCCAATTATTAAAATCACCATTACCTTTATGCTTATTAAGAGGGGTCTAGACATCGATTGGTAACTGGACGGCTTTTTCGAATGGGTCGCAAAATGAGCTCCGATGGGTTACGGAAATATCGATGCTAGAAACAGCGTTGGTTTTCGTTTTTGGGATCGCAAAGGTTAGCCAATGGACCATCGAGTGTCGGTGGGAGAGTCAAAATTGCAGTGATAATATGATGATGATGATGGTTAGTGTAAAGTTTGTACGCAAACCAACCAGCCGAGGTAATCAATATTCTACCTGTTAGGGATCTTTGCGTGTCTTTGAACGATACGAACATACGAGGGACCCCTGCTTGCCAATTATTAAAATCACCCTTACCTTTATGCTTATTAAGAGGGGTGGAGACATCGGTTGGTAACCAGACGGCTTTTTCGAATTGGTCGCAAAATGAGCTCCGATGGGTTACGGAAATATCGATGCTATATACAGCTTTGGTTTTCGTTTTTGGCATCGCAAAGGTTAGCCAATGGACCATCGAGAGTCGGTGGGAGAGTCAAAATTGCAGTGATATTATGATGATGATGATGGTTAGTGTAAAGTTTGTACGCAAACCAACCAGCCGAGGTAATCAATATTCTACCTGTTAGGGATCTTTGCGTGTCTTTGAACGATAAGAACATACGAGGGACCCCTGCTTGCCAATTATTAAAATCACCCTTACCTTTATGCTTATTAAGAGGGGTGCAGACATTGGATGGCAACTAGACGGTGTTTCGAATTGGTCGCGAAAAAAGCTGCGATGGGTCCCGAAAATATCGTTTTTTTGTATCGCAAAGGTCAGCGGATGGGCCACCGAGAATCGAAAAGAGAGTCAAAATTCCGTTGATATGTGATGATATGGTTTATGACGATCCTTCCTCGTTTTTGCGCAGCCCATTCGCAAGGACACCGTTCTTCAAGGTACTTTTAACGTTCTTCTCCTCTCATTAATTCCCGGAATAGTCTCCCCCTCCGTAGGCCACGGTAAGAAAGAACGAGAGACCTTTGCTTGCCAATTATTAAAATCACCATTACCTTTCTACTTGTTAAGGTGATTGCCGGTAACAAAAACTTCACTGAATGCCGTTTTGAGACCGCAGTCCGCGGTCATCTAAGAAAATTGTCTTTCCCTGGGGAATTGGCAGACGCAGGGAAAGACAATTATCTTTTTCTTCGGCGGACTGCGGTCTCAAAACGGCATGCGGTACAGTTTTTTGTTACCAATTGGGCGCGCGGCCGATGGGCGAGGAATTATACCCTATAACCTTAAGAGGGATGTAAGCATTGGTTCATACCTAACCGGCTTTTTCGAATTGGTGGCAAAAAACCCTGGGTCGGTCACGAAAGTATCGATGCTCGATACTGCGTTGGTCTTTGTTTTCTGTATCGCAAAGGTCAGCCAATGGACCACCAGGAGCCGGAGAGAGAGTCAAAATTCTGGTGATATATGATGATGATGGTTAGTGTAAAGTTCGTATGCAAACAAAACAGTTCTGTGTCACGTGCAGCCGGGTAATTAATATTCTACCTGTTAGAGTGTGTATGGGCAGAAGTTCACAATATGCACGAATACCGGAGTCTTTGTTTTCCCGCGGGGTGGCACACGAGTTATGACTGATTACACGAACGGCCACGAAAACTTTGCCCGAAACTCGCAACCAACGAATCCAACGTATCACCGCACACCGAGCCTCGGGCTTTCTCTCTAACTTTTTCTTTACATCTCCCGCGCGATACATCTCCATGCTCGTCGTGGATTTTTTTATATAAAAAATAATAATTTCGATGTAAAAATTAATGTCGGTATTTTATAATTTGTATTTTTAATCCGTGTTAGTTGCGGAGCTGATACCATCAAATCCACTGTAAAAAAATTGTAAATTTATTGTACCGGACTGCAAGTTTTTATGCGAAAATTAGTATATTCAATATTATGTTTAATTGCGATGAAAAATTAATATACTTTTCATTTAAAGTAAAATAAATTACTTGAATTAAAGTACTTTTTTGTAACTGATGCATGAAAATTGCTACTTTTTGTGCCTCCCGCGAGTAGCGCTTTACAGCCATGAGTACAGTAATGATATGGCGTATGCGCACATCGGGCCGATTAAAAACAACCCGATGTGCGTGCGAGAAGTAAACTTCACGCACGCTTCTCGTACTTTACGCACGCTTCTCGTACTTTACGCACGCTTCTCGTACTTTACGCACGCTTCTCGTACTTTACGCACACTTCTCGTGCTTTACGCACGCTTCCTGTACTTTACGAACGCTTCTCGTACTTTACGCAAGCTTCTCGTACCTCACGCACGCTTCTCGTACTTTACGCACACTTCTCGTGCTTTGCGCACGTTTCCCGTACTTTACGCACGTTTCCCGTACTTTACGCACGCTGGCTGTATAGCGCCACAATCAGCAGGCACGAAAGTAACACTTCTCCTGCAATCTTTATAAAAAAATAACGTGCGATAGTATAGCGATTATTGTACGAAGACTGTGTGTGTGTGTGTATAATGTTCTCGTTACCGCAGTTGTGTCGCAAAGTACTATTATCGTAAGATTAAACTAAATGATCAAAAGTAAAGTGTTTCCAATGTTTTTAATATGCCGAACATTAATTTTTCATCACAATGGTACATGCAATTTAATCGTACACCAGTTTATGCATAAGAACTTCCGCAACCAGTACATTGACATTCATACGAATTTTTTTAGAGCTCCATAAATTTCGGTAATCCATTAAAGTACTCCAGCGAGAGAAAGAACTTAAATTTTCGCCACTAGACTGTTACGTTGTTCAACCGGTAAAATATTCGAATGGGGAACGATTCCTTGGAGAGGCACTTGGGAAAACCGGCTCGGCTGGGTAATTGCGAGTGGGCGAAGGGATTTTCAATTTCGATTTCACCCTCAGAACAGCGACTGCGATCGGGCTGGTTCGTTCATCGCGAAGCTTTATCCAGTATTCCACATGTAAGTGTATATACCATCCGGCAATGGAAATCCGTTTTCCTGCAGTAGACTCGGCCTGCCCGAGCGCCGGTCGAGCTATCGATCTTTAACTTCCATAAAACTACCGGGATAAGCCGGTCATATATTCGAAGATAATTCGGGGGAGGGATTGAAATCGAGCCAATGACTCGAGAAGTCTCGCGTGATTTTCCGGTGCCTCTCGCATCCGGTCTGTATACTCGTCCATGAGTTCCCAGATATCTCAGGTGTTTTATTACCCCTGGAGAGAGGGGGGAGGGGGGGGGGGGGCAAAATGAATGCATACGAATCGACGAGTATTTTTCCCCGTTTGAACAATAAAGTCGGATCATCCGGTGTATTTGCAGTCGTCTCGTGCGTTTGTGGCTTCATTCCGGCACGGGAGTTTCGGGACTCAGCGGCAGACTCCCGATACGCGTAAAAAGGGAAGTTCGAGAGCCGGCTGGCTTATCTAGTCGCCGTGCGAGATACAAATAGCGGGTAAAAGGAGTCCGTGCACCGAGACTCCGGCCAGCGACTGCGACTGATGCACAAGCTCTGAGCAAGTTAAATAAATAAATATAAAAAAAAAAAAAAAAACGAAAGTTACCTGCAGAGTCGGTGCTCGCCTTGAATAATACAGTGGCACTTGCATATTCCACGGCAAACGACTTTTTCGCTGAAACCGAGGAGGCGGCATTAGCCGGAGCACGATTCCCCGAGGAACTTTTTTTTTTATATCACGACCTTTTTCATAATTGAATGGTTTTTATCCGGTCTCGCGATGCTCATTCAGCGACATTCGTCTGACGGTGTACCAAACAAAAGGGAGACGGCGGACTCCTGACGGAGCCTCGAGCGGGAGCTCTTCTTAAGGTCGGGCGATTCTTGCGGCAATGAATTTGTCAGCTCGGGCAATTTAACGCGGCGAATTTTTCGATTCAGCGTACAAGGAGTGTCGGAAAGTAAGAGTCGCGGCTGGTATTAAAGAGAGACAAGACAAAGGTGCCGGGGTTGGTTGGATAGTTGCGGCTCTGTTTCCACTGCATCAACGTCCCGGCTAACAATGCCTCCGTACTATTCTTATTTGTCCCTCTAACGGGAGAGCACCCCGTTCGTATCTTTTAAGCCACCGGCTGGGAGCGGGCGTAATAGCGGCGGTACGGGGAACAACGGTGCGAGAGCACGAGCATTATTTTGGACGGTAAGAAAAGGGCTTCTCAATTTGGTAGCGCCGGCCACCGGGCGAGATACCGTCGAGCTTCCGCTAACTGTGGTTTTTTTTTTCTTTTTTTTTTTTTACGTCTCGCACAATTAAGATAAACTAATTTATCTGTCACGATATTACAAGTTTTTCGTCCCCCGTCGTCCATTCACGACAATTGCTTTTTTTTTTTTCTTGTCAGGAATTAGCCCGGCAACGTCTCCGGCATTGGGAGACGCTGGGAGAGGCAGCATTATGGGGTCGGGGATGGGGAGCGTTGGAATTTTCCTCGTTCGCTCTGTTCCACCCTCCTCATTCGCCTCTGCCAATCTCCGGCGATAACGCCATGAGCCAAAGTAGCCTGGATCACTTCGATCAATACGATAAGGATGTGATAAAAGAAATTACATTTTTTTTTTTTGTTCTATCCGCGAGCAAAGTTGCGGAGGTAGATCGAATAATGGGAATAATCGATGAATTTGTTAAATCGTATTGATCGACCGATTGAAACTGTTCCTTCGCGTGACGAATCGAGGATAGGTTCACGCTCGGGCACACCGGCTTAGGCGGAACGCCTGTAATATTTACCGAAATTACATTTATTTGAATTAAAAAAAATTTGATGTAGATCGAAGAATGTAAATAATCAATTAATTAATAAAATCATAATAATTCGACCGATGTTTAAATCTGTTCCTTCGCGTGACGAATCGAGGATAGGTTCATGCTCGGGCACCGGCTTAGGCGGAACGCCTGTAATATTTACCGAAATTACATTTATTTGAATTATAAAAAATTTGATGTAGATCGAAGAATGGAAATAATCAATGAATTAATAAAATCATAATAATTCGACCGATGTTTAAATCTGTTCCTCCGCGTCCCGAATGGAGGGTAGGCTTATGTTTGAGCATCCCCTCAAGCAGAAAACGTATAATAAATATTATACGTGTTTCTTGAAAATTTCTTTAAAAAATGTAATTTTGGTAAATGACAAAATTACATTTTTTAAAGAAATTACATTTTTGCTTCCTCATAGAGGAATCTTTTCTGGTTCTATTCACGAGCAAACTTGCGGATGCAGATCGAAGAATGAAAATATTCAATAAACTCGTAAAATCATAATTAATCGACGGCTATTTAAATCTGTTCCTTCGCGTCCGGAATCGACGACAGGTTCATGTTTGAGCAGCCACTTGAGCAAAACGCGCATAATAATATTTACCGAAATTACATTTTTTTTTCTATCCATACGAAAATTGCTGATGCAGACCGAACAATGACAACAATCAATGAATTAATAAAATCACAATTAATCGAGCGACGTTTAAATCTGTTCCTCCGCGTGCCGAATCCAGGGTAGGGTCATGTTTAAGCCCTCCCCGCTTAAGCATAACGCGTATAATATTAACCGTGTGAGTTTACTGCGCTAAACGTTGTGGCAACATTAAATGTGCAGATAACCACACGTCGACCGTACGCTCGCGTTTCTCGTGTCAACTGTTTATTTCATCGCCCATGAGCGCGAACACTTTTGAAGCGGCTTTCGTAAATTTCGTTCCTACGATTATATATTTATTTTCACATACGCGACATAGCTTGCGCGAAGCGTATGAGTAAATTTTGCACGTTGTAAAAATTTCAGGCGTCGCATCAAAAAAGTTGGGAAACTCTATAAACCCTCGAGACGTTTTAAGGATGCGTTGAGAGACGACGAGGTGAGGCAGGGAAGCTGCGAAAGCACCGAACGGGAAGCAGCATCGCTCCTACTCATCTAGGCTTTACGTGCACAATGTTTCGCTAAGTTTGCGTACGTTGTCGGGGCGGTGGAGGGACTTCTAGTTCACCGAGGCATGCACGAAAACGTGTTTCCCGACAAGCCAACTACTTAATTTAATTTTCCAACGGGTATCTAATAATTTCGGAAAACCGCGCTTTCAGAGCTTCCCTATCGTTATCGGAGCAACCTTTGCACCGGGCAAATTATAATGGCACTTGATGCATTGCCAATAAGGAGCCCCGAAAACGTGCGGTATAATAGTCTCTTTAATCACCTCGGCGCAATGACGCCCTGGAGAGTTATTCGATCCAGGGGTAATATATATTTTTGCATTTTCTATTTTATTCCATAAAGGGCTTACGCCCCACTAAATGAGTAAAGGGACACACATTTCGAGATTTTTGTTCTCGGCAAATCGCTTTATCGATTTATCGATTTAATTTTTTTAGGGTGAAAGGAGGATATATTGAAGAACATTTAGGAATTTTTTCATTCAATTTTATTGTTATTATGTATTTTTTTTTATCGGCCGGCGTAAGCAATTTTTTCTTGTCGCTGATTTCAAATTGTCATTTTATCAAAAACGAAAAATGTTAATTGTTTCCTAACCAATCATATATAACGCGGTCCTTGACAAGGGGGAAAAAGGCAAAATGGCGGTCATTTTTAAAAAGTCGATTTTTATCCATTTTTCAACAATGAATCATTTTTTGTATTACTATTATTATTATTCTAATATGAGACCGTCAAAGACTACAGAATCTGTTGTAGTATATAGGTACAAATTTTCATTAAAACCCATCAAGCTATTTTTGAGATATCCGGGACACCGATCTTGAAAATAATTTTTTGAGAAATCACGTTCAAAGTGCGGTCGCGTCGCTGCTCGAGCGCTCCGCCACTTTCCACCTAACAGTCTCTAACTTTCGTAATTCGTAGAATTTCGACACAAACATTTAACTGAATATTCATGACACTATAAACTATTAGAAAAAAAATAAACAAAAATTGGAAATTTTACTGTGGCGTTAGCGCTTAAGGCACTCAAACTTGATAAGACCTCGTGCTAACTATGTGTAAAAACCCAACCTTGTCCTTCCCATACCCGCGTTAAAAAAAATGTTGAAAAACGACCACTTTTTTGGACCAAATCTTTACGCTAGTGCCTTAACATAACTGATGTTAATCATTGAGCTTGGGTGGTCAAATCTTCATTGGTTAACGGTTCGATGCTGCACTTAATGAAATTAGAAGCGAAGCACTTTATAAGGAATTTTTTTAGGAATTATGGTCTCTCCTACTTGAGACACAAAAAAAAACCTCATGTTTAGTCGGGCGTAAAAAAATGAGTTTAGCAATGTTACCACTCCGCACGGATACAAATAATTAGTCACCCCAACAAATGCGATTAAGTACACTCCAGGCGATCTATTTGGATGGGCCAACAAATTAGTTGGTTGCCAACAAATTTATTGCTTTCGTCATCAAATTTATTGGTTTGGTCATCAAATTAATGTGTTGGATCAAATGAATTTTTTGGCAATCGAAGCTTTTGTTGATACGACCGGATTCATTTATCGACTCGACCAAATCAGTCATCAGGAGTTATCGAACCGCGTAAACAGTTGGGGCAACTGATTCTTCATCTCCGCGCAGGCACACACCCACACAAAGTCGAAAGGTAATCTCAGTTCATTGGCCTACCACGACTGCGATACCTTTTCTATTGAATATTTTAAGCGTGTCTCGAGTTATTATTTATGTCGCAATATCGGACTTCCAAAGAAATGGTCTCCGATCCAATAGCTAATTGAAGGAACGAACAGCGGACTACTAATTGGTAGATAAATACGTAAACGCGACGAGTCGTTAAGAACAGCGTCTCGTGGCGACGGAAAAGCGGCGAACGTCGGAAATCTCTTAATTACGAAAGTAACAATGGCACAGTGAAATATTAATGACACTTAATTGTTCTTCTTCGACTTTGAGTCGCATCCGCCGATTATACTCCGGGGTAATATAAAGCTCGGAGATGCGAATAAATTTCTGTGACATTAATGGCTCCGGGTAGTAAAAAAGCATGGAAGTTCTGTCGGGGACGCGATTGTAGAATTTTTATGGGCATTGATAGCGAATTAAAGGAAAAAGGAAAATCGTTAAAGGCACCCAACTGTGCTCGGGGAAGATTCTTTCCGGGTCAGATTTAACCGTCGGCTACTCCAGTGCACTTCGGATTCGCTCTAAATACATCTGAGATGTATCACGCACATTCTTTTGGCCGGTTTCCTGTGTTCCTTAATTCACAAGTTTCCGTCACTGGCTGCATTCGGGATATATTCCAGAGAAAAATAATACATTTTCTCCGTAACGTCATTTCCCGTTTTAAAATCTCGGTTTTCGACCGGAAGCGACGTCATACGGGAAAACGTCACTTCCGGCTTTAATATCTCGGTTTCCGGCCGGAAGTGACTTTATACGGAAAAGCGTCACTTCTGGTTTGAAAATTGCAGATTTTGACCGGAAGTGACGTCATACGCGAAAACGTAACTTCTGGTTTGAAAATCTAATTTTTCTACCGGAAATGACGTCAAACCGGAAATACGTCCGTATTTCCGGCTTTAAAAATGAGTTTTTCAAACCGGAAGTAACGTCGCAGAGAAATTTTTTATTTTTTCTCTGTGACGCAGTGACGTGGTAGCATTGCACGGTACTTATTAGCGGTTGGAAAACGGTCGACTTCGCATGGGCTATCTACGCCGAGTCGAGATGAACCAATATGGCGTTTTGGCGTAAAGTAGCCATGTAGTGTCATGCCGAATCCTAGCTTATTGACTGGCCCAGCAACGTTCAATTATCTTATTGACGCTTGGATCAATCTCGACAAGTGAGACCCGTCAGACTATGCTGGCCCGAGGATCAAACGATTGTCCAATAACGGCAAGGGATCGGCATTCTTACATGGGATGGGGAGTCAGCCATGTGCCGTTTTTTCCAGAAACGGCGGAAATCCACCTGGGATTCCTTTTTTTTTTATCAAGTTTGACGCTCAAAAATTCCTGAATGTTCGAGCAGACTCGACGATAAAAGGGTAGAAGGTCGTCGTTAAGCTCGGCGGAAAGACCGTGGACAACCCTCTTTAACCCGCTTCAAAGATAACCGGCAGCCAAAGTTAAGCCGATTTATTTACCACAAAATTCGGTTGCCCGATGTGGCCGCCCTTCGGCCATTTACGAACTCTCCCCGATGCCCTACAAACTCTACCCCTCGGTGAATGTCTGCCACTTTGCAATATTCCACAGGAATCCCCCCCCGATCCGTCAAACCGAGTACAAGCTTAAGCCTCGTCACTGGAAAAAAAAATCTACAATATTTCATACTCCGGTCACACAAATATCCGGACTTAAAGTCGAATCAATTGAGAAGCGCAGCCATGTCAATTAAGAAGCGCAGCGAATCACTGATTACGAGTCCTGTGGGAAGGAAGCAAAAAATAAAAGGTACGAGCTTAGCGAACCATAATTTTCCTTTCTCATCAAACGCGGACCGTCTTCCGATGCGGTTCACTCACGGTGTCGGGGGATTTTAAATAATTTCTCCTCCTCATCTCCGTACAATTTTCCGGTCGCTAAGAATCGTCGGCTTAAATTGGACCTCTTAAGAAATTACGAAAGAAGAATGAGGAGGTCAAATTGCCTTTCCCTCCCTTCGGGACATCCGACTCTATGCCGTCAGGCATAAGATTGTCGACTTTTCATTTATATATACTTATACCTACCGCGATGGGACGTTCGCCCTCACCTCATTATAGTGGGCGCACGGGAAAGAAAGCTCCGGGCACGGAACGGCGAGGGAGCTTCGCCACCGAGAGTTATTGGGCAGACACTTTCCGGAATCGTAAATTTACGTTTGCACAATTCGGCGCACCGGAAACTTTGCCAATGAGAGTCCTTGTGCATTCTTCATGGCGTGGACGAGATAGAAGTGAACAAGCCGGCGGTGTGGGACGGATAGAGATGAGAGCGGATTGCGAGTGAAATATCCTCGGCGGAGGCGCTCGCACAATTTTCCCACTGAAATTGTGTACCGGCTACAGTTGCATATGCATGAATGCAGATTTTGGAAATAGTCAATGTTAGGCAATTTCCAGTGTGCGCGTGTAACAACCACGAGCGGGGCTAACTATCCCGCGGGCATCGGCCTCGTTGTATGATAAACAGGAATCGTGGGGAAAATGGGTCATTCGGTTAATTGCATTAGCCGGGCGTTCGTTCAATTCGTAACAAATCTTGGTACCGCCGAAAGCAGCCGGTTTGCTGCGGGCGTTTACAGCCGGTAGCCGCGGGTTGCGTAACGATTTTTGGCATCGACACTGGCTTCAACTTCACGCACGATATAAATTCTCCGCACCTCGTTCATCCGACTCTCGCAGCTTTGTTTTCTCTCTCCACCCCCAAGTGGTGTTTATACCGTTGACTAATTAATTGCCATACGGCAAGGAAAAGATACTTCCGTCTATGCCAAAAACGCGAAAGCGGACTCTCGTTGAACCTTTGGTTGCGATGAGAAAGATAGCGGAAAAAAATGGGTCATTCGGTTAATTGCATTAGCCGGGCGTTCGTTTAATTCGGAACAAATCTTGGTACCACCGAAATCAGCCGGAAGTCGCGATTTTTGGCATCGACGTTAGCTTCAACTTCACGCACGATATTAATTCTCGTTTGTCCGAGTCTCGCAGCTATGTTTTTTCCTCTTCACCCCAAGTGGTCTTTATACCGTTGACTAATTGATAGCCATACGGCAAGGAAAAGACACTTCCGTCTACGTCAAAAAAACGAAAGGAAGCTCTCGTCGTTGAACGTTTGGTCGCGATGAGAAAGATAGCGAAAAAATGGGTCATTCAGTTGATTGCATTAGCCCTTTAATTCGTAACAAATCTCGGTACCTCCGAAAGCAGCCGGTTTCCGGCAGACATTTGCAGCCCGCCATCGTGAGTGCGTCACGATTCTCGGCATCGATGTTAGCTTCAACTTCACGCACGATATAAATTCCCCGGCCGCCGTTTGTCCGAGTCTCGCAGCTTTGTTTTTTTTTCTCTCCACCCCAAGAGGTCTTTATACCGTTGACTAATTAATAGCCATCCGGCAAGGAAAAGATACTTCCGTCTACGCCAAAAACGCGAAAGGGAGCCCTCGTCGTTGAACGTTTGGTCGCGGAAGAGCAAGATAGCTGGGGGAAATGGGAGGGGAAGGAGGAAGAGAGCCGGAGATCGTTGGCCTCGAGTGCAGCTCGAGGGGGTATCTCTCTCATGGTTCTTCCCCTCGTAAGAACCGAATTTTCGCGAGGCTTTCTCCGGAATAACCGTGGCTGGACGACCCGTTGGTTTCTTACTGCGTTACCGCTGGCATGCCAGTTCCACTGCCACCGCGTGTCTCGCTCCGATACAAGAAACCCGCGGCTTTGGCCCCTCCGTGTGCTGCAGCTGATGTCGACTCCGGAGAGGGCTCAAGCCAGAAGGAAGCAACCCATGCCCCCCCCCCCCCCCTCCCCGTGGGCGCCCCCTTCTTCCTCCTCTCTTTCCTCTTACCCTTTAGTGATGCTCCACGCGAATCCTTAGCGAATCCAATACGAACAGAATACGATTGCCTTGTGCACCGGATGTCTCTGCTTCGTGCATCTCTGGCATACGGCCACAGGGCCCCCCGAGCGAACGCCCGCGCGCGTCTTCCGACCTGGAAAATATTCGCCGAGCGAACGAAAAGAGGGATGTGGAAGGGAGGAGAGGGAGAGACACAGAGAAGCGAGGCTTACGATGAATACCGTTGGAAAAGCTCTCCTTTTCCCCGACAGATACACGCTCCTGCCGGCCGCGGTACCTTCGTGGAATTTATACAGATTTGAAATTTTAATAAGGTATATGGAGGAGAGAGACGGGGAGAGAGACTGAGCGAGAGAGAGGCGGTTGCCATTTTGAAAGTTCTTCGATATAGTAGATTATGCGCGGCTGCTTCGGATCTCTCTAATGACGAAACCCAGATGGTTCGGGCTCGTACCCAGCACGCTCTTCTAATGGCCTCCTCTACGTGCAGCGGGATCGCTACGGAGAATCAATGCCCGCTGTAATAAGATCTCCTTGTGCGGCTCTGGATTCTTTGGATCTAGCGGTATTTCAGGACGCAGCTGGAAATCGCGAGTCTCTGCACACGACCATCTGTCCTCGTTCGCAACCTTTTATTAACATTCGAAATGCCACTCGCTCTCTATCCGGGTGTCTCCTGAAAAGCTCACGAGTGCACTGTACATATATATATATATATATATATATATCAACGCATTTAACAAACATTCTTTTTGTCGACAAAGTGCACTACAAAATTTTTTTTACCGTATGTTGAATTAAAATAAAAGATGCATAAACGAGACGAAAAGAAATGCGGACGGTTGTAAACGGGAAACCTAGTTACACTTTTATACTTTGTTAACAGTTATTTTATATTTTGTTTGCTTGAGAGTTGTAAGCTTTTGGCAATGTGTTGTGTGACGTGATTTTTCGATCACCGTCACAAAAATATAAATAAATTAATGTTTTACGGATACGTCTATCGATTTAGTTCCGTTAGCCCATTATAGTTCCCGATTTACTGCTCTTCAGCTGTCCATGTACCGTCCAGCTCTCGTTTAAGTAAAGTACGTTAAAGTTGCGATCTGGTTTAGATTTTTGCTGATGAGCTTGGGTGTGATAAGCTTAAAGATAAGCTCAAAAGATTTAGTTCGGTTCGGGATTCTCAAATCTATTCGGTGGAGAGAATCTCGGAGAAATGAGAAACACGAATAGAGGAGAGCCCGACAAGATTTTGTCGCGAATACGTCAAAGTCCGGATCGGACTTTGACGTATTTGTAACGAATAATCGTTACGAATAACGATTATTAATGTTACGCTTCAAATTAGCCCAACCTTTGTGTTAACTTGACCAGCCAGACGGAAACGCTGACTTATTGTCGCAAATGTACAGATATCTTTCTTGTCGACAAAGTTCACTATAACGTTTTTTTTTTTACTGTCTTTTTAATCAAAAATAAAAAATGCACAAACGACACGAAATGAAATGCATACATACATTTATGAACAGTAAACCTCGTGCACTGAGAAATAAAATGGTTGGATTAACCAAAACTCACGGTGACATACGTTCAAAGCTGTTATTTGTGTGGTACAAATAGAGCATTGGTTTGTTAAACGATTTGCCTGAATTTATTCAAAATTTGTTGACTGAAACAAACATATTAGTTGTACCAACAAAATACTCCATTGAACCTATGTCACCGCGCATTTGGTTAATCCAACCATTACTTTTTCTCGGTGCAGAACTTTTAGACTCTATTAACAGTAATTTTATAGCAATAGTAGTAAATGTATTTATTGACAATATAGTGTAGTTTATCCAATAGCTAGTAAATCTCTCCATGTAGTATTTACTACGCTTACACAGACATTGTCAATGAGTCATCGACGGGAGTCCTTCAGCGCCTGATTCGCTTCTTTGTACGACTCAGTTCATTCGTTTTCAGATTAGAAAAATTGTTTTAAATTATGTTTAATTCTAAGTTCACATCTTCATCTGCCCATTCTCTCAAGTTCTTTGCATATAACGAGGGCTACCGAATAATAGCATCTGCGGTTTATATTTCGCCTGTTATCTAATATTTTATTTGCTCGACAGTCACAAGCTTCCCACAGTGTGTTCTTCCGAGTAACGATTATAAATGTCGCGCTTAAAATTAGCCCGCCCTTTGTGTTAATTTGACCCTCCAGACAGGAAATACTAACTTCTCGTCCGAAACCTCCAGGACCTGTCGCCACCGTGTTCGTTACGGTCGGCGCCGTTATTGTCCCGTCGCTAATTCGTCTTTGCATTTTAAAACCCGCTCGAAACCCGCCAAGAGATGGTTAATTTCGGCGGTCAAAAATGTTCTCAGTTTTCCTTTGTATTTGTATAAACAATGGTGATTAAGGTGGCATGTTGCAGGGGAGTCTCGGCGGTGTACGTATCTCGACGAAACTCCGAGGGAATTTCCTGTTGCATTCGCAAATGACTGCATGCGGCTCGTCTGCGTAATGACGCAGTCCGGTGAGTAGTTGTGCAGCAGTACGCCGGCTGGTCTAGCCGGCATGCTTGCTCGGTGGTACTTGCTCTTCTCGAGGGTTACACGGTACTTCTCTACATGCTAGATCGTACGGCGTATAACGCGGTCCATGCTCTTTCCTCTCCCTCCGCCCGGCCTTCCCGCCTCCCCCCTCGAACGCTCCAACAATTCATATGGACGTAACAAGATTCTCCGTGCGGCAAATCCCTTTGCTTTATGCATCGCTGCTGCCGCGTACGCCGCCTCGGTCCCTACGTTACGGTTAGAAAATATTCACCAGTATCCCCACCGGGTGCGGCCAGACTCCGTCGAGATGAATACCGTAGCGGCCTATACGTTACTTGTTTACGCGGCTTGTCTACCTTTCGTTAAAACGTCCCCCAAACCCCCCTTTAGACGTTCTAATAATGAATAGAAATTTTAATGAATTTTAACTTTTAATAAGCTAAAGCCCCGTTGAAGGCGTTTCGTAGTCGTTTGACGGAAAGGACGGTGAGAGGGCGAGGGAGTGACCCTCCCTTAGCGCATTCATGTTGATACAAACCCGACTGGCTGACTTTGCTAATGCAGAGAGCTAGGCAAGCGAACGGGTATAGAAACCATTTTCCAGGGCTGTTTGCGAGCAGCGGACGCCCGGCGAGCGGTGCTTTAGCCGAGGGAATCCGCCGCAATGCGTGCACCCACGTTCTCTATTCAACGCAGTAAGAAACATCTTGCCCAAGTAGGGTTCCGGGCTGTTTCCGTGTGGCTAAATCTCGACGGCAAGCCATCGCGCGTCCAACCCTTCGCCCGGTCTGCCACGGTTCAGCTAAATTCCTCCGGCTTCCCGTCTGCGTCTGCCTCGGCCGCTTTTGTCTGATCCAAAATCTTACCACCCCCTCCCCCCCCCCCCCCCCCCCGGTCCCCGGATTCGCGATTCATTCCCTTCGGCGAGAAGACGCAAAACATCCCGCGATATAGGACGCCCGTCTTTCAAATTCGCGATCTTGTACACCAACCGGGGTGAGATTTGACCATCGGTACGGGACCGCACTAGTTGCCGAGTCATACGGGAAAGCCTCACTTCCGGTTTGAATTTTTTAATTTTTTTTACCGGAAGTGACGTCATAATGGAGATATGTTACCTCTGGTTTAAAAATCTCATTTTCCGACCTGAAGTGACTTCGTATCGAAAATACGTCACTTACGGTTTGAATATCTCATTTTTCGACCTGAAGTGACTTCGTATCGAAAATCCGTCAATTTCGGTTTGAAAATCTCAATTTATGACTGCAAGTGCCGTCATGCCGAAAATATGAAACGAAAATTGAGATTTTCAAACCGGAAGTGACGTATTTCCGGTATGACGTCACTTCCGGTTGAAAAAAAGAGATTTTCAAAACCGGAAGTGACGTCACAACGAGATTTTTAAAATAACTCTGCGTGACGTCGTTTTCGGTTTAAAAGTGTGATTTTTCAAACCGGAAGTAACGTCGCGGAGAAATTTTTCAATTTTTTATCTGCCAAGCAGTGGCACAGTAGTAAACATTACCCAGTGCTTATCAGTGCTCGGAATACCAAGAACGTACATAAACGGTAAACTTGACTTTACCTAGACCGCAATCTGCATAAACCGTAGACCAGAGTCCACACAGATTGTAGACTCAAGTAGACAAGTCGCAGAATCAGTAGTTATTTTCCAAATCTATATCGTAAACCTACGATCGTCCCAGTAGGCCTTCCAGTAGATCGACGCGATAAATCTACCGCTGGGCAATGGTAGATCGGTCTTTTTCTCTCTTTTTTTTTAACATCGGGTCGGTAGATTTCTGGAGGCTGCTGGAAGATTGAAGACGGTGGTACTTTGGCGAAGGCTTCGGGTCCCGATGCCGTGCACACAAGCCGGAACTGCGTCTTGTCGCATGGTGAGTGGGTGCTTACCCGAGTGCTCTCCTCTCGCGTATCTCTCCTCTCACTATCGGTCCATCTCTATCTCACCCGCGCTGCGGTATCTCTCGCCTACGCCGTAGTGGCCCCCGTTGACCTCAACAAATAGTAGTGCTGCCGCCGGGAGCGCCCATTTCCCGAACTACTACCGTGACACCGCACGCCGTCACGCCATCGCTTTGTCCCGTACTTCGGCGTCGCATAATATGCAGTCACATAGACCCTAGATGCATGAGAGAGCCTCGGCGAACGCACTATGTGCATACACTATGATGTTCACACCGTGTGTACATTATGTATCAGCGATACTCCCGTAGTGTACATATGTGATGTGTCGTCTCACTACTTCTATGCACTTTCTACTCCAACTATATGTATTACATGGTATACTCATTTTATGCGACATAAAGCACTCTCTCCGTCTCACGGCGGCACGATATGCAATTTTTTTTTTTCGCTCCTATTAACACTTGATTATTCTTAACTGTAGCATATAAAATCACTTGGGCTTGACAGGCAAACAAGAATTCATGGTTCACCGGGCATTCGCGAAGATGAATTTCGAATGAAAAAAAATGATAAATAATCGATTAGATCTCGGGCGAAGATGCGCGATTTGTGATTTTTTTTTTTTTTGTATCGGGAAAAAATCGCGGCACTTGATAAATTTGAAAAAAAAAATTAAATGAAACATGATTATGTAGAGCAAGAGATTAGATCTGCTTCGAGGCTTCTCACATATTTTGTTCTACAACCAGCTACATTTTTTTACATTTTTCATCCGGACCCTTGAAAGTTTCAAGCTTCCGAGTTTTTATTTTTTTTATTATTAAATCTGATCTATGTGTCTAACGCTCACCCGATCGTCGAACGGTGAGTGACGCGTTCTGGTGTATGATCCGCGCTAGGATAGTTTCGTCCCTGCGGGAATATGTGTTGGTCGCGGGCAACTACCATTTTTTTTTCGCTCCTAGTAACACGTGATTATTTTTAACCGCAACATAAAATCACTAGTGCTTGATAAGCAAACTGGAATTCATAGTTCGTGGGGCACAGGCGAAGATGAATTTAGAGAGAAAAAAAATATTATAAAAAATAAATAATCGATTACATCTTGGAGAAAAATGCGCGATTTGTTTTTTTATAGGTAAAAAATCGCGGCAATACTGATATGGAATTCGAAAGGAAAAAAAAAATGATGCAAAACAAGAGATTAGATCTGTTTCGAGGCTGCATTTTTTTTCTATTACCAACCGTACATTTTTTATCCGGATCCTTGAAACTTTCAAGGTCCCCAGTTTTTTTTTTTCGATTAAATCTAAGCTACGTGTCATCCGATTCCCGAACGATGATTCTGGCGTATGATCCGCGCTAGGATCATTTCCGTGCCGTGCGGGAATGCGTGTTGGTCGCAGCCAGTGCTAATATTTTTTTGCCGAACTCTCCACAGTGATAAATAATCGATTAGATTTGTTTTTTTATCGGTAAAAAATGGTGGCCATTTCGATGATGAATGTGAAAAACAAAAAATTGATTTACCGTAAGAGATTAGATCTGTTCGACGCTTCTGCATATTTTTTTCCTATAACCAACTGTACATTTTTTATCCGAGTCCTCGAATCTTTCAAGCTCCCCATTTTTTAAAATATTAAATCTGAGCTGTCTCCAACGCTCACCCGATTGTCGAACGGATAGTCATGCGTTCTGGTCTACGATACGCCATTTGATTTTTTTTTTTTTTATCGGTAAGCAATCGCAGCAATTCTGATGATGAATTCGAAAAACAAAAAAAAAAATTAAGTGAAGCAAGAGATGATATCTGTTTCGAGGTTTCTGCGCGTTAGTTTTCCTGTAACCAACTGTACATTTTTTATCCGAATCCTCGAAACTTCCAAGCCCCCGTTCGTTCTATTTTTTTTTCTATTAACTCTGAGCTGTCTCTAACGCTCACCCGATTCTCGAACAGTGAGTGATGCGTTCTGGTCTACGATACGCGATTTTTTTTTTTTTAATCAGAAAGCAATCGCAGCAATTCTGATGATGAATTCGAAAAACAAAAGAAAAATTAAGCGAAGCAAGAGATGATTAAGATGAGAGGTTTCCTATAACCAACTGTACATTTTTTATCCGAATCCTCGAAACTTCCAAGCCCCCGTTCGTTCTATTTTTTTTCTATTAACTCTGAGCTGTCTCTAACGCTGACCCGATTCTGGAGCAGTGAGTGATGCGTTCTAGTGTATGATCCGCGCTAGGATATGTCCTTGCCTGCCGGAATGCGTGTTGTTCGCGCACGGCTCTCATTTTTTTTTTTGCCGAATTCTCCACAGTGGCCCGAGGGTTCATCCAGTCTGAATATACAAGGGCCGGAGGTCCGCCCTCCTCGACCATCGAGATATTTTTCTTCGCCGACAATATCCCGGGAGAATGAGGACTGCGCCCATTCCATTGGTCAAGCCATGGATATATCGTCCTACTTTTCTTTAAAATGAAAAGCTCGTGATCTATAACTGAGGAAAGTGCGGCGGGGCCAAAGGTCCTCGCCACGATGGAGAAATCGAATGGCCGCGGTGATGTGATTGAATCGAGAGATCGATCGCTCGGAAGGCGAGCGTCGCACAAACTTCCGTCCCCGATCCCATCGTCCTTTACCATCCTCCTCGCCTCCGCGGGTGTCAACGCGATTTTCTTGTCTCGTCCACAAGTCCCAACAGCCTATCCGTCCGTTTCCGGAAATTGTCGAAGACGAGAAATTAAGTTACCCTCGCTCGTCGCGATGAAATGGAAAAGTTTTCCCGACCGATCCTCGAACGATATCCTCATTGGAAAGCTTTGTGTACAGATACGTTTCTTTTTTCTTTTTTTTTTTTTTGCGTTGGAAGATTCTCGCAAAAACACGAATAAGACGTGGTCGTCGAACTCTACAAAGGTTCCATATGATCGAAAAAAAGGAGGGTCCGGCGCGCGTTATCCTGGTCCGTGGCGGAAAGTTTCACCCTCCGAAAAATATTACCATTCCCGTCCCGGTGGAAAAGCCCATTTTTTTTTCTTTTTTTTTTAGCAATATATCATGCATGGGTTCAGAAGAGTGGAGTTCCTGACCCTCTCGTTTTCTCCTCAGGGCTCTATGAAAATTATATTTCCTTTCGGGGGGTCAGTGGTGGGACGGAATATTTACATTTAATTTTTATTATTATTATTTTTTGTTTTATAACGCCTCCTCTGGCTTTCTCGGTCCTTCGTATCCTTCGCCTCGGCCCCGCGGTATCGCGGGGCCGTCCGACTGACACGGCGTGCCGCGATCCTTGAGCGAAGACATCGGCGGAATCGTCGAGTCCCGGCCAGCGCTCGTCTAGTCGGAGGTGCAGACATGCTAATAAATACAGCCTATCGGCGGAGCGGCGAGTCGGAGAAGAGATTTGAATTAAAATCCTCGGATAATGGCACCGGGGGGGGGGGGGGGGGGGGGGGAGAGGGGGAGGGCGTGTTCCTGTCCGAGGTTCGCGGCCCGTTAGTATTCATGAGGATCGGCTATCCTTTATCTCATTCCGACCACGCATGTGAAACGCTCCGAGAATCCTCGCTCGTCCACGCGTGTGTCTGATACACCGTTCGAGAAACTGTTTCACAATCGCGACTTCAACTCTTTTTAATGGTGCGAATTTTTTTCGAGAGAAAAGGCAATTCGAGCTTGATGCGTGTGGCAATGTCTTATGCGGATGGAATTTGCTTTTTTTAAAAAAAATAAAAATAGTGCTATTGAGAAAAAAGTTCATTGGAATATCTCATTCCGACCACGCATGTGAAACGCTCCGAGAATCCTCGCTCGTCCACGCGTGTGTCTGATACACCGTTCGAGAAACTGTTTCACAATCGCGACTTCAACTCTTTTTTAATGGTGCGAATTTTTTTCGAGAGAAATGGCAATTCGAGCTTGATGCGTGTGGCAATGTCTTATGCGGATGGAATTTGCTTTTTTTCAAACAAAAAAAAAAATAGTGCTATTGAGAAAAAAGTTCATTGGAATATCTCATTCCGACCACGCATGTGAAACGCTCCGAGAATCCTCGCTCGTCCACGCGTGTGTCTGATACACCGTTCGAGAAACTGTTTCACAATCGCGACTTCAACTCTTTTTAATGGTGCGAATTTTTTTCGAGAGAAAAGGCAATTCGAGCTTGATGCGTGTGGCAATGTCTTATGCGGATGGAATTTGCTTTTTTTCAAAAAAAAAAAAAAAATAGTGCTATTGAGAAAAAAGTTCATTGGAATATCTCATTCCGACCACGCATGTGAAACGCTCCGAGAATCCTCGTTCGTCCACGCGTGTGTCTGATACACCGTTCGAGAAACTGTTTCACAATCGCGACTTCAACTCTTTTTAATGGTGCGAATTTTTTTCGAGAGAAAAGGCAATTCGAGCTTGATGCGTGTGGCAATGTCTTATGCGGATGGAATTTGCTTTTTTTCAAAAAAAAAATAAAAATAGTGCTATTGAGAAAAGAGTTCATTGGAATAGCCCATTCCGACCACGCATGTGAAATGCTCCGAGAATCCTCGCTCGTCCACGCGTGTGTCTGATACACCGTTCGAGAAACTGTTTCACAATCGCGACTTCAACTCTTTTTAATGGTGCGAATTTTTTTCGAGAGAAAAGGCAATTCGAGCTTGATGCGTGTGGCAATGTCTTATGCGGATGGAATTTGCTTTTTTTCAAAAAAAAAAAAAAAAAATAGTGCTATTGAGAAAAAAGTTCATTGGAATATCTCATTCCGACCACGCATGTGAAATGCTCCGAGAATCCTCGCTCGTCCACGCGTGTGTCTGATACACCGTTCGAGAAACTATTTCACAATCGCGACTTCAACTCTTTTTAATGGTGCGAATTTTTTTCGAGAGAAAAGGCAATTCGAGCTTGATGCGTGTGGCAATGTCTTATGCGGATGGAATTTGCTTTTTTTAAAAAAAAAAAAAATAGTGCTATTGAGAAAAAACTTCATTGGAATATCTCATTCCGACCACGCATGTGAAATGCTCCGAGAATCCTCGCTCGTCCACGCGTGTGTCTGATACACCGTTCGAGAAACTATTTCACAATCGCGACTTCAACTCTTTTTAATGGTGCGAATTTTTTTCGAGAGAAAAGGCAATTCGAGCTTGATGCGTGTGGCAATGTCTTATGCGGATGGAATTTGCTTTTTTTAAAAAAAAAAAAAATAGTGCTATTGAGAAAAAACTTCATTGGAATATCTCATTCCGACCACGCATGTGAAATGCTCCGAGAATCCTCGCTCGTCCACGCGTGTGTCTGATACACCGTTCGAGAAACTATTTCACAATCGCGACTTCAACTCTTTTTAATGGTGCGAATTTTTTTCGAGAGAAAAGGCAATTCGAGCTTGATGCGTGTAGCAATGTCTTATGCGGATGGAATTTGCTTTTTTTCAAAAATAAAAAAAATTAGTGCTTTTGAGAAAAAAGTTCATTGGAAAATTAGAGACATCTCCGGCGCACTCGGGGCCGCGTCACTGCACTTCGAGGTAAAAGTACCAATTCTCGGGCACATCCCAGTCGTCGGAAATTCCTATGCAGATTTGATTTGTTCCCAATTTGATTATTAGAAATCTAATTTGACACTTGGAATCGTACATACGAACATAATTCGATGCACAGAAAAAACTTTATCCAAGACGTAAGCCTAAATTATTTTTTATTGGTGGATTTTGTTAAAAGCCATACGATACAGGGTCGGGAAATTGGCACGAGTATTCTACGTAGCTTATCTTCAGTATTGTTTCGCGTAAATATAATTTTTTCATTGATTTAATTAATTAGTGGCAAAGAAATTCTTTTAGTCAATAAGAACTAATCGTGTTCGTATATTGGAATTCTCGAAATCTATGATTATTCGAAACGATGGGACAGTGTTCGAATACAGGGAAGTGTCGGAAAACCGCGTCCGGAGAGGTACATTTGGACTCTCTTGTTATTTTCTTGCGTAATTAAAAAAGTATTTATCTTTTTGCAATTAATCGATGTGCTGTGAAAACTAGAAACTATCAGCTTGACGTTGGGTTCGCTGATTTTCACAAAAAATGTTTTCTTATCCAATTACAAACTGCTTTAATCTGGAGATGCTCTTAACCGGCCGAGCAAAAAAAGTTATACAAGATTTAAGCCTAAATTATTTTCCTTGCGAAAGCTCGGACACTCCCCAGTCGTCGGACACTCCTACGCAGATTTGATTTATTCCGAATTTAAGTATTAGAAATCTAATTTGACACTTGTAATCGTATCTACAAACATCATTCGATGCACAAAAAAAGTTATACAAGATTTAAGCCTAAATTATTTTCTAATCTTGCATTTTGTTAAAAGACAGATGATGTAGTGTTCGGGAATTGGTCCGAGCGTTACTACATACGCGGTCCAATAATCAGACAGTTCAAAGATGTTAGGTTAGCAAGCTTTCTACGCAGCTTATCTTCAGTATTGTTTCGCGTAAATATATTTTTTTTTCATTGATTTAGTTAACACATGCCAATGAAATTCCTTTAGTTAATATGTACTAGTTAAATTCGTACATCAGAATTCTCAGAATCTACGATTGTCCGAAACATTGGGACACACACAGATTGTTACATTTGGACTCTCTACGGAAGAAAATATGCTTCCGTAATTGCAAAAATATTTATCTCTTTGCAATTAATCGATGTGCTTTGGAAACTAGAAACCATCAGCTCGACGTTGGTTTCAGTTATTTTCACGAAAAATGTGTTCCCGACCAATTACTAACTGCTGGAATCTGGTAACGCTCTTAGCCGTCCGAGCATCGGATCCTTTACCTTAAGGTTCAAAATTGATAGTTCAATTCCGCCGCTCGAATTCCGGCAGTGGAGATGCGAGATGTGTCGTGTAACGCGGAACACCGAGCCAGGGAGACATCGAAGTTATTGATGAGATATGCTCGTATTCCGTTGCGAGCATTAACCATGCGCCGATGATTGATCCGGTACAATGTGGCTAATTACCGCGGGGTCCGGCTTACGTTCTCTCACGATGCCGCTGCCAGCGAGAGGACCGGCAGCTACAGCGCACGCCGCGTGTGCAGTTTGAGCTCAGGATGACCCGTACCGAGAGGGACTATTGGATTCTCACTGCTCGACGAGGGGAAGCTCCCTAATTGCTTTCAATGAACGGCATAATCGGCGAAAGCTCCCCGGACTAGCGCACAAACTACTCTGCTCTCATCCGACGAACGCATCGAAGCTTCGAGATTATAAGCTTCTAGAGTGAAATGAAATGCTGACTCGGACCTTCCCGGCTTGCTCATTTCGCTGCTGGAGTTGCTGCCTCTCATAATACCCTGCGGCGTATGCTCCCCTTAAGCTCTCAATCCGCAAAGGGATGCGCAGTTGTTTTTCGCAATAAGCACCTACGTATACGAAGAACGCTCTGTGGATCGGAGACCGTTGACAGCTTCCGGTTGCATCGATATTCGCCCAAGAGAACGTGAGGCGTATGTGACCGATCGATCGGTGAAATGCCATTCTGTGCGCAGCTCGTCTCGACTTTATTGCGACGAGCCATGCGATACGTAGGTGGAAATATTTGGACACGACGCGGACCAACAATTAATCAAGCGAGGGCTAATTCTTTATTACTTTTTTTTAAATAAAAAAAGCGTGATAATCGTCATTTTTACAATCCTTCATCACGTAATCTCTTCTTGATTACACAGCTTCTATAAAAAATAATTTTCCGTGATTATTTGGCTTCCACGTAGAGAGGAAGCTTTGTCCGTAAAAGAAAATAATCGAGTTTAAAAAATATGGCTATGAGGCAATTTAAAAAAATCAGTAATTTTGAAAATATTCACTATAAAGATTTCCTATAAAAATTGTAGTTATTCGTCGTTTCGGGGCCATGACTGATGTACGTTTTTCTACTGATCACGAATCTACCACTTATTTTACTCTTAGCTCAATATTTGATACGGAAATTCATGTCGGAAAAAAATACTAATTTTGCGTAAAATTCAAGAAATTCAAAATCTCGTAAAATTTAAACGGTTAAATTAAAATGTGATCATCGGTCGAAAATAGTCTCTTTGTGTACAACGTTTTTGTCCGAGTTCTCAAAAATTGTTTTCCGATGTTTTTCATCATTCCGAAGACGTTTTTATTGAAATCTCAAAAAATATTTTTTTCTCGAAAACAATGATTCCTCCACGAGGAAGCAAAGTAAATTATTTGCACAAACTTTTATGCACAAACGGGGATTATGTTGGATGTTGCACCTCTCTGAATTGTACCTCTCCGAGATCATGTTTCGGTGAATCGGATGCATCGATTTATCGGTGTGTAACGCACGCCTCTGTGCGCGGATATTCAACACGGAGGGAGGTTAAATTCTCTGTTTCGCATAGGAAAAAAAAAAATTGAGGGCGGTATTTGCTGGACAGTCCAGTCAAAGCGGCAAGTAGATAGAGCCAACTGCGACCACGGCAAAGTGCACAGCCGCACGCGCACGCGCACGTGGCCACGCGCGTCCAGACATTTTTTCTAAATATGATTTTCCGATGTTTTTAATAATTCTGAAGACGTTTTCATTAAAATCTCAAAAAATATTTTTTTCACGAAAACAATGATTCCTCCACGAGGAAGCAAAGTAAATTATTTGCACAAACTTTTATGCACAAACGGGGATTATGTTGGATGTTGCACCTCTCCGAGATCATGTTTCGGTGAATCGGATGCATCGATTTATCGGTGTGTAACGCACGCCTCTGTGCGCGGATATTCAACACGGAGGGAGGTTCGAATTCTCTGTTTCGCATAGGAAAAAAAAAAAAAATGAGGGCGGTATTTGCTGGACAGTCCAGTCAAAGCGGCAAGTAGATAGAGCCAACTGCGACCACGGCAAAGTGCACAGCCGCACGCGCATTTGTTTGATGACTCCACAGTGGCAGAGAACTCGACGATTGCGTCGATTCTCCGCTGCGGACAGTCATTAAAGCTCATGTGTGTGTCACTAAACGGACACGCTGATCCGAAAGCGCTTCGGGTTGCGGTCGTCGAAAGTTACACGAATCCCGATTTGGGCTTTCCGAATGGACTTTCCGAATGAGCCTGTTCAATCGAAACTTCGATTGACTTCCGAAGCCTCCCCATAGGAACTTCCGCCAGAATAGTGGATGTTAAGAGTCAGCGTGAAATCTACAACTTTAATTCTCTGGTTCTCCGTAAGACCAACCACTATCTATATCTGCACATTAAAAAAAAGAGGCATCGCCTTACAAAGGGGTAAATAATTATTCATTAATACCTATCGGCGGACGATCGATTAATTGACTCTTCCCCGATAAAACTTCGTCGGAGTAATTTTTTTATGCCGGTTCAATCGAAACTTCCATTGACTTCCGAAGCCTCCCCATAGGAATTTCCGTCAGAATAGTGGATGTTAAGAATCAGCGTGAAATCGACAATTCCAATTCCCTAGATCTCCGTAAGACCAACTATTTTTTATATCTGCACATTAAAAAAAAAGAGGCATCGCCTCACAAAGGGGTAAATAATTATTCATTAATACCTATCGGCGGACGATCGATTAATTGAACCTTCCCCGATAAAACTTCGTCGGAGTAATTTTTTTATGCCTGTTCAATCGAAACTTCCATTGACTTCCGAAGCCTCCCCATAGGAACTTCCGCCAGAATAGTGGATGTTAAGAGTCAGCGTGAAATCGACAACTTTAATTCCCCAGATCTACGTAAGACCAACCACTATCTATATCTGCACATTAAAAAAAAAGAGGCATCGCCTTACACACAGAGAAAAAAAATCAATTGAGTCAACAAAATGTGCGCTTACGGGTGGCGAAACAAATGTTTGGTTGATTGAAAGGAATACCTCGTTGATCGAACTAACAGGCCGTCGATTCAAGTTTTTCTTTACTTAATACAACAATTATTTCGTTCGATCAACCAAAAATTTGTTTCGCCACCCGTAAGCGCTCATTTTGTTGACTCAATCGATTTTTTTTCTCAGTGCAAAGGGGTAAATAATTATTCATTAATACCTATCGGCGGACGATCGATTAATTGAACCTTCCCCGATAAAACTTCGTCGGAGTAATTTTTTTATGCCTGTTCAATCGAAACTTCCATTGACTTCCGAAGCCTCCCCATAGGAACTTCCGCCAGAATAGTGGATGTTAAGAGTCAGCGTGAAATCGACAACTTTAATTCCCCAGATCTACGTAAGACCAACCACTATCTATATCTGCACATAAAAAAAAAAGAGGCATCGCCTTACAAAGGGGTAAATAATTATTCATTAATACCTATCGGCGGACGATCGATTAATTGAACCTTCCCCGATAAAACTTCGTCGGAGTAATTTTTTTATGCCTGTTCAATCGAAACTTCCATTGACTTCCGAAGCCTCCCCATAGGAATTTCCGTCAGAATAGTGGATGTTAAGAATCAGCGTGAAATCGACAATTCCAATTCCCTAGATCTCCGTAAGACCAACTATTTTTTATATCTGCACATTAAAAAAAAAGAGGCATCGCCTCACAAAGGGGTAAATAATTATTCATTAATACCTATCGGCGGACGATCGATTAATTGACTCTTCCTCGATAAAACTTCGTCGGAGTAATTTCTTATGCAGACCGGGTGAGCCGCTGGCGTGGGAAGCAAGCGATAATATTACGCGAAAGGATCGCCAAAGGATGGAGCGAGGCGCCTTCGAGAAACAAGCGCTAATGACTGCAAGCAATATAGGGGGTGGCAACTTTTCTCAACTTTCCGGTCAGAATAATCAGCGAAGTGGCTTCGCCGATCGATTGCCGTGCGAAAGTCCCGGATGATTTTTCAATTACAAGAGCTTTCCGCTTCCACTAGTCGCCGATAATTATTTCCGCGGCAGCGTCAACGGTAACGATGGAATTTTTTATCGATTCTGGGAGGTTATTTTTGAGTCACTCGTTTGCAAAACGTAAACGCTCTATCGCCGTATGCGTATAAACATACGAATGAATACAGCGACAGAACGTATACGTTTTACAAACGAGTGATTAAAAAATAACCCCCCCCCCCCCTCCGATGTTCGGCAAAATCTGCGTTGACGAGATGTTTTTACGATTTTGTGAAACGAAGGTTCGGCGAGCTCGCGAACCGCCATATTCGGGTTCTTTAGAAAGTCAGGCACTTTCAATTGTGCCTTCGACCCTGACTGGCGTTAAATTTTAAGCGGCAATGTAGGCAAAGTTGAGAATCGTTTAATTTTTAACAAATTATGCGGCCACAATGTTTCCATTTAGGAACGCGGCATTGTTTGGCGTTACAAAAGGCATTTTTCCGGCTGCTGTGATTGACGTGACGGCGTGTAACGCGGCGACGGCGGCAGGGTCGTTGGGGCACGGTCGGGTGGATGACGGTCTCCGTAGATGTGCTGGAAAACAGCGGTTGCCCGCATGAGAATCGTTCTGACGCGTGTTAAGTACCGCGCGTTGGAAACGTCCGTACGAACATCTCGCCGAGACGCCCGCAACAGCTGACGCTTAAACGAATCGTTGGTCTTTGTTTTTAGTACTAACAGACGCGGCGCCCTTTTGCGTCTGCCTCATTTGTCGCCCGGGAAACGTTACCAGCTGAAACGCCACGGAGATTGCCTCTGATGCCCATCGTCCGATATATCCGTAAAAAAAAAAAAAAATTAAATGCCAAGACATTGCACATAATTGATCTGACATCTTGATATCACGCGGAGAAAAAAAAAATACAGTTTTTTCTACTACACAGTAAAAAAATGTTGTACTTTTTACAACTTATTGTCCACAAACGTCCACAATTGTTTATTTGTTAATTTTCTAGTTTTACAAACAAGAGTACAATCTAAAATGGTTAATTGCACGAGAAATAAAAGGGCAGGTTTGTAATATTCAAACCTGAACAAACGAGTTTGTCACTTATTTATCAAAATTATTTTTACGAAACTTCGTATTCCGATTTTGGGAAATTATTTTTTACTGTGTGTACGGAATAATTCTCTGAGGGAACGTCTATGCATATAGTTCTGCTTAAAGATATTTAATTGGTTAAACAATAATTATATTTGCTATTATCACTTGCTATTATTATTATTGTTCTGTCTATAAAACAGAACGTTGCCTCAAGAAACTATACTTTATAGTAGAAAGTGGCTATGGTTACTATATGTAATTATTTTCTAAGTGCAGCTTTTTTACGCGGCTATTGCTACAGAATTTGTAATGTAGGGTAAGTCAGAGTGATATGGCCACTCGTAATATATAGTGGCAAAATAGATTTATTGCCAAACTTAATATTTATACAGTTACCTTCTTATACTAGTTTTATTCCTAACGATAATGAATCCTAATGATAATTATACATCTTGGCAAGGGGCCATCGACCGATATATCCGTAAAAAAAAAAAAAAAAAAAAATAAATGCCAAGCCATTGCACATAATTGATCCGACATCTTAATACTACGCGGAGAAAAAAATACAGTTTTTTCGCGTCGTTTAAACGTCGCTTAACGATATTTAATTAACCAAACAATAATTATATTTGCAATTATCACTTGTAATTATTGTTCTGTCTATGAAAAAGATCGTTCCCTAAAGAGACTATATTTTATAGTAGAAAGTTACTGTGGTCACTCCATGTAATTTTTTTCTAAGGGCAGCTTTTTTACGCGGCTATTGCTACAGAATTTGTAATGTAGGGTAAGTCAGGGTGATATGGCCACCCATAATACAGTAGTAGTAAAAGAAATTTATTGCCAAGCTTAATAACTATACTGTTATCTTCTTATACTAGTTTTATTCCAATGATAATTATACACCTTGGCAAGGGGCCATCGATCTGAGTCCTTCAGCCGACTCGTACTATATTTTAACGAAACAAACGAATGGCGCCGCCGTTTGTATCCCCCGCAATTTCCGGTCGATACGGCCAGTAATGTGATCCTTATTTTTCATTAATTTTTCGTTATTTTTGTTACTTCGATTTAGTTTCTTTTGGTTGTAATATAGTTTAATTTTTGAGTTCACGATTGTTATTTGCTATGTTTGATTTTATAGTGCGGCATTTTGTTTTTGAATCGCCGTTGTATGTATCGAGCACGGTGTCCTTCAAGCAAACATTTTTGTTGTACCAACCGAAATAACACCTTTGATCGTCTGTCACCGCGTCTTAGTTAATCCAATCATTGCTTTTTCTCAACGTATGTAATTTCTTCTCAGTGCAGTTTTTTTCACGCGGCTATTGCTGCAGAGCTTGCGATGTACGACAAGCAAACTTGCGTGTTTAGTATCTACAGGAAATATGTGCTGGCATCACAGTTGCGGTTTAGTTTCGCGACAGTTTCCTGGAGCAGGACAATCGCTAAGATGCTCAGAACACGTCTCTGTCCGGGGTCTTTGAATATTTATGCAAGTTCGAAGATTACCTGTCCGGTGAAGAGCGAGTATAATAGTTTAACGTGATAATAAGGAATGCCTATCGTCGTATGCTCGTCATCAGGTACAAACGTAAAAAAAAAATGGCATGCCAGTGCAAATAATTGTTCTGACACGAGTCTATCGTAACGAGTTTTCTCACGCTGCTACTGCTGTAAAGCCCGTAATGCACGACGAACTAACTTGCGTGTTTAGCATCCACCGGAAATATATACTGGCATCACAGTTAGAGTTTAGTTTCGGTTGGAGACAGTTTACTCGGCTATTAACGCAGGACAATCGCTAAGGAGGCCAGAACACGTCTACGTCCTCTCGGGGGCCTCTGAATATTTATGCAAGTTCGAAGATAAGCTGGTCTGTGAGGAGCGACTATAATAGTTTGCGGAAGGGTAGTGTTGATTTTGACGGCTTCCATCAAGGCTGCAGTGTTTATGTTCTCAGGAGAGACTGGCAGACGGATAATGCTGAGAGACAACGTTGAATTCTGCGTCCGGTAATGTAATGTTCCGGAGAACGCGAGTTGTCGGGTTGGAAATGCGCCTCGACGGGAAGTGGAATTAATTCGGAACTGCAATAAAACTGGTCGAAACAGAGTCAGGAATTTGTCTAGATCACAAGCGTCTGTCGATTTATTCCTAACCATTGACTCCGATATGCCGAGGAAGTGGGTTGATTATCGTGGTAAGACCCCCGAATGAAAACGGGTACATCCAATTAGGCTTTCCCTTCGTGATCTAATCGAAGAAGAGTGACGCGGTTCCGCTTTTCCTCACTAGCGCCCGAACTGCAGAAAACTTTTGGGCCAAGGAATCTTAGCTGGAACGAAATGAGCGGAGGAAATCCTGAAAGTTAGAGCAGACTCGCGCGTTGTGAAAGCAAAGTTTGTTAAGGACTCCCCTCCGCCCCCCCCCCCCCCCCCCCCCCCTCCGGCGGATTCGACGTTAGTCCGGATCACTCTCTTCCCCGTTATCCCACCTGACGTCTACATTCGTTGGATTCGTTGAGCAAGAAAGGCTTCTGCCGGGATTAACCAGGGTGCGCATTGTCCCTTCCTTCGCACTTTCGCGAGAGAGATTGGCTCTCCCTGGTGCTTCTTTTTCTCGGCGTTTTCGTCATCGTTGCCATCGATTCTGGCACTGGTCGAGTAAACGGAAGCGTGAAAAACGTGAATCAAAGCCTCTGGAAGTCCGGCCCAAAATAGACAATTTTTGCCCATTTTTTTGCTACCAAGTCTCTTCTTAAATGGAGGAGCCGTTTTGTCCCTGGTGCTTCTTTTTCTCGGGATTTTCGTCATCGTTGCCATCGATTTTGGCACGGGTCGAGTAAACGGAAGCGTGAAAAACGTGAATCAAAGCCTCTGGAAGTCCGGCCCAAAATCGACCATTTTTGCCAATTTTTTTGTTACCAAGTCTCGTCTCAAATGGAGGAGCCGTTTTGTCCCAGGTGGTTCTTTTCTCGGCGTTTTTGTCATCGTTGCCATCGATTTTACCACCGGTCTAGTAAACGAAAGCACGACAAACGTCAATCGGAGTCTATCGAAGCCCGCACCCAAAATGAACCATTTTTCCCAATTTTTTTGTTACCAAGTCTCGTCTCAAATGGAGGACCCGTCATTGTTGCCATAGATTTTGGCACCGGTCGAGTAAACAGAAGCGCAAACGACGTGAACCAAAGCATATGGGAGTCCGGCCCAAAGTGGACAATTTTTGCCATTTTTTTTGTTACCAAGTCTCATCTCAAATGGAGGATCCGTTTTGTCCCAGGGTTTCGTTTCGCCCCGCAATCCCCCAAATCGAGAACTATCTGGCCACAAGCGTTGCGGGACCACCAGCCGCAGTGTGTAGGGCCACGAACGCTCGGTTTAACACGTAACGAGGCCCTAATTCGTCATCCTCCTTCAGAACAGCTCTTCCCCCTGCGTGACTGGCTCCCGGCTCGTACCAAGGGAACACAGCTCCGGCATTTCGCTACGCGTCCCGCACCTGCCTCACCACTCGAACCCTCTATCGCGACTCGCACCACCAACGCACGCGGGTGTCATTATTTTTTTTTTCCTCCCGTCCTTTTTCCTCAGCTTTGCCTGATGGGATTGATTGGTTGAACCCCTAGCGCCAGCCCGTTTCCATTTTCAAACGAGATCCCCCCCGTTGAATCTCCTTCCGGACTCTCTGTGTCTCCGATTTCACGCTTTCAACCCCCCCCCCCCCCCCCCCCCCCCCGAATTGGCCGAGGACGAGGATTCGATTTCTTCAAAACGTCCAAGACTGAAAGCAATCCGATGAGGCACAGGATAGGAACAGGAGATACCTTCGTCCGCGCTCGATGGAGGTGCGAGAACCGGGCTTGATGACATTAATCAGTCATTCTCGTTTCACACTTTCCTCCGTAAAACGAAGGAGCTCTCCACCTCCGAGGCTTCGAGCGAATTGCGATTCCCTCTGCATCCCTCGGTCGATTTTTCCGATCGCCGCACGATCCTTTTTCATTCTCCTCTCTCTTCATTCTCCTCGTGTATAGTTTTCCCGGTTGTGCAGTCGTTGAATCGCGCTCTTCATTCGCAACGCGATATATCCGACGTCGCTGGCAAGGCGGATGCGAAAGCTCGCCGTTCTTATTTTTCGGCGAAGCACAGGGGCTGCGGGGTTGGGAGGGGGGGGTGGTGAGGTTGAGATAGCGGATAAATTCGTATTTGGCGCTTGGCGTTTGGGCGTTGGCTCGACATCCTATTTACTGGAAAGACGACGATATTATGCAATCGATGAGAATGGCAAGCGGCGTGGCTTTCGAGTCGATGTGCACGCCTTGTACCGCACAATTCCACATAGCGGAACGATATATATATATACACATACATATATGTATATATATATGCATGTATGGAGAGGGAGAGAGGAATCCAAGAAGACGAGAGGAACGATTGAGAAAGGAAGAGCAGGATAGAGATCGAAGACACCGCAATGTTGCAGAGCGAGGCGAATGCCGGTGGTGCGGAGCCAGGGAAAGAGATGGAGAGCGCCGGTTCAACTTTTAGTATTGAATGGAAGAACGTTCTCGTCGCGCGCCCCGTTCTACCCCCGACGGGGCGCGCGAGGTCTCTTCGTGCTCCGCTATCTACCCTTGTGAGTTATAGAAACAGTTTGCGGTATCTCTGCCGTTTCTGGGCGTCGTTGCATGGACGCGCTTATGTATTCAAGCAATATTGCCCCGATATTGCATCCTGTGCCTACACACCAGTATAACACTCACGCCCCCGACCTATTCCCGGACAAACCTCGGCGGCAGTTCCCCGTGCACATCTCCGACGCGAGAACACATCCCTTTCCACTATCTTCGGGAAAACCTCCATCTTTTAAACTTATTCTACTGCCGTGCCTCTGCCATTGACGAGTTGGCTCGGAAGCAAGCGACACATGAATCTTGGCTCTCTATCTTAATATACAGGGTTGTCGCTGTCGGAGGAGAGCTTGGAAAACCCGGAAATTTCGGGGAATTTTCGAGGTCGCCGGAGAAATCAGGAAAATTTCGGGGAATTTTCGAGGCGCCGGAGAAATCAGGAAAATTTCGGGGAATTTTCGAGGCGCCGGAGAAATCAGGAAAATTTCGGGGAATTTGGTACTCGATGGGTTAAGTTTCCACTAGACATAATGGCGATTATGGTGCATACGGAAACAATTTTTTAACATGGATTTATAGCGTTCATTCTAAGTACCTTAAATGCAGTAACAAAATTCGACTACAGGATCGGACCGGGAGATGAGATTATTTCCCATTTATGACTCGGAAGCAAGCGACACATGAATCTTGGCTCTCTATCTTAATATACAGGGTTGTCGCTGTCGGAGGAGAGCGTGGAAAACCCGGAAATTTCGGGGAATTTTCGAGGCGCCGGAGAAATCAGGAAAATTTCGGGGAATTTGGTACTCGATGGGTTAAGTTTCCACTAGACATAATGGCGATTATGGTGCATACGGAAACAATTTTTTAACATGGATTTATAGCGTTCATTCTAAGTACCTTAAATGCAGTAACAAAATTCGACTACAGGATCGGACCGGGAGATGAGATTATTTCCCATATATGACTCGGAAGCAAGCGACACATGAATCTTGGCTCTCTATCTTAATATACAGGGTTGTCGCTGTCGGCGGAGAGCGTGGAAAACCCGGAAATTTCGGGGAATTTTCGAGGCGCCGGAGAAATCAGGAAAATTTCGGGGAATTTGGTACTCGATGGGTTAAGTTTCCACTAGACATAATGGCGATCATGGTGCATACGGAAACAATTTTTTAACATGGATTTATAGCGTTCATTCTAAGTACCTTAAATGCAGTAACAAAATTCGACTACAGGATCGGACCGGGAGATGAGATTATTTCCTATTTATGACTCGGAAGCGAGCGACACATGAATCTTGCTCTCTATCGTGCTATACGGAGTGGTCGCTTTCGGGGAAGAACTTGGAAATCCTGACAATTGTAAAGCATTTTTAACGGTACAGGGAACTTAGAAAAAAAATTCGGGGTATTTGATACTTACTGGGAAACAATTACACTAGACACAATGGTGATTATGTTGCATATGAAAACATTTTTTTATCATGGACTTATACTTTTTATTCAAACTACCTTAAATGCAGAAACAAAATTCGACTGCAGTATTGGACCGGCAGTTGAGATTATTTCCCATTTATTGCTCAGAAGCAAGCGACACATGAATATCGCTCTCTATATCGTTATGCAGTCGGCTGAGAACACTGGAAACCTGCAAATTTCGGGGAATTTTAACGCCCCTCGGAAATGAAGAAAATTTCCACTGGACACAACGGTGATTACATTGCTTACGGAAACATTTGTTATCATACATTTATAGAGTTAATTCAAACCGCCTTAAATGCAGTAACAAAATTCGACCGCAGCATAGGACCGGATGCTGAGATTATTTCCCATTTATATACACACGACTATATATCGCCGCGATAACGATAAATATTTGACGGGTACGCGCTAAATCTATATACTTGATATGTATGTAGTACGCAGTATCAATGGATATAACGTTAAACCGGTTCAATACAGGGCTTTGCGAATCAACGGGCTTTATCAGCATGTACCGCTCCGAATATTGGCTCCACAGTGTATAAACCCCTTTTATTAGTATTCAAAGAAACGTGAATTAATGCCCAGTTCAATGCAGGTTATTATATTCGTCTCGTGTATTCATCGAACGATATGAGTACAGTTAAATTTGATCTAATTGTGTGTGTTGCATAGACGGAGAGCGGATGAGTAGTCTGCGGTTTCGAAGCGATGGTGTCCCCAAATTTATTCATCTGACCCCAATGAACCGGCGGATGCATCCCTTGAAACTGCAAATCGTACGTGGGGGAAGTTGAGCTGCTTACGATACTCGTAATACCAACAGTGCAGCGATCCAGCGGCCCTCCTCGCTGCATACCGTTAGAGTAGCTGTTGCCAGCAGGTAGTGGGAGCTTAAATGCTACCGGTATATTCCACCGCGATAGGTTCAGCCAAAGATTACTTCCCGCGATATACGGATCTACTCTGGGTATAACTACTGGAGTTTATCTAGTTTGGTGAATAGTGCGCCTAATCGCTCGTATGTATAATCGTCCACCTCGACTTCAACGTACGGATAAACTCAGTGGGGCTTCAAAGCTTTCCCATTTCATCCCTGTGTGAAGAGCTATTTTTGATGTTTGTAACTTTTTACTGAAAAACCGCCACGACTTGTTAATATTGATAGCGGAAAATAAAACTTTTTTTACAGCTTCCGGAGCGGGTTTTTCGAATGAAATACTATCAAGGAAACATTCCCAAGTGTCCCGCCCCGATTTTGATAATTCTTATATATGTTGTGGACATATATAATATCAAAATTTCAAACGATTTTTCGCCAAACTTTGGGGGCGTGTTTCACCCCTTGAATGGTCACCTCTGCCGATAAGAAAATACGTGTCTCTTAGATTTTCGAGGTTTACAACATATATAAGAATTATCAAAATCGGGGTGGGTCACTTGGGAATGTTTCCTTGTAAGTACCAACACGTTGTTGTGGTTCGTTATGGACCATGGAATTTAGAAATCGGAAACTTCCGCTATGAAACCTCATTCTTCGATCGGAAGTGACGTATTTCCGGTATGACGACACTTCCGGCCGAACATTTTAATTTTCAAACCGGAAGTGATGTGTTTCTGGTACGATATCAAATTTTTTGATTAACTTAGAAACAAACATTACTTCAATAGCCTACAAGTTGCAATTTTGGGTCATCTGGCAAGGGAGGAAAAAATAAAACTTCATCGTTTTTTTTTTTTTTTCGACCATCTATTTCACAAAAGTGCAATCGACGTGGCCGAGCTGATTATATTGGAAACTGTATCGTCACTGTCGAAAAAAAAATAGGGGCTTCCGGTCGCGCTACGAAATTGTCCGAAGCCGAAAGTATAATTGGTCGCGTGAAATCTAACGCAGCTGGCCCGGTTTCCGGGGTCTCCGTACTCGGCCGCCACACCATTGACCATTTTGGAGCCTGACCTCGTTCATGATTCTCATAAAGCGTACATGCTCTATATGCCCATAGCAAATATTCGTCCTATGTACACTGTTATGTGTACGAGCGAGCCCGGAGCCATTTTCTTTTTCTGCACAATCCCCAAACGTACGCGTATTCGAATGTCTATGTGTATTGTACGAACCAATTGAAAAGAGGAGCCGCGAGAGGGAATGCGCGCAAACACGCGTAAATGATAGAAACAACTGTAGATATCAATGAAAAGCTGCCTGCAGACAAGCGCATTGACCACATGTTATTCGAAACCTCTACACGCAATCCCGGAATAGATGAAACAACATTTTTTTGTGTATTTTTCTTTCAGCATTTTACGCTATAATATTTCGCTATACGCCGGTGCCCCTTTGGCCCCCATTCGATCGTCCATAATATTTGCGCTTCGGTATCGTCGATCCAGTGGGAGGTCACGCAATATTCGAATTACCGCGAGCGCGAAAAAGCTTTCGCTCGTGGATTCCCGAAAAACTTCGACGCTAAGCGTACACTGAGAAAAAATTTCATAGTTAGAGCGACGATAGTCACTTTTTGCTGTAAGATTTCATCCCCTGCGGAAAGGTCCATATTTTATAGTTGGGGCAACAGTCATAAATCATAATAACAAATATAATTAGCGTTTGACCAATTAAATATATTTCAACGCATTACACCGATAGGAATGAGAATTAAAGACCTTACAAAAAAATTCGCTACCATGAAACTACACAGTAAAAATTGTTTGTACTTCAATTGTCCACAAACGTCCACAATTTTTTATTTGTTAACTTTCCGATCGTACCATCCGGCTCTAGTTTTGCAAACAAAAGTACAAACTCAAATTGTGAATGACACGGAAAATAAAAGGACAGGTTTGTATATTCAAACGTGAACAAACGAGTTTATCACTCATTTAACACAATCATTTTTACGAAACTTCGATCTCCGATTTTACGAAATTATATTTTACTGTATGGAAAATATAAAACCGCTATGTATATAACCCGCTGAAAACATAATACGCAAAGTTAAACACCCATCACATTTTGCTCACGACAATCTACGCTATGTACCAAAAATTGCTCCATCTGCCGTATTGTCAATAAATCCACTACTAGTACTAATATATTTCAACGGAAACTATTCACTGTAAAAATAAATTGTAAATTGAATGTACTGGAAATTGAAATTTGGTTACATTACTCAGATTAATTGAACATTAATATACTTTTTGGTAAAATAAGAATACCAGATATTAAAATTACAAATATTTTGCCTAAAGTTTACAAAAATGTTAATTATAAATAAAAATTTTACTGCAAAATAGCAACGCACATGTGTTTGAAATTTCCGAAACAGTTTATGTAAAAAAGCTTCCAATACCGTTGATTAATTTCCATACTATTTTTTTTTTACAGCGTACGTATAGATTTTCCCTCGGCAAATTATTCCGATGAATTATTTTCCCTCAATTGAATTAGTATACTAGAAATAACAATATTTTTTCTCAGTGTACGTTTAGAGATATCTTCGTCGATATGTATATTACAATGAGCGATACGGTGATATCCACAAATATAGTGCAGTTCCACGTTTACTCACACATCGTAGAGCCTTAAAACGTAAAAATTCAATTGTTTTTTTTTCCCCACCGCACTTAAGTCTCGATTTCACTCGCTACGCGAAAATCTCTCTCGAGTATATTTGTCTCAATAAAGCGAAATACCAGCCTGCAGATATGTAAAAGTGTTGTACGGAAGATATAACGTGTTACGCTCAGCGTCGCTACGTCCTGAAGCGTAGGGAGGGTGTTCGAACAATTCCACGGCGAATATGCGGATACGGTATATTACCCAGTCGAGATAGTCGGTGGAAAAATATTTTTCGAGGAGAGTCTCGGGTAGACCGGGTCTGTGTAGGGGAGTGCGTGGCAAAATGGAACATTGGGGCAAAACGGGTCACTGGGGCAAAACGCAATTCCCCCTAATTTTTGGATGGTGGCTATGGTGGTAAGTGGGGCAAAACGGCTCCGAAAATCCGGATGTATCCTTGGGACAAAATGGGACATCTAATGGTACATTACTCCACGAGGGCGAAAAAGTGTTTCGCACGAGGGATGTACGAAATTTTTCATCTCAAGGTGCGAGAATGGCGGTTTTACGCACGCGAAGCGGGCGGAAAAGTGGCCATTTCCGCACCGAGCGATGAAAAAATCATTGGACGGTTGAGTTTTGCCCCGGCGTCTCATTTTGCCCCGCCCTCCCCTACGGGCGGGGGTGTACTGGAAGTGAGGGAGCGTCGCATACGGATGGGTGGAAACGCGGAAGAAAGAGCAACTCTCGTGTACAGAGTGGTGCATAAAGTAGCCGAGTATTTCGAAGACGACGCTGCAACGTCGAAGCTCCCACGAGTGCCAAGTGCCAAACATGAAAGGGGAGAGACGTACGGCGTCGTCGGATCCACACGTACGCACATACAACTAAAGTAGCGATAGTGTACGGTAAGGCGATAGGTGCAGCAGCCGCTCTTCGTACGCGTCGCTTCCTCTCCTTCGCCTCTTCCCTCATTCCTCATCCACACACACGCGCGCGCACATACGCCTTCAGGAATGAACTGCCAGGCACTCGCGGCGAAGCTCCACGGGAATAAAGCGTACGGAGCCAATGCAGAGCGTGTACGTCGGGTCGGATGGGACCGAGTGAGATCTCTCACGGTGAAAAACCCCCGGTTGAATTGATCCCGCGCAGCGCGAAAAACGAAATTCGGAGACGGAACGGTTACCGTCACGATTTCATCCCGAGGGCACGAAACGTTCTTTTTATCGATGATTTCTCCCCCGGTGAAACGGCTCCAATCTTCGGATTCATACGTTTGTGTACGAGCCCGCGGGGCATCACTTTCCATCCCTTGTATTCCGATACCAGATTTCATCTTTCTCACGCGCGCGCACCGACCGTACGCGCATGTACGACACACACGCGAAAATCGTCACCCAGCTCGCGGCGAGCTGTGAGAACACTCCCGAGATTGATACTTCTTTTCTCTATTTCTTTATTCGCATCCCGAAAGCACTTTCGCGCGTTCCCACATGTTTTTATTCTTCTAATTCATTTGCGTTTCTTGATTTTATGTCTTTTTTTTTTTTGTAGTTTTTTTTTCTTTACGCATCACCGCTGATTTTCGAGGTTCGTCCCCGAGAATCAGCGAGAACCTTAATTGAATTGAAAATTCGCTTGCGCGAAGCCAAAGAATTTTTTTTTAAATTCAATTCTTACAATTTCACGTGATATTAAGACAACGACGGAAAGACTCTCAAGGTGACATGTTATCGTATCAACCCGTACAGAGTTGTAAGAATTGAAAGTAGAATTGAAATAACAATTTTTTCATTGGCATCCTGCAAACGAATTTTCTTTGAGTAGTTGTGAGGGAAGTAGGCTGGCCGACCAGAAAATCGTCACGCAGCTCGCTGCTCGCTGCGAGCACACTCCCAAATTTGATACTTTATTCTTTCTTGTTTCTTCTCATCCCGAAACGACTTTCGCTTTTTCCACACGTTTTTAGGCTCCTAATTCGTCCGCGTTTCTATTTTGTTTTTCTTTTATTCTTTACGCACAACCGCCGATTCTCGAATTTAATCCCGGCAGCGCCTCCGATGATAGCACTGAAAAAAAATGCTTACATTTAAAAAAAATTTCATTTCTACTTTCAATTCTTACAATTCCATATGATAATAAAACAACGACAACAAGACTATGAAGGTGACATGTTATCGTTTCACTCCCCTACAGAATTGTAACAATTAAAAGTAGAATTGAAATAACAATTTTTTTTTTCTTTGGCAGCCCGCAAGCGAATTTTCCGTCATTGATCATTTTGTCTCATAGCCTGGACCACTGCATTGTGATGCTGCGTACGTACAATGTGACGGAAGTAGGCCGGCCGACGTGAGAATCGTCTCGCAGCTCACTGCTCGCACACTCCCGAGATTGATACTTTCTTTTTCCCATCCCGAAACCACTTTCGCGTTTTCCACCGTCTTCTTATTCACCTAATTCCTTCGCGTCTCTTTTTTTTTTAATCTTCTTTTCGTAACTTTTTTTCTTCACCCACCACCGGCGATTCTCGTGTTTCATCGCCGTGCCCCGCGCCTCCGATGATCGCACTGAAAAATAATTCTTAATTTTTTTTTTTTATATTTCAATTCTACATTTAATTCTTACAATTCCATAGAGTAATAAAACAACGACAACAAGACTATGAAGGTGACATGTTATCGTTTCACTCCCCTACAGAATTGTAACAATTAAAAGTAGAATTGAAATAACCATTCTTTTTCTTTGGCAGCCCGCAAGCGAATTTTCCGTCATTGATCATTTCGTCTCATAGCCTGGACCACGGCCTTGTGAGGCTGCGTACGTATAATGTGACGGAAGTAGGCCGGCCGACGTGAGAATCGTCTCGCAGCTCACTGCTCGCACACTCCCGAGATTGATACTTTCTTTTTCCCATCCCGAAACCACTTTCGCGTTTTCCACCGTCTTCTTATTCACCTAATTCCTTCGCGTCTCTTTTTTTTTTAATCTTCTTTTCGTAACTTTTTTTCTTCACCCACCACCGGCGATTCTCGAGTTTCATCGCCGTGCCCCGCGCCTCCGATGATCGCACTGAAAAATAATTCTTAATTTTTTTTTTTTTATATTTCAATTCTACATTTAATTCTTACAATTCCATAGAGTAATAAAACAACGACAACAAGACTATGAAGGTGACATGTTATCGTTTCACTCCCCTACAGAATTGTAACAATTAAAAGTAGAATTGAAATAACAATTTTTTTTTCTTTGGCAGCCCGCAAGCGAATTTTCCGTCATTGATCATTTCGTCTCATAGCCTGGACCACTGCATTGTGAGGCTGCGTACGTATAATGTGACGGAAGTAGGCCGGCCGACGTGAGAATCGTCTCGCAGCTCACTGCTCGCACACTCCCGAGATTGATACTTTCTTTTTCCCATCCCGAAACCACTTTCGCGTTTTCCACCGTCTTCTTATTCACCTAATTCCTTCGCGTCTCTTTTTTTTTTTAATCTTCTTTTCGTAACTTTTTTTCTTCACCCACCACCGGCGATTCCCGAGTTTCATCGCCGTGCCCCGCGCCTCCGATGATCGCACTGAAAAATAATTCTTAATTTTTTTTTTTTATATTTCAATTCTACATTTAATTCTTACAATTCCATAGAGTAATAAAACAACGACAACAAGACTATGAAGGTGACTTGTTATCGTTTCACTCCCCTACAGAATTGTAACAATTAAAAGTAGAATTGAAATAACCATTCTTTTTCTTTGGCAGCCCGCAAGCGAATTTTCCGTCATTGATCATTTCGTCTCATAGCCTGGACCACTGCATTGTGAGGCTGCGTACGTATAATGTGACGGAAGTAGGCCGGCCGACGTGAGAATCGTCTCGCAGCTCACTGCTCGCACACTCCCGAGATTGATACTTTCTTTTTCCCATCCCGAAACCACTTTCGCGTTTTCCACCGTCTTCTTATTCACCTAATTCCTTCGCGTCTCTTTTTTTTAATCTTTTTTTTCGTAACTTTTTTTCTTCACCCACCACCGGCGATTCTCGAGTTTCATCGCCGTGCCCCGCGCCTCCGATGATCGCACTGAAAAAAAATTCTTAATTTTTTTTTTTAGATTTCAATTCTACATTCAATTCTTACAATTCCATAGAATAATAAAACAACGACAACAAGACTATCAAGGTGACATGTTATCGTTTCACTCCCCTACAGAATTGTAACAATTAAAAGTAGAATTGAAATAACCATTCTTTTTCTTTGGCAGCCCGCAAGCGAATTTTCCGTCATTGATCATTTCGTCTCATAGCCTGGACCACGGCCTTGTGAGGCTGCGTACGTATAATGTGACGGAAGTAGGCCGTCCGACGTGAGAATCGTCTCGCAGCTCGCTGCTCGCACACTCCCGAGATTGATACTTTCTTTTTCCCATCCCGAAACCACTTTCGCGTTTTCCACCGTCTTCTTATTCACCTAATTCCTTCGCGTCTCTTTTTTTTAATCTTTTTTTTCGTAACTTTTTTTCTTCACCCACCACCGGCGATTCCCGAGTTTCATCGCCTTGCCCCGCGCCTCCGATGATCGCACTGAAAAATAATTCTTAATTTTTTTTTTTTATATTTCAATTCTACATTTAATTCTTACAATTCCATAGAGTAATAAAACAACGACAACAAGACTATGAAGGTGACATGTTATCGTTTCACTCCCCTACACAATTGTAACAATTAAAAGTAGAATTGAAATAACCATTCTTTTTCTTTGGCAGCCCGCAAGCGAATTTTCCGTCATTGATCATTTCGTCTCATAGCCTGGACCACGGCCTTGTGAGGCTGCGTACGTACAATGTGACGGAAGTAGGCCGGCCGACGTGAGAATCGTCTCGCAGCTCACTGCTCGCACACTCCCGAGATTGATACTTTCTTTTTCCCATCCCGAAACCACTTTCGCGTTTTCCACCGTCTTCTTATTCACCTAATTCCTTCGCGTCTCTTTTTTTTTAATCTTTTTTTTCGTAACTTTTTTTCTTCACCCACCACCGGCGATTCCCGAGTTTCATCGCCGTGCCCCGCGCCTCCGACGACCGTGGACCACGGCCGTCGGAGGCTGCGTATGTATAATGTGACAGAAGTAGGCTGGCCTGTACGCAATGATCTGCTGCCCGACTCCGTCGGTTAGTCCGACCCGGCTGACCATCGGTGATGAATCACCCGGGCTGTCATCCTGTCACGGTCCTACCACTAACGTCTCCCCTCGCTGGCTGCGGCCGGCGGTGGATGCTGCGTCGCGTTCCCTCCTGCTCTTCGACTCCCATGGCTCCGTCGAGCTCCCTCTCCCTCGTCGTCTCTCTTGACGCTGTCTCTGGCTTTCTTGCTCGTTCGGTTTCTGGCCTCCGTTGCTCCGGGCATGATCTGCGTCTCTCTCTCTGTCTCCGGCGGCAACGCCAGCGGGGAATCTCACTCGGTGCACAATCTCTCGCTCCCGCTCCCGTTCACTCGACGCCGAGGAGAGCGGCTGGAGTCCGGCGAGACAGCAATGGACCAGCGCCTTCCTGAAGCGGCTGCAGCACAAACCCGCAGCAGCAGTCTAGGGTCCTCTGGGAGGGCGTGGTACTATATATATATATGTACATATATATGTATATATGTATATGCGTATGTGTATATACATGCATAGACACAAAATAGATACAGCAAGCGGTCACCGCAGAAATCCCCTTGCCAGCGCGCGAACGGTTATGGGCCATCGAGCTGCAAAAGATATAGATAGTTTCGAAGCCGGAGGATTCGAGTAGTAAAGTCATGGAATAGCGGAGAGGGAGAGAGATTGATACGATTACCAGATACACAGGAGCTCCGAACAACGCAATGAATTTCGGCGCTGAGAGAAGAGATAGGACGTATGATATCGGACGTAGAGTCGAATATAATGACTCTATCTGGTCGGTGGAGCGGTGGGCTGCATCTCCATAGTGGAATTCTGACGTGAAAAAATCACCCGGAGTCCAACGAGATGCCCCATTAACGTCGTTGTAACGATATATTTATGGTCGGATACGGGAGACCGCTCGCCGATTCCATATCGCTTCGGGATTTATTCCCTTCGGGGAGATTATACGTGGAGCTGTTGGTGTACGCGTCCGAGACGGAGAACTCGAAGACGAGTGGATATGATTCTCTCGTCGCTCGCGCTCATTTGTTAGGGTGGAACTTCTTTACGGTAAACATTTTTTTTTTTTTTTTTTTTTACTTCAAGAGACATTTGTTGGCCGCAAAGATTGGCGAGTTTCTTCTTGGTTGATTCACACATTTTTCGTTTTTAGACGAAAGGTATATGTATCGTATACGATACATATACCATTATATAGGCGGGTTGCTGATGTCCAAGGTTTGTCACTATAACACATGATTTTGGTGACGTTTAGCCACGGTTAGATCGAAGTCACTCACTGCACTGCAGTGTTTAAAAAAAAATTGTAAATTTAATGCACCAGTCCGGGGCATTAAATTTTATGAAGATTTTATGCAAATAAAGTTCTGTACAATTTTGTTGGGAAAAGAATGGACTTTTTACAGTGAAATTAAAGTAAATTTTTAGACTCAAAGTACTTTTAGAGTAAAATTAACGTAAATTATTTTTTAAGTTTTTAACATACTGTACGTTAATGTTTCATCACAATTCTACATGAAATTTAATATACCAGTTTATCCATAAAAACTTCAAGTACCAGTACATTAAATTTCATGTACAATTGTGATGAAAAATTAATGTACGGTATATTAAAAACTTTATAAATAATTTACTTTAATTTCACTCTAGAAATTCATTAATTTTTCATGACAATTGTGCATCGAATTTAATGTACAAGTTTTTGCATAAAAACTTCCAATACGGTACTTTAAATTTAGAATTTTTTTTAACAATGTATAATTCCGAAACGGCTTGACATGGTCAGTTGAAATTTGGTACACTACTAGAGTGGTCACGCCTCTTCCCTCGGTGAAATTTTCATGAAGATCTAGGCCCGTTTAGACATTTCACGCGATTTTCAAATATTTGAAATTTAAGCCCTAACTTGCTTAAATTTTGGGCCATCGTCCTAAAACTAAGTACAAACATAATACAACAATAATATTTAGCCATGTCACTCGCCGCATTGCGTTCTTCGCTCGATCGCCAATCACGGTACGAATAAGTGGGCAACGATAAAAGGACAATGCGATGTGGTTCGACAGAAAAATTTCGTAAGTCGTTATACATCGCGACCAACTTTTCAGGGCTGGATTAACAGACTTTGGTCGCGTCGAAAGTTTGAATGTCGACGATTGCAGTTCGCAGTAGTCGGAACTGCCCGGGAACGTTATGACAGTTTCCACGGTACACATATTATTCCGCACTTTGACCCGTTCGCCATTCTGGAAATAACTCGAAAATGAGTTTCGGAAGGTGCTTTGAGCCGGCGTACGTCGAACCGGTGGATGGGGATTTTCGATTTCCGAAAATTTCGACAAACGTCCCCGTCCTCCTCGTCGTCGTCGCAGTTTGTGCGAATGTGACGCGTCGTCGCCCGGTGTACAGCAAAGTTGTACCGGGTAACCCTCTCGCCCGCTCGTTGCCGATTTCGAGACCCAATGGGCAGAAACTACCCGTGCCCGAGTTTAGAAACTCTATCGCTATCAAGGAACAAAGGAAACGAGAATAGGCGAAACCCTGCTGGTAATCGGGTATACGTAACAGGGCGTAAGTCGTCGGCGCAATTGCCGGAAGTTCTGTCCCTCACGATCTTTACAGCCGCGTCGTCGGTGGCGGAGTGAGCGGAGGGGTAGAAAAGAGGCTTGGCTCTTGGCACGACGGCGCATTCTCATAAACGTGATAAATATAATGCATTCGTTGGGCCACCCAGAAAAGTTGTAATGTGGCATCATTGTGTTTCATACATATTGTAATTTGTTCTATAGCAACGAGGGATCCCGCGGTTCGCCGCCGGCCCAGCGGAACCGGACGGTCCTCCGCCTCTTCTCTGCATCTCCTCGCTCAAGTGTTTTTCCTGCGATACAACAACTTTCGTCGGAACGGCGTTGCGGCCGTATAATTTTCTATACTGTTTTCATTAGTTCGCCGTGCCAAGTGCGCCGAGGGGACGCGCTGCGGCGCCTCGTGAACCATCGACTGCTTTTCCGTAGTCATTAATAACAATAATAAAAAAAAAAAAACAAAAAAAAAAAAAACCTGACTACCGAGCCCATAGTTGCGAGGATGCTCCATTGTTGGGTCGAGAGACTAACAAATATGAACCGTTGCGCCTCGCTCGTAACGATATACTCACGACCCCGTATAAATAGATAGTCGAGGGAGCGAGGATTACAAAGGTAAAGGATACACGGCTCTGATACAGGGTATCAGTTTCCGGGAGAGAGCCGGCCACGGGCTCCGGGCCGAAGATCGAGGTAGGCCCTGTATCCTTAATCTCAGTTCGATCGGCGCTCCGATAGATACGTTAGCGTTAATTACACCCCCGCCTTGACACCGTCCAAGAACGGGGCTCCGAGGCTCCTGACGGCGTTATCTCATCCGGTCCAAAGTTCCCTATCGTCTTATAGGTAAGTCTCGCCGGTGTTATAGTCATACGACTCCCGACGCGTACGGGCTCCGGCTCTGTCTCAGCGTGTATTACCATAACGTAAGAGTGAAGAGGAGGACGTGGGCGTCGTGGCCCAATGCGGTCGGACTGTATGTGAGCTGGCAGGGGATCACGGCGATAACGGAGCGGCGTTTCTCTCGCTCTCCCGGTTAAGCCTCTCCGGCTCTCCGCTTCGGCCTGCAGCTTCCCCTTGATTCCTGGTCCGGCGGACTATACGTGATCACTACCACATACCAAACCGCATCCACCACCTTCACCCCCCCCCCCCCCCCCCCCCCACCCCACCTTGACGTCCATCCTCGTACAGCTCGTGTCGCTTTAATCCACCATTGGTTTCCATGTGTGCGTCCATGCATTATTCAGACATCGCGGGACGGTTGTCGCATATTCACCGCGGCTGCGATCCTAAATGTTTGACTCGGCATCGAGTGGGTCCGAGCATCCGCAGCCCCGACGCATGGACACAGGGAGAGAGGTGTAAACGGTGTAAACTCTCGCGCCCGACACGACGTCGATCCCGCGCGGTCCTTCATTCTCTTTCCGTCTCGTCTCCCTCTCCGCTGCCGCCTGCGGACCGGAGCGTGTGTCGTTAGCGAATTCACTGTCCGCAGAATTACAAAATTACTTCGGCCTATTTACATGGCCGCATCGCCGGAGCAGCGCGCACGCTTCCCGCGAATTCGGCACGTACGGCCTCGCTCTGTACAAATATCTGCTCGTTACAGATCACGAGAGTTAGACGAGCGGTGGACGGTGCTTACGCGAGCTCCGGTGGGGGGACGGGGGGGGGGGGGGGGGGGGACAATGTGCGGGTATGAATAATTATTAGACGTAATGAGATTTGCCACGGGTGACGGGTAATTATGGCGAAATCCTTAAAGCGACAATCAACGCGCGGAGCGGAGACGGGGCGAACAGCGCGGACGGATTTCGGGTAGATGAGAGGAGTCCGTTGACAGTGTACATATGTTATTCAGCCAGTCAGCCCCGAGGTCTCTCGGCTCGGCCCCGACGACCCGTGCCGCTGTAATCTTCCCGGTGAATGCCCCGAACTTCTCTGGCTCGGCGTCGGGCTCGTTTATTATAAAGCCGCGCTTCCGTTCCGTCACCAAATTACTTCCATAAGAGCCGCCGACGCGGAGTGTCCTCGCGGACGACGCGCGTTATGAATCATCCGTGGCGCACCGCGTCGGGAAACATCGGCCGGCTGTGCGAGTCAATTGACGAACGGATCGACGGACGAATGCGCCAGCCGAGGGATAAACTCTCGTCGGTCGGAAGGGGGGGGGGGGGCGAGGGCGAAAGCGGGAAGTCCTTGGGTATTCGCTGTTTCCGCAAAAGACGTCGATACCGAATGACCCTTTTGCCGTAGGGCCGCCAGACCGGCATCGCACGGGACCCTTGAACCCGCGGGGAAAACGGGATGTACGGGGACAGCCACGAATCCTTTGTATTTCCACACCATTTCAATTTTATTGGGATCCCGCTCTCCGTTCGACTGTACCTCTTATTCTCGGGTATTTCTGTATAGATGTGTATATAGAAAGAGGGAGGAACAACGAATAGTGAGAAAAGTCAATACAGCGAACGCCCCCTTTTTTTCTCGCTTGTTCCTCATTGCTCGTTGAATCTTCAAAGCCCTTTACACCCTCGATCCTCTCTCCCTCCGGTCCTCTCCCCGGAAACCAAATGGCTACGAGTCTCTCGTATTTTTTCTCCCCCGTTCTCAACTTTATCGTCGGCCTACTTTCCTCATATCGAAGCTTTTGCTTTTTTTTAATCAGCATAAAATCAACCCTCACATTACATTCCGACTTCCATTCCGACATGGTACTCCTCACGTGTGACCCAATTTTCGCGGCGTTAATGCGGCGTTACACGGGCATTGACATCGACGCCAGTATGGACTTTATCGCAGTTTCGGGTAATGTTATTTGGAGCAAAAAAAGACCCGGCAATGCGTTCCAGACTATAGAATGTGTTATTCTCGGCGTGCGTAGAAGAGGCACATACCCCGTGTATGGTTTTTATGGTTTTCGGTTAGCACACGTGCTCCATGTATGGATTTTTTTCCACGAGTTTTCATACTTTTGATTTTGATTATTACACGATTTTGATTATTACACGATTTTGATTATTACACGATTTTGATTATTACACGATTTTGATTATTACACGATTTTGATTATTACACGATTTTGATTATTACACGATTTTGATTATTACACGATTTTGATTATTACACGATTTTGATTATTACACGATTTTGATTATTACACGATTTTGATTATTACACGATTTTGATTATTACACGATTTTGATTATTACACGATTTTGATTATTACACGATTTTGATTATTACACGATTTTGATTATTACACGATTTTGATTATTACACGATTTTGATTATTACACGATTTTGATTATTACACGATTTTGATTATTACACGATTTTGATTATTACACGATTTTGATTATTACACGATTTCTATTATTACACGATTTTTATTATTACACGATTTTTATTATTACACGATTTTGATTATTACACGATTTTGATTATTACACAATTTTGATTATTACACAATTTTGATTATTACACAATTTTGATTATTACACGATTTTTATTATTACACGATTTTAACTATTGCACGTTTTTCATGATTGCACGATTTTTAGGATTACACGATTTTAAAACACGATTCTTAATATCGACGCTAGTATGGACTTTATCACAGATTCGAGCAATGGTATGTGCAGCAAAAAAGAACCCAAGTCGTTAATGCATCGCAGACAATAGAGGGTGTTATTCTCAACGTACCTAGAGGAGAGACCTCTCCCGTGTATCTTTTTTATGGCGTTCAAATAGCACGCGTACTCCATCCCCGACTTTTTTCACACGACTTCACATACTCTTAATCCTAATCTTCAGTCTTTTAATACACGAGTCTTGGAATCGACTCCAGTATGAATTTCATCGCAGTTTCGAGCAATGTTATGTGGAGCGACAAAAAAAAACCCCCAAAGTCGTCAATGCGTCACAGACGATAGAGGGTGTTATTATCGACGTACATAGAGGAGGCACCTCCTCCCGTGTTTCTCTTTTATGGTGTTCAGATAGCACGCTGTACTCCATTTACCGCTTTTTTTATAGCGTTCTTCGCTCTAAATAGAAAAGTTGTAAATGGTCGCAGCTCGACGTTATCCGTGTTCCACATAAGAGTGAACGGGCGAAGGAGAGCGAAAACGTCCTTCTCCGCCATTGCTCCAAGGACGAATAGGAGCCGCGGATCCCAGGGCGGACAATTTGGCCCCATTAATTGCCTCGTATATTACATTTATATATCCTTGGGCGACGTTCCGAATTATTTTCGTGTTTGGTAGCAGATACGATGCTGATCCAGCACGGTAACTCTCGTTCCTCCGTTCCCTCCGTATTTCCTCGCCGAATCCGTTTACCGCAGAAACCGTCGTCTGACTTCGGTATATCCTCTCGGCCGTTCGAGAAAGAGCTACGGCATCGCCGCTCCTGATTCCGCTGTACCGGAGCACCGCGACGACCGAGAATCGGCGTCGTTGAGAGCGTCGTAACGAATGATGCACTGGATAAAACCATCCGCAACTTTATACACTGTCGATACGAGCTATACGTAACTGCGTGTACATGCGACGGGGGAAAAACAACCGGGTAAAAATTCACCCAGTGGAATAGACCGAAAAGTATGAGGCGAGATAAACTTGGTTCCGAAAAGTAATAGCCATCGCTACGGGGGTTCCAGCGATCGGAGGGCCTGCGTCGGAGGAAGTATACGGGCGATGACAGCTGACGGTGACAGTTCAACATGTGCCAGTGTCAGCTGCTGATGAGCCGCACACACACACGCATTTCCCACAAACTTATCGCATGCTTCCTCCCTGGGAATGCATCGAGTATCGGATGTCGAAGGCATGGGGTCGAAAAAGTTGTTGCTCGACCCAACAAGGATGTGTCAAGTGGTTTTTTGCCAACCCCCCCTCCCGAATCAGTTATTGGAAAACTTTGACAATCTACGACGACCATGTCGACGACCCGGAAGATATCTGCGTGACATCCAATTTCATCTTTGGCAGGTCTCTGTCAATGCACTGTTTTGGGAAGAATAAAAAAATTGTTCATTCGTAGAATTGTATACGAACCTGAAGATATCTGCATAACCTCAAATTTAATCTTTGGCAAGTCTCTGTCAATGCACCGTTTTGGGAAGAATAAAAAAATTGTTCATTCGTAGAATTGTATACGAACCTGAAGATATCTGCAAGACATCAAATGTCATCTTCCGCAAGTCCCTGTCAATGCACTGTTTTGGGAAGAACCAAAAAATTCTTCACTCTTAAAATTGTATACGACCCGGAAAATATTTGCATGACATCAAATTTCATCTTTGGCAGGTCTCTGTCAATGCACTGATTTGGGAAGAACCAAAAAATTCTTCACTCTTAAAATTGTATACGACCCGGAAAATGTTTGCATGACATCAAATTTCATCGTTGGCAGGTCTCTGTCAATGCACCGTTTTGGGAAGAAGAAAAAAACATTGTTCACTCGTAGAATTGTATACGAACCTGAAGATATCTGCAAGACATCAAACGTCATCAGAAGATGACATTCACAGTGCATTTACAGCGACTTGCAGAAGCAATCCCTGTAAATGCACTGTTTTGGGAAGAACAAAAAAAATGTTCACTCGTAGAACTGTATTCTCCAAGTGAACTTCCCCGAGCGAAGTTTGTGCGATGCGAAACACAGCCTTTGTAACTCGATGGAATTAAGTCCCATGCAGATATCTTCAGGGTGATAATTATATCGGCGGATAATTATCCGCCAGTAACTGCGATGTCAGCTGACGGTGACAGTTCGACATGTGGCATTGTCAGCTGCTGATGATCTGCACACACACACACATTTGCCAGAAACTTATCCCATGTTTCCTCGCTGGAAATTCATCGAGTATCGGATATCGAGGAGATGGTACTCGTGTGACGAACCAGCATTACATATGTGTAGACAACTCGAATGATGGAAACTCTGGGTTACGTTAGGTGAGTGGTTAACGCTCTTGCTTAGTAACCGACTAACCCGGCTTCGGATCGCGGCGATCGCTATATTTTTCTATCATTCAAATTTGGACCAATCAATCATCCAAAGTCTCCGTTTTTTATTTAATGAATTGTTTGAGAAGAAGTACAATATTAGGTGAGTGGTGACAAAAAACATACAAGAAAACCAAACAATATAGATATAGATATAGATGAAAGAATGTCTTCGCGAGTGAAGAGCTCGCTTACAGCTAGAATGGATTCTGTACGGAACTGACCGGTTTCGAATCGATATACGAGGAATTGCTCTGGGGAAGGCATAATAGCTGGAGCGTTAAAAGAAAGAATGTGAGGTAAAACTGTGGGGAAAAAAATACCAAGAAAAAAACCCCTCCAAAGTCTCCGCCCGGTCGTTACACCCGGGCCAAATAAGTTGTTCCTCGATGCAGAAAGGATGTGTTGCAAGTGTTTGCTCTTCCCCCAAGTCAGTCATCGAAAAACTTTAACAATCCGTCTACCATGTCGACACCTAGAGGGAAAAGTTATGATATTATGAGTTACGATAACGATGGGAATGACGATTTTCCCACATATGCCGCATGGCAATTACATTGACCGACAATTCTCCACCAATACGGGCGGTGACAGTTCAACTTGTGGGAGCTGCTGATGAGCCGCAGACACACACATTTCCGGAAACTTGTCCCATGTTTCCTCCCTGCAAAGGCATTGAGTCGAAGGTACCCTAGCCAAAAAAGTTGCTGCTCGACGCAACAAGGATGTATACAATTTTTTTTTTCTCCCGTCAAGCCAATTAACAAAAAAATTTGACAATCCGTCGTTCATGTCGACACCCGGAGCGAAAAGTCATGGCAACGACACGAATGACAATTTTCCCACGTTCACCGCGTAGCAATTATATCGGTGGATAATTATCGGCGAAAATAGGTCATTTGCAGTGGTTAATATTGAAACGCGTGTCGTGTGCCTGTGACAAGGCGTTACAAACGCTCCGTGGGACCTGAGTGAGGGGCGCGGGGCTCGGCCACCCGGTAACGCCAGTTCGATGGTAACACACGCCCGATGTAATACACCGCGGCCGGTTCTGGTTCGTGTCGTCGATAAATATGCATTATATGTGTTTATCCCGATAATATGCCCGCTATACGGTAACATTATGTTAATGACAGTATATATAACGGCCGGTACCCGCATACATAATATAAAATCGCATTATCGCCGATGGCATTGTTCTCCGAAGGGGCACGGAGGGGGGGCCGAGTTTGAACGAGTGCGCGAGCCCGAGCGCGGATAACAATAGCCGAAATGACCGTCGCGGTTTCAAGCGACGCCGATGACAATACAATCTGAAAATCGCGTCGAAAGTACATCGAGGGAAGAAGAGGACTCGAGGGTATTGAAATCAATAGAGTCCGAGAGGTGAACCGGAGAGACGGAAAGAGGGACGAGGCTATAAGAGAGCAAAAAAAAAGAGACCCCGAGAATGAGGGTAAAGAGGGAGCTTTGCTCGAAGTTGAAACAGGAGCAGCATAGGTACATAAATAGTAGCGGGAACAAGTAAAAGACTCCAACGGTCTCCGGTGCCCTTGGAGGGAATAAGATCGGAATGTCCTATTTTGTTCCCGATGGCTCCGGTCACGAGGCGATAAGAGTCCTTCGAGAAATCCTCGACGCCTTTTCTGCCCCCCGCCTCTCTTTAAAGTATACCGGGGGGGGGGGGGGGGGGGGGGGGCAGAAGGAGGGTCGAAAGCGGAGAAAGAGGGTGAAAAAAAGTGGGTAGCCGGAGAGATGGTGGCCATTCCGTCGAGCAGAAGAGGGAGTCTGGAGTCTACTTCGCTCCTGCCATCCTTTCGATAACTTGAAATCCTCCTCCTATCCCGAGCCGCTCTTCTTTCTTTAATGTTACGATGTCCCGATATCAGACTGATTGGCACTAGAGTCGTTCTCCACTTTCTTCCGGCACTCGACACTCCCGCGCCCTCGGAGACGTTGGATACTCTTCGAAAATTCTAATCAGCCCCTGAGCGTTTGCTAATTGCTGAAAGGAGAAGCCAAGTGTACCGGCGTACCTACCAGGTCGTGTCTCGCGCACCCACCATTGAGAACCCGGTTACATACCCTCTTTCCAATCTCTCCGACTTTCTTTCCTCCTTCCAGTCTCTCCTCCCGGGCTCTTCCTCCGGGCACTTACCTCGTCACTTCGCCCACCGGAGCCAATTCGTTCCCATTAATTAACGCTTTGCACTTTATGAAAGTCTCGGTACCACCCTGTCGGAGCGCTGTGAGGTCGACCGTTAACGTCACCGCCAGAACATCCGTGTGGCAATAAAATTAAAACAAAAGAAAAATTATAAAACAAAAAAATCTCATTCGGTCCGATGGAAATTTAAGCGTCGTTGAATTTAGAGAGTAATTCCCGCTCCCTGGCAATTAATCTCGCGAAACACCGTTCGGACGTTAAATGTAACGATCGGGAGAGATCGAATAGGCGAGATACCAGCGGAATAGTATACTCGTGGTGGAGGACTTTTGTTGTTGTTGTTGTTGTTGTTCTTTTTTTTTTTTTACTATGAAATTTATTATCCACCGCATTACGCGCCCGTTCGATCTGAGATTAGGCCGACGAGATCGCGAGTCCGTGAGGAATCGGTTGAGATTTATTAGTTTCGTGTTACGAAAGGTGCGGCTCCGAGTCGTTGTCCCAACACCCACGCGACGCTGAGAGCAACGAACATCAAACGTTCATCGCACCCAGTTCAATGACGCCTGGCCAACGTCATGAACATCCACGCGCTCTGGCTCGTCCCTTTCATCGGCCGAACTCGGATGGCTATTGTGTTATCATCGCTCTTATGATCGGTAGCCGATGATAATTTTTCATCTTGTTTCAGTCATTCGACGACAGGTAAATGTAGGGTTTATTTTTTATTTTTTATTTTTTTGCATTGTTTTTATTTACATGAAAGAATACCGGGAGTACCTTATGATTACTCGGGGAACAATGTTAACCGAGGGTCGATCGAGGTATGATATTAAAGCATCTACACGTCCAATTTAAGGTGCTCGTAGATTGAGAGAGGTGAATGTAGGGCAAGTCAGGTTGATTTGCCGATTTGGGTGGTCAAAACCAGGAATATCTTTTATAACTTAACGAACGAATAGCGCTGTCGTTTGCAGAGTTTGTAATACAGTAGAATCTCGATTGTCCGAACGAATTGGAATCAAGCCTAATTCGGACTAACAATTATTCTGATAATGGAATTTGGCAAACGAAAAATAAGATGTTTACGTCCAACATCAAAAAGTGAGCTAACGATGTGCCGGTCTTGATTCGAAGAAATCCGATTTTTTCGACCATAATAATCGACGATAATAATAAAAATATTAAGCTTCCGCTTAGAGGTGGAAATATTGTTCGTCGGAGCTACAACGCACTCGACGGCAAAACTACTATTTAATGACAAAAAAAATTTTACATACATGCATATGAATATCTCTAATAATAAAGTAACTAATGAATAGTTTGCGAAAAAATCGACGTGATAGCGGTTTAACGCATAGCCGCGCGATATAAACTTTATCGCACTCGCAACAAAGTAGCGCTCGACGATAAAATCACCTCGCAATTTTGCGCCATAGTTCGGATAATAGAAATTCGGATAATGCAGGTCGCAGTTCGGATAACGGAAGTTCGGATAATCGAGAATCTACTGTATACGTGTATACAATATTCTTGCACCGGAAACGATAAAATTGTATGTGCAAGGATCAGTACGATATGCCACGTGGCCATATCTCCCGTAATTTTCGGGTGATATGGCCAGTAAAACCGTTTCCTTTTTAGTTTGGCACCTGAAACGTTTGACGGAGGTAATTATTGTATTTATGTAGTTCATGCAGACAACATAAAATATATTAAGAAATGTTTTGCACGATCCCTCTATGCTTCTCCAGGCCTAATCAACTACCATTATTACTATCGTCGTATCACCCGCAGTGTCCGGGTGATACGGCCGATCGTAAATATTTATTTATAGAGCTGCAATTAAATGACGCGTCGAAAATATCGAAAGTTCTGAGTGAATGACTTCAGTTTGATGTTTCTAGAGTACGTGACGACCAAAATTTAAGTTTTTTTAATCGTTAAACCTCCTATTTTCATTGTTTAAAAAATCTTAGCCATATCACCCCGATTTACGCAATGACAATATGATTAGGTCATTTTTTTTCACTTAAAAAAATCTTGCGTATAGCTTTCTCTGTAAAAAAGTCCCTTGATCGATTTTGACGTCCGATTTTCAATTACGCAAGTACGAGCTACCACAGACATTTATCTTAAATTTCAAAATCGCGTAAGATCTTGAACCAGGCCTCAATCTTCATGAAAATCGCACCTAATGAGGAGTGTACAAAATTTCAAACCTATTTCAAACAGTTTTCGAACTACAGCCGTTTTAAACAATGCAAGTCTGTCACATACAAACATACATACAAATTACAACATAAAATGTACTAAGGTATGTTTTGTCCAATCCCACTTTTCTTCCTAGGCCTAATCAACTACCATTATTACTATCGTCATATCACCCGCAGTGTCCGGGTGACATGGCCGATCGTAAATATTTATTTATAGAGCTGCAATTAAATCACGCGGCGAAAATATCGAGAGCAGTTCGATGTTTCTAGTGTTGGTTACGACCAGAAATTAAATGTTTTTTTAAAACGTTAAACCTCCTATTTTCATTGTTAAAAAAATCATCGCCATATCAGACCGGCTCACCCTGCAAAAAAAAAAAAAAAGTACTGGATATAAACAAAGGCTTTCGAATACGGTTCCGGGCACTTTGCTGCGCTCCCCGCATCCTCTTATCGTCTCTCCTTTGTACTCTAATCAGAGTGCCTAGATGCCGGGAGCAGTTTTCACTCGATTAAGCGGAAAAGTTAAAGTGAGAGTGGCACGCGCGAACAACTACTCTCAGCCCCGGGAGACGCTCGCGAGACCTGCCTATGTACGACGATGTTGTACACTTACAGAAAGACCGACGATCACACCGGCACTTTTAATCCGCCCACGACCTTGTACAGAGCAGACAGGGGAGGCAGCTTTCATTGAAATTCTGACGCTACAGACGAGAGACGCTCTTTGCGCTCCGCCGAACATCGTCGTCAATTAGATCGCTGTTCTCCGCCTTGCGAAACGACGGAAGCTCCTCTTGCAGCCTCAAGCGGGATTGACGAGATTCTGATCCTTTAATCATGATACTTCATTACCAGCTCGCTGAAGTGTCTCGTTTTGTTTACGATGAAGCTCAATATATATATCCGTGACAATTGGCATCGAAGCTTTGACGACAGGGACACCGGGATCAAGCCAAGAGTGCGATCAAATTTTTTTTTTTTTTTTTTTATATACGATTTTTTATTTTATTTTTTCTTACCTTTGAATTCGGCGTAAGGGAAATATAGTAGAGAAAAATAAAAGGGTGAAAGAGTCGTCGAGTGGAGAAGCAATTACACAGGAAATTATTATTTCTGGTGAGGCTCGCTAAACGACCCTCTTGTATTAACATGGTATGTCGAGATGACTCTTTTTTTCCTACCGGTACGCGACGACGGTTTCACAAGAGGTCACCGGCTTCTTCATATCAGAAAATTTAATTCAAGTAAATTTTTAATGAAAGTTCCTTTTAATTTGGAATTTTTCATATGGTCTATGGAATTCTACAGTCCATAGCGAGAGCACGAAATGCCCGAGCCAGATCGGCCTGCTAGTACTTTTAAGAAAAATAAATTCATTCGTATTCACAGGAAATTTAGATTTACGAAGATTTACCAGAAATACATAATTTTCGGTTTGAAATTCTTATTTTTCGAGCGGTAGTGACGTCATACCGGAAATACATCACTGCCGGTCGAAAAATGAGATTTTCAAACGGGAAGTGACGGATTTCCGGTATAACGTCACTTCCGGTCGAGAAATGAGATTTTCAAACCGAAAGTTACGAATTTCCGGTGTAACGTCACTTTCGTTCTAAAACTCAGATTTACAAAATGCAAGTGACGTATTTTCGGTCGAAAAATGAAATTTTCAAAGCGAAAGTGACTTGATTACGTGGATTTTCAATTTGTAACCGAATGATCCTCCTCCCTCGAGACGCCGCGGCAAATGGTCGCAGGAAGTACTACAAGCGAGCAGCGTATCCTATCCACGTACGTAGTTCATACGTAGACAAGTACATATTCCCGAGGTACCTGGAGAATCGTCCTATTGCCATGGTAACCGCCATGTTAGTTGGTCACCCCGGGGGCTACTCACCGCATATGCGCACAAACGGCGTGTTAGTTCACCGGTCGTTGAATAACTTATGAGTTGTAAAGTAAATTCAAAACCTTCGGTCCCACGTCGATTTGCTTAGAAAATTAAAGCCACTGAAATTATAATGAAGCTTGCGAGTGGTCCTGCAATATTCTAAAAATCTAAAAATCTAAAAATCAAATAATAAATTTAAGGCTATTGGATCATATTGCAGCAGCTGATTAGTCACTTGCGGCAAATTGATGTCTCGTGCACCAAGTGCATTTTATTTAATGTGACAATGGCAATGTCTCGATTTGTGCAGTTAAAGCCCTTCGGTGGAGGAATGAAGCTTACGAGTATTTTTTCCAACATTCCAAAAATCTAAAAGTCTAAAAATCTTGAAATAAATTTGAGACCATACGATTCTTTCGCAGTAAATGGTTAGTAATTCGCGGCAAATTGATTTCTCATGCACCAAATGGATTTTTTTAAATGTGACAATAGCAATATTTTGTATTGCGCAGTTGAAGCCCTCCAGTGGACGAATGAAGCTCTCGAGTATTTCTCCAATATTCCAAAAATCTCAAAGTCTAAAAATCTTGAAATAAATTTGAGACCATACGATTCTTTCGCAGTAAATGGTTAGTAATTCGCGGCAAATTGATTTCTCATGCACCAAATGGACTTTATTTAATGTGACAATAGCGATATTTTGATTTGCGCAGTTGAAGCCCTCCAGTGGACGAATGAAGCTCTCGAGTATTTCTTCAATATTCCAAAAATCTAAATGTCTAAAAATCTTAAAATAAATTTGAGACCATAAGATTCTTTTGCATCAAATGGTTAGTAATTTCCGGCAAATTGATTTCTCATGCACCAAATGGATTTTATTTAACGTGACAATAGCAATATTTTGATTTGCGCAGTTGAAGCCCTCCAGTGGACGAATGAAGCTCTCGAGTATTTCTTCAATATTCCAAAAATCTAAATGTCTAAAAATCTTAAAATAAATTTGAGACCATAAGATTCTTTTGCATCAAATGGTTAGTAATTTCCGGCAAATTGATTTCTCATGCACCAAATGGATTTTATTTAACGTGACAATAGCAATATTTTGATTTGCGCAGTTGAAGCCCTCCAGTGGACGAATGAAGCTCTCGAGTATTTCTTCAATATTCCAAAAATCTAAATGTCTAAAAATCTTAAAATAAATTTGAGACCATAAGATTCTTTTGCATCAAATGGTTAGTAATTTCCGGCAAATTGATTTCTCATGCACCAAATGGATTTTATTTAACGTGACAATAGCAATATTTTGATTTGCGCAGTTGAAGCCCTCCAGTGGACGAATGAAGCTCTCGAGTATTTCTCCAATATTCCAAAAATCTAAAAGTCTAAAAATCTTGAAATAAATTTGAGACCATAAGATTCTTTTACATCAAATGGTTAGTAATTTCCGGGAAATTGATTTCTCATGCACAAAATGAATTTTATTTAACGTGACAATGACAATGTCTGGATTTGTGCATTTGAAGCACTTCAGCGGACATACACGATAGATACATATGTATACATATATAGACCTAGATACACGTCGAACAAACAATATTAGTGAAACGTTAAACGTCGCTCCACTCCCATTCAACGTGCCGTGTAAAATGACAATGGTGTGAATGAGGCGTTGATGGATTGGTAGATGAAATATAAGCTCGTTGTCGGTGACAAAGCGAAGTTGAATTACACGGGTGAGAGGATGAAACAACCGGAAGACAAGGTAGCACATCTGGTAGAGGAGGGGCCGCCGAGTAGAACGGAGCGAGTAGATTCACCCGGTTGCTTGCTTCCCTCATATCCACTCAGTGGTGCGGTGTGTTGTCTTAGACGCCTTCAAAGCAGACACAATTTCGAGATTGTTATGTCAGCCTCGGCAGCCTTCTGCAAACTGTATAACAATGATGGGTAAACATACCGTTGCACCACCACGTTTCCACGGCTCTCCCGAGACGAGTTCCTTCGTCTCGTCGTACACGGTTCACCCTTCTCAATGATGGCAGCCTCTCTCTTCGAGGAAGCTGAGGAAAGTGAGACAACGATTTCGCAGCGACGGAAGACCCGCCACTGTTGCTGCCGAGGTACCCGATAGACCGTCCGTTTCTTCCTCAATACATTCGGCAAAGAGGATCAAAAACCTCCGGCGAACGAGTTTTTATCCCACTCCGGTCATACATAACGCAGAGGCAAAAGTTTTGTTACTATGAAACGAAGAATTACGGCTGTGCTGACGGAGGAAAGGAGGCTCCCGAACGTCCGCGCTGAAGTTTAAGGGAGGTTATCCGGGACCGATACCACTTCTGCCGTTTGCCACTGCGTACTGTCCTCGGAAATTGTTACATTTTATAGTTGTTTCGCCGTGAGGATGAGAAGCAGCGGCACGACCGTAGAAATAGGTACAGAAGGAAATTGCTGCGGGCGTGATACGTTTTACGAGGAGAGTACCAACGAGGATCGTTCACCGCACATAGGGCGAGAGAGGCTCGCGTACGGCGGTCGGGTTTCCGACGACTGCCTCAGTCCGGTTGGCAGGAAGAACCTCGGTGCAAATTACGAGAAAAGAGGCTCGAAACGACCGCCATATAAGTCGAGAGACGAGAGATCTCCGGGTGCTTCTCGAATCCGCTGGTTCTGCTGGATCTCGCTGCTCAAACGTTCATCCGCATCGCCGTTACGACGGTCAGCAATCCGCATCGCGGCCCCCACAAGGGTCTCGACCGCCCGATAGCGAAATCGTAAAAATCACTCCGAAATTAAAGTGGGTGGAAACATCTTATTGTCCGTCTCATTGTATTCAAATGCGATCCGCGCGCGCGCGCGGAGAGTTCGAGGAAATTCGCTGTTTGAAATAATAAGGAGGAATCGAGAGATCCCACTTTTATCGTGCCACTTTATTCTGTTCCCCGAGCGGGGTCGGGCCGGCGCTATCGATTGCAAAGTATTCTTTCGACTTTGGCGAAGGAACTGTTATCCGGTTTCACGTGAATCCGTGAACAGCGAACACCATGAAAAATTGATTTGTCCAGACGCCAAGGGCTTCCCCGCCGATGGACACGAGAGAGCTTTTTCCATAGCGAATTCCGAGCCTTTTGAATACGGCATGCGATTCAATCGAGCTCCCGTAAACTCGCTCCAGTGTGCATCGATGGTTTTTTTTTTTTTTTTTTTTTTTTAGTATACTGCATAGGGAATCCCTGATAGCCGCGGGATGCGCACAACGGGCAACAGGTGTTGGATGCCAAATTAAGATTAAGACGCTCGTGTCGATTCCTCTTCCGCTCTCCTTTCCCGTTCGTACCGCGGCGCATTTATGTATCGCGGAAAAAAGTCGTCCGTGTTGCCGATATACCGGCGATAGCTCGGGCGAGAATAGCATGAATAGTTAACTCGCGCGCATTCCAATGGGATATAGAGAAAGAAGGAGCGAAGCGGTTCGCAGCGGCGCAGGTGCATGCGTTCACACAGGTATCGATACGGTCGAGCAGAGAGTACAATGCTCGTTCGCGATGAGCTGAAAAAAAAAAAAAAAAAAAAATAAACAGAAAAAGAAAAACGAGAAACAAGTGGAGGGAAGAGGTCGAGAGGGACGGCAGAAGCTGGCTCGTAAGCGAGTGAAGAGATGTCTCGTGCCTCTTGAAGAAATAAGAGAGATCGCTCCGGCCGATGCTGCACAGCCGATGCTAGGCTCTCGAGTTAACGTTCCTCCGTATTCGGTCGACGGCATACCGGTTTTCCTCCATTGTAATCCACCCGTGTCTCGATCCGCGGGGATGCGCGATGCCTCCTTCAGGAAAGCCTTCTCGGCGGAACTGAGATCATCCACCGGCTGCCCGGAGACTCCGTCCTTCGATGGACGATCGACGCAAATCCGACGATGTCGCGTGTCTGGCCGAACCCTCCTGTACGCGATGTTACGTGTCGTTTTTTTCGTGACGAATTTAGCAAGTTTCGAAAAGCTCGACGTTGACAATCCAGAGCGACCATCATTATTTTTTTCAGTGAAAAATTCGAACCCAACATTAACGGACCGGAAGTTGCAAAAAAAAAAAATATATACACTGAGAAAAAAAAATCGATTGAATCAACAAAATGAGCGCTTACGGGTGGCGAAACAAATTTTTGGTTGATCGAACGAAATAATTGTTGTATTAAGTAAAGAAAAATTTGAATCGACGGCCTGTTAGTTCGATCAACGAGGTATTTCTTTCGATCAACCAAACATTTGTTTCGCCACCCGTAAGCGCACATTTTGTTGACTCAATTGATTTTTTTTCTCTGTGTATATCTACTGTTAACGTGGCTTTTTTATTATCGATATACATGTGTATATTAACTATATCGCGTCTGTTGCTGTATCTGCACATTGTACGCGTAGACTGAGAGAAGGTTCTAATAAAAACTACCGATCGTCTAAGAAAAATTACCATAGCGCATAGTGGTGGAGCGCCAGGGCGCCACCTATGGCAGAAAGTCTCAGATTATCCAAGAATCCATATATGCGCACACTGCAATAATCGTGTTAAAAAGGACTTGACCCGTATATAAGTAAATAAATATACCACGAGATTACGAGAGATCGCTGCTTCAAGAGAGCCTTCTCGGCAGAACTGAGATCATCCACCGGCGGCCCGGAGACACCGTCCTTCGATGAACGATCGACGCAAATCCGGCGATGTAGCGTGTTTGGTCGCACGCTCCGGTACGCGGTGTTACGTGTCGTTCTTTTCACGACGAATTTAGTGAGTTTCGGGAAGCTCGGAGTTGACGATCAAGAGCGAACATCGTCTTTTTTTCAGTGAAGAATTTTTTAACTCAACGTTACCGGACCGGAAGTGGCAAAAAAAAAACGACTGGCAACGTGTACTGAAAAAAAAGAAAAGCCCCACTTACCATCACCACCACCATCCAAAAGTGATTGGAAAATTGCGTTTTATCCCGTTTTGCCCCACTGTTCTATTTTGCCCCGCTCTCCCCTATCGCTTCAATTACTATATCGACACATTATGCGCGTATGCGCACACTTCTATGCAATAATCTTGTTAAAAAAAAGGGGTTGACCCGTATATAAATAAATAAATATACCTCATTTATAAATATACCTCATACCTAAATATATTTATTTATTTATAAATACATACATAAATAAATATACGAAAGTACGAGAAAAATTCGAACCCAAAATTATTGGACCGGAAGTTGCAAAAAACAAAATGACTTATTATCGATATACCACTAGAGTATGAGAGATGGCTCCATCAGAACTGAGATTATCCACCGGTTGCCCGGACTGCGTCGTGGGACGAAAGATCGACGCCAATCACCCCAGGACACCAACGACGGCGATTCGGTCGCATGCTTCGGTACACGATGTTACGTGGCCTTTTTTTCATGACGAATTTAGTAAGTTTCGCAAAGCACGAAGCTGTCGTTCAAGATAGACCATCGCCTTTTTTGTAGCGAAAACGTTCGAACTCGACATTATCGGACCGGAAGTTGCAAAAAAAATAAAAATAAAAACTACTATCAACGTAGCTTCTTATTATCGATACACAACGAGAGTACGAGCTTCTCGAGTCTCGAACACGCTCGAGGTCTCTTCAATTTCACTCTAATCTCGCCGCGACAAGTCATCTTCGGTGTGCACGAACAGTACACACACACGCGGGGACACTTCGGTCCGGAATCCTCCGGGGAATTGAATATCCCCGACGACCTACTTAGTTATTTCTATCGAAGCTGTTACGCCCACAATGGAGGGAGCAGCGGGAGCAACGTCGCTTCCGAGCTCAGTGTCTGACAGTTTCCTTTTTAACTCCCCAAGACGACCGGTGTCGCGCGGAGTTGGTTGCTTATTCCAATTTCACGGCTCGCGCTCTATTCTATGCCCGGCAGAGGCTTCTTTCAATGGCTCTATACACCACCGCCGCTGCGGAAGAAAGCGTTCGCGAGAATCGCGACGGTCTTTCCCATAGAGAAGTTGACTTTCTTGTGAACATTGCTGGCAGACAACGTTGCGCCTTTCTTACTTTATTCAGCTTTTATTTACCGAAAATACCGCGCGGAGTACAATATGACGGTTTTCCCACCGTGCATTACTTTCTTGTCGTTCCTTATCATTGTACCGTTTGGCACCTAAAAAAAAAAAACACGGCCTCCGCAGCGAGGAAGCTGAATCCATGTTAAGAAGAAATAACTTAAAAATAAACCGCAAATTGTCGGTGGGAAAGTCGTTTGGCCGAATTGTCCGGGCGTGCGGCTCCGCTGGACCGCAGCATTCGAAGCGCGGGCGAATTTCGAAGTTTTACTGAATGCCCCCGAGCAATGTTCCGAGAGCGCTTCGAGTCCCGCTCGTTTATCGCGGTAAAGCAAACTGCAACAGAAACTGAGGCCACTAGGACTGCATTCTCAAATACATATGTATATACATGTGTAGATATATTATGTATACGTATAGCGTATTTCCGGTTGCCGCACGCGGTTTCGGCTCGCTGCGAATTTTCGAAGTGAAACTCCGGCAATCTCCCCTCGAGCCCGATTCCCATCTCGTCCACGTGCGAACCAGCCATACTCACTTCATCCCCCGGAAACAATTTTTTATATCACACGCGAGCTTTTTCCCCCGTGAGCGCACCGCGCATCGCCGAGTGTGAATAACGCGAGAGAAAACGTGTGCGCGGAATTCGCGCCCGTTCCCTCGTAGGGGCCAGCGTATATTTTTCATGGCGGTTTATGTGCCAACGGCATAATAGAAACGGCCCGTGTAACGAAGATGCGACGTTGAGAGAACGTTCCCCGCGGAGGTTCAACGGGGAAAAATACGTACGTGTGCGACGCTCCTCTCTCGTTGGCTCGGGAAAAAATTCCGTTCATGCGGGCAATCCGAATTTATTGTCACGTCATCTCTTCAATTTCAATTGAAGCATAATCTCATCGTACCCGCCTTCCTGTCCATCAATAATAATTGCAAGAGCTTATGCGCCATGAAGAATTTTTATTGTTTTTTTTTAGGCGTAATCCGTTTCAAGCTCTGCGATTTCGGAATTACATATTCGGCACCTTTTAAACGTAATTGTCAACGACCGCCTTTCGCGACATGTTTTTTTTTAGATCGAAATATACACTTCTACGTGGTGGGAGATTAACTTTTTGTAATTTTTTGTAGTAAACCCAAAATACATATTCTTTTATTCTTTTTTTTTTAAATTTGTATATAGGAAACTAAAAATGTCCAGTAGTGTGACTGTTGAAAAAAATTATTTCCATCCCACAAAAATGGAGATTTCAATCTGAAATTCAACCTTGCGGAAGACGGCCCAAGCAAAAAATCCTAAGAGATGCCGCATTCAACGTTTGTACCAAAAAAATTCGACAACTTCTCTCTTTTTGGGTCTAAACGACGAATGCGGCATCTCTTAAGATGTTGTGCTTAAGTCTGTCGTTCGCGAGGTTCAATTTCAGATTTAAGTCTATACTTCTGGCGGGTGGAAAGAATTTTTTTTCAACAAATTCACCCTACTGGACATTTTAAAAGTTTACTATATACGTATAAAAAAATCGAAGTCTTTTGTGTTTGATACAAAAAATGATGAAAAGTTAAGCTCCACCCCGTAGAATATATGTTGATCGATAAAAAAATCCTGCGAAAGGCGGTCGCTGACGATTCATTTCAGATCGAAATCCGTACTTTAAAAAGGTGGGAGGAACATTTTTTTAAGTACCTTTTTTGAAACACCCTAATATATATTTAATATTTAATATTTAATATTTAATATTTAATATTTAATATTTAATATTTAATATTTAATATTTAATATTTAATATTTAATATTTAATATTTAATATTTAATATTTAATATTTAATATTTAATATTTAATATTTAATATTTAATATTTAATATTTAATATTTAATATTTAATATTTAATATTTAATATTTAATATTTAATATTTAATATTTAATATTTAATATTTAATATTTAATATTTAATATTTAATATTTAATATTTAATATTTAATATTTAATATTTCTTTGTCATGTAGCAAAGAATCGTTGCCACTCGGAAGACATCAACAATAATTGCAAGAGTTGATGCGCTATAGGCGATTTTTTAAAAGTCGCAATCCGTTTCAACCCCTATGATTCCGAAATTAGCTTAATAGAATTTTACTCCAAGCGGAATGAGCGCACGAAGGAAAACAATTTCGAAAATGTTGCTTTGCGATGACAACTCCGGCTATAACGCGGGTCATATTTAGTCGAGACTTAGCGAGCTCTGCCGGGACTAATTCCCATATTTTCCGTGAATTTCACCGACGGACGATTTTTTAATATACATATATATATACTTTTCATGTAGCAGAGAATCGCCGCCCCGAAGGCAACATCGCGGCCCTCGACAAACAAGCACGTGACCTCCTTCCCGCTGTGTTATTTATCTGCAGTTTACTTCACTGCAATTTAATTTACCCTCGCAATGCGTTCGACGCTTACTACAACGTTTGCTCGGTACTGACGTTCCGCCCGCTCCACCTGATATTAAATGAAAGTATTATTTGCACTTCACTTATCTATTGTGAAGTAGAAACGCTAGAATCTCCATTATCGTTCTGGTACTCTCTTGAAAGTGGAAGCGCTGCCGCTCGCCGAGACCGAAGGGGAAGTCGCTATACAAGACATCCCATTTTCATGTGAGAGCGGATGGGAGGGTGGAGGGTGGAAAAGGGTGGTGAGGCGAAGGGAAATTTTCGCGTAGCGTATACTTTTTTTCCTCCCGTGGCCGGGACCCTCGGGAGCCAGATATTGCAGGATGCAGCCAGGAGGTACCTCAGATTCGAAATTTATCGCGAAACTTTATGCGCTCGTCCCAACTCGCAGTACACCTATCTTGCCTCGCTCACTTCCGGCATTAAATCCAGGGACGCTCGCATATTTTCTCGGTAAATTGAGACCCTCGGCGGAGGAAAAATGTTATTTAAGCTCCGATCTGTATTGACCCGAATGTGCGCCACAATGGGGCATTATGGTCGGAGCTTACGGTTTTACTTTGTCGGCGGAATCAACCGGATGCGCTGTATTTGTACGTACGCGGTGTAATCCAAGGGAGGAATAGAGAAATCTTCCGGAGGAACGGGATCGAAGGACGGTCAACAACCTCTTCTCGGACGACCTGAATTTCGAGGGATCCTCTCGGTTGACAGAGCTTCGGGCTTAGGGGGAGACTCCGCGATGATGGCCCAGATTTCACTGCATAGGAAAGCCGACGCGGAGAGCATCACGGTAAGCTGATGATATAAGGGTTGCGAGGGATAATAAATAATACGGTCGAACGACCGCGAATCACTACGAATTATTTCGTGATTAAAATATATATAAATAATTTTATTGTTTATATAATACACTGCCCTATCTATATTACAAATATACAAAACCTCTTATTTACATTTATGAGCACAGAGCCTACGCTCGACACTCGAACAAACGAGATAAGTAGCGAAGAACTTGAATAACTCGACCGTCTAAACTTCAACGATCGCCCGATTAGAAAGAGAAAAACTTGTGTATTTTCGTTGCGATACAAGATACGAGGAGTATGCTGGCTTTTACACTAATTACGTTTTTTTTTTTAGATTTTTTTAGATTTTTTTTTTTTTCACACTACGAAAGCTATCACGATTTTTTTTTTTTTTTTTCGAAAGTAGAAATGACTATTATTTTTATTTTACTCGGCAACGGCGTTACGTGTACTCCAGCGCGATAGTAAGAAATTCTTCGTGATCATAAGTAGATAGAATAGTCTCGATAGTCCGGAATCCTGAAACGAGAACAGTTAGTGACACACTTTATTCGTTGAGAGGGCGGTTTTATTTTACATGGTGGCCACTGAAAACAGTGGGGACAATTCCCTCGTTTTTATCCAAGTTGCGCCGATGGAACGTTATTTTTTCCCCCGATTAAAATTCAAACTGGATAGCGCCGATACAGGTAACTTAATGAACGAAGCTCAAAATTAATCGGTGTTCAAACATTTTCCGACATAAATGTATTTTGACATTCCAATAATTCATTACCATCGATTAAAAATTATGGGAATGTGAAAAAAAAAGATGAAATTATTCCTCGTATTTTTGGATCTGCACCAGGAGAGCTTTATTTGAATAATTAAAAAAATCCCGGACTTTTCTCTTGTTATTCCTATAATTTGTTTAGTTCCTCACATTTTCATGTTTTCTAGGTTTTTCCTGAGCAGCGGCCACCATGTATTGTTTCCGACGGGAAACAGCAAAGACGGTAACAAAATCATCGAATTCGTGGACTCACCTTCGCTCCCATGATTTCGAGATGTTCCGAACGTGGATAAAGATCGACAGTATTTCTGGCAACGATCCATGTCTGAAACAAAAGTGAGAATGGACGTTGAAGAAACATCGGGCTTTTCAAAGCTATCACCAGTCGTTCAAGCGACTTATCCGTCGTGTGTCCTCGCCTCGGCGACGGTTCGACAAAGGATCGAAGCAATCTTCTCTCGAAACTCTATTTCGTAATAATGAAGAAAGGTTCAATGGGATTCGATCATGGAAGAATTCAGCTATTCTGGGATAAAGGCGGAGGGGACGGCAGCGGCGCGGCGAGACGGTCCCCGATGGGCTCGCAGAGTCGCAGAAAAGTCGATAAGGATAGCCCGGAATTCCGTATTGCAGGCAAATATATACTCGGCCCTATTCGGTATTGCGCAGTCAGACGCGACTCCTACACGACTCTGAAACCGAATAATTTCGTCGACTCGCTTATTTCTCTCACTTATTTTCATTCGCTCCGGCTCCCTTCGTTCCGCTTCTAATGGCCGGTACTTGACCATGATTCCGGCCTCCTCGGCGACACGGCTGTCGACGCCGCCGAATTTACGATCCCTGAATTACGGCTTCCTGACACGTCGGCCAACGATCGAAACAACGTTCGGCACAATTTTTTTTTTTTTTTACGAATTCATTTTTAATTTATCGCTCCAAAATTTTATTTATTTTCCCAATGGACAAGCTATCGTATCCGCGATGTTAGTCATTTGGCATTCACCATAAATCGATTTACCTCTATGGAAAAAAAAGAAAAAAAAAAACAGAAACGCCCGGTATTTTTTTTTTTTTTTTTTACAAGTTGGAATGTCAAATATTTGACGCACAGTGTACTCGCAATTATATTTATTCGGCGATAAACTTTGCAGCGTTGAAAACAAAAAAAGTATTTTTTTTCCCCCTACAATCATAAATATTCAAAGGGGACGTAATGCATGGGGTGCGCGTGTCGGAAAGCGTAGTGTAATATCTCATCGGTTTTGTGTGTCGCTCGATCGCAGTCGCACTATATTATATTCTCCTCTTTTGATATCTCGATAAAGTTTGAGCGGCGGCGTTGCTTCCCGCTCGTCAATTCCCGATAGTATTGTTTCTCAAACTCCGTCGCATCTTGAATATCCGGGTGTGCCGGTGAAATTTAAAATTTCACCGGTGCACTCGAGTGACTACTGTGTCGAATCTCTCTCGTTCTTTCCCCGTTCGTTCGACCACTTTTCGTGTTCGGAGCTATCGGCGGATCTGCTCGGAGCGCTGTTGCGGCACGGCAAAGACACAGAGGCGGCCGCGGCGGGGGCGGAAGCGAATCGAAAAGTTTATAAAACTCGGCGGCGTGCACGGGCCAGGAAATGGAGGCAATATCCATCGGTACAATCGACAAATGTACGGTATACAAGCTGAAAAAAAAAAAAAAAAAAAAAAAAAACGCCCGACGAAACCGAGAGAAAAGATAAAAATATATATTTCTGAGGGAATAACGTCGTTTGCATGTACCCACCATCCATCATCGTGAAGCACGCGAAAAGGGCGCAAACTTTTGTCGATAACTGTATTGGATTTCCGACCGGGGCAAGTTACACACGTGAAAGCCCGTAGGCATCGACGGCGCGGCGCTGTCGCGTCAAATTATCGTCATTAAACGCACGTTGTTAAAGTGCTCGGTTTCATAGTCGATGGAGTTATGTATATTAGTGTATTGTGACGAACATCGAGAGTACCCCGAATAGGAATGAGCGAGAGGACTCGCGGATTGACGATACCTAAACAAACGATCGCGCGACAAGAGATTCTTGGCCGGGGTGTCGTATCGATTGCTATTAATAATATCCGGCTGAGGACCAAATACCTCGGCTAGCTCGGTACTCGCAACGTCTACCGAGGTCAGCTTTAAACATCGGCGGGGCTACATTCTTTTACTAGGTTCTTTTACCCACTTTCTTGTGTTCCTTGAGGTAGTCCTTGCGAATGGTGTTCACTTCGCATAAGCTTTGGAGAAATGAGAGGGAATTGCAAACACTTCTGGATGGTATAAAAATCTTTAAAAAATTAAGTATATTAAAGGTGCTGAAAAGATTAATTGCATAATAATACTTCCACGATGTTATTAACAAATTAATGAGAAATAATTTTTTTTTACAAATCTCACGGAATCCTCACTTTTTTTTTTTATGAAAATGATTCGTTCATTTTTCTGAGTACGTATGGATTTTTCTAATTTTGAAATTCACTTTGATTTTTTTTTCTTTTTATGTAGGGGAAAATGTGTAGAAAGTCACGAAATTCAAAGTGAATTAAAAAATCTGTAAATATTCATACGTATTTAGAAAAATGAACGAATCATTAGCATTTAAAAAAAAGTTAGGTTTTCGGGAAATTTGTTGAACAATTCTATTTTTCATCAATTTTTTCATAACATTTTGGAATTATTATTATGCAAAATTAAACTTTTCAGCACCTTTAATATGCTTGATTTTTTCAGATTTTAATACCATCGAGATGTGTTTGGAATTCTCTCTTATTTCTTTGAAACTTATGCGAAGTGAACAACATTCGCAAGGACTACCTTAAGCCTCTGAAGCGCGGTGTGTCACAGGTGATACTCCTCTTTGAATTCAGAAAAGATCCATCAAGAACCAACCGATGTACTTGAAATTTCATACTTGTAAAAAAAAAATACTGTGTGCTTCAAGGGTCAATTCACACGTTTCCTTCACTGGCTGCATTTGAAATAGGCGAGAGCGGGGCAAAATGGCACAGCGGGGCAAAACGGGATTACGAGACAAAAGGCCATTTTCCAATAACTTTTGGATGGTGGTGCTGGTGGTACACGGGGCAAAAGGGGTTTGAAAATCCGGATGTATCGTTGGAACAAAATGGGGCATCCAAAAATTATTGGAAAATTGCGTTTTACCCTCACTGTCCCGTTTTACCCCGCTGTCCCATTTTGCCCCAACCTCCCTTAAATTCCAGAGAAAGATAACAAATTTTCTCGGCAACGTCACTTCCGGTTTGAAAGTCTCATTTTTCGACCGGAAGTGACGTCACACCTGCAATACGTCACTTCCGGTTTGAAAATGTCATTTTCCGATCGAAGAATGAAACTTCTATTTCGGAAGTGATGTATTTCTGGTATGATGTCACTTCCGGTCGAAAAATGTGATTTTAAAACGGACGAGGCAACGAGCGTGCAACGCCAACCACAGAATCGTCGATAAATTTCATTTTTTAGATGAAAATAATAAAATACAATAAAAATACACACCAACCCCGTTTCTCGTGGATATATTTTCACGAGGTTCGCCCGAGTTATCGAGTTTGCCGCACACGGGCGTTGCCACTACGAGAGTTTATACCGCGTCGAGCGCATGTCGGCGTTTTTTTTTTTTTTTATTATTTGTTTCCTTTTTATGTATTTTTTTATTCCTCTAAACACGAAAAAAACCGTACTCAGCGCTCGGTAAACGATCGAGTGGTGCGGAAGGTGTATACAGGAAAATCCTGCGCTCCGATACCTTACATCAGCAAACGCATCGAACTCGATCTATCATTTCATTCATCTCCACTGCACTCGGCACCTGTCGTTCGCTGATCCTCGCCATCGATCCTTACAAATGCGACCGCGAAAAAATTGTCTAACTGTACTTTGGATTCCGTTTAATAACTTCAAAGAATTTCAAAAAAGTTGCAAAGTAATTTGCACATGATTTTCTCATATATTACAATTTTGCGCACAGTTTTCTTTACGCGAAAGTTCATTGATCGATTTTAGCTTCGTCATAGAGGAAGCTGTGCGCAAAATTTTAATAAATGAGGCAGCCATGTGCAAATTACTTTGCAACTTTTTTCGTAACATAAAAAAAATGTTTACGTCTAATAAAATTTAAATTTATTTTAGAAAATCGCTAACCGAAGTTTGCGTAATTCGTCGTTTTGAGGCTACGTGTAATGTATTTCTCCCTGCTGATGATGAATCTCAACATAATTTTGCTCCTGGAGCGACATTTGATGCATAAATGCCTCACTGACATAAGATACATATTTTCCGAAATTTTTTTAATGTCAAAATGTAAACAGATCCATTTTTGCCAAATGTAATACCAAATATTATACAGTGTTGGTCCATTCCTGTATCAAATTTCAGCTCGAAACCTTCATGTTTACTCGAATTAGACCGTTTTCAGTAATTTTTCACAAAAATCAAAATGCTCTAAAATCTCACCGCTTGGATAGATTTCGGCTACATTGAATACCAAAGAACTTTAATCACAGATATTTATATGCAGTTTTAGGACGATCGTTCAAAATTGACGCAAGTTAGAGCAACCACGTCACTTTTTTGCAAAAATGTCAAAATCGCGTAAAATCTCGAACCAGGCCTCAATCGTTATGAAAATTGCACCGCACGAAGAGACGCGACCCAAGTGTATCAAATTTCAACTCTCTATCTCAAACCGTTTCCTATTTTAATTACTCCGACATTAAAACCTCGACTTTTTAAAAAATTAATACAAAAACATAGTTTAACCGACAGCGGTGGATGCGCGGTTGGCGCGCGGCTCCGGTGGTCTCCCAAGTCAAGCACAATCGTTCGCGGTTAGTGCTTGGATGGGTGACCGCTCAGCCGTGCGCTAGCTGGCGCATCGACCGGTGAGCGGGAGGCGCTTTCTTCTGAAAACTTTGGTGTTTCTGCACTTTACTCAAGTGCAGAAATACCTGAGGATCGGTAGAATATCGCCAGCTGTACCGACATGGGTTTTCCGCAGTTTCCCTGTGTCCTCGGCGAATGCGGTACAGTTAGGGGGAAGTAAGTCGGCTGCGGACGCACGGAATTAGAGTAGGTTAGCGAAGTGCGGGTAGGAAAGTGTTAGAATAGGTACACGGTTAGGCTAGGGGGGGAGGTAAGGTAAAAACCCCTAAGGGTTATACCTGGAACGGAACATTAATAAAAATAAAAAAAAATAATACAAAAACATAGTTTCCTCTACGAGAAAGCAAAAGATCGATAAAAACCCTCTCCGAGTATTATTTCCTCCGAACACAACCCAAGACGCGACGCCTTTCAAATGCATTGCGACAGAACGGTCCGAAAGAATGTTGTTTTAAAATTATTATTATTTTTTTAATGCGCACGGGACGTTTACCGATGTAAAGTCGTTTTGAGGCGAGGGGGCGCGAGAGAGGTCGAAAGAAAAAGGTATATCTGTCCCGGGGACGAGTGGGGTGTGGGGTCGTGCGAGGATTAAAAGTACGTAAAAAGGGTGGCTGGCAAAGCCCCGAGTAAGTACCTCGTTGACGAGTGTAATTTTTTCTCCTCTTTTCCATGCCGGAACTCGCCGGTTAAAAAGTTGAAATAGTCCGGCGCAGCGGTTTCCGACGACGCGGGGGTGGCGGCGGCGGGAACGAGAGGGATGGCGAGCGAGTAAAGAGGAGGTTGCAGCGCGTATGCACGGTGGAAACGAGGCGCCAGCAGCCGCAACTCCCGGGTCTCGAGAGAAAGCGAATAGCCTCGACGTGCGATAAAAAGTACGCGGAACTTGTAATGGAATATCGTCTATTCAAAGCGGCTTAGCCACCCCCGACGTACCGAGGGACGTACGGTCAACTCTCCGAACCTGTACGCTAACACCGCGGTACAGGTTCACTCCGCACTATCGCCTGTGCACCGCTGCCGGATAGTAACTCTCGGGAAACGCGCATTTGCCTCCGGACGCGGCGGGAGAGCGGGAGAGAGAGAGGAATCAACTCTAACCGACCCCGAAACTATCCCCGACTCGAAAATCCATTCAGAACGGTCCCATTTCACCCTTCACTCAGGCAAACCCCGGCGAAACTTCGCCGCGTCCCGAATTCCGTCAAGGCAAAATAAAATAAGTTGTAACGAATCACGAAAAGCCCGTACAATTCTCCATCGTCAATCTCACTCGCGGCCAACGATAAGAATGAAAAAACTTTTTTTTTCCCTCCTTCCTTTGTATTTTCTTTTTTAATCTATCTTTTTCTCCGAGAACCTGGCAAAGCTCCAATTAAGCGGTGTGTACGCCTCCGAAAGAAATGTAATTTCTCGCCTCTCTCATTTGCATGTCGTGAGAGGTTGCGCGTAAGGGCCCTCTCAAGCGATGCGTGCGTAATGTAAATGAGCACAATTTGTAAACTCCACCAGACGGTTAACGGCGGCTCCGACCCGCCACCACCGTAACGCACAACCCTCCGCAATGAAAAAAATTGTTTTGAATAACAAAAATTAATTGTACATCATCATTTCTCCCTTCACCCCTTCGGGAAGATTAAAGAAAGAACAAAAAATATCAATTTACGAATTAATCGGTTGAATTAGCGGCGAGTCTACGGTCCTAACGACTCGGACGTGCATGGATCGTGCCCGGGAAGACGCGGAGCTATGAAACGTGGTCTCAAGTGAACGGAACACGAAGCTGGCAACGGAAAATACAGTAGAACCCCGTTTATCCGAGGTAACGCGTGGAGAGCGTAGGTCGGATAAGTGAAACCTCGGATGACACGGAAAACATACTCAATTCACACTTTTACTACTATTATATATTTTTTTAAATAACACACCACTATAAAGTGTCCGTAAAATAACCAATTGACTAATAAAGTTAATGTTTATAGAAACAAAGATTAACTTTATTAGTTAATTAGTTATTTTTTAAATTTAATTATAGTTTAGTTAATTGACATTAACTTCATGTTAACATAAACAATTGACTCTAAAAATCTGAACTGTTGTGTTTGCAGCTCGTAATAGAAAGACGCAGCAAACTTGCACAAGTACAACAAAGTAACCTTTACGGACTACTCCGCACGTGGGCGTCGCTGCTTTATGCGTTTTATCCCAATTATCGGGATTATCCGAGCTACAGGGAGAAAAATGGTTTTCTTGGTCTAACAAGATGATTTTGCTGACAATGACCTCGTTCCCGCAGCAAAACGATTAGTAAAAGCAGCAAAAAAATTACTGCGTAGAAGCAATTGGTTTTGCTATCACGCCAAAACTTGCTTGTTACTTGCGACGTGTAATTTGCTATGAGAACAAACTACGCCTGCTGTGATTTGACGGGTGAGTAATGACTGGCAACAGGATAGTTATAGATCCGTACACACATTTATTTGAAGATTACCTCACCGCGTTTATATTTTATTATTTTATTATATTGGAAGTAATGTCTGCATTTGCATTTGCGAACTCTTGAAATTTACTCTATATGGATGTATTAAATTCCGAAAGGTATTTTCACAGTTTATACATCCACATACAGCAAATTTCAAGAGTTCGCAATTCCACTGTATTTTTATTTTTCCTCGGATACAAAGAAACTGTTTCCTCGCGTCTCTTTGTCTTCATTTCGCGCGTCGAGCGTCTCGAGCTCGTCGCAGTTCTTGGCCCATATACGCGCGCCACTCAGTCATATAACAAATTTTTTTTGTTACAGTAACAAAGGGGTAGCAAATCGGGGTGTTGGGGTAGCAAATCGCGCCAAGCGAAAAATGTTGCTGTATTTGCACCCTTGTGTAAGTTTTGTTATCCCCATACAAACAAACTAAATTTGTTACGGTAAAAAAAAATCTTGTACCAACAAATATTGTTTTCTCCCTGATACATATCGGTTAAAGCGGAGGGCTTGGATGAGTTGCGTGCATCGAGTAAGGCAGAGGCTCGGTTGATCGAGGCTCACATAAGCGAGGTTCTACTGTAGGGAAACGCGGGAGGGGCCGGGGGGGGGGGGAGTAATTTTTTCCGGTACGCGAAAGAGAGTGGAAACGGTGTTGCAGAAAGTTGAATTGTTCACCGGGTGTTGGTAGTGGAGAGTCGTCGCGTCTAGGGCACGTTTGCGCATCGCGGGATATTCTCCCCTCGAGTTGTTGGGTCGCAGAATGGCCCAGTAGCGTCCTCCGGCTCTCAGGTTAGGAGCGGACGCTCGACGGAAGAGGATAGGCGGTCCGGGCCGGCAATTTGTAAGCCGCGACGTGCGAGAAAAGTGGGCGAAACTTATAATAGAATCATCTTTTCACCGCGACTTGTCCTAAAGAAAGCCCACGGTGGAGAATCCAGTTTGTCCCCGGGCTCTTCGCGCGTCGTGCACCTCAAAAGCTCGGCAGCGCCTGTGCGCGGGCGGCCGTGACGCGCTGTGTACCAGCCCGGGTTGTACGTGCACCAACCCCTCTTATAATTCTTTCGTCCCGGAGACGAGATACGCGCATGCACGCGCGGGCACACACAATGGAAGAGTGGTCCTGGCTTTAGCGAACGAAAGAGGGCTGCATCGCCGGAGCTGGTGAACGAGCGCCAAAGGAATTTCGCTCGTCCGTAAACTCGACACAATCGGTCTTCCTCCTAACGCAAAGCGCCGATCCGCCCGTTTGAAGGAGCAGACTTTTCTGTATTTACGTATGTGTGTACAAGTGTGCGTTCGTATGTGTGCGCGCGCGAGAGATGCTGATGCGGCGAACGGGCTACTACACCCGTATAGAAAGAGAGGAATCCTATGAAGGATAGGATGGATATCCTACCACCGTAGGGCCTCGACAGGATAGAGGCGAAGACGAGCAGCGAGAGGGATAAAGAAATCCATACATAGGTGAAAGAAGAAGAAAAGGAGCGGCGAGAGAGGGGGGGGGGAAGCCTTATTGAAAGCGTCGGGCAAGTCTCGCAGGCGTCTCTCTCGCTGGTTCTCTCGGTCTCTCCACCAGGGCCCATTATTCCACGAGCATCACGACCCATTGTACCGAGGCGTGAGGCTGTGGAGTGAGCATCTGCCCTAGCCGTCCTTGCGCTCGTTCGTTCGCCGGCTCCACACACACTCTCCCTCACTCATTCTCTCGTATCGTATGCGATGCTGATGCTGTGTAGTACCATCCCCGGAACACGGCTTCACTATACGGCGAGAGAGAGAGAGAGAGAGAGAGAGAGAGAGAGAGAGAGAGAGAGATTGTGTAGACACACTGGTGCCTTTGCTCGCCTCTCCGGGGATCATCGATGCGAAATAACCAAACCTCTCTTCTATCCCCGGTAGCACGAAGCCGATGTGTTCCCTGGTTGGACACACAGACACACACGCGAAACGATCCTCTATCCTCGGTCACGCTGAGCCCCGAAGAGACGCGGAAAATCATCGGGATCTCGGAGAACTGGGTCCGGTTTTCCCTCGTCATTGCGTGCGCGAAAGCGCGGAGCGGAGGGTACCACAAAAATACTTCATGTAGATATTACCACAAGTACTTGAGGTATCAAGTATCAAGTACTACAAGTACCTGACGTATCAAGTACAAAGTACTACTATTACTTGACGTATTAAGTACAAAGTACCACAAGTACTTGACGTATTAAGTACAAAGTACCACAAGTACTTGAAGTATCAAGTTCAAAGTACCACAAGTACTTGAAGTATCAAGTTCAAAGTGCCACAAGTACTTGAAGTATCAAGTTCAAAGTACCACAAGTACTTGAAGTATCAAGTTCAAAGTACCACAAGTACTTGACGTATCAAGTACAAAGTACCACAAGAATCTGACGTATCAACTACTTTTTGTACTTGAAGTATTTCCCAAGTAGTTTCCCGAAGTACTTTTTGCAATGAAGTTCGTAGCGCGAAGCGTTATCTGGGCTTCTAATGAAAGGTGCAAAATAATTTACTAATGGCTTCCTCATTGTAAAAAATCGCTAACACAAATGCTTTTGAAGCTCTCTCTTCTATCCCCGGTAGCACGGAGCCGACGTGTTGCCTCGTTTCACACACACACGTGCGGAACAATACTCCATCCAGGGTAACATTGAGCCTCGAAAGCCGCGGAAAATCATCGGAATCTCGGAATCCCGTGTCCGGTTTTCCGCGTCATTGCGTGCACGAAAGCGCGGAGCCGCGAGTTACATCGGCGGGGATGGGCTCGATCCGTAAACCGGCTAGACTGCTTGATCAATGTCGCGGAGATACGATCGACGTGCGCGATAGATCGCGTCGCCTTCGTGTCTCTCCATGCCAGACGCGAGTCGTAACTAGCTGCAGCGTGTGTGGCTCGCTGTAAGTCGGTTTGTCCGACCCGATCATTGATCTCCGATCGAACGATACGGAATGCCAAGGAGTTAACCGAGAGAGCAGCCCCTTTTTTTGTTCGGTTCCTTATAATCCGCGCCTTCGCGAGGCTGATGGAAAGGGCTCGATCCATCCACTGGAAAATTGGATAGTAAATACGGGGGGAAGGTTTTCCGCCAACGGACGGAATGAAATTTGATACACGGCACGCTGACGGATCTTCAACGCTGTTCGATGTCGGGGCAACGTTTTGAATTATCAAAGAGAAACTTCCGAGGCTGATGTTACAACAACGGCCGCACTTGACGAGCACGGTACTACGATCGGATCAAAGTTCAGGCAAGTTATCTCGTTCAGATATTCAAAGGGAGGATCGACGAACTCGAGTACTCGAGATTCCATTGGGACATTCTTGCAGCTACACGTACATCCATCTGTATATCTACATCGGAGATGGGGAAAATACCAAAAAATACTTCGAGTATCAAGTATCAAGTATCAAGTACCTTTTGTACTTGAGGTATTTCTCAAGGTCTTTTCGCAATTAGGTTCGTACGTTAAGCGTTATTTAAGCTTTAAAAAAAGAAGGTACACAGTAATTCGCACATTCCTTCCTCATTGTAAGAAATCGCTAACTGACATTTTCATGATTCGTCGTTTTGAGACTATTTTTAAAGGTAAAAAAAAAAAATCCATAAAAAATTGCGTAAAAAATGTAATAAAAAAAATCGTAAAGTGTCCCGTGTCGTTTTTTTAATGAAATATTTTGGAATAAAAAAAACGAAAAGTGGACGTTTTTTAGAAAAATAAAAATTACACTTATTGAAAAATTTAGACAGATAATCATATATTAATAGAAACAGGATTTCATGCTCGATGATGCCATCGAGTATCCTCCCACTCGATCTACTTGGTACATCCTTCTACTTGGTACTTGAAATCGTAAAAAAAATACTTGAAGTACTAAAAACTTGTGTAGTTCAAGTACGTAGAGCAGAGCGTGGCAAAATGGCACAGCGGGTGAAACGGGACAATGAGACAAAACGCAATTTTGCAATAACTTTTGGATGTTGGCGATGGTGGTCCATGGGGGCAAAACGGGGTTGAAAATCCGGATGTATCGTTGGGCCAAAGTGGGGCATCCAAAAATTATTGGAAAATTGAGTTTTGCCCTCACTGTCCCATTTTGCCCCACCGTCCCGTCCCCCCCGCCCTATCCCGTCCGTCCCGTTTTACCCCGCTCTCCCCTACTTGAAGTACCAAACAAGTACCCGACACTTCAAATACTGCCCAGCTGCTCTATGCGCTCTGGTCGAATCTCGACCGATCTTAACTAACACACATCCAGCCGGCTGTTCCCGCGATAACTGAGCGCCACCATCCTACCGCGAGGTTGCGGAGGATTGGAGTCGTGTATCACGAGGATTGTCAATCGGTTCGATGATTCGATCTATTCATGTCCATTTCTTTTTTTTTTTTTTTTTTGTCCACGAAAAAATATCCATCGCTAGCCTTCCATTATGTCTCGACACGATAAATTCCAACTAGCGGCATACCGAAACATCGTATAGAACTCGGGCTAGCCGGGAATGAAAAAAAATGAGCATTCGCGTATCGCCATGTTTTTGTTGGTGCCTCCGAGCTTCTGAATTAACGACGTTATTTTTCCGTGGAGCGGTGTAGGACCGTATGAATACACCCCCCCCCCCCCCCCCGCCCCCCCGAGGGCAACACACGTTCCGCAACGCGTCCACAGAGAGGAGCAAAAGCGCTATTTCCGCGGCGGCGCAGGAATACTCAAAGCCGTTTCTCGACCCTATCGTCTCGGCCCTCGTCAAACTTCACGAACTTTATATTATAAGATTTTTCTTGAATAGCTCCCGCCTCTCCATCTTTCCAGTTCTCCATAGATCGATGGAAACTTTTTACTCCCGGTTCGCCGCCGATTGTGCGTCCGCGGGCTGCACCATCGACTCGACTGGTATATAACACGGCACCACGAGTCGAATCACATAATCCCCCCCTTCCGAATCCATATATATATATATATACATACAGGTCTTGTCCCACGGGCACTCGCGCCCCCGATAGCTCGGAAAATCGTATTTGCCGAGTAGCTGCGGCTTATACCAGTAACATCCACTGCACAGCTCATTTTTTCCCATGTAATTGACAACTCTCGGGTGTCCCCGATTAAAACCGACGAATCGACGTATAGAAAAATAAAAAAATCAGTACCGGGGAATCTAACGAAGTTTCATCAAACGAATACCGTATCCAAAAAAAAAAAGATGAAAAAAATAAATCCTGTTTCGTCCGTCAAAGGGATTTGTCCGAGCCACTGTGCCAGGCGTGCCTTCCCGCGATGATTGTTCTAACGAAGTTAAGCCCGCGTTAAAGCTACACGAGAGTAGTTAGGGCGATAACGACGTTCTTTGTAACATCGCGATTCCCGAAATGTACGTGATGCGGGGCGCGTCGGGGGGGGGGGGGGGGGGGGGGGTTGCATTGCTTTTCCTCAACGGGAGAAAATCAATGGCTAGCGTGTGACGGGGAAGGAGGCGAAGCCGAAGGAGGCAGAGCCGGCGGCAGGAGCAGCGTCGAGCAGCAATGCTCCGGGCATCCTCGACCCTACGGCCAACCCCATTTAATTCCCGTCACGTTCTCCTTTGTGGGCTGATTGATAGATTGATTGCATTTCCAAATTCGCGTCGATGCTGCACCTTATGGCGGTGGCGGTCCGTCCCGGCCGCGCATGGTCCTTCAGGGCAGACGCAGCATCCTCGAAACCACAAGCCGACCAACCCCACTTCGACCCCCTTATCGTCTCGCCTCATCTTCTCCTAATTACCTGGGCCATTCGCCGGGCGTGCGCTAACAAGAGCAGGAAATCGATTATTTTTTCGGAGCGATCTTTCTTCCATCTGTATCTGGAACTCCTCCGCGTTCTTTTCCGCCGCCTCGACGAGCATCTCACGCTCCGCCGGACACGTCCCTCCCAACCGAGATATCTCTGCTTGACCGATGCTCTGTTCTTATTTTCTTATCGCTCCGAGGCAGTAACTTTCACGTCACAAAGCGCGACGACCGCCTCCGCGGCATCGTCGTTTTATGTATAGTTTTTATTTATATATATATATGCATGTATATATGGATATATATGGACGCTAAGGAAAGCCGCGAGATGCCCGTCCATTCCATTACAACTCTTTCCGTCTTGCACGCTTCGTTGATAATTTTTTTAAAAGTTTAGCAAAGAAAGTTTGGAACGCTTTCAAGAGGCGAAACGCTCGTCGCCGGACGGGACACGGCGTGGTCGAGACGACTCGTGAAAGAGACAGATATATATATATTTTTTTTTTTTTTTCTTTAACGAAAGGAAATTTTACGTCGTTGATACTTCGAGCGTTCGAAACTGATAAAGCTCGGCCAATAAAATCTGCCATTGGAACTCTGGAGTGCACAGCGGCGGGGTCGTAGATTCGATAAAGAAAGATTGCAAATTGGAATCGTGGACAAATTTTTTTTTTCACCGTAAAGATTCGAACGAGTTTGTTGGACAAATTGAATTTCTTTAATGTTCTCCACATTTATTCAATGTTCGCAACAGAATTCTCGGGCGTTACCGTGGAACTCTAACGTACGACCGCGACTCGATATTTCCCGTTTCCAAACTTGCACCGTAAGACGGGAACAAAATTGGAAACAATTTTAATTATATTTTTATCAGACTGTCCTACCGTGCAGTTGTCCAACTAGGATTCGCGCGAAGAATCGAAACTACGCTGGATATATCGTTGTTAAGGTAGTCCTTGCGAATTGTGTTCACCTCGCATAAATTTCAGAGAAATGAGAGGAAATTGCAACACTTCATGATGGTTTGAGAATCTGAAAAAAATCAAGCGCATTAAAGGAACTGAAAAGATTCATTTTGTATAATAATAATTCCAAAATGTTATTTAACAAATTGATGAAAAATAAGATTGTTCAACAAATCTCCCGGAAAGCTAACTTTTTTTTATGAAAATGATTCGTTTATTTTTCGGCCTACGTACGAAATTTTTCAGATTTTTAAATTCATTTTGAATTTTGTGACTTTCTACACATTTTTCCATATAAAAAACATCAAAGTGAATTTAAAAATCGGAAAAAATTCATACGTATTCAGAAAAGTGAACGAATCATTTCCGTAAAAAAACAGGTTAGGTTTTCGAGAGATTTGTTGAACAATTTTATTTTGCATCAATTTGTTAATATCATTTTGGAATTATTATTATGCAAAATTAATCTTCTTAGCTCCTTTAATATGCTTGAAGTTTTAAAATTTTTACACCATGTTTGCAATTCCCACTCATTTCTCCGAAACTTATGCGAAGTGAACACTATTCACATGGACTACCTTAAGTAACTTTTTAGATTAATGAGGGTAACTCGAAACTTGCCCGGTTATAGATTAGATAAAGGAAAATTGCAAATTGGAATCGTGAAAAGATTTTTTTGCCCTACAGATTCGAACAAATTGCGTTTCTTTAATGTTCTCAACATTTATTCAATGTTCGTAACCGAATTCTCATGCGTTACTGTGAAATTCGAACGTACGACCGCGACCCGATGTTCCCCGGCTCGAAACTTGCGCCGTAAGACGGTAATAATCGTAAACAATGTAAATTATATTTTTATCAAACAGTCGTACCGTGCAGTTGTCCAACTAGGATCCGTGCGAACTACCGAAACTACACTGGATATTATCATTGTTAAGTAACTTATTAGATTAATGAGGGTAACTTGAAACTTGCCCGGTTATAGTTTCGATAAAGGAAGATTGCAAATTGGAATCGTGAAAAGATTTTTTTTAGCCTACAGATTCGACCAAATTTGTCGGACAAATTGCATTTCTTTAATGTTCTCAACATTTATTCAATGTTCGTAACCGAATTCTCGTGCGTTACTGTGAAATTCGAACGTACGACCGCGACCCGATGTTCCCCGGCTCGAAACTTGCACCGTAAGACGGTAATAATCGTAAACAATGTAAATTATATTTTTATCAAACAGTCGTACCGTGCAGTTGTCCAACTAGGATCCGTGCGAAGTACCGAAACTACACTGGATATATCATTGTTAAGTAACTTATTAGATTAATGAGGGGTAACTTGAAACTTGCCTGGCGCGGCCGGGAGAGCCGAAGCTAAACACGATGAAAACGTGCTACCCAAGGAAATTATGCGTTTACGCTGTTACATATACCAGGTTCGCGCCGGGGAAGAGTGCGCGAAGTAGAATGCATTTGTAGCTGGCAGCACGAGAAAATTATTCTCACCCGCGAGGCGGGCGAAAGAAGAAGCTAGACGGGCGGACCGGGCTTGGCTCACACTCCCGATTTTTTTTTTTTTTTTTTTTTTTTTTCTGACGACAAATTTGATTTTAGAAATAAGGGCCGACAAATTCGGGGCTTAGAGTCTGAAGCTCTATAAATTCCCCCGTCAAGCCGCCCGTCAGCCGCGAAAAAGTGTTCTCGCTCCTCTAAGTATTTCACACAATTCGCGCTTGTAGCCGGTGCCGACTATTTCCGGTCTGACGTAGATTTAGAACTCTCGCGGCCGAGGATTTTACATGACGGAATCTTATTCGTCCTGGGCTGTCACGTTCGTCGAGTCTATTCGTCTCTCTCTATGTGTGTGTCTCTCTTGTCGCACATAAATTAGGTACTGCTCCGAGCGGAGTAGATACGGGCGTTAAGTTCGCTCCGGGAGACTTCTCGCTCGTTTCATTCTTTCTGTCAGACGAGGATATGGCCGTTACACCACTTCGCCGGCTTACCGGTCTCCTCCAATTTATTTGCAAATTATTCCGTTCGCGGTTCTCGCGCAAAGAGCGCACTTCGTTTCCGGTAAAGTGGAAACTCAGAACGGCGTAATGCGATCGGGCATTAGCTACAAAAGCCGCATACTTTCCGCGCTCGCATCAGTTATCACGCTGAAAAAAAAAACAATAATATCAATGACTCAAGTAAAATTCGCTCGCGGGATGCCAATAAAAAAAATTGTTTTTTCAATTCTCAGAATTCCATACGTGATTCAAACGATGCCATGTAACCTGGACATTGTTGCCGTCGTTGTTTCAATATCATACGGATTTGTTAGAATTGAAATACCTTTTTCGTTTGGTAAGGGAATTTTTTTTCCGCGCAGAGAGTAAAAAAGGTTGTACTTTTTAGAACAACTTATTGTCCACAAACGTCCACGTCTTTTATTTGTTAATTTTCCGATCGCACCATCTGGCTCCGGTTTGACAAAAGTTTGACAAACTAATATTGTCAATGACACGTGAAATAAAGGGACAGGTTTGTGTGTTCAAAGCTCAAAAAAAGAGTTTGCCACTTATTTTTAAAAATATATATTTTTACGAAACTTCGTATTTCGATTTTACGAAATTATTTTTTACTGTGCGCGCGTAACGTCACGGTCCACTGAATTTCACGCGATAAAATGAATGCCGAGAGATATTACGTTCCACTGGTCATGGATTCGCGCGGTAATGATAAATACACGATTTCAACGATAAATCGACGTTGCGTTACATGTTTCGATAGTTTTATCAATTATTCAGTGAATTGGTAAATAGAATTGATATAGGGGGTGGGGGAGGGGGGTTATGGCTTTCAATTAATCAGGCCGTAACTGCTAAGTGATTCGGGTCCGGCACGATACTCTGATAAAATTACATCGTTTAACGTCCTCTTGAATTATGAGATAATTCAATCGGGTCTCCGCTTATAACGGGGACCGGGAGATTCCGTCGAACTCCTGGCCGCGGTGCCTCTCCTCCTGGGGGGTAACTCCATCGATTCAACGACTGCGCAATTTGATTCAATCGTTCCAATAATATCCAAATGACTTTACCATCGTGTTTCCGATTAATTGCACAACTCTATTAATTATACCTCGACGTACCTTCAACTATAATTCATCGTTTTGCAGTTTACATTAGCTAACCCGCGGTAATGCCAACGGACGGTCCTCCGGCTTCGCTCGTGCCTCGTGCAAAGCGTGCAACTACAATTTTATCAACTTCGTTCCCAGCGGAGTCGACTATTGTGCAGTCCCTGCGTCCCTTACTTTCGTACGTACGAGCGCAGTGAAAAAAATTGAATAACATTTTTTTTTATTCTCGACTGGAAAAATGTTGAAAAAAATATCAACAAAAGAGAGTGAAATAACAAATAATTCGCACATCATAGTCGCGAGATTTCCATGTGAGGAAAACGTTTAACTACAATTTTATAAACTTCTTTCCCAGCAGAGTCGACTATTGTACACTCTCTTCGTCTCTGATTTTAATACGTACAAGCGCAGGAACAAAATAGAATAAACATTTTAAAAACTCTCGACTGGCAAAACTGATGAAAAAAAAATGCAACAAAAAAGTGTGAAATAACGAATAATTCGCATATCATAGTCGGCGAGATTTCCACATGTTTCAATGATGAAGAAATCTCCCAAATATGGTATGCGAATTATTTGTTATTTCACACTTTTTTGTTGATTTTTATTTTTCACTTTTTGTTCCAGTTGAGCGTTCTTTAATATTTATACATTTTTTAAAAATTTCATTGGTTTAAAAAAAAATACAATTGCGTCACGCGCCGCGATGAATACGATCTCGTGATTGGTTATGTTACTGTCTCTGGCGACATTCTCGTTGGTTAATTCGACGTGTGATCGCGAACTATGGTCTAGTTTGTGTAAATGCTGTTTATTTGCGTGAATTTTCACGTTATTTCAAAAATATATTATAGTCTAGAATCGGTATGCAACGTTTTATTAAGTAATTTTTTTGCCATTTCGTCATCACAGTGAAACGCATAACTCCCGGCTTTTTGCCCTAGCGGGCAGTCGGGAGTAAAAAAAAGGAGGAAGTGTATCGCATCCAATAATTCCAATAACATCCAAATGACTACCATCGTGTTTCCGATTTATTGCAGAACTCCATTAATTATTCTTCGTCATTTACCTTCCACCATAATTCATCCGTTTTGCAGTTTTCATCAGCTAACGCGTGGAATTAGGTCAACAGGCGGTCCTTCTCTTGTGCTTCGTACAAAACGTGCATCTACAATTTGATCAATTTCGTTTCCATCGGTGTAGCCTATTGTTCCTTCCTCCCTTGTTTCAATACATCCGACCACAGGAACAAAAAAATAGAAAAAAAAAGAGAAAGCGTATCGCATTCAATCGTTCAAAAAATATCCAAGTGACTTTACCATCGTGTTTCCGATTAATTGCACTTTATTAATTATTCCTCGACATGTACCTTCCACCGTAATTCATCGTTTTGCAGTTCTCGTCAGTTAATCCGTGGCATTAAATCAACAGGCGATCCTCCGGTTTCCCTGTACTTCGTACAAAGCGTGCAACTACAATTTTATCAACTTCGTTCCCAACGCAGTCGACTATTCTACATTCCCTTCGTCCTTTGTCCCAATACGTGTGCGACCACAGAAAAAAAAAAAGAAATTGTCCACTTATAAAAAAAATACGTTCGAATCAACTAAGATTCGGGCAGGGACGTTCAACTAAATATTTTGTTGATTACAGCGAAAAAATTGGTTAGTTCAAGAATTTGTTGGCTGATTTCACCAAAATATTTTTGAGTAATTAAAATATTTTTTTCGACCAACTAAATATTTATTTGAACGTTCCCGTCCGAATCTTCGTTGATTCAACTGTATTGTTTATCAGTGTATCGCATTCAAACGTTCGACTAATATCTAAATGACTTTACCATCGTAATTCCAATTAATGGCACCTACAATTGCAAATTGAGTTATTTAATTAACTTTAATTATTCCTCGACATGTACCTTACACTATACTTCATCGTTTCTCAGTTTTCATCAGCTAACCCGTGGCATTAGATCAACAGGCGGTCCTCCGGTTTCCCTTGTACTTCGTCACAAAGCCTTCAACTACAATTTTATCAACTTCGTTCCCAGCGGACTCGACTATTGTGCATTCCCTACATCCCTTACTTCAACACGTACGACCACAGAAAAAAAAAAAAAAAAAAAAAAAAGAGGAAGTGTATCGCATTCACGGGGAGCCTGGCGATAGTGACGAGAACCATGAAATAGCTATTTTCTCACCGCCAAGCTTCCAAAATGCCACTCCAGCCGACAATAAGTCTTTCCAAACGCATTGTGCGTGTAAATGTATTTTTTGCGTAATCCCATGAGGGGGGTTGAGCGGGAGGCGTTTCGGCGATACACGTACAGTCGGAGAGGCGTGGAGAGACGGGGGGGTTGGCGAAGGGCGACGGGCGTATCGATGCAGCTTATCGGCAGCTCAGCCGTTAATGGAAACTGCGGAGGCGCGAGCTTGCTCCCGGTCGTAGAGAGTGAGAGAAAGCTACAGGAATGGAGAGAAAGTTAAGGGACGAAAAAAAAGGGTCCCCGACGAAGCCCCTACCGACGATTCGGTGCCTCGCCCTCTAACCACCATTTTCCGGCTAGCCGAAACTCCGTCTAGCTCTCCGAGTTCTCTGATCCTACTATGGCGATTCGTCATTCGCCGCTGGCATGTCACATAAAATAAAGCCCAGGGATATATATATATATATATATATATATACACATATATATATAAATATAAAATCCTCGGTATGAATCAGTGCCCCTGTGGCGAAACTATATATCGGGGGGGGAACGACTTTTGCGAGCACGCTTTTCCCTATATCCTTCGCACAGCCGTACATAGCCCGCGCGCGGCCCATAACGATGATAGAGAATTTGTCGCGACTGCATTTCCTCGGCGAATCCCTCGCAAATTTATTGCCGCGTCTCACCCCCTCGGCTTTTCCGTCCCCCCGCCCGCGAACGTAACGCGAGTTATGCCCCACGGATGGAGCGAGTAATTTTTAACCTGCCCTCGTGTATGGCCAATTTAACATTTATTATCGACGATTCGCTCAATCATATTTTCTCGAGTCTCTTATTTTATCGATAGCCCCGTAGCGACAGCTACGTGCATTGCTCACGGTCTCGCGAACAACTAAATTCCACCGTGCGGCAGATGTATCGCACTGTGTCGGGTATACAAAAAACGCTGCGGGTCTCTTTGCGCTCCAGACAGCGAGTCCAGTCCGGATATATTTTATTTCCTCTTTACGCCACTGTATGCTGAAATCTCTGTCGTTCCGAAGTCACGTAGCCGGCGTGTATCGCGGGGAAACACGGGTTGCTCCGTTTTCCACCGTAATTGAACTTGGCAATGTCCGACAAAATATATTTCTCCTCGTTAACGAATGCTTCCACGATGGAGCGATGCGCGGAGGATTCTTTTCTACCGTTCGTCGTTTACCATTTTCTTTTTTTTTTTTTTCTCCACCCGCGGGGTGGCCTTTTACCGCGTGTCTGGCTCGCTATGTGCGTTGGAGCACGCGCATCGACGCAGTGGCGATTGAACGGGCGAGAACCGTTATCACGGGAGTGAAAATATAATTGGACGCGTTCTGTTTTCCACGCCCGGAGTTGCGTGTCCGAGCGGGGATGGCCCCGGCATTGATTTTACACAGCCGGCATGTACGCACGGAGAGCGGACCATCAGCAGCAGTTATAACTCACGAGCTCGGAGGAAGGATGCAGCGTGGGGACGGGGAGTGCGAGGGACGTACGGAGTTAATGCATAATATCAATTACCTAATGTAGGCTCCTCCTATGCCCATAAATGTTGCGGTGGCGGCGGCGGCGGAGGGAGCGGCAGCGGTCTGTCCAGTACCGGTATCGGTGATACTTCGGGCATCGCGAATTTCAACTTCTGCCAGAACAGCTTGTCCCCCCACACGAGAACGGTATGGGAGGAGATCCTCTTCCTGAGATCGGCGTCGAGATCCCTCGGGCAAACGCCGCCGACAAGCAGCAGAATCACCGAACGACCTTTTCCCCTGAGAGCGTCGCGCAGGGCCGATTTAAATTCGAAACGGGCCCACTCGCCGTGCAAAAAGTTTCTCGACAGTATGAGGATCGTCCGTCTCGACGAGTCCGCGGCCTCGGCGACGGCGTCGGCGACGTTTGCACCGGCACCGAGATCCCGATAGTGAAGACAGAGCCTGTAAGAAGTCTCGAGGCCCGGCACGAGGACCCTCGAGACGAAGTTCTCGTCGACCGCCGAGTAAGAGATGTAGGCATCGAAAGGCTTCTCCCGATCCTCGAAGGCGGCCGTCTTGTAGCATGCACGGAGTCCGCATCTGCTGGCTGCCCACGTTCTCAGGGTACGACGGTGCCTGAAGGCGCCGCAAAGTAGGGCCAGCATCGCGAAGAAGAGGACCGCGGTGGCGAGGAGAAGCGGCAGATAAGCCTCGAGGGGACGAGTCGCGATCGTCGTACCGGTAGCACCGGTCAGTGCGGCGCAATTTATGACTGATCCGTTAGCCGGCAGGGTTATCGGCATACCGAGGGCGCAGGTGACCCTCTTCCAATCGGCGATCTTGGCCTTGTTCTTCGACATCCAGTCGCGCACGCGATCGAGATACGTGCACTCGCAGCTCCACGGATTGCTCGACAGGCTCACGTCGACGAGATAGGGATTCTGGGCTAGCTGCCAGAGGGCGAAAGTCGCCAGACGATTGTTGTCCAACGTGAGAACCTCGAGATGACGGAGACCGAGGAAGGTCCCATTGTCGATGTGAGTTAGCAAATTGTTCTGGAGATAAAGCTCCTTCAGATTCTCCATCGGCACGAGTTCCGGTCCATTGAGCACGCTTATCTTATTGTTCTCAAGATGAAGGACAATGAGCCTCTTTAGGCCGCTGAAGGTGTGATTGTGAATGGCGATGATGTTGCTGTCGTTTGCGTAGAGCACTTCGAGATTCTTGCGGCCGATGAACGAGTGGGATGTGAGCTCACCGAAATTATTGCCATCAAGATACACCTCGGTGGCGTCCATCGGCAATCGACCGGGTAGGCTCTTGTATCCGGAGCTCGAGCAATCAACCACGTTCGCCGACCACGATTGATCGTGATAGCACGTGCAATTCTGGGGACAAGTCATTTCGCAGTCGCACGCGTCGAAGTCGCAGCAGTGACAGAGAGCGAAACAATGGGCCTTGTATGTGCACAGAAACTGCGACGGTTTCGCCTCGAGCAGAGGTATAAAGGATCTGTGCCTGTCGTACGGCAGACGACAGTAAACCGACTCGAGGTCCATAACTCTCGGATGCTGGCGCAGTGGCAGAGAATTTATTCTCTGGAGCCACTCGGTCGTGCAGTCGCAGATGAAGGGATTGCCACCGATATAAAATTCCGGAAGTGCCCGATTATCCGGAACCTGAGCCAGCTGAAACGCTGATAGATCCATCTTTACTATCTGATTTGCATAGAGATCGACCCTCGTGAGATTCTCCTTTTCGTGAAAGGTCTGAGGTTCGACGGTGTGAATCATGTTGTCGTTGACGAAGAGGAGCTCTATAGTGTCGGGTATCGATTTTGGATGTATCCTCGTTAGCCTGTTGAAGGAAACGTCGAGGGTCTGAAGTCGAAAACCTTGGGGAGCAACGCCGAGATCCATTATAGCGTTTTTGTGAAGGTCCATCCACTGCAGCCGCTCCGGGAGTATCGAGTAGTCGAAGTGGCCGATAATGTTGTCGGACATGTTTAACCACAGGAGGCCCGGTGAGTTTGCGAATATGCCGGAGATGTCCTGAAGAAAATTGGCGTCGAGACGTATGGCCTGAAGTGCCGGATTCCCGGAGAATGCCGCGTTCTCGACGTACTCGATTTTGTTGCGCGCCAGATTGAGTATCTGAAGTGCCGGCAGCTCGGCGAGTGCATCGCGCGTCACGTTAATGACCTCGTTGCCGATCATTCGCAGACCGTAGAGACTCGACATACCGCGAAATCCCGGCTTGTCGAGACTCTTTATTTGATTCTCACCGAGATCGAGGGTCCTCAGCATTCTCATGTCCTTCAACGACACCGGTATACTGTCGAGATTGTTACCGGACAAATTGAGATCCTGCATGCTGGAGCAATTTCTGAAAGCGTCCGGATGAATTCCCTCGAGTAGATTGGAGTCCATCGAGAGCAGCGAGAGGGCGAACAGACCGTTCAACGAATAGGCGTCGAGATAAGTCAATCGGTTGTGCGCCACCTCGAGGGTGTGCAGATTGCTCATCGGTGAGAACGTGTCGGCCGGTATCGTCTCGATCTCGTTGTGCTGTAGATTGAGTATCTGCAGCGTGTAGAGGTCCTTGAAGAGTGCGGGAGGCAATTTGGCGATCTTGTTGTGCGACAGATTGAGCAGTACGAGACGTATGAGGCCGGTGAAAGTCGTCTCGTTGAGCCACGAGCTCGTCAGCATGTTTCGGGAGAGATCGAGAGTTACCAGTTGCTTCATGTCGACGACGAGGCCCGGCGACAGAGCGCTGATCGAATTGTTCTGGAGTCTCAGCTCCTTCAGGCTGTTCGTCGCGTCCTTGAAGAGCGCTGCCGGCAGGGCCACTATCCTGTTCGACGAGAGATCGAATACCTCGAGTGATCTGAGACCGCGGAGTGCGGTGTCGTCGAGCATGTTTATCGCGTTACCCGACAGATTGAGACTCTTCAGGCGCTTCAGGGCGGAAAAACCGTGGGAGGGCATGACGGATATCTGATTGTTGGATAGATCGAGTGTCTGCAGGTCGAGCGAGCAGGACATCGGTGCGACCGTCGATTCGTGATCGCGTCTCGACTGAACCGCCGATGTCGCCGCGGCCAACTGGTCGCTGAAACCCAGCTCGGTAACGTCCTTCAGCATGTTCGACGACACGTTCAGGACTACGAGGTTGCTCAACGAGCAGAAGAGGTGCTCCGGTATCTGCCATATATTGTTCGACGATAAATCGATCTTCTCAACGTGAGGATTCATGTCGAACGCGCCCCTCTCCAACTCCAGGCTGAACTTCGTCTTTCGACCGTTCAGACTTCGTATAGTCAAGTTACGAAGATCACGAAAGCCATTCAATATCTTGGCGGGCCAACGGGCGAACTTGCAACCGGTTAATCGGAGATCGCGCAGACGCCACAAGTGAAGAAAGTCGTCGACGTTAGCGGGACTACCCTCGACGTTCCATTCCTCGCACACGATGTTCATCGAGGTCACGTACTCGCTTGTTATCTGCGAGAAGTTGGAGCGCAACGGGTCGTTACCGAGGAAACGATAGACGCAAGTTAGCGCACCCTCGTGGTTCGGCTCCCAGTAACAGTGCTCAGGTACGTCGAACCTCGGAGGTGGTGCGCTCGTTACCGCGAGCACGTGGCCCACCTCCAAGACGATGAGATAGGCCAACGACACTGCCGTGCCCGCCGTTAACCGTCCGCCGATCATTCTTTCTCGTTATTTTACTCCTCACAACCTTATGTCCTTACTTCGACCCACTTTTTTTATCTTTATTTTATTTTTACTATTTTTTTTTTTTTTTTTTTTTAACCGGGATATTCAGCTCTCAAATTCGCACTCGAATCTCCCAGTCATAACTCGACGTCCGGTATGATTTTTTTTTCCTTTTTTAATTAGACGCCGCTCCTCGTCGACTCGGTACTCCGATCGCTCGGTTCTCCCGCTTCGTTCATCGTTGTGAAAACGAGGCAACGTCCTGATTCACGAACGAACATCTCTACGGCCTCTCTGCCAACTTTTTAATTTTTTATTTTATTTTTTTTCTTAGCGTGGGTGTCCTCTCGCCACCGGCGTAACTATAGCGGGCTCGCGGAAAGGAGGGATATTATTCAGTGCACGCTCCGCCTCGGCCAGGGTGTCCCTGTCCGGAATGCGAAACCGTTCGCGTCTCGTTGAAAATTAGGCGTCACTCGGCGCCTCCTCTTTTGCCTCCAGCGATATTTCCTTCGCCGTGCTCGCTCCGGGTGTTTACCCTTTCGCGGCTTCCGCTCGAAAATTTATATCCGCCACCCGACGACCAGACGCTATCCGGCGAGGATGCTCTCCGCCGGGGACTACGAATCAACGGGAATTCTCCTCGGCGAGCGCGACAGCCGCTCCGGCATCGCCCGACGAACAGATGCGATTCAACTGGGACAAGAGACTTCCGACTCCGGCAAATTGGAAACCTCTCCGGGTTGACCGCGCGACCGGGCCGCGACTTCAGCAAAAGTTTGACGTTCGACCCTCCCTTCGGCCCCAGTCTATTCCACTGTCAATTTTATTTTCCTCCTTATCACCCGCAGCTCAAATCCGGCTCCTCACTGTCTCCCTCTCCTATCTCCTGCGAAGTAAACACGATCCTTCATCACACAACTTTCCGTCAACTTTTTATACTTTTCTTTTTTAGATACTTTTTTCCCCCCGGGCACCCTCTCAGCTCCGTATCACATCGCGGCACTCTTCGAATCTCGAGGAAAAACAACAAACTTTATCTCTTTGAAAATTCAATCCGCGAGGTAAATTTATCGGTCATTCAATGAGTTAGTGGGTTGATCGAGTGTCGGAGTTTGGTATCGTTGATTTTAATTCGCGTGTTCGGTGCCCCAAGTTTGGGGGATAAAACAACTTTTTTTTTTTATTTTCGGTACTCGACGATTCGACTCCGGAGAGATATTTTCGGAGTCGTAAAACAACGACAACCCTCGGTTCTCCGTCTTATATATCCGTTTGCAGCTACGGACCCGCTACGATCGGAGGCCACCGCACGACTGACGGCAGATCTCTACAACCTCTAACTCGACGCAGCGTCCGCCAATCGTTTCTACCCCCACCAGGGAAGGGGGGACGAGAGAGCGAGACGAACGGCGAGAATGAGACGAACGGAGAGAGGGAGGTGAGAGAGACGGAGGGTACATGGATACATGGCGGTGGTGGTGGTGGGAGCCACGATGCTCAGGCACGTACCCCAGAAGCGCATATACACCTACACACGTGCGCGATGGGCAAACGCGCCGGCTGAAGCGCACTCGCGCACTCCCGCTCCCTCACCCCCCTCGGCCGACCGCCCACACGTACCGCTCGCGTAAGGGTTGAGGACAGCATGCACGAGTTGGCGATTCAACCGGGGAACTTGCACGAACAACTGCGAACCACCGGTTCCTCTATCTTTCCTTCCAGCCACCGGAGTACACCCCGACGGGGGAGGCCTCGCCGTCCTGGCGGCTACCGCGAGCGTTCGCCTCTCGGCCTGTCCTCCTTGTTGTGCCCATTCAACAGAAATAGCCTCCCGGTCGACCACCGTGACGCCCTGGTGATATTCCGATCGGCAAACCGCCTGGAATCCATGTGGCAAAGCGGCTTCGATCAATTTTCGAGTGCACGAGCTGCTCCGCTCACGGGAATCCCAACTTGAGCGTGTACCTCTTATCTACTCCATCCGGTTTGCTCCGTGTTCGCGAGGTACGGAGACGTGTAGCTGTTTTTGGGAATCGATTAACAGCTTTCATTGTCAATTGTGTATGGTTATTAATTCTGTATGGTTATCAATTCTGTATGGTTATCAATTCTGTATGGTTATCAATTCTGTATGGTTATCAATTCTGTATGGTTATCAATTCTGTATGGTTATCAATTCTGTATGGTTATCAATTCTGTATGGTTATCAATTCTGTATGGTTATCAATTCTGTATGGTTATCAATTCTGTATGGTTATCAATTCTGTATGGTTATCAATTCTGTATGGTTATCAATTCTGTATGGTTATCAATTCTGTATGGTTATCAATTCTGTATGGTTATCAATTCTGTATGGTTATCAATTCTGTATGGTTATCAATTCTGTATGGTTGTCAATTTGTATGGTTATCAATTTTGTAAGGTTGTCAATTTGTATGGTTATCAATTCTGTATGCTTATCAATTGTGTACAGTCATCAATTGTGTACAGTTATCAATTGTGTACAGTTATCAATTGTGTACAGTTATCAATTGTGTAGAGTTATCAAATGTGTAGAGTTATCAAATGTGTAGAGTTATCAATTGTGTGCAGTTATCAATTGTGTATGGTTATTAATTATGTATCTTTTCTTTCAGCCACCGGAGGACAGGCCGATGGGAGAGGCTTCGCCGTCCTGGCCGCTACCGCGACCGTTCTCTCCTCTTGTCCTGCCTTCCTTGTTGTGCCCATTCAACATAAACAGCCGACCGGTCGACCCACGTGACACCCTCGTGATATTCGGATCGTCAAACCACCTGGAATCCTCGTGACAAAGCGGTTTCGATCAATTTTCGAGAGCACGGGCTGCTCCGCGCACGGGAATTCCAACTTGACTACACGTCTTACCTACTTCATTCGGTTTGTTCTGTGTCCGCGAGGTACGAAGACGTGTCGCTGTTTTTGGAAATCGATGAATAGTTTTAATAATCAATTATGTATGAGTATCAATTACGTATGATTTTCAATTATGTATCATTATCGATTATGTAAAATTATCGATAATGTATAATTATCGATAATGTATAATTATCGATAATGTATAATTATCGATTATGTATAATTATCGATTATGTATAATTATCGATTATGTATAATTATCAATTATGTATAATTATCGATTATGTATAATTATCGATTATTTATAATTATCGATTATGTATAATTATCGATTATGTATAATTATCGATTATGTATAATTATCGATGATGTATATTTCCTTCCAATCTCTTGGCCAGTCTCCTCGTTGGGCCCATCGAACAGAAATAACCTCCCGGTCGACCCGGGTGACGCCCTGGTTACATTCGGATCGGCAAACCGCCTGGAATCCCCGTGGCAAAGTAACTTCGATCAATTTCCAAGCGCACGAGCTGCTCCACTCACGGAAATCCCAACTTAAGCGTCTCTTATCCACTCCATCCGGTTACCAGTGTGTCCGCGAGGTACGAAGGCATGCCGCTGTTTTTTTGGGAGTCAATGAACACTTTTCATGATCAATTATGCACGGAAAAAAAAAAGCGCGCTGATGCACGAGTATACTCTAGCTTTCGAACTCATCTCCAAAGCTCCGAAAGTGCTCGACGTTTGACGGCCATTTCGTAGTCGTTTATTGAATTTTCGATGACACCGCGTGTCCGGTAATTTTATTGGCGACCACCGGGCTCCTGTGAGAGCAAGCACACCCCCCCCCCCCCCCCCCCCCGTCAATGTTTTCCAGGAGATCGTAATTTTCGCCCGGTGTTTGTCGAGCCATCACCGAGCTCCTCGCTTGTCCACATTTTCGCAGTGGCGCGTAATAAAATGCAGGTATCAAGTGGTCACAAGCATTGGCGCACACCGGCACGTGGAGCGGGCCGAGTGGTGAGCCGTAACTCCGGACGATTGTGCGGAACCTTCGAGAGAGGGTGAATTAAAAAGGATTAGCCAGTCCGTGGCATTCGACGAATCAACGATCAAGGGTGGAGAACGAGAGAGGCGCGGCGAGGGTCCGTTTTTATCGCCGCGCGGGCGATCTCCGTGTCCGCACGACATTCGAATTCTCACGGGTGACGTGACTCTTTGATATAGCAGTCGACCAAAAGAAGAAGTTTTAATTGAACGGTAGAATAGGACGCTTAATCGGGCAAGAGGGATTAATTGCCGAGGGGTTAAAACATCGGGGGGGGGGGTCAAAGGGATCACGGCTGTACGCCGGGTAGAACCGGAGGGTTGGACGCGGGGGACGAGGGCGGAGGCAGAAGCGATGTGGCCTCTGGCTCGCTCTGCTTCATCGGCTCACGAGACACCCCCAGACAAAACGGCTCGTATAAATATCAGCCCGAGGAAGAGGCGGAGGACGACGGTCGAGGTCCTACCGCTGCCCGCTTCCGCAGCCACCTCATCCCTGGATGTTCTCCGCCTTGCGCCCGGCACATCGACCAACCACCCAGACAGGAGCGTCCTTACACCCCGCCGTTCCGCGACCACCCCCTCGACCCCCCGCGAAAACTCTTTTACTCTCCTAACAGCGAATAAATTAACTGTACCCGCGAAGCAAATTAAAACAAACGCGGCAATGCTTTACGCTCCTTGGGATTACACGGCCCGAGGAAGCGGAAGGCAAAGGAACTTGGTACCATTTGCGCGAGCGGCTCTCGCGCACCGTAGACTTTCAAAGGGACCCTCGCCACCCCCCACCCCCCCCCCCCCCCCCCGCGCGTGATACCCCACTTGTTTAATAAATCACCCGAAACGATACAACTTTCGAGTTATTCAGAGCTTCGCACTCGGGCGCATAATTTATAATATGAGAGTCAGTCTTCTCGCCCACGCTCCTCCAACCGAGCGGCGACTCCCCATCCGATACTTCTCGGCCGTTCCTTATTATTATTAAGAAGCGAAAGCTCCTAATGGCCCCCCCTCCTGCTCCCCGGAGATTGCGGGTGATGAAGCGGATAATTAAAGGAGAAATTGATTAGCTCAATGCTAAGTCATGAACGTTGATTATTACTTTACATATTTCAATTAAACCCGGGGGGGACCCTCGCGTTTCGAGACAGAAGTCGGACGCCGGCTGCTCTCCGTGCCATTAGCGTCGAAAATATATCGGAGTAACGGCTCTACGGCTCGTCGCTCCGGGCGAAGGAGTCAATCTTTTATCCGAGAAAAAAATAAATGACAATCGATCAAGATTGTCCAGAGTCGGTGAAAAAAAGTTGTGATTATATATATTTTTTTTACACTTGTCGAGTAAAGTATCGTCGAGTAAAGAGAGACGGAGTGACGACGCTGTAAAAAAAAAAAACATCGTATGAAATTTAAAGTACTGGTATTGTTTGTAAGTTTTTGTGCATAAGCTGGTGTATTAAATGTCATGTACAATTGCAATGAAAAATTAGTGCACAGTACATTAAAAACTTTCGAAATACTTTACATTCAATAATTTATTTTTATTGGACTATAAAAGTACTTTAAATGCAATAATTCACTTTAATTTCAGTGTAAAAGTCCATTAATTTTTCATCGCAACTGCACATTGAATTTAATGTACCAGTTTTTGCATAAAAACTGCCAGACAGTGGAGAGGAGAATGAGGAAAGCTTGCGCGTGCCCTATGAACATATCACGGGGTGCAGGTCGATAAAATAACGTGGTTTCGAGTTATCCGTAGACTGTTGGATTAATAACCAACGGCTTTTCGGCTCGTCGCTCCGGGCGAAGGGGTCAATCTTTTATCCCAGAAAAAAATAAATAACAATCGATCAACCTGATTCAGAGTCATTGCAAACAAGTTGTGGTTATAAGTTTTTTACACTTGGATAGTCGTTGTTTGTGAAAAAAAATTAATCGTCGAGTAAAGGAAGACACGGAGGCGAGAGGAGAATTAGGAAAGCTTGTGCGTGCCCGATGAACGTATCACGGGTGTGCAGGTCGGACGTTTTATTTTTCGTTTGTAGGATTTGTTGGATTTGTTGGATTTGTTGGATTTGTTGGATTTGTTGGATTTGTTGGATTTGTTGGATTTGTTGGATTTGTTGGATTTGTTGGATTTGTTGGATTTGTTGGATTTGTTGGATTTGTTGGATTTGTTGGATTTGTTGGATTTGTTGGATTTGTTGGATTTGTTGGATTTGTTGAATTTGTTGAATTTGTTGGATTAATAAGCAACGGCGAAAAAAATAAAAATCGATCAAGCTGATCCAGAGACATTGCAAAAAAGTTGTGATTATAATTTTTTTTCCTCTTGGATAGTCGTTGTTTGTGAAAAAAAATGTAATGTCCAGTAAAGGAAGACGCGGAAGCGAGAGGAGAATTAGGAAAGCTTGTGCGTGTTGGATTTGTTGGATTTGTTGAATTAATAAGCAACGGCGAAAAAAATAAAATAAAAATCGATGAAGCTGATCCAGAGTCATTGCAAAAAAGTTGTGATTATAATTTTTTTTTTCCACTTGGATAGTCGTTGTTTGTGAAAAAAAATGTAATGTCCAGTAAAGGAAGACGCGGAGGCGAGAGGAGAATTAGGAAAGCTTGTGCGTGCCCGATGAACGTATCACGGACGTTTTATTTTTCATGCTCCGCCGGAAATACCGTGGGGTCGAGTTATCCGTAGACTGTTGGATTAATAAGCAACGGGATGCCCGGGCGGAAGGCGGCATGTCGAGGCTCGGGTACGAGAGGCTAATCTAATATCGGAGCGAAATTACACGTAAGGGATGCAAATCCGGCAACCCTCGGTGCGGGGCTCGGAACGGTGCTCGCGGGTGTGCACGGGAGGGCTCTCTCTCTCCCTCTCCCCGTCCTGCTAATAAACTCCTTTCATTAGAGGCGCCTGTGATGCCGAATAAACGAACTGCGGAGTCGCAACATGGCGACAGCTGGAGCTCTAATTATTGGATTTGGCCCACTCCTAATCCCGATGTTGAACATTTACTCTCACTCCCTGTGCGACGTATATACACCCGTTCGCTTTTCTACCCCACGCCATCCTGGGCGTATCTTCCTCCAAAGATACAAGGCCCTGTGTCTGCCTCGTCCTCTCTCGTGACGGTGCGCGTACCGAAGCATTACAGGGACAACTCGTCCGGGTAAGCCTTTTGTACAGAAATCTCGTATAAATTCTTCAAAGGATTGTTCCGAGTTCCGGAGGCCTCGACAGTTGTCTGGCTCCCTCGAAGCAATCCCGCATCCCCTTCCCTTTCGTAGGAACAAAAACGACATAGACAAAAAATAAAACAAGTCCTACCGTGTAGAGGCGACTCGGACTGGCAAGCTCATTTCGTCCCTTCGAAGGGAACCTAAGCGACCGAGCTGCAAAGATTGTCTCGAGAGAAATTTTTGCTGCTCAATTATTGTTGGTATAAAATTTTTGTCTCTGCTCGAAGAGATGCTTTTTCCGTATTCTTTCCTTTCGTAGAAAAAAGAATTGAAAAAAAGAACTACGGTGCCGCGGAGACTCGGACTAGCAAGCTGATTTCGTAGGAACAAAAACTACATAGACAAAAAATTAAACAAGTCCTACCGTGTAGAGGAGACTCGGACTGGCAAGCTGATTTCGTCCCTTCGAAGGGAACCTAAGCGACCGAGCTACAAAGATGGTCTCGAGAGAAATTTTTGCTGCTCAATTATTGTTGGTATAAAATTTGTATCTCTGCTCGAAGAGATGCTTTTTCCGTATTCTTTCCTTTCGTAGGAAAAAGAATTGAAAAAAAGAACTACGGTGCCGCGGAGACTCGGACTAGCAAGCTGATTTCGTAGGAACAAAAACTACATAGACAAAAAATTAAACAAATCCTACCGTGTAGAGGAGACTCGGACTGGCAAACTGATTTCGTCCCTTCGAAGGGAACCTAAGCGACCGAGCTGCAAAGATTGTCTCGAGAGAAATTTTTGCTGCTCAATTATTGTTGGTATAAAATTTTTGTCTCTGCTCGAAGAGATGCTTTTTCCGTATTCTTTCCTTTCGTAGAAAAAAGAATTGAAAAAAAGAACTACGGTGCCGCGGAGACTCGGACTAGCAAGCTGATTTCGTCCCTTCGAAAGGAATCTAAGCGATCGAGCTGCAAACGTGGTCACGAGAAAAATGTTTCCAGCTCAATTATTGTTGGTATAAAAAAACATGGTTTAGGGCAAGGACGCATGTAAATTGTATTTCTGCTCGAAGAGATGCTTGTTCCGCATCCGTCCCTTTCGTAGAGAAAAAAACACTGAAAAAGAACTATGGTGCAGCGAAGACTCGGACTGGCGAGCTGATTTCCTTTTTTTCGAAAGGAATCTAAGCCACCGAGCTGCAAAGATTATCTCGAGAGGAATTTTTGCTGCTCAATTATTGTTGGTATAAAAAAGCATGGTTCAGGGCAAGTTCGTTCCGTATGCTTCCCTTTCGTAGAAAAAAAAAAATAATTGAAATAAACAACTGCAGTAGAACCCCGTTTATTCTGGGCAATGTGGGGAGAGCATATGTCGGATAAATGAAATCTCGGAATCCCGGAGGGCTCGGATGAGTTGGGTGAATCGGACAAGCAAGGTTCTACTGTACGGTGTAGCGGAGACTCAGATTGGCAAGCTGATTTCGTTCCTTCGAGAGGAACCTAAGCGACCGAGCTGTAAATATGGTCTCGTGAGGAATTTTTGCTGCTGAATTATTGTTGGTATAAAAAAGCATGGTTTAGGGCGAGGATGCACGGAAAATTAATCTCTACTCAGAGAGATGCTAGTTCCGCATCCTTCTCTTTCATAGGATTTTTTTTTTAAAGAAGTTCTACGATGTAGCGGAGAATCAGACTGGCAAGCTGATTTCGTCCCTTCGAAAAGAATCTATGCAACCGTGCTACAAACATGGTATCGCGACGAATTTTGCTGCTTGAGACTCAATTATTGTTAACGTAAAAAAAAACACGGTTTAGAGCAGAGATGCATGGAAATTTTATCTCTGCTCGGAGAGATGTTCGTTCCGCATTCTTCCCTTTCGTAGGAAAAAAATTAGAAAAAAAAAACAAGTTCTGCGTGTAACGGAGACTCAGACCGGCAAGCTGAATCCGTCCCTTCGAAAGGAATCCAAGCGACCGTGCTACAAACATGGTCTCGCGAGGAATTTTTGCTGCTCGAGACTCAATTATTGTTAGTATAAAAAAGCGCGGTTTAAGGCAGCGACGCATGGAAATTTTATCTCCGCTCGGAGAGATGTCTGTTCCGGTTACGGTTTTCGGCCACGCGGAATATTTTCTCAGGAGAGAGAAAAATAATGTAAAAAAAAAAAGATGGTAAGGTCGCATTATTCGCTGTTACCTCCGGTCCGGTGATGTATTATTAGCTCCCCCTTGCCTCCAGAAATATGACTCCCATTTAGCAGTGCCGGTGTACGAGCACGTGAGAAACTGTTGCTAAATGTGATGAAATATGCTTTCGAGGACGCCTCGAAAATTCCACGGAACGGAGGCCTGGTTACCTCAATTACGTGACATATTTCTCAGTTTTTATGTATTTTTTTTTTTTTTTCACCGGAAATCCGACCTACTGTCTTAACATTAATTTACACAGTTAAAGACTCTCCCAAACGTATGGATTAAATTCCTAAAAAAAAAAAAATATATCCCGAACCTTTCACCACCGTTCGAACCGATGCCTTAACGAGCTTTTACCTGTTTCACCGAAACACGTCCGTGCGTCAAGCAAATTGCGAGTTATGCATTATTTATTGTGCCAAAGGTCGCTTTACACATGCCCGAACTATAAACTGCTAACGCTACGCGCCGATGAAACTTTTATACGGACATGTTGAACACCCACACCGTCATCGATATTTATTGTTGCCAGTGTGTGTGTGTGTAACCTCCCGAGCTTTCCGGAACAGGAACAGATGATACAATAGTCCCACCCCACCCAGTGTTCCGCCATCACTTCGACCACCGTCATGTCAAACTCTCGACCCCTCACTTTCGTCACCCTTTTATCGATTTCGTTGTTCCTCCGCTCGCGCTGTTTCTCCCCACGTTGCCGGCGCCCAACTGCTCCGTCAAAAACTAGACAATTACAGTTCGTCCCCGTCCGTCCCGCATCGACCTTTTATCAATAATGTTTAACCGTGTCGGCCCATCGAATTCACAGCTTCGTAAGGTAACGGTACCGATGCTCGGACACGTCCCAGTCGTCGGACACTCCTGTACAGATTTGAATTATTACGAATTTAACCCTTCACGTACCGGTGTCTGGCTCAGCGCGAACCTAGAATTTGCCAAGACGCAACCTTCGACCGACTCGATTAACAAGTTAACGTGCTAAAAAAAAACTAAAAAAATTCAGAGACGTACCTTGAAGTCTTGATTTTTTGATAACGCAGAAGAAAATTTATTACGAACAGCCGTATCGTTTTTGTGCTTGAAAGAAGGCATGGTCGTTTCCGATTGCCAAAGAGTCACCGGTACCTAAAGGGTTAATTATCAGAAATCCAATTTGAAACTTGTAATCGTATCTACAAACATTATTTGATGCACAGAAAAAAGTTGTACGGGGTTTAAGCCTAAATTATTTTCTGTTGTTGCATTTTGTTAAAAGACCGACGATATAGTGCCCGGAAATTGGTACAAGCGTTACTAAATACGCGACCCAATAATCGGACAGTTCGAAGAAATTATGTTAACCAGCTTCCTACGTAGCTTATCTTCAGTACGATTTCGCGTAAATATAATTTTTCCATTGATTCAATTAGTAAATAGCAAAGAAATTCTTTTAGTTTATATGAACGAGTTGAGTTCGTACATAAGCATTCTCGAAATCTATGATTGTCAGAAACATCGGGACACACAGGTGTCCGAATATAGGGACGTGCCGAAAAACCGCGTCTGACAACTAGTAAGGTAAACGTACTAATGGCCGGACACGTTCCAGTGGCCGAACAAGGCGTGCGTGCAAGAGAGATGGAAATACGATTTCACATGCATGTCCAGGGACTGGGACTGCTCCCTTAAGTGTCCGGCCATTGGTACGTTTACCTTACATTTGGACTCTCTCCGCATTTTCTTGCGTAATTAAAAAAATATGTATCTTTATGCAACTCATGCATGAAAAGCGCTACTTTCCATGCCTCCCGAATTGAAGAGTTGTGTAAATTCCCGGCGTATGCGCAGATCGGCTCCTTTGCGTGCGATTTCTGGAATTTATTGCACGCTGCACGTACTTTATGCACGTTTCTCGTATTTTATGCACGCTGGCTGTACAGCGCCACAGCGCAATAAATTCAAGAAATCGCACACCAAAGTAAATCACACGCAAAGTAACCGATCTGCGCATGCGCCAGGAATTTACCAAACTCATGGCTACGAAGCGCCACTTACGCCACTCTCGGGAGGCACGGAAAGTAGCGCTTTTCATGCATGAGTTACATAAAGTTCGCTTTACCGCACTTGTATCGCAAAGTACTATTTTGTAATTTATCAATGTGTTTTGAAAACCGGAAACCATCAGCTGTACATTGGTTTCAGTTATTTTCCCAAAAAATGTGTTCTTGGCCAATTAGTAAACATTGGTAGCCTTACCTTAAACGCCGTTACTGTTCCGACAGTCGTGCTCCTGTAAAACGAGCGCTCGAACGCCGGAGCGCGTCGAGGAAAGAAGGAAAACGACGATGATAACGGGTCATCAGCGACGCGTGAATGAGCAATGGGGATGCACGGAGGCAGGGCGGTAATAGTGGTGGTAGGCAAATAGAGAAATTAAACGGATAAATTCATCCTCGGCAAACAGACGGGGAGCACGTTCGATTGACACTGGGAACATCTCTCGGGCGGTGCGGAAGCCCGGGCCCGATAGTGACGAGCGTGTTCGAATCCATTTCGGCCTCGTTACGGGATTGCTTGAATATTTCAGAACCTGCCCGGATAGAGGCTCCGGGGGACGAGTGTCCGATCAAGCGCGAGCACACCATTCTCTCTCTATATATACCTCTCTCATCCAGGGTTCGTCTCTTTACGCGCGCAGCACGCTTGAAATTCTGTTCGCCACGCCGATTCAATCGCAGCCAGCGCGCGCGCGTCTCTTTGCCCGCAGGAGTGCGAGGGTACCGATTCTATAGCTTTCATCAATTTACGCCGGAGTGAATTTAATTATTTACTTCTCATCGCGACTGTAGCACCATCACGCCGCTCGGATGCTCGGTATGTGGCTGAAGAAAAATCACACACCTCCGACCGCCGTCGAGGAATTACTCTCCGGCTACGGCCTCGGGAACCATTCTCTCTCCTCGCCTCCTCCGGCTTCTCCTCGTCGAAAAGCTCTCTCCCAATCTCCGTCTCATTCCCTCCTTCTGGTAGGAGATTAAATCCGACGCGCGGGTTTCCTGGCGGGCGGACGGGTAAGATCAGCCCTGAAAGCGCCCACCGGTAGATTCCGCACCTATTCCGCCTCATGCGGCCGAACCCCCCCGCGACGGCCCCAAATTGATACAAACGACACACCGGCCGTTTACCACCCACCAACCAAGTCGCACCCTCCTTACTGATTAGGGCTACACGAGCTTGCTCTCAATCGGTTTTCTCGCTACGTATTCCACCGAAATCATCGAATTAAGAGGGCTACCCACATTAATTTTCATCAATGCCAGCATTGGCCGTTGAATCGGCACCGGGCACGTTAACCTCTGTATCCCCTGTAATGCCTCCACCTCCGTCAACCTTGCCACGGCTCGTTTCATTCGTAATTAGTCAGAGCTACGGGGGAGTTGGGGGGAAAGTCTTACTTATTTCATCTGCCGTCTCAACGTCATTGATTGTCTCGCTACCGGCGATGATTAATATTCCGTTCTATACACCGCGCGCGCCCGCGGGCGCGCGCCTCTTCCGCGACCCGGTAATACTACCTACTATTCGCATTCGATTGCAATTTGCAGGCTTCTATTATTTTCCCCTCCGCTGGAGAAAGTAGCGCAATGGGGAAAAGCGCATTCCGGCTTATTTTATTACCGCTTTCATTGGAACACCCCGAGCTCCTTCGGCGGCGTGCACAACGTTACAAACGAGGTTCCGGCGACGGAATACTAAACGAAAATAACAAGCTGCAGTGACAAACGAGAAATTGCGTTTGGAGGAACGGTCATGCTGACCTAGATCGGAGTCGCGAGACGCTATCGGCATCCCGAGACCTGTAACTTTTAGAACGTTATTCCTTACACGGTCGCCCGTCATTCGAATTTTTTTTTCTACTGTCAGTGGGAAATTGCGACGGACAATTGGTGTGCGAAAACTTCAATATCGAAGCCTTTCCTGGTGAAAAATAATCAGTTTTCGAGAGAATTTTGTGAATCAAAATATTTGAATAAATTTCACTTTCGAAAAAATTTATTTGTTTTTTTTTTACATATTTTTGAATAGCATCAAATTTTATGATGAAACTACATCGGAAATACTTTCTGTAGGATTTCCGATCAGGAAATTGTCAGTAGGAAATCACGTCGGACATTTGATTTGCTAAACCTTGAAGATCAAAGCCTCTTTCCTGTTAAAAAAATTATAATTTTTCGAGACAAATTTGGGAATCAAAATATTCGCATCAATGTCACTTTCAAAAAAAGGCAATTTTTTTTATATATCTGAATATAATTAAATTTTATCACGACACTATATCGAAAATCTTTTCTCTAAGATGCATTCACTGTTAGTCAAATGTAGGCCACCGTAAAAAAAATTTAGATGTTTTTTTAATAACAGCTGTTTCATCAAAGTGGCAAATATGAATCAGTAAATGAATGTAGAGTGGGCATTAAAGATATGAATACTCGGTTGTTTTTTTATAGTTTAAAAAATGCACTCGTGGAAAATAGAAAACGAAGCAACAAGAAGCAAGAATCCGAGATTTAACCGTGCTTACCGACCTCAACTTTTCGAACATTATTTCGTACATGGTTGACCGTCATTCAATTTTGTACACTATTGTCAGTAGGAAACTACGACGATCAATTAATCTGCTAAACCTTCAAAAAGCCTCTTTCCTGTTAAAAAATAATCATTTTTCAGACACCTTTGTGAATCAAAAAATTTGCAGAAATGTCACATTTGTAACATTTAATTTTTTGTTTATTTTTTGCATATCTGAATAGAATCAAATTTTATGACGAAACTATATCGGTAATGCACTACAAAAATAAAATACCTATAAAATTTAATGCACTGGTACCGAAAGTTTGTATGCATAAACTAGTGTATTCAATTTCATGTACAATTGTGATGAAAAATTAACGCCCAGTATAATAAAAACTTTAGAAATACCCTACTTTTAATAGTTTACTTTAATTTAACGCCAAAAGTCCACACATGTTTCATGACAATTGTAAATTAAATTGAATGTACCAGTTTGTACAGAAAAATTTCCAGTCAATTCCATTAACCCCTTCACTGTCAGGTCCCCTATAGGAGTCAATACGTACAGAGAAATACGTTTCTCTGACAGTGATAGGGTTAAATTTACAATTTTTTTAACCGTGTCCTTTCCTCAGGATAACTGTTAGTCAAATGTAGGCCACCATATTTGAAATAAAATTGGAAGATGATGTTTTTTTAAAAATAATAGCTGTTTCAAGAAAGTGGCAAATATGAATAACTAAATGCATTAAAGTTATAAATACCCGGTTGTTTTTTCTTCTTATTAAAAGATTCGCCCGTGGAAAATAAAAAACGACCCAACAAGGAGTAAGAATCCAAGTTTCGACCGTGCTTCGGCCCGGCGTGGGCGAATGGGCGTAAAGTTTTCGCGACGATCTAGTGTACCTGAGAGAGTTTCTAATAAAACTTTTGCATCGGGTTACGCCGTTTCGCGCGGCAAGTGCGAGGCGGAAAAGCTCGCCGCAGTTAAACAATCTGCGAGCATCGAAATAATATGCAGATGTAATTTCTAGTAACTTCATATTATTCAGAGCGCGAAGGCAGAGAGGGGCTGAGAGAAAGGGGAATGTTCGGGAGGCGGCCGAGAGTGTCCCGAGGCGATACAAGTTCACAATATCGCGCAGGTGCCTCTCCGGAGCGCTACCGTTTTTAACTCAACTACACCCCCGTGTGCGCATCGGCGCATTTAATACGCGAGGTCGGCGCCACGGTGCTGTGGCAAAAACTTTCGCGGATACAATCTATACAATAGCTTTTCATTCCGAAGGAAGAAAAAAAAATTATAAAAACAACAACAACCTCGCCGCCTGTGGTGCTTCCCCGTGCCGACGCCCGCATTGCTTTTAAGGAAATAATTTGTCGAGCGGTGTATGAATTTACCGCACGGTTCGAGAATTCTTGTAATGATTCGCAGCCTGCTTCGATACTGATATTTAAAATAAAATCGGGAAGTTCCTTCTGATTTGGAAATTTCATTTCTCGATCGGAAGTGACATATTTCGGGTATGACGTCACATGCGGTCGGAAAATGAAATTTTAAAACAGAACGTGATGTATTTTCGGTATGACGTCACTTCCGGTAAAAATCAAGACTTTCAAACCGGAAGTGATGCATTTCCGGTATGACATTACTTGCGGTAAAAAATCGAGATTTTAAAACCGGAAATGACGTATTTCATGTATGACGTCACTTCCGGATAAAAAAAATCAAGACTTTCAAACCGGAAGTGACGTATTTCGGGGATGACGTTACGTCCGGTAAAAAATCAAGATTTTCCAACCGGAAATGACGTATTTCCGGTATGACGTCACTTCGGGTAAAAAATGAAGATTTTCAAACCGGAAGTGAAGTATTTCGGAGATGACGTCACGTCCGGTCAAAAATCAAGATTTTCAAACCGGAAATAACGTGTTTCCGGTATGACGTTACTTCGGATCAAAAATCAAGATTTTCAAACCGGAAGTGACAGCAGCCTCAATATCGAATGCACTTGGTTCGCGGATCAAACGCGCACGAGGGTCCTCCTTCGCCCGTCTCTCTCAAGGTTCTCTCGAGTACGCGACATTGAAAATCCAAACGTGCCGATCGATTTTTAAAGCGCCGTAGCTTCCGCTGCTCGAGCCTATTTGCTTCACGGAGCATCCCACCAACCTACAAACCAGCCTCGAGGGTCTCACACGTGCGGCACACTTTTTTTCCCCGGCGTCGGTTCGCCCCGCCTCGCCCCGAGAGGTAACACAGAACAGCCAATTTCGCGAGGCACGAATTCCTCACCCCGCATGGAAACATCACAAATCTTAAAGGAATGACAGTTATAGTGTAGCTGCGTCGAGAAGGATATTGAAGCAGCAAGAGCCGGCAGACAAGGAGCGAGTTGAAAAGAGAAACGGAAATTATCGTAGGATAGCATAACGCGACGGAAGAGAAGGTCGGAGGGTGAGGGGGGCGGGGGGGGGGGGGGGGGGGGGGAGCTTCTCGAGAAAAAAGTAATATCGATCCGGCGTCATCCATCATGGCTCACTCTATTAAACCACCATAGCTTCCCTTTCCCCTCTGACCCTTTTTCCGCAACCACTTTACGCTTCCAATTCCACACTTTCTCCGCACGCTCCTCTTCCTTTTCTCCCTCGTCAGGGTCCGTTCAAACGGTTCTCTCCTCCCGTCATAGCTATGCATCGAAAAACCATCCCCACCCCTCCACCCCCCCCCCCCCCCCGCTCACTTCCCACCAGCCGTGAACCAACGCTTCCCGACTACGATTTCATCCACTTTTTCTCGTTACAACCCACCCATCCCCCCCCCCCCCCCCGCCCCCTTCTTTGCCCCAGATGTGCGAAGATATACGAGATTTTTCGTGAACACCCCCGTCTGCTTTAAGGGAGCGAATGACCGCCGGAGATGTGGTGTACGGACTCCGTGCCCTTCCTTCGCACGTACCACTCCCTGTATACACTGTACTGACTCGGCTCCTCTATTCGTCGAATCGGGGCAAACTCGGAAGGTAACTTTATTTTTTATCCATTACCTCCGACCTACCGGTTCCTAAAATCCAACGCCTGCAATCCTGATCTGGATCACACAGGCTTTCGTAGACTCTAACTTCATTTATTTATTTATATGTTTATTTATTTATTTATTTATTTATTTATTTATTTATTTATTTATTTATTTATTTATTTATTTATTTATTTATTTATTTATTTATTTATTTATTTATTTATTTATTTATTTATTTATTTATTTATTTATTTATTTATTTATGTTTAACGTTATTGCACAATATTTTCGTGAAATTTAATATGGACCAAAGTATCAAGGAGATTCGCAAAGTTCATCGATTTTACGTTCATTTTTTTTTCTCTTAAAAAAAAACATGCGCACAACGCGTGTTTCCACACATTTTCATGCGTCGCTTCGGAGCGCAGTCTATACACACAGACGGCGTATCCTACATAGATATAGGCTCCCGGCGGCGCATAGTTTCGCGTATAGTGGCCGCATTATTTGCACCCGGATGCCCCTGTCAGCGCGGGGAGCACGGATGGCGCTTGTGTGAAATATAGCGTGTATACCCCGTGGTACATAGTATGTACCCACACAGGCGAATGCAGTTCTCTCCGTCCCTCGGCCAACACACCGAGCGTGATAGGGACGGGGTATCGGGAGGGGGGGGGGGGGGGGGGGAGAAGGAGGCGAAGGGGAAGAGCGGGGGTTGGAGGGGACGGCTGGTGCTGGTGCCGTGATCACAGGGGCGAGGAGTTATAGCCGCATACACATAAAACGCATTACAGACTCGCGACATAATTGCACCGGACAACTAGGGACCACTGCTGATAACCGGCGAGTGTTTGGTTGATTACCGAGGGGTGCCCACTGTGCGTCAACCGAACGCGAACACCCCGCCCGGCACGAACACGGTGGCAAGATTCAACCGACGGAATATAATGATCTGGGCGCGGGGGGGGGGGGGGGGGGGGCGGTTCGAAAAATTAGGCGGAAAAAAGGGCATTGAGGGATCGCAGGCCTGCACAGTAAAAAATAATTTCGTAAAATGGGAATACGAAGTTTCGTAAAAATAATTTTGTTAAGGTAGTCCTTTCGTTATGTCTGACGCCACCTGAGTTCGAGAGAGAAATGGGAGAGGTTACAAAGACTCGATGAAATAAAAATTTCAAAAAATATCGGGCATGTAGAATGTGCCGAAAAGATTGTTTTTGCATAAATAATAATTCCAGAATTTTATTAACAAATTAGGGAAGAATAATAATTTTGCAACATGTTACTAAAAGTAATTGTCAATTTTTCTGAATACGTATGCATTTTTCAGAATTTTATGTAATGTTTGAAGATTAGGATTTTTAAATAAATTTTAACATAAAGAAAACGCAATTTTCAAACGTTACATAAAATTCGGAAGAAATTCATACGTATTGAAAAAAAGTAACAAATCATTTACTTTTTCGGTAATTTGTTGCATCATTATTTATTTCAGTACTTTGTTAACAACATTTTGAAATTATTATTATGCAGAAACAATCTTTTCAGCACCTTTCATATGTATGATTTTTTTCAGATTTTCATCCGGTCGCGGAGTGTTTGTAATTATCTCTTATTCCTCTCCCAAACTTAGGCGGCGTCAGACATAACGAACTACCTTAAGTACTGTCACTTATTTAAGGACTGCCTTAAATAAGTGACACTCATTTGTTCAGTCTTAAATATACAAACCTGTCCTTTTATTTCACGTACCATTAACAATTTTAGTTTGTACTTTTGTTTGTAAAACTAGAACCGAATGGTGGCGATTGGAGAATTAACAAATACAATTTTTTGGACCTTCGTGGATTAATAAGTTGTAAAAACGGCAAACTTTTTTTACTGTGTAGAGCCGTCGATAAAGGAACGTTGGCCCGGGTTGGACAAGTGTAACGATCGCCGGGCGCGACTTCCGGTTGGCCGGACCGTTCCGGGATTTTTCCGTTGATAAGCAACTACCATGTATATCGACCGCGCAACATGAAAATTTCACGCGGGTGAATAATAATGCTGGCTGCTTCACAATTTGCCGCTCCTCGGCTAATCTTGAGAAGGGTGTTGAACAAATAATGGAATTTCAACAATGTGCGTCCGCTAAATAATCATAGGAGCATGGGAGGGAGCGCGCAGCACGGAATGGGGTGTGCTCGGGGCGCATTAACGTTAATCTTGCGCGTCAGTGACCCCACCCACGCGCCAGCGGCGGCAGCAGCCGACGTACATACATGTAGCATTACCTACGTATTTTCGCGGACAATAAATTCCGGATTGTGAGCGGGCGTACTCGCGTGCAAGCCGGTGCTCGCCGGCGACCACCTTTCTCCGCGCATGTTCCTATGTTAATCTCACCTATAATGGCAAATATTAATTGAGAACATTGGCAAAAATTCAGTCTCGATCGTATAATGTTAATTCGTGAAATGCACGTCAAGGAAAGTCACTAAAAAACTAAAAGTGTCGTAGTTAATTTTGTTTTTGGCTCCTGTTCCTGCGCACGAGGTCGAAGGTGGATGCTACGGGAAAGCTCTGACGCGCTGTAAAAAAAAAAAAAGAAAAAATGTCCCGCTTGAGTTTGGGAGAAGACCGAAGTTCATTTCCTATTCAGAGCGAAATAATTCCTTGACTTGTTAAACACTTGAAGTTGAAGTTGTTGAACACTTTTTGGGACGATTTAACCAATAGGAAAATTGCACGATTACTTTTCAACATGTATTTTTTAAATAATTTTTTTATCGCCCGGTAGAGACAAAAAAAAACAAAAACGATTCTGCAACTTCCGTGGCCTTTTCGATTTGACTGCGGAGTTTCAGTGAAATGTTTGTACGGTGTATAAAAAGAGTTCGCGAAACGATTTGTGGTGAGGATTCACCAAAGCCAAAAATCGCGTTTCAAGATTGTATCGTACACCACCCATTGTCATCGCGATCCTCCGAGGATATCAATAAGAAACCCACATAGCATTTTGCCAACAACCCGCTAGCAAATAGGCAACATATTTCCGCACGGCATTGTGGCAAAATTGCGTAACGCGTGTCCGCATTTGCCTACGATTTCGCCAACATTCAATGGCGAAAATTCTTCGGAGCATATTGCCAGCAAGTTGTCAACAAGCAAGGTGCTTCGCGTCTCATTACAACCTATGGCATAAATGTTTTCGTAAATTGCTTCCTGAATCTCGTCCATGACCGCCTAGGAATCTTGATTGATTTACATCACCGCGGAATTAAGCGCAAATATTGGACATTTGCATTATTAACTTCAGTTAATTGGGCCACTAAAAAATCCATCATCTGGTTCCATTACTGGTCCCTGCATAGACATTAATAAAAGCCAATTCCACTGTCTTTTTCCTCAGTCAAGCACGAAATTTGAACTGAAGGTAGCTCAAGATTTATTTGCTTGAGTAACAGTCATTTTGGGTCAAATTTATAAAAATTCAATATTGATCGGATTGAAATGATTAATATATATAATGAAAAATTTGAATGATTTACATAATCTGGGAATTAAGCGCAAATGTTGGGAAGATAATTAGAGCCACTAAAAGAAATTCATCATCTGGTTCCATTAGGGGTCCCTGCGTAGACATTAATAAAATCCAAGCCTAGTGTCTTTTCACTCAGTCGAGTATTCGTACAAATTTTTCACCCGAAGGTCGATTTTTTATCAAATTTAATTGTCTCCATCGGTTATCGCAAAATTCAAGCGTGTCACATTTGATAGTGTACAATAATGACTTACTTCGCCATACCGCAGCATAAGAAATCTCTGGTTAACATAAGAAATCATTTTATAGCAACCGTTGTTGGATTTTTGCCAGCAATATGGACAACTGGATCGTGCTAGCAACAGTCGTTGCAACATTGCTGGCAATTTGTTAACAAGGTCTTCACCATAGTTTCCATGCAATACAGGCATATTTATGGCAAGGAAACAGCAAAACTTGGCGGCAAGCAATTGCACTTGTTTGCTTGAGCCACCGTTGGCTATCTGAGAAAAATTGCAACATTATAATATGCTGGAACCTCATGCTAGCAACTATTGTCGCCATATTGCTAACAATTTTTTGACGAATTGCTGACACCGTAGATTCCATGCGATGCAGTCATATTTATGGCAAGGAAACAGCAAAGCTTGGCAGTAAGCAATTTCACTTCTTTGCCTGAGCCACGGTTGGCTATGTGGGCAAAATTGCAAGATTACCTTTCAACATGTATTTTTTTTAATAATTTTTTTATCGCCCGCTAAGGAATAAAAAAAATCCTCAGCTTTTTCCATTTCACAGTGGAGCTTCCGCGAAACGTTTCTACGACGTATAAAAACAGAGCTCGCGAAGCGTTCCACAGTGAGGATTCATCGACGCGAAAGATCGCGTTTCAAGATTGTATCGTACACCTCCCATTGTCATCGTGATCCTCCGAGGATATCAATCTCGCTCGGGCGTTCGACACACTCACCATTACTGAATCGAGGAGGGAAAGAGGGAGATTTATAAATTGCGATGCCCCAGCGACGGCAGCCTGTTGCAGTAACGAAACTTCCGTTCGAATGAAATATTGCTCCGGCCCCGATGGTAAAAGGTCGCGAGTGCGCAGAAATTCCCTGGAACGCCCAAAGGTCTAAATAACGTTGAAATTTTCCGTCCGACCATTACTCTTCGATACACCTTCGACTCGTCTTTGTCGCTGCCTCGATACCGGGTTTCCCACTTTTTGTGCCTTTTCTTTTCTCTCCTCCACTTCATAGATCGGAAAGCTCACGCAATCTTTCGCAAATCATCTTCGCAGTCCCGGCCGTAATACGGGAGACTCTCTCGATTTTTCTCCATGCCTTTTGCTCGCTTTCTTACCCAACGATTTTTGTCATCCTCGTATTACCGCGTCGCGAGACAAGAGGAAAAATAAAAAGAAGATTTTTATCTTCATCCTCCGGAGGGAAACTCGCGGATTTTCGCTCGCTGCTCCTCACCTCCACACTGACGAGCTCTCTCGTTTCCTAGTCAACTCTCGCCACCCCCTCCGACCCCCAATATTATATTCCGTGAGAAGCCAGCGAGGGGCAGAGAGAGGGGGCAGAGGTTCGCTCCGGCGCCGCGTTCGATATCGCGAATATTGCCCAAGGGTAGGAAACTCGGAAACACCCTTGACGCCAATCAAGCCTGGGGGAATGTTTGATCAGTTAGTCATTGCAGCCGCTGCCGCGAGATCGAAGCGCTATTGTTAACGTCTCTCGCACCGCCCCCCCCCCCCCCCCCCCCGTAACCCAAGTTAATATTCCACGTCAAGGATCAAATTGAAAAAACCGATCTGCGCTACTTCGCCAAAGTTCAAAGCCCGGTGGTGATCACTCGAAAGAAAAAAAAAAACCAAGGAACAAAAAGAACGGTCGAAGACAAGAGGCAATAAAGTTTCATATTTGTACTCTCACTGGATGAAGATCTTGAGAAATTGCTCCGCCGAACTTCGGCAAATCTCGCCGCTGCTCGACAGCGCGGTGCTCTTTTTTTTTCCTTTTTTTTTTTTTCATTTGTTCCGAAGATCGAATCAATATAGAGCCACCGGCGGCGGAAGCGACGCCCGATGCGGAAACGCTCGATTGGAATAACTGATCGTCGACGTGGGGATAAAAAAAAAAAAAAGATAACTGTGTATCCGCGCGAAACACACATCGGCAGGGAGAGGAAGGTTTTTAACGTATATAAACGTGGCAGACGTGCCTCCCGGAGTCTCGAGTCTCTGCTAATTGAACGCGTAATTGATGAGGCTGCAGTCCGTACTTACACAATGCTCCAATTGTGCTCAGCGAAGCGCCGGCAGCAGCAGCAGCAGCAGCAGCAGTGTGCCAATATTAGCGATGCACTCGACGTCCCTATAACGGACCCTTCTCGGCACAAATAATGCTCCAAGTACCATAAATACTCGTCAGCTCCCGCAATATGCCGCGGCGTTGCTGTGCCAAGGAATATGCATGTTGTATTATATACAAAGCAAAAAGTTCTGAAAGGCCGCGCCTCTCCGACGTGGGCCGGCCCGACTCTTTTCCCAATCCCCTCGCCACACCCCGGGGACTGCATGCTGGAATCATATGACAAATTGTACGCTCGCCTTTCTCGCTAATGGCGAGTTCATTGTCCATTAAACGTCCATTTATTCGTTTATTATTATTATTACAGTCACGGTAACGGGAGCGAGGGTAAACAGTTCCATACAAAGTTTCGCCGCGGTCGTTATATTCACCGACAATATCGGTATTTTATATCGCCGGTATAATATAAGTGTGCGATAATAATCTTTCCTTCGCTCGATACAGCGATGGAACTTGTAAAGTTTCTTTTGATTTCTTCTCGTGCTTTTTTTCCCCCCCCCGGACGCACGCAAACGCTCGCGAGAGCTCGGCGACCGAAGGCAAAGTTCGGCGATGAAAAAAAAAAACGCATAGCCTCTGTCGTAGATTTTAATTTGATCGGTGGAGCGAAGTTTCGGCGAAACTAAGTAATGACGTCGGAATTGCGGAGTGGGTTTTTTTTTTTATTTATTGTTTTTTTAGTTCGTATATCGTGTATGGCACAGAGTCCCGGCGGCGCGTCGAACGCGATGCATTAATCCGGCGATCCTATTTAACACTGCGGTGTCCGGGACGCGCGACCCGGTCCGGTCCTCGCAGGACGATTCTAATCGCGTCAGCACGCTACGCCACACGCCACCGGTATCTACTTGTCGTTATGGCCCCCTCGGACGAGTCGCCTATCTCCGCCTATTAAGCCTAACGTCAGTCGTTAATTACAAAGATAGCGTGCGAACACCACCGAACTTCCCGGGGAAGACGACAATTATTCATCCAATCTTAACGACGCAAGAGTAAAATTAACGAGCGTCCCTTTAATCTCTTATTGACGTCCAGCGATCCGGAGGAACCGCCGACTATCCCCGATGAATCCATATCGAGCATCGCGTTTCCTCATGTTTTTTTTTTTTTCTCCTCTTTCACGTCACACCTTTATGGACTTCCCCTGGTAAGAACAAAGACTAATTGGACATTCTCCGACAGATAAGAATGCGCAGCTACTCTAATTGCCCCTCAGGCATTGCCAGCGGAGACCGAAAATGGCGCTAGGCCGAAGGGGCATCTGGCGGCGCCGAAGATCTATCCAACTGCGACTCCGCCGAGCTCCATTCACTCGCTCTCTCCGGTTTTTTTCCCCGATGGATTTCGTTCTTCCTTTTTTTTTACTTTTTTTATTACCCGTGTCGAGTCGAAAGGAAGGCCGTCGCCGTCGTCCAGGAGGCAGCCGGTTCTTTTATATTCCATCTCGTTGCCGCGGTCGTGTCAAACATCTCCCGAACGATATGGGATCCCAACACCCTTGTATCTTTCGAGTCGCCTCCGCAGCGTGTATCTGCATCTATACGTCCTCCATGAACATAGCGAAACCTCTCTATTTCCCTGCGCACCTTCTTTTATTTCTCTTTCTCCGCTCGTTTCCTCTTCCACACTCCCTCACCTCCGATTCACCCTTTGTCTCTCCCCCCCACCCCCATTTTTTGTTCTCCTCCATCCCTCCCCCTCCCATCCCCGAGAGCGTGCATTCTACACTCTCGAGGCTACGTGCCCGACCGATCTGCTCGCTCAACCGACAATAATGCAATTTATTCAATTTCGGTGCTTCATTACGCGCCTCACACTCGCATTGTTTAATCGCCTACACTGCCGCTCCTCCCCCCTTCTCCTCGCAGTACTGCTCGCAAAAAAAAAAAAAAAGGAAGGAAGAGTTTTCTCGTAGGTATTTCTCGTTTCGAGCGTGGAATTGCGAGAGTCAGGGGGTTTGGGGGTTTGGGGGGGTGGAACACGGTGCGAGTACATGCACGGATATTGCCTCGTCCGCGCCGTGGCAGGCATCGGGGCTGGGGATCCGGATCCGTGGATCGCGGCATAAGCGGACTCGGCGGTGGGTTCGCCGGAGAGAAAAAGTTCGAGAGGGGGGCGGAAGGGGTGGCGGTCCGTGCACGAGAGGAGTACATTATGCGGTCGGCCGACCAGTAATGCAGTAATTAACGTTTCTTTCAAGTTGCCCGTTCCCTCTTTGCTTTCGCCACTTTATCCGGCCGCAAGCTCCTCTGCGAAACATGTGTGTGCATAAGAGATCGCCGCTCCCGACCCTCGACGAGCGTGTTCATGCCGCTGCGCCGGAAACCGGAGAGTGTTGGACGAGCGAACGGCCGTTGCCTCGTACCGTTTCCGTGTGTGCGACGCTGAACCAAAGCCGTTCCAGGGGCAGCTCTTTCGTCCCTTCGCCCCGACGGCCTCCGGAAACCTTCGTGTATCGCCCAACCCCCTCCGCGTACGCTCCAGTGGAAAAAATAATTACCCCATAAGCCGGCGCTCGCCCCCGCCACGGTCATCGCCGCGGACCTCCGGCGCTACCACCCGGAGCGACGATGCTGGTACACGAATGACTCCGGGATAAAGGGATTGCCGGGGAGCGCCGACGAGGGCTCCGCTCTTCCTACACCCCGCCCCGCCGCATCACACAACCTTTCTTTCGACGAGAAAAAAAAAGGGAAAAAAGAAACAACCCTCGCAGGCTCCTAATTAACATTTTTATTACAACGGACCGCGAGGCTCGAAAGGACCGAGCTAACCGGAAGTAACGCGGGCAAAGCTAGATTGTAACGGGGTGGAATATAGGTTTACCGACGGTACGCGAATTCGGTAATTCTACCTCTCTCATGAAAGAGGAAAAGAATGTGGAATCCGGAGTGGAGCGAAAGATATGCGGGTCGCGAGAAAAATTTCTCGTACTTCCGGTCGAAGAACACCAATCCCATGGGAACTGCGGGTGATCAATCGCATGGGATTTTTTATACAATTTATTTTTTGCGGAGAAAATATTGTAGAATTTTTGTAGACCGGAATCGACGAACCTGTCCCCTAAGAAGGTCCGCGGCTAATGGTTGCTAGGTTTTTTTTGGGGGGAGGGGGGGAGGGGGGGGGGGGGCAGCGCGTCATTTGATCCCGAACTGGCAAGGCTCAGTTTTGTGGTGGACGCTCGTAGAGGAGCTGGATGAGAAACAGGAGCCGCAGTCAGCCACGCCGCATGAAGAGTTAATAAGCCAGACGGCGGGCTGACCTCGGTGCCTTGATGTGGTACATAGTAACACGCGTGCATACATGAGATTACCGTATTTCCCAGGGACAGGGAGTAAGAACCGCACGGATGTGCTACCATTTATTCCGCGAGCTTAAATTATTTCGTCTCTCTATTTTTATTTTCCTTCTTTTTTTTTTTTTGGTAGCTTCCTCTCGTACAGTTTCGCCCTCGACACATTCCCTTTCTGCCGGACACTCGTCTCGTACCCGCGGCGGCGTTTCTCTCTCCCTCTACCGCGGCTCACCTCGAAAATTTTTCATAATTTCAACTCCGCATACAATACACCGAATACACTGAAAGTCGCGCGAGGCTCTCGGGCAGCTGCCTCGTTATAATCGAATGAGAGTGCGCGAGACCGAAAGGTCTCCCACCGTTGTGTGTACCGGACTGCACATTTACACACACCGTGTGCGCTTCACCCTTATACTTTACACGACTTGTCGACTCGACCCCGAGTACCGGAGGCCAAAGTAATTAGTTCGGAGCCGAGATTAATTCGACGTAACTAAAAAATGGACTACATAAGAAAGAAGGTAACAAAAAATTTAAAAAGAAAGAAAAAAAACAAATGGCTATTATCTTTTTCCACCTACGTAATACGTATTCGGCTTATGCATATGCGAAATATTAGAGAGCCGACAGTGCCGCCTATGCAAATCGAACCTACACCGAAGAGCTTAATAACAAGTGACGGACCGAGCGGATTGCTGCGGTATCGAGATTTTTTTATTTAAATTTTTTTTTCCTCTCCGACCCGGTCGAGTGGATAAGATACAGGGTTGATAATTGCCTCCGAGACGTATCCGTCGCGAGCGCACACACGAGGCGCACCGTTTCTCTAGTGTGTTAGCGAGCGCGTACCTATTAATAAGACTGGTTAATTGCTTAGTGGCTTCGGTGATGGTCCGCTTGGGATAAGCCGGCTCCGCGATGGGCTGACGTACTGGCCGGGCTCGGAGCCGACGTCCAGCAGGATTCTCGTTCGCCTCGTCTCCTTCCCGCTCGGGCGACTTCTCCCTCGGCCGTGCCTCGTCGTTCGGCTTGACTTGTATAATTGATCGCATTGGGAAGGCCTGTCCATATCTCCGAGCAAATAATATGTCCCAGTCGGCGCTAATTAGCTCCCGAGTCGTCCCGCACAATATCTGTATGCTGATAGCGACTCGGCTGCTCTCCGGAGTCGGCCAACCATCGGCCGCCCCCGGGAACCGTCCTCTCATCTTCTCGCCGCGCGAACCTCGGGCGATATCTTCGTCGAAGTCAACAGGCGGCGTTCGTGCATCCTCCTCGCGTTACACGAGCTGAAATCGTTCCGACTACAAAATTACAATATCGGGTGCAGTGTCGGAGTTCGACGACCGGGGAATGCATGGGAACGAGACGCAGGACCGATGCTGATTGATTGTCCAATGTTGGCGTCACATCGGTAAAGCGACGATTGGCGAATCGATATTTGGTTGAACATTGGGCAAGAATTGGCAGACCGCTGGTTCGTGAGATCGTGCATCAACGGACCATCTGTTGGCTAATCAATTTTCGGCCGAACATTAGCCTAAAATCGGCAGACCGATGATTCGTGAGATCATGCATCAACAGACCAATGGTTGGCGAGTCAATATTCGACCGAGCATTGGCCGTCAGTTGTCAAACAGACCCATGGTGAGCAAATACTCGGATGAACATTGGTCTCAAATCGACTAACCAACAATCGGTGAGTCAATACTCGTTCGAGCATTGGCCACCAATTGTCAAACCAACCAATGGTGAGGAAATACTCGGCTGAACACTGGCCGCAAATCGACTAAGCAACAATTGGTGAGTCAATATTCGATCGAACGTTCGCCGCCAATTGTCAAGCCAACCAATGGTAAGCAAATACTCGGCCGGGCATTGGCCCCAAATCGACGAAACAACAATAGGTGAGTCAATAGTCGACCGAGCATTGTCCGCTAATTGTCAAACCAACCAATCGTGAGAAAATACTCGACCGAACATTGGCCTCAAATCGACTAACAAACAATTGGTCAGTCAATACTCGTCCGAGCATTTGCCGCCAATTGTCAAACCAACCAATGGTGAGCAAATACTCGGCTGAACACTGGCGTCATATCGACTAACCCGCTATTGGTGAGCCAATACTCAACCGAGCATTGGCCGCCAATTGTCAAACCAACCAATGGTGAGCGAATACTCGGCTGAACATTGGCCTCAAATCGACTAACCAACATTTGGTGAGCCTATAGGCAACCGAGCATTGGCCGCCAATTGGTAAACAAACCATTAGCAAGCCGGTACTTGGCTGAACATTGGCCAAGTACTAGCCAATTCGACAAGTGCCACGCCAACACTAGCCCGACCATCGGCCGCGCCCGTTCCATCGGCCAAATCTACATGCGATATCGGCATCGGTCGTACGAGAAAATCGCGGGACACTTGACTCCTCGTACAGCACGCTGATTAATCGGGACAACTTAAACGGGATTGCTTGAAGAGGGGCTCATGTAGCGCGGGCGGGAAGCACGACGCTCGACGAAGGGCGGCCCCACAGCGAACCGGAGGGTCTCGTGTCGTACAATTTTTTTATTATATTTTTCACAACTAAAAGGTACTTTGCAACGCCTAAAAGCAAATTCGGGCGATTCATACGTTCGGCATTGGAGCGGGGCGGGGGAGGGCATGCGTTACGCTCACCGAAAGCCGCGTCCCGTACACCACTTTGCGTCGCCCCCTTTTCTGTACCGGCGAGTTCCCCGTTACCACAATGGCGGGGACCGTCATCGCAAATGGAACCGACCCTCTTTTACCCTCTACAGTGGGAGCGCATTAAACGTTAAAGTATTGTCCGGATGAGAGAGGTAGAGGGAGAAAGAGAGCCGGACCGATTCTAGCTGGCAGCGGCACCGGCAGTTCACTATAGTTCGCGGACACAATGCCGTATAGGAATTCGTTTTAACAGCGTTATAACATATATAGGGTATAACGCTAAAGAATGGTAAATTTAAAGGGGCACCCTCTCGACTCGAGTACGATATGCCGGTTGTTGTTTCGCTCTCTACGATTCGCTTACATCTGTAGAAAGCGTTTGTTTAGTTCAAATAAATTTCGTTCAAGTGGATGGTCCATTAGGACGCAGACAAGCAAATCTTATTATTATTATTATTATTATTATTATTATTATTATTATTATTATTATTATTATTATTATTATTATTATTATTATTATTATTATTATTATTATTATTATTATTATTATTATTATTATTATTATTATTATTATTATTAAATATTTATTAACGTGTTATTCAGTCCAAACATTGTAATGGCACTTAGAAGAGTTCTGTAATCCTGAATATCGTTTACTGTACATAGTCTGTACATCAGTATAAATAATCTTACATTAGAAGATAATAAATAGATAATGGAGAAAAAGAGAAGATTGCTACCATGAAGTTGAAAGAAAAGACATCAGAATCAGCCAATTAAAAATAAAGTAATCAAGTTTTTCTTCATTATTATTTTTCTATTATTACTAAATGTATTATTATTATTGGTTTAAAGGAACTTGGTTGAAAGAAATAAACTCATTTTCTACCAGTCTAACAACTGTCATGATATCCCCACGTGTTAATGTCCCGAAAGCGAAATATGATTGTCATGACTTTCGGTACGGTGCGCTTGATTGTGATTGATACATCCGAAAAGAAAAAAAAAAAAAAACGAAAACGAAATCAAGCAACGTCCAACAAACTGCTTAGAGGCGCATCAGCGGAGAGGGATCTTTAGTAGGTAGTCGATCAGCGGGAGGTCGAATTCTTGTTGGTCTCTTATCGACGGATTCCTGTATCGGCGTACGAGGCCACGTCAGAAAAAGCTTCGGAGCCAGTAATGAACTGTCTCTCGGCTTATATCGCACGGTCCCGCCGACAGCCGGCCCGAAACCTCATATCGAATAAGACACACATATACACACACATACATGCACGGATAGAGAGATTAATAGAACGAGTTCGGGGCAGAGCGAGAGGAGAACGGGACGAGTGAGAAGAATGAGAAGCAAGAGGAACGAGTGACTCAGAGAGAGACGTCAAGATAGCATCGTCAGCAAAAGGTAGCCGAACTTTTGCCCCTATGTATAAATATATACATACTTCCGTTCGGTATAGTTCGCCGTCTAGAGGAGACTGCGCTATCGGGTCCGGGTGCTCCGCGGATTAGTGAGGAGGACACGCGAGCGCGCACACACACATCCCGAGCGGAGACCCTAAAGCCACAAAAGTTTCTTACACGGTGGGGTTCGTGCTGGTACTGCGCATGGTAGTTTCGAGTATAGTTGTACGAGAGCGAGTGTAGTTACAAACGGCAGGGCGGAACGGCATACACGTCCCGTAACCGTAGGTACGATATAACGGGTTACTCGAACGCTACGTGGCTCTCGCCTTCGTTGCGTCAACCGCTCGGCCAGCTCGGATATCTGGAGTGAAAGGGCGAGAGATCGAGATACACGGGCTCCCAAGATTTTTATCTCGTGCATTCTTACGCTAAAGGGTCTCTCGCATTGTTGTACGGGGGGGTTTTCTACGGTCAGGCGTGCCCGGCCGTGGAACCCGCTCTCTAGTCAATAATAGGGAATCCCCGGATTTCGTGCTCCGAAACTCTTTTTCCGAGCGAACTTTTCTTCCGTTTTTTTTTTTTTTTTTTTTTTTTTTTTTTTTTTTTTTCTTCCTCAGCAGCGCAGCCTCCGGCATCGAAATTCTCTCTCGGGCTACCTGGCGACGGTGCACCGGAGCGAAGCAACACGGCTGGAAGGGGGGGCGGCCTCGACGATCGCCTCGGGAAGATCCCTCGTCCATCGGCTTTTAAAGAAATCGAAAGGAAGAGATAATCTCGGAGACGCTCGGAACCCTCGTCGCGTAGACTCCGACGGAGACGCGACAGTGTCAGCGAGTTAAGGTCCCGCGGACCCGACGAGCCGTACCCTCCTACGAAATCTCCGCTCTCTTACTTCTTTATCGTTTTTTTTTTAATTCCTTTTTTCACCGCCCGCAGCAACGCCACCCCTTTTCTCCCCCTCGTGGCGCTCTTTGCCTTTTCATTCGTGCCGATATCGCTAAACGGATCAGCGATTGGCCCCCGCCGCCTGATTATCTTTATGAGGACCTTAAGGGCTCAAGAGATTTATGTACCGACTTTGCCGGAGAATGGGATATTCTTCCCTGGTAGCGGTCCTTTCCTTCCCGGGCTCACGATCCTCCGGATAAAGGTAAGCGGGGTCCGCGAGGTGCTGGTGCGTGGGTCGCTCCTTCGTAGGTGACTTTATATCGTGCTCCAAACAGCGGAGTACACCTGCGGAGCCGAGCAGTACCCTTGGAAGAATCATCGGAACGACAAGGTTATCCCGAAGGTATCGAACCTTCTCTGGTGGGAATGACGCACAGGACCCGTACCGGCCGACTCTGGGCGAAGACTGGCCGACGCGCCAACACCAATCTAGGAGGGGCTTTTTGGCTTCTTCAGAGCTGATTACGACTCATTAAACTATTTCTTTTGCGTCGTATCCGTAACTTGGCGAATCCGTACTTTGGTGTATCTTGGCGAATTTCTCTCCCGATTCATCGACGACCGACCTTCCCGAGTAGACATTTCCGAGCGTTACATCGGGCCCAGATAGGGTCCTGATAAGACCTGACAAGGGCCTGATAAGGTTTTATCAGGACCCTATCAGGGCCCGATGTAACGCTCGAAAATTTCTACTCGGTTTACTGATACTGTTAAACATGTTTGTTTATTTATTTGGTTTATATTGGTGAATTTCTCTCCGGATTCATCGGCAGCCGACTTTATCGATACTGCAGAGCGTGTTTTATTTTGTCGCAACTTAATTTATACGACTTTACTCCTCTGACTTTGTGATTTTACCGATACTGTTAAACATGACACTTCTCAATACAGTTTTGAGGAAAAGTTAAACATGTTATTTCCAACTGGCTATGTCCGATTATTTTTGTTCTATTCATGTAATCAAGCTTCTCCGTATTATTCCCAGGAATTACTCGGTATCCTCTTAAGTGATGCAATATTATTATTTATACTTTTAACGCTACATAGGGTAAATAATAATTCGAATGTTTATACCTGTAAAAGACCTGTAAAAGAGTTCCCCGTTAAGAAAATAAATAAATAAATAAACATATTTTATTTTTCAAATACAATTTATTGTACGCGACTTCACTCCTGGCCCTTGCGATTTTTTATTACAAGGTTGTTTGGATGATGGTTTTACGAGAGCGATGTGGAAATTCCAATTTTCAACTGTTCGCAGTGAAATCGATACGATGGCATGTAACCGACATATCTGTCAGGATAAATTTTCGATTTTGCGACTGGTGTAAGAATTATACGCTCCGGAAGCTGAGAATCCGAAGGGCCATCAGATCGCCTCTTGGGCTTTCAGGGTCGAGAAGAAATTTAGCGACTCGTCGACCGAAAACAAACCTATCAAAATACATTTTACAACTTTTGATCATTGTCTTCAAATTGTGTGCAAACCCGTAATAATTCAACAGATAAATAAATTTTGCGTGGCTTTTTTAAAAAAAAAAATTTCGTAACGCATCAGCTCTTCACTCGCGTGCCACACGTTCGCGCCCCAAACGACACAATACATTTTACATATACCAGCGAAGCGTACGAAATTATTTTGAGTATCGCGAATTAGCTATTACACCGAGAGTGCGCGGGACCGTTTGAATAATGCATGGGGAAATGAACCGTTAGTTTTAGTGCACCGCGAATAAGAACACACCCACGTGGATGAGCGGAGCGCATATTCGGAGGGCGAAGCGAGGGTGAAACCTCGGTGCTCTTGAAAACAAGCTACGGCACCCCCAGCGGTAACGAACGCCGGCTCGCAACCGTATACCGCACCAACCCCTCTATGACTTATGGCATCGGGTTTCGGCTAAAAATAACCGGTACCGGCACTCGCTTCGCGGGCAAACTCTATCTCCGCGGGCCCGAGTTTCCCCAGATAAGCCTCGATTCCAGTGTCGAATGTCAAGCGCACCGACGTTGTGCTCTCTTCGCTAAGTGCCCGCTCCACGCAACGGCAAACTCTCGGCTTTCGGGTCGCTCCGCCTGTGTTACACTATACCCCGAAGCAAGCATCCCTTATTCAACATTCCTCGATTTCGTTTCGCTGGTACCATCAACTAACCCCTACCTAGCCCCTCCCTCACTCCCCCTCTTCCGGCTCCCCCTCAGCGCATCAATATAATAAAGGAAAGTGAAATCCATTTACGTTATTGGCAGTGGAAAATATACATTATTTTTTTCCGACTTATGCATTCGTTTTTTTTTTTTTTTTTTTTTTGTCTCTTTGTGGATTATACTTTCCTCTGGAATCTCGTAGGATGCACGGATATTGTGGGGTGTAGGGGACGACGGGGATGATTCGCGAGGGCAACGCGAGGGGCCTCTTTGTGTTTACTCTTACAACCCCGAGATTAATATCGAGATTGATTATCGTGGCTTTTGGGCGATGCATCGACTGACGAGATCAAAGAGATTAAAGCTTTGGAGAGAAGTCAGTGCCCTTTGCAGACATATATGGCTTACTGTTGGGCGGATTAAGTTTTTTCTTTTTTTTTTCACGGGTTCGTTAGAAACATTAGTGAGTATTTCATGAATCAGGGACAAGCGTCGTTACGCTTTTTACTCATCAAACATGGTAATTGGTCGTTACTATTCCGTTTACTAACTACCCCACACATAACACCGTTACACACACACACACACACACACACACACACGGTAAAAAATAATTTCGTAAAATTGACATACGAAGTTTCGTAAAAATAATTTTGTTTTTTGTATTTTGTTTGTATTTTTGTAAAAATAAGTGACAAACTCCGTTGTTTAGATTTGAATACACTGTTAAAAACAGTGCAAACTTGATGCAACGGACTGGAAGTTTTTATGCAAAAACTGGTACATTAAATTTTATGTATAATTGTGACGAAAAATGAATGAACTCTTACAGTGAAATTAAAGTAAATTATTAAAAGTACAGTGTTTCAAATTTTTTTAGCTTACTGTACGTTAATTTTTCATCGAAATTTCACATGAAATTTAATATATCAGTTTACACATAAAAACTTCTAATGCCAGTACATTAAATATCATCCGAATTTTTTTTTCGCAGTATATACAAACGTGTCCTTTCATTTCCTGTGTCATTAAGCATTTTAGTGTGTACTTTTGTTTGTAAAACTACACTGAGAGAAGGATCTAGTGAATATAACAATATCGCTTGAGAGATATTACCAGAATTAATAATTAATTAGAATGTACCATGGCACATACATAGTATTACGGAACTGCGGCGCCACCTATGACAGGAAGTACCGGATGTATGAAAAAAAAATCGTAAGATATTATGGTAAAAATTCTTTAAAAATCTGAGTCTTTCTGCAATAGGCGGCGCACTAATTGCGTACGACAATGAGCTACGGTAAATGTTTTTGAGATGACCCGTAGTTTTTATTATATCCTCTCAGTGTACAGCCGCATGGTGCGATCGGAAAATTGACAACTAAAAAATTGTGGATGTTTGTGGACAATAAGTTTTTGGTTAAAAGTACAAACTTTTTTTACTTCGCAGTTAACGCACACACAGTTACAGTTAACAGCTATTAGTAGTATAACTACTGACTGAAGATAACTATAATTTTAGCAGATGAATATATACTATCAGAAACTATCTACATACTATTCGCTATAGTAGGAAATACTAACCTTTTTCTCAGTGTAGATATTATAGTAAAAATTCTTGAAAAATCTGGGACTTTTTGCCATAGGTGGCGCACCAATTGCGGACTGCCATTTGCTATGGCCATTTTTTTTAGATGACCGGTAGTTTTTGTTATACCCTTCTCTCAGTGTACAGCCTGATGGCTCGACCGGAAAATTAACAAATAAGAAATTGTGGACGTTTGTGGACAATACATTTTTGTAAAAAGTGCACACTTTTTTACTATGCAGTTACACACACAGTTTCAGTTAACAATTACTAGTAGTGTAACTGTCCATTTAGTTTAACAGCTCCGCAGACGCGTGACGGACAAACAGGTGCTCACAGCTACAGTTTAATACAATCAGGTCGAATACCGTATTTGAAAGGACGTTATGCAACAAAAGGCAACGATGCCCCAGGGTTTCCATAGCAATTCATCTTGCAAAGTTGGTAATGCATTGTGCGCCATATTATAGCGAAGTATATTGTTCGATGTACTATAATGAGGCTAATATTCGAGCACGTGCATAATTATGGTTCGAGCAATCTGTTATTCGAGACGCAAGCTCGGCGAATATTCATTTAAAAATAAAAAATAAAATAATATTATGGAGTCTCTAGTGTAATCGGATTACCTCTGGCCCGATCGTTCATCTTCGTCGTTTGCGAGCTTGGTGCCCGACCCTCTCGAAATATAATCTTATCATTCCCGATGATTAATCCAGCAGGCCATCTCGCTCGTATCGTGGCAAACTTATCTCCGCGTCGAAGTTCCTACCTCCCGAACCACCACGACGACTTATACTCTTCGGGTGGAAATCGCCGAGATTCGCGAGTGTCGGGTAGAGATGCCTTTCTCGGCGAAAGTGGTATTTTACCGTCGGGGTTCGTTATCGTTCTCGGGGAAAAGCTGTTCGACGAATCTATCGGACCGTGTTGGTTCTGTTTCGCACGCCGATATGTGTCTTCGCTACTGTTTGAGTAAAGATAATTTAAAAAAATTCATTTGTTGATCCAAAATTTTTTTATTATATTTCATATGATTCATACCTTATTATGATTCATACACCGAAAAAAAGGTTTGGTAATATCAAACTAAGCTGCAGTTGCGGGTGGCGAAAGAAATATTTTATCGATTGAAAGAAATATTAAGTTGATTGAACGAATATTTAGTTGTTTGACCAAATATTTAATTGCTTTAACAAATAGTTACTTGGATTTAACAAACATTTTGTTCAATCGACCAAATATTTTTTTTCGCCACCCGCAACCGCAGCTTAGTTTGATATTATCAAACCCTTTTTTCGGTGTACATCATTATCATTATATTTCAAACACACACTGTAAAACAGAGTCGTTGATGCATGGAATGCACTACCAGCTGTGATGATCAACTCGGAATCGAGAAATCAGTTTAAGAGTTGCTAAAGGACTTAGGTCGATGGCCAATTGGCAATAAACATATGTTCTCACGACAATCTACGTTACATCATGCTATGTTCAAAAAATTGTTCCATCTGGCATACTGTCAATAAATTCACTATTACTAGTCAGTTTAAGAACATGTTAGATGCACACATGCAGTAATAAAACAAAATCCAGTTGAGTCAACAAAAGATTCGGGCAGGGACGTTCAAATAAATATTTAGTTGGTCGGACAAAATATGTGAATGCCTCAAAAATATTTTGGTGAAATTATCGAAAAAAATGTTTGAGCTGACCAATCTTTTAGCTGTAACGACAAAATATTTATTTGAACGTCCCTGCCCGAATCTGTTGTTGATTCAACTGGATTTTTTTCATCAGTGTGTTCACGTGAAGACAAAGTGCTGTTCGACAAATCTATCGGATCATGTTGGTTTTGCTTCGCAGCCCGATATGTGTCTCTTCGCTATTGTTTGACTAAAAATCATTTTTTTAGATTAATTTAGTGATCCAATATTTTTTTATTGTATTTCATATTATTCATACCCGACAAAGCTGCACAAGATGCAGTTTCGAAGAAACACGTGGAAACACACACAGTAAAACAGAGTCGCTGACGCATGAAAGGCACTATTGTGATAATCAACTCGGAATCGATAAATCAGTTTAAGAACATGTTAGATGCACACATGTTCACGTGAAGAGAAAGTGCAATTTTATTTATCTAGATGCAGATTTTTATAAGTTGTGAAACTTACTTTCTGTAAATTAAAAAAATAATAAAATAATTCAATTCGTATGAACAATTTTGTTAATCGTCAACCAGTAACGTCTGTAGACATATCTCCTTTACCGCACATTTTCCGTTCGCTCGTGTAAAAATCGTTATTTCCTTTAACGCCAAGAGTACGACTCCGCGATCCAACCGAAAAATAAGCAAACGGAAACAATAGTACGCGCTTGCGTATCAGCGAGTGCGTACTCGCGAGCCGAGAGCAAAGCAGCGATATACGAATCAACAAGGGGAGAGAGAACGCGTTAACCGGTGCGCGTTCATTGTTTCCCTAAAAGTAAAAAATGTTAATAAATTTATTGACCCAACATTTTTGTGGTCATATTTAATTTGTATAAACATAGCTTTACAATCGTAGTGTTTGCGTATCGAGTGCGTACTCGCGGGCCGATAATAAAGCAGCGATATACGAACCAACAAGGGGGAAGAGAACGCGTTAACGGTGCGTGTTCATTATTGTTTCACTAAAAGTAAAAAATGTTAATAAATTTATTGACCCAATATTTTTGTATTGATATGTAATTCCTATAAACACATTTTTACAATAGTACGCGTTTACATATCGATTGCGTACTGTCGGGCCGTTAATAAAGAAGCGATAAACGAACCAACAAGGGCGAAGAGAACGCGTTAAACGGCGCGCGTTCATTATTGTTTCACCAACAATAAAACATTTAAATAAATGTATAAAACCAATATTATTTTATGCACCTTTAATTCGTATGATCAAATTTTTAATTCCCCACCCAACAACGGTCGATAGACATATCTCCGCACACTCCTCCTTCGCTCGTTTAAAAATCATTATTTCCCGAAACTCGAAGAAAAATCGAAGATCGAAGAAAAATAAAAAATAAACAAACGGAAACAATAGTGCGCGTTTGCGTGCCGAGTGCGTAGTCGCGCGCCGGGAATAAAGAAGAGATACACGAAACAACAAGGGGGGCCGAAAGGGGGGGGGGGGGGGCGGAGGGAGTGCGTTAACCGGTGCGGAGCTTGAACAGAGAGTCGAGTAGGGTTATGAGAGTAGTCAGGCTGAAGGGATAGGGGTAGGAAGATAAAGAGTGCTGGTATAATCAGCCGACGAGGAGCTCCAGACACGAAGGGAAGTGAGACCGGCCGCTTCCGTTGGTCGGAGAAAGAGGGATGGAGCTCGCTGCGGCAGAAACGTTTAGCACTGCCATGGATCATGGGGCGGTAATGACGCCATGAATATGTATGCGGCACCGCGAAAGAACGGGGAACGGGAGATACTTATGCCGTTGGCTCTCTCCCTCGTCCCGGTTGGGCACCGAGAGGACGAAGCTCGCTCGGTCGGCCGTCGGGAAGAGTGAAGAAGATGGCCGCGCGGCGCTCCATCATCGGTAGATCGGGAGATGCGAACGAGGTGAGTCGCAAGGACCCGGGGATGCGCATAGCCAGGAATGTAGGGGCGACCGGGGCAAAACGGGCACCTCGACCGAAAATAGGTATCGGGGCCAAAACGGACACCGTCTTTCTTTAACTATCTTGTAGACGACTTGTTTCAGTTTTTTACGTTCCTTACACAAGAAAAGTACGGAAAATAAGTCAACATTTTCATGACTTTTTAAATATATATAGAATCATCCTACCGCAGAAAAATATGAGCGAATGTGAAACAGACAGGGCGGAAAAACTTCGGTTTTAACTGCGTCACTGTATTGCCAGCAATTCATCGAAAGGAGGCAGCCGAAGATCCAGGTAAATTGGAAAGGAAAGGGGAAAGGAAAGAGCCAAGGTAAGACTGCAATCGACAAAACATTAGAAGATGCAGCCGATGCATATCCGGCAGGGAACTATATTACGAGTCGATTGAGGGTTGGATTCAGTGCAGCACCTGTTAGGGTCCCACTTTCATGTGCTGGAGCCGATGAGGAGACTGTAAAAAACAAATTGCAAAAACTGGTACATTAAATTTAATGTACAACTGTGATTAAAAGTTAATATACTTTTTCATTGAAATTAAAGTAAATTATAAAAATTAAAGTACCTTTATAGTACAATTAAAGTAAATTATTAAAAATTAAGAATTTCGGATGTTTTAAATACACTGAACATTAAGTTCTCATCGCAATCGTACATGAAATTCAATATACCAGTTTTTGCATAACAATTTCCAGTCCGGTACGTTAAACTTCATACGAATTCTTTTTACAATGGATGATATATCCTTCAACTACTCATGTGATTTCTGCGCTACCGATTAGATACAACAATAAAAAATATTGTTTGTAATTTTCGCTTTCTTGTATTATTACTGATAAAAAAACGTCTGCATATTATGAACAATAAATTAATGCAAAATTATGATTTTTAGTCCTGATGCCCGTTTTGCCCCCACCTTCCCTATTTATATATATTCTTTTCATGAAGAATTTGACTTATTTTCCGCCCTTTTCTTATGTAAGAAACGTCAGAAAACTGAAATCTGTCGTTTATAAGAAAGTTACGACGGTGCCAGTTTTGCATCCAATCCATACTTTTAGTCGATGTGCCCGTTTTTCTCCAATCCATATTTTTAGTCGATGTGCCCCAATCTATATTTTTAGTCGATGTGCCCGTTTTGCCCCTCTCTCCCCTACTCGATGCCGCGGACCGGCTGCGGATCCGCGCAATCGAGATGAAAAAGATTGAGCGGGACGGTTGAAGATGGAGCGCGAGGGGAAGAGAAATGACGTGCGTGAACGAGGGCGTGCCCTCGCGGCGCTGCAAAACAAACGAGGTCCGTTAATGAGACCGGCGGTCAGCCGAAGGAAAGAGACCCGAAGATTGGAGCCTCCTCGGCCACGGTCCTGAAACAGCAGCACCGGCAGCAACAGCAGCCTCGCACCCCACTTTGCATAGGAATTCATTTCACGTCGTTCACACTCGCCCTTAATACATAGCCGGCGGGTGGGACGCTGCAGAGTGAGAGAACCGTCCAGTGGGACGCTGGATAGAGTGAGCGCTACGGCGAGGGGGCGCGCGAGGTTTGATTCGGGAAACCGGACGCTCCGACGCTCGCCGGCTACAACCCGGCCTCTCTTTCGAGGGCAGGAAGAACCGCGGCGGAATCTAGCCATAGCGGTCCATTGAATCGTGCCGAACGGCCTCCGGCTTGTTGGACATAGTCGCTGGACCGTGGAAACTGTAAAACCTGCTGCCTTACCTCCGGGTCCCGGCCGCCGCGCGAACAACGGGGGCAGCCGATCCAATTTTATTTTCTCTTGGTCACCACCGCGTTTTTATGCGACGGAAGTGGCTCGGACGGTATTTTGTTACGTACGGTAATTTCGTATGCCGGTGATAACCGAACAATCTGCAGTTTGTCTTTTAAATGCTAGGTATTGATTTTGAATTTTCTAACATCAATGACATTGATTTAACCCTTTGGCCCATACATTTTGACACTATAAAAACAAAACCTCCATTTTTCATGTCAAGAAATTAGTTTAGAAAATTGAAAACTGAAGAAGGTGGGACACCCTATGTCCCACCGTGACGCAAAGGGTTAAAAAAATGAATTCGATATTTTGAGATTTCTGTTAAGATGATTTTTTTTCGGTTGAAAACGCTTTAATGGATATCGACGTAACGTCAATTAGTATTGGGAGATTTTTTTCCAACTTGATCGGAGTGTTTATGATGGTGACCGACGTATGTCCGTGCAAATTTTATTTTTTCGGTCACACCGCGTTTTCATGCGACGGAAGTGGCATTTTTACGTACGGTCATTTCGGCTGCCGGTGATAACGAACAATCTGCACCTTTGTTTTTTTAAGTAGATATTAGTTTTTATTATTTTAACATCAGCAACATTGGTAAAAAAAAACGAGTGATATTTCGAGATTTCTCTTAACATGATTTTTTTTTTTCTAGAACGGAAACGTTTTAATGGATATCGACGCAACGTCAATTAGCATTGGGAGATTTTTTACGACTCGATCGGAATGTTTATGATGACTATCGACGCAGGTCCGTACACATTTTATTTTCTCTTGGTCATACCGCGTTTTTACGCCCAGAAAAAAAAATTATTTGACGGCCACCGTTTATTTGGTTTAAATAATATATTTATTTGATTTAAGTAACTATTTACATAATGTAAATAAATATTTATTTAAATCAAATAAATATTTTACTTGAACCAAATAAACGGTGGCCGTCAAATAAAAAATTTTTCTGGGTGTATGTGACGGAAGTGGCCCGGACGATATTTTTTTACGCTCGGTAATTTCGCCTGTCGCTTATAAGGAATAATCTGCACTTTATCTTTCAAGCAGATATTACATCAACATTTTTATTACTTTTGAATGTAAAAAAAATGAGTGATATTTCGAGATTTCTCTTAACATGATTTTTTTTCCGTTTTCGACCGGAAACGGTTTAATGGATATCGACGTAACGTCAATTAGCATTTGGAGATTTTTTTGCGACTTGATCGGAATGTTTATGATGATGATCGACGTATGTCCGTGGTGAAGCGCGCGCGGGTCTGATCAACGAATCTTTTTTATTTTTATTTTTCCCAAGCCACCGCCTAGGGGAACGAATCCGAGCTTCCATTAAACTGCCCTCGATAAAATTGCTATTGATATGAAATGATGATAAAATCGATAATAGAAGGAAAAATGTCTTCGGCGATGGCAGAGGGAGGGAGAGAGAGAGGTGCACCGCCGGGGACGGCTATTGGTAGAAATGATGGACTGTGCGGTGCGGTGATTGACGTTATTGCCACAAGCGGGACAGTATTTTTCGGCTCCCCTGGCAGTGCACGGGTACGTTTATATATAGTTATACGCGAGCATAGCCGCACCGAAGCGGCTATGTGCACAGAGGAAAATACGTTATGGTCTCCCGAGAGCAACGCGGTTTACCGAGCCTCACCGTCCGATGATTGGCCCGCGTTCTCCGCTACAGCCACCCTCGTGACACTGTCATAATCATTTTTTATTTTATTTTTTATACTCGTTAAATGATTCTCCATTAGGTCGTTCAGATTTCTCCGCCGCCTCGTCCACTAAACTTCACTCGTCTCCGGGATAAATCCTTCGAAAACATAACCATATTTTACGACAAAAAAAAAAAAAAAAAAAACATATCTGGATATATATTCGGCGGGAAACTATATTACGAGTCGATCGAGGGTTGGATTCAGTGCAGCCCTTGTCAGGGTCCCACTTTAATGTGCTGGAGCCGATGAGGACACTGTAAAAAAATTATAAATGTAATGTACCGGACTGGAAGTTTTCATGCAAAAACTGGTACATCAAATTTAATGTACAATTGTGATGAAAAGTTAATGTACTTTTTCATTGAAAATAAAGTAAATTATTAAAGAAAGCAATGCGATTTACCGAGCCTCACCGTCCGATGATTGGCCCGCGTTTTCCGCTACAGCCACGCCCGTGACACTGTCATAATAATTTTTTTTTTTTTTTTATACTCGTTAAACGATTCTCCATTAGGTCGTTCAGATTTCTCGGCTGCCTCGTCCACTAAACTTCACTCGTCTCCGGGATAAATCCTTCGAAAACATAACCATATTTTACGACAAAAAAAAACATCTAGATGGATCGTTCGGATTTATAATTGATCTATCCTGCGCTCGGTTATTCCGGCGCAAAAGGTCCCTCGTGTTTCGCCTTCGCCGCGAATGTGCCATTCGGGCAGCTGAGCGTGGTTTCCCGTACGATCCGTCACGGGGAGGTGGGATTCTAATACCATTCGAGGGAGCGCGCGTTTGTATTCCGGACTAAGGTATCCCCCGCAGTCCGACCAATCACCTAGCTGTCGTCCTGCCGGCGAAGAGTCCTGGGATTACCGTGGGAGACGATCCATCCCCGAAATTTTTTAAGCCCCGACGATCGGCGCCGATCGCTCCCCGACAGCGGAGCAGCGACTTCCTCGAATCCGTTTCCGATATTTATAGCCTACCTAACCTTCGCTCGAATCTTCTTCGAACGTTCGCGAGAGAATAGAGGCGTATTAGCTTGGTCGGTGATGCGGAGGAGGTACGAGACCAGGACGCAGACGAGATCTGATCAGTGCGAGCGACACACGGGGCCAGCGTTGGCACAGCTTCGGCCGGTGTTTGCCCAGCGTCGGCCAGCACCGGTTCTGCGTGTCCCGTGAGGGATATCTCGAGGATTGCGTCTCTTCGGTCTTGTTCTTCGCGTTTTTTCTCCCCTCTCTAGCTCCAGGTCTGGGCGAAGGTCCCAGGATCGCTTTTGATATGTGGTGGGTCTTTCTTCGAACGTCCGACCCAAAAAAATAATTTATTTGACAGGCGCTCCGCAAATAAATATTTATTTGATAAAAATAAATAATTATTTAATTTAAATAAATAATTATTTAATTTAAATAAATAATTATTTATTTTTAATAAATTATTATTTAATTTAAATAAATAATTCTTTATTTTTAATAAATTATTATTTATTTTTAATAAATAATTATTTATTTTTAATACATAATTAATTATTTTTAATACATAATTAATTATTTTTAATAAATAATTATTTAATTTAAGTAAATAATCATTAGGTGTCCGTCAAAAAAATTATTTTTCTGGGTGCCGCGAGAGAATAGAGGTGTATTATCTTGGTCGGTGATGCGGAAGAGGTATGAGATCGAGAGACGCGGTGGCGTCTCGACGCCAAGTACTTAAAGAAAAGATTTTTAACAGAGACGCCATCAAGTACTATCAAAAGACGCGGTAGCGTCTCGACGCTAAGTACTTAAAGAAAAGACTTTTAAGCGAGATGCAACCGAGTATTGTTTACGCCAGTATGCCGGAAGTGGGACCCTCATTCTCGATTTTCTTAGAGACGAAGCATCGGATCGAAATTCCGACGACTCTTTTATCGCATAATTCGTACACAAGCTTTCCAACGCGTCCACAGTTACGATCATAACTGTTCGATAGATGCCGAGATATGGGCATCGTGTCCCTCTCGAGGTCCGAAAATATTATAAAAGTGTCCGATAATGTAATGTGAGTCCTTGCGTCTACTGCGCTTGCGTTCATCGCATCAGCTGACTCGTCTTTCGACTGCTGTGCCGCGTTCATTATTTAAACGAGAAATCATCAAATATGAACCGATTGACACCAAACTTTGTCAATATTGTTATTTAGGTAACGAAACAATATTGTCGATGAGAAATTGTTACTAAATATCGTTATTGAATGCGGTGACCGACGAGAAAATAAATTTCTTTAACGGGTTGCGGCTTCGGAAAGGTCTAATTTAGGACTCTACTCTTTTGATTGTTTAATGAAGAGACTCTATCTTATCGTTTCGAGCCTGGTCAGGGTCCTCTTCAAAAACAGTATTTATTTTTCTCTATAGTTAAATTGAAAATAGTTACTAAATATTGTTTTCACAAAAAATCTCAAATATGAACTGATTGACACCAAACTTGGTCAACATTCTTATTTAGGTAAAGAAGCAATATTGTCGATAAGGAATTGTAACTAAGTATTATTTAAACAATAAATTCTCAAATATGAATCGATCGACACCAAACTTGGTCAACATTCTTATTTAGGTCACGAAGCAATATTGTCGATAAGGAATTGTAACTAAGTATTATTTAAACAATAAATTCTCAAATATGAATCGATCGACACCAAACTTGGTCAACATTCTTATTTAGGTCACGAAGCAATATTGTCGATAAGGAATTGTAACTAAGTATTATTTAAACAATACATTCTCAAATATGAACCGATTGACAACAAACTTGGTCAATATTGTTATTTAGGTAAAGGAACAACAGTGTCAGTTAGGACACACAAGACATCCGTCGCACACGACATGGTCTCAACATCCCCAGTGCGAGCGTCACGCGGGGCCAGCATTGGCACAGCCTCGGCCGGTATTCGGCCAGCGTCGGCCAGCGCCGTCCCGCTCGTCACTCCCACCAAGGATATCTCGAGGGTTTCCTCTCTTCGCTCTTGTTCTTCGCGTTACTCTCTAGCCCGAGGCCCGAGCGAACGTCCCAGCATCGCTTTTGATACGCGACGGGTTGTATGTACGCGCGCGAGGGTTGGCCGTTTAGTTGGCAAAGTAAATTGGCCGTACGGGGTGCGGTAGCGCTCTTCTCCTCGGCCAGAAACCACCGGAGCGAACTGCCGCCGCCTGTACCTCTTCGGCGTTGTAGCAATTTTTCGCGTCGGCAGTAACACGACCCGTCGACCAACGCGGTTTGTGCCAAGCTACACGCGAGAAAGATAACGACGAGCGAAAGCCCGCTTTCCTGCCAACCCCGCTCTTGCCGCTATCGTGAAAACACCGAAGCGTGGGAGCGTTTTTTTTTTTTTTTTTTTTTTTTTTTTTTTTTTTTTTTTTTTTGTACAGCAGGAGCGAGTCGAGGATGTTACATCGCTCGTAGGTACGCTCGTTTAACCAGCCTGCCGCGGATTTTTCCACCCGGCCAGGATAATACGAATGTGATAACGATGACTTTTAATAGACTCTATCTATCTTTTCGTCCCTCGCGGCTCTTCCGCACGCCGGGAATGCAGCCTCGCCATTTGGCGCTGTAAATTTCTTTCGTATCACTCCACCTCGTTCGTAATCGCGCTGAAGTCAAAACAAAAAAATGTGATTCGACGATTACGCAAGGGGAAATATCCGTTGCCAGAAGCCACGAGCCAACGGAACCGCCGAGAACCAAAGCCAAATCGACGATGAGGGATACGAAATTAAAGTGCGTTAAGGGCTTTGCTTTGCGAACTGGTTGCGCGCGCGCGCGCATGTGCGTTTATCTTAGCATACACTGTTTATCTTCCTTTCGGCTTTCCAGTTAAATCATCGAAAATCGTGAGAGGCTTCGATTGATTCACCGAACCGATTTCCCGGTTAGGATCGTTGACGCGCCCGAGCGCTCGGCTTTGTATCTCGGAGGTCGGCGAGCTCGCGCTCTGCAATCTCGGAAATTCATTGGATATATGCAACCTGCCCCACGATCGGAGGAAGGTAAAGGAGCAAGGGGAACACCGGGAGAGGAGGAGGGGGGAGAGAAGATACGATTAGAAGTTTATTGTCTTTACGAGCGCGCAACACTGTCTTGGGGATTGCGGCCCAATTAACTTGATGAGTCGGGGAATAATTAAAGCGCCGGGATTTATGGGCATGAAATAATTTATCGTTCTCTTCGGCAGGTGTATATATATATATATATATATATATATATATATATATATATATATATCCAACGCACACTCCGTTTTCTCTCTTTCTCTCGCCGCAGCTCGCTGCTCGATAGCTGTTGCATTTCGTAGGGCGCGCGCCGAGCGACCGCGCAAACTGCAGCTCGCAGGGCTTAATAGCTTTTTGAATTTACGACGCGATCTACACACCGGGTGTACACATAAGAGGTCTCGGTCCCTCTTTCTCCCCCTCGGTCTCCCTACCTGACTACCAAGCGGCAATTCCATCGGCGGCGCACCGTCACACCGCGAGAGACGACTCACCGCAGGTTCCGTGAAGACTTTACAGGGCCGATACAAGGTGCTAACTTATCGGCTCGTATTATTCACATCTGGTTAAGTTTAAGTGACGGCTCGGGCGATGTTACTACCTCGTGCTGCGATTCCCACTGTTATACTGACGATCATCGGGATTACATTGTAACGAGCATACCGGGAGATTTAATTGGAACGACTGCGACGACGCGAACCTTAACACACTCAAGAATTATTTGGAGCTGGCAATGGTAAAAAATAATCATTTTTTCCCCGACGCGGGTAATAAATATTGAGCAGGCGTTAAATCGAATAAAAAATAAATTGGCAGACTCGCAATCACCGGGGGGGGGGGGTACATTGGACATACATAAATACAGCGGCAATAGCATCGTCACACAGCGGGAGACGATTCATCGCGGTTCCGTGAAGACTTAATTAAGAGGGCCTAGGGGAGTCCGGGGCAAAATGGGACAGTGGGAAAAAACGGGACAGGGAGGGCAAAACTCAATTTTCCAATCATTTTTGGATGCCCCATTTTGACCCAACAATAAATCAGGATTTTCAACCCCGTTTTGCCCCACGGACCACTATCGCCACCATTCCAAAGTTACTGGAAAATTACGTTTTGTGTCATTATCCCGTTTTGCCCCGCTCTCCCCTATACAAAGTGCTAACTTATCGGCTCGTATTATTCACATCTGGTTAACTTTAAGTGACGGCTCGGGCGATGTTACTACCTCGCGCCGCAGCAAATCGTGCCTCGTAAATCGCGATTCACACTGTTATACGCACGATCATGGGGATAACATTGTAACGCGCATACCGGGAGATTTTATTGGAACGGTGGCGTCGGCGTGAGGCTTAGCGCGCTCAAGAATCATTCGAAGCTGGTAATAGAACATTTTTTTTCCCCGACACGATGAATAAATATCGAGCTTGACGTCAAATATTTGGCAGACTCGCAATCACCGGGGTGGAAAATACATCGGACGTAAATGAATACATTTGCGGGGTAACCTCAAAATATTGTCGTAAAATCGGCATACGAAGTTTCGTAAAAATAATTTTGTCAAATAATAAACTCGTTTGTTCAGGTTTGAATATTACAAACCTGCCCTTTTATTTCCCGTGTAATGAGCAATATTAGTCTGTACTTTTGTTTGTAAAACTAGAACCGAACGGTGCGATCGGAAAATTAACAAACACAAAATTTTGGATTTGTTTGTGGTCAATAAGTTGTTGTAAAAAGTACAAACGTTTTTTTTTACTGTGCGCGAGAGACGATTCGCCACAGTTCCACGGAGACCTAACAGGGCCTATACAAGGTTGTTACGTCCGACCCAACTCGTTAAGGTAAGGGTCAGCAACACAGTCGATCTCCCTTTTCGGATCAACGCTAGGCAGCGCTTCGCACCGGGGACGGAGATCTCGCCTTTTACACTGATAGCTTTACGGTTTTAGGATGATAGGCGCGACCGAGTGATGATGAGGTAACAGGTATACGTAGAAAGGTGTAGTTTGAAGAAAAGGTTTTTGCTACTCAATCGATGTTTATTCGTATTTATTTTAGGATGATCTACGGTTGGAGCAATTTAATGTAGGGGAGACCGGGGCAAAATGGCACAGCGGGGCAAAACGGGACAGTAATGATAAAACTCAATTTTCCAATAATTGTTGGATGTCCCATTTAGTGCCAACTATACATCAGGATTTTCAAACCTGTTTTGCCCCACGTACCACCATCGCCGCCATCCAAAAGTTATTCTAAAATTGCGTTTAGTCTCATTATCCCGTTTTGCCCCGGTGTGCCATTTTGCCCCGCTCTCCCCTACGTTGCATGAATGTCTTTGATTTATTAATCGAAGAGTACATAATGTTTTTCTTTATAACAATACACTGATTAGACCGTTCTTAAGTACACTACATGTAATTAAGATCAAGTACTAGATAGAGACTTCATATTTTGAGATATGCGAACCTCTACAACGAGCCCTACACAGTAAAAAAAGTTTGTACTTTTTACAAGAAGTTATTGGCCACAAACATTTCAAAAAATAATTATTTTTTAATTTTTCGATAGCACCGTCCGGTTCTAGTTTTACAAAAAAAAGTACTAACTGAAATTTTCATTGACACGGGAAATAAAAGAACAGGTTTGTATATTCAAACCTTAACAAACGAGTTTGTCGCTTATTTAACAAAATTATTTTTACCAAACTTCGTATTCGGGTTTTGCGAAATTATTTTTTACTGTGTACGAGCTACGATCTCTACTTTGCACAGAGTGTTTGAATTTGGAGACTGGAGCCTTTTCGGCAACTGCAGTTAAATGACAACTAAGTTCTCGATGTTTATTTTCCTCATTTTATATACTAGTTGGAGTACAGATTGGCTGCTACCCTAAAAAAAATTCGCTTCCAGGCTGCCAAAGAATTATTTTAAAGTTTCAATTCTACTTTCAATCCTTACAATTCCATATGACATTGAAACAAAGACTGCAAGACTATCGAGGTGACATGTAATCGTTTCAATCTCGTGTGGAATCGTAAGAATTGAAATAACAATTTTTTATCTTTGGCAACCAGCTAGCGAATTTCACTTGAGGCGTTGATATTTTTTTTTTGTGTACCCTTGCGGACACAGATTCAGGGGTATGGAACTATGTTTACCCGTACTACGAGTCGCTGGGGTAATATGAATCGCTGACTGGTATACGGTGCGCTCGAAGGATCCGTGGTTATGAAACGACACAGTAAAAAGATTTGTTAAGCAAACGTCTATAATTATTTTATTGTTAATTTTACCAAAAATATTCGCAAAATGGACAAGATTTTTAGTAAAATTAACAAGAAAAGAATCGTGGACGTTTGTCGACAAGAAACGTTGGTAGGGTAAACCAGCCAATGAATGTACACGAGCCGGTCTACCGTACCTATTTTACTGTGTATGTGCGCCATTGGGGTAATACGGGTCCCTGAGTGATTCACGGCGCGTTCGATGGATCCGCAAGTAATCAAACGCAGTCAGCCGTGAGGGGATTTGAGAGCGTTCGACTAATGATGCTTTATTATTTGCCCCACATTCGACATAATTGTACCCACGGGGCTTGGTATATGAGAGCAGATCAATAACATTAGGTAAAGGAATAGATGATTGAAATATTAAGGGTTACACAGGATGTAACAAGGCGCTAACTTATCAGCTGGTATTATTCACATCTGGCTAACTTTAAGCGGCGGCTTGGGCGATGTTGCTACCTCGCGCTGCAATGCGCACTGTTATACCCACGATCAACGGGATTACATTGTAACGCGCATACCCGGAAGATTTAATCAGAACGGCGGCGTCGGCAAAGTCCTTAGAGCGCTCAAGAATCATCCGAAGCTGGTGATGAACAAAAATAATATATTTTTTTTTCCGGACACGATACATGAATATCGAGCTTGGCGTTAAATATTTGGCAGACTCGCAATCGCCGGGGCGGAGAAAAGTAATGAGGAGAATTCTTCGTAGCGAAAATTGATTAGCCAATTTAGTGAAAAGTAGCTATAGTATTATTATTATTGTTTATAATTATTATTTGCAAAGCTTTAGGACATAGAAAGAAAACGATAATAATCGCGAAGAAAAAGAAAAAAAATCTTGTCAAAGACCAACGAAGAATCTCCGATATTATTATTTAACACGGATTTTTTGACGCTTCAGAAACCTTGCACACAACGCAATGAAAATAATATTACATCGAATACAGCTCTGCAAAAATTTATGAGCAAAATTCTTCGTAGCGAAAATAGATTAGTCAATTTAGTGAAAAGTAGCTACAGTTTTATTATTATTGTTTACAAGGATTGTTCACAAAGCTTTAGGACTTAGAAATAAAACGATAATAATCGCGAAGAAAAAGAAGAAAATTCTTGTCAAAGGCCAACGAAGAGTCTCCGAAATTATTTTTTAACACGGATTTTTTAACGCTTCAGAGAAACCTTGCACACAACGCAATGAAAATAATAATACATCGGATATAGCAAAAATCTCTGCAAAAATTTATAAGCAACATTCTTCGTAGCGAAAATAGATTAGTCAGTTTAGTGAAAACTAGCTATAGTTTTATTATTATTGTTTACAATGATTATTTACAAAGCTTTAGGACTTAGAAATAAAACGATAATAATCGCGAAGAAAAAGAAGAAAATTCTTTTCAAAGATCTACGAAGGATCTCCGATATGATTTTTTAACAAGGATTATTTAACGCTTCAGAGAAACCTTGCACACAACGCAATGAAAATAATAACCTACATAACGCGACATAATGTTTATCAGGCCGCACATCTTTCCACGCGTTCCTGTCAAGCAAGTATAATCATGCGGGCCAAAGGTTAATTATCACTGGTGGGACTTTCGCGTCCCGTCCCTTGATGTTATCCTGTGCTCTTTGCTCTTCTCCTCTGTTCTCGCCCGGTACTTCCGCCTTTTTTTTTCCTTTTTTATTCATTTTATTTTCTAATTTTGTTTCGCCACGGTGGTCTGGACACTGGTGTACCTACTGAAACATGCTCACCGGCTCGGCCTCCGACGACGAGGGACGAAATGAGGAGCAGAAAGAGAGCGGGCCCGAGCGAGAGAGAGACTTTTTGGAGGTAAAAAGTAGGTGTTTTCGCTTCAGAGCGAGCGACGTCCTCCGGCGCTCCCCGACAGACCGTAAAATTGCGTTGCTCGCAGAGGCAGCATCGTTCTCCGATGCGTGAACGCAAAATAGCTCGTAGTGCTTTACCCGTACACTCGCGTACACGAAAGAGCTTTGAATCGTTTCGCGTTCGTGCTCACTCAAGATATCCCCCCGATGCAGCGCGGAGACGCGCGAGCTAGTTAAAATCCACGTCCGCAGTTCTGGATCTGTCGCTACGGAGCCAACGAAAAATCTATTCCCAAAAAAAAAAAAAAATCGACATAAAGTTACCGACTCCCTCGCAGATATAATGTATACTCCACTTTCGAACGAATGTTCTACAAGCGGAGAAAATGCCCTCAAAGAGAAGAGAAGAGAACTCCGTACAAAATGAGAGAGATTTTCCTTAAACCTTTGAGAAGCTTTCGCTGCAGCTATGACCCGGGCTCTTTGACTAATTGTTTTTTCTATTCAATGCTTTAATAACGCTCGCTTTTCATGGTGCTCCATTGTGCTGGCCTCATTGTCTCAAGAACATTCGAGCGACTCAGCGGAGCAATAAGCCCATGGCGATTCGGATCGGCGAGTTTACTTGCAGCGATTTTTTTGATAAAAATTTAAGGCATAGAAGTTAGCAACGTTGCTCCGACGAAATTATTGACAGCTGTGACGTTTCGCAGAAAGTTGCTTTCCTAACGAACCGATAATATAATATAATGTAATGTAATAATATAAATATTTATAATAATTACAATTGTATATGTATAATAATAATAATAATATAATACAACCGAATTTTTCTTATCGTTTCGAGGGAAAATAAACTATTTGAGAAAGGTGACATCTGTAAATGATACCATTGGAGCAACGTTGCTAACTTCCATGCCGTAAAAATTTACGTTGATTGAAACTTGATATTAACATTTTTGAATGCACTACTTCCTCGGCTGGTAGATTTAGAGATCCTGAGATCGGTTCTTTCCGTCAGTTACAGTTTTAAAAAAAAAAAAAAAAATGACATGTATTTTCTGCTCGAAGAGTCGAGGACCTGGCTCATTTCTCTCGCCGGATGCGCGACGATGAGGAAAAAAGCTCGGGTATGTAATAATATAAATATTTATAATAATTACAATTGTATATGTATAATAATAATAATATAATACAACCGAATTTTTCTTATCATTTCGAGGGAAAATAAACTATTTGAGAAAGGTGACATCTGTAAATGATACCATTGGAGCAACGTTGCTAACTTCCATGCCGTAAAAATTTACGTTGATTGAAACTTGATATTAACATTTTTGAATGCACTACTTCCTCGGCTGGTAGATTTAGAGATCCTGAGATCGGTTCTTTCCGTCAGTTACAGTTAAAAAAATTTTAAAAAAAATGACATGTATTTTCTGCTCGAAGAGTCGAGGACCTGGCTCATTTCTCTCGCCGGATGCGCGACGATGAGGAAAAAAGCTCGGGTATGTAATAATATAAATATTTATAATAATTACAATTGTATATGTATAATAATAATAATATAATACAATAGAATTTTTCTTATCGTTTCGGGGGAAAATAAACTATTTGAGAAAGGTGACATCTGTAAATGATACCATTGGAGCAACGTTGCTAACTTCCATGCCGTAAAAATTTACGTCGATTAAAACTTGATATTAACATTATTGGATGCACTACTTTCTCGGCTGGTGGATCTAGAGATCCTGAGATCGGTTCTTTCCGTCAGTTACAGTTAAAAAAATAAAAAAAAATAAAAAAGTGACATGTATTTTCTGCTCGAAGAGTCGAGGACCCGGCTCATTTCTCTCGCCGGATGCGCGACGACGAGGAAAAAAGCTCGGGCCTAATACCGTTCTCCCGACTTCCCCGAAAAGTAATATTCGCTAAATGAGTTTCGCCGTTGCTTTTCTCGTCATTCTTTCCTCCCCTCTCGCCGGGATCGGTTCGTTCCACTCGGTCACGGCTTCCTCTTTATCATTTTTTTGCTCGAACGGCCGCGAATCCAACCGAAGGCGGCTGCTCGGCCGCGCGCCGTTTCGCGAAACCTGGCGAACGGTCCTCGAGACCCGGGCGAAGAGGAAACGAATAAAGTTGCCAACTCCGACTGGGCATTCTTTCGGAAACTCCGGGAGAAAGCGTCGGGCGTCTCCCGCTAATTCTCATTGTCGATCCCGAATTGAACTCACTCGAAAATCGATATCCTGTCACTTCTCGACTCGGCCATAAAAACCCCCTAAACCCCTCGAGCTGCTCCAAACAAAAAGCCCAAAAAATCCATTAAGCACTACGGACTGAATCTTGAACTCTTTGGCTCCACAGCTTTTCATTCATCCATGGTCCAGACATTTTTACGCAAGCGATTGATTCAATGCTGGAGAGAGGGATATTTATTTGGTGCTCTGGAACCGAAGTTCCCTAAGGGTCCAATTTTAAGACGTTAGTTTGAACTTAAGATCGCTCTTAAGTTCGATCTCAAGAGCGAACTTAAGTTCAAACTAATGTCTTAAAATTGGACCGTAAGAGCACCGTGCCTCAACACAGGGCATCACCAAAGCTTCACAACCACGATTACGAATAATATAATAATAATATAATAGCCGAAAAAAAAGTTAAAATTCGGGAAAGAAAAGAAAGACAAAGAACACCATAACAATAGTAATACGAAAAATAGAAAGAGAACAAAATAAGATATAGGAAATAAAAGATAAAAAAAAAAAAAACAGGACTCGAACTAGAGCCTGGACGGTCTAGAAAGACAATGCGCAAATGCATGATAAAACAAAATAAAAAAAAAAAAATACCCAAGAGAGCGAGAGAGGGAGTGAAAAGTTTCCCCAAGTGCTATGTAAAAAGTACACAGATTCTTCGTGACAATGATAGACAAAAAATTTGTCTGTTTTCTGATGCGACACATAACAAACTTACGTAATACGCGGTTAAGTGTTTTAGAATATAAAAGAAAATAAAGAAAAAAAATAGATAGAGCTAAGTAAAATTGTTAAGAATTAAGAATTAAAACAGGCGAAAAATGAAGACAGGAAAAAGTTTCACCGGGCGTAAAACGTAGATTTAATAAAATATTAACACTATATATAACAGCAAACCGGAGTGAAGAATCCTAAGTTCAACGATCCGCGAATGTGCGCGGTGTGCGCGACATCGGAACGGACGTGTGTAATTTCATACCCGCCCAATTTTCATTTATCCGCGGCAAAGTAACAATAATATGACGAATGAGGGAGGATAATGTGGTTAGGGGATGAGCGGACAGAGATCGATAATTTAATTCCTTGCCTGGCAACACGAACGCGTGCAGTCGTGCGTCAGCTCGAATACGCGAGAGAGAGAATCGGTAGTTTCCCTCGCCGTGTCTGCACGCGGTTATACTTCAACGTTGCCGGCACATATTTCGTGGCCAACATCGGCGGAGTATCGGATTCCCGGATCCGGACATACGTGCGCTGATCAGAGTTCGTATTAATTCCGCACGAACGAACCTGCCGAGTGAAACAAAAGGGACGAGACACGCACACGTGTCGAACCGTCCGCCAAAGGGTTTCACCATTCCGGCTGCGACTGTGCGCGGCATAAGAATCTACAATTCATATCAAGACGATTTGAAAGTCCGATTGATATGTCGCATTTATGGATCGCGCGCGGAACTACCGTCGCGGCCTTTGGGATCGCTGAAGAGCCGGAGTGAACGCCCGCGAGGATACAATTAAGGGAAAAAGTCTCATTACGGTTATATCAGTGGTCTACGGCGAGGCGGAAATACCTCGAGAGCATTTCTCACTGCTGCGCGACTCCTACAGGGAACAAAATTCCGAAAAATTCTATGATAGAGGATCTCTTTTTCTTTATTCTTTTTTTTTCGTTCTGTTAATGGTAACGATCATTTTTCTTTTTCTTTTCGGATGAACCTACAATGTCTTCGATTATTTCGATGGATTTCGAGTGAGGGATTTTTTTTTAGGTATGAGAGAAAAAAGAGACTTTCCGATAAATTTTCATAAATTGTGATATTCTCAAAGAAACGGGCTTATCGGGACCATGACAAGCGAAGAAGTTAATCTCGGTAGGTGTAAACTGATTTTAGTTTTATTGTAAAGATCTCGTTTGTTCCCAATCGCAACTATCCAAAGCAAATAGTCAGGACTGTGTACGAGACGTTGCCTCGGAGTTTACGGAACATGCGCGACTCCTCCAGGCTCAAAATCCCAAAAAATCCAATGATGAAAGATCTTTTTCATTAAAATGCTTTATCCCGAGTATTCTTTTTTTAATTCTATTAATAATAACCATCATTATTTTTCAGATGAACCGACAAGAATACCTTCGATTACTTCAACAGATGTTGAGTGACACATTTTTTTTAGATGCGAGAGAAAAATAGGCTTTCTGATAAATGTTAATAATTTGTGATAGTTCGAAGAAACGAGTTCATCAAGACCATGAGAAGCGGAGTGCTTAATCTCGGTAGGTGCAATGTGTGATTTTAGCGTAATTGTAAAGATCTCGTTTGTTTCCAATTGTAACTATCCGATTTGCCAGAAGCTTATCGAGAAAATAGTCAGGACTGTGTGCGAGACGTTGGCTCGGAGTTTAGGAAATATGCGCGACTCCTCTAGGGAATAAAATCCCAAAAAATCCAATGATGAAAGAACCCATTCAACAAAATGCTTTTCCTCGAGTATTCTTCTTTTCGTTCCGTTAATGGTTACCATAATTATTTTAACTCCCGACTGCCCTCCGGGCAAAAGACGGTACTTATGACTTTTTTCTTGATGAACGGTCAAGAATACCTTCAATTATTTCGATAAATTTCGAGTGTGGAATGTTTTTTTAGATCGGACAAAAAAAAAAAGGATGCTTTCCAACAAATTGTAACAGATCATGATACAGTCTCGAAGAAACTGGCTCATCAAGACCATGACACGCGAAGAGTGTTAAAGTAATCTCTGAAATAATTTCTTAATCTCGTTAGGTTGCAAAGTGATTTTGGTGTAATTGCAAAGATCTCGTTTGTTCAGAATCGCGACTACCCGATTTGCCAGAAGTTTGTCGAGCAAACAGTCAGGACTGTGTGCGAGACGTTGGCCCGGAGTTTACGAAACATGCGCGCCAATTGCGTAACGCGCACCCTGAATCATTCACATTGCTCGATGTCGCAGTTGAATCGAATTCGCGGCTTGGTTACCGGATTTGCTTCTCGGGGAGGTGTGTTATATCCGCGCAAGCAAACAGGTAAGTTCTCTTTGCGCTTGAGGTTGGCATTAACGGGTGTATGTGTCGAAGGACCGTGTGACGCAGTTGAGAAAAGCCACGAATCGTCGTCTCGTGTACAGTTGCCGCTGGCGGAGCCAAAGCACGCGACGAAATCGCGTGGGACTGAGTCTCGTTGACGGTGAACAAGCTTACAGACGTCGAGTTATCGCCATTTTGAATTCGTCTCATGCGTGCATCAAGGATCGAATCGACGTTCTATACCATTTGCTCGAGCTTACAACGCGTCCGTTCCTCCGTCAAAGGGAAACGGAAAGTGAAGCTGCGGAGCGGTACCGGTCTAAGGTCTGAGGTCGATCAATAATTTACTAATCAGTGCCGAGACTCGACGCAGTCAAGCCTTTCCGTCTCGTCTCAAACGTCGCGACGCCCCACGTCCATCGTTCCCAATACGCTTCGATTTCGGGAGCGAAGCCTCGAGGGGCTTTGCGTACCTACACTGAAAAAAAAAAAAAAAAAAAATCAATGACTCGAGTAAAATTTGCTTGCGGATTGCCAAAGAAAAACATTGTTATTTCGATTTCACTCTCAATTCTTACAATTCCATACGAGATTGAAACGATAACGTGTCACCTTGACAGGCTTGCCGTCGTTGTTTCATTATCTTATGGAGTTGTAAGAATTGAAAGTAGAAATGTTGGTATTTAACTGCGGCTAGGAACGACCAATCGACATGTTTGTAAGGTGGAGAATAATGTGCGTACTCACGCATCTTTATTTTAAGGTTTCGCCCAAATTGCTGGCCGAAACGTCAGAAATTTATTTCTTCCTGTAACTACATATAATAATCAGACAATTATTTTAAACAATTATTTCATTCCATATTTTGATTCTATAGAATGTTTATGTTAATTAATAGTCACTCTCATAATAAATCAACCAATTAGCTATATATCATTTATGAGTGAGTGTTTCCCAGGCTCACATTTGTTATTTATCAATACGAGACAGCTATACGCTCTTGCATTCCTAGTGTCGTACATTTGTTTGGTTATGCCTAAGTTATCCAATAGTAAGAGATTGTTGCCTTACTTCAGTTAATACAAATTTGCTTAATACCTACGATTGTTTGTTCGCAGCCGGAGTTGAATATCAACATTTCTGTTCATCGAACGTTGCAATCTCATCTCAAAATTGAAAGTAGAATTGAAACAAACATTTTTTTTCTTATGTGGCCCGTAAGAGAATTTTTTTTCGGTGTAGAATATCAATCTTACGTCGAATGGCTTCTCAAATTTGTCCGTCAAATAATTAAAAGCAGACGAGGCAGCGTCGTCACAAGAGTGTGCGAAAGATACCGCGGTCGGTAACAAAAACTGTGATCAACTTTCGTCTAAGGTCAAAACCCGATCAATAATTCACTAATCAGTGCTGAGACTTGACGAAGTCAAGCCTTTCGTCTCGTCTCGATCGGCGCGACGCCCCACGTACATTCCCAATGCGTTTCGAATTCGAGAGGGATCTCGAGGTACTTGCCACGTACCTAGAATATCAAATGCACTTACTACGTACTTAGAATGTCAAATAACGTAGGGGCGATGAAGGAGCGTCGTCCTAACAGTGTGCGAAAGACACCGCATCCGGTAACGAAAACTGTAATAAACTTTTTTCAAGGTCGGTGGCGTGTAGAATCAAGCGAGAAGTCTCATCGAAAGGGGATGTCATGTCGACATACGATGAGACTTTTTTTGAGCGTATATGCCGGTAGCCGAGAAAGAAAGTTGATTATAGTTTTTGATACCGATCAAGTCCGGAATGGGCGGGATGGGAGGAGTCTCCAAGGCGACTCGATATTATAATAATAATAATTATTATTATTGTTATAATTATTATTATTGTTATAATTATTATTATTGTTATAATTATTATTATTGTTATAATTACTATTATTGTTATTATTATTATTATTATTATTATTATTATTATTATTGTTGTTGTTGTTGTTGTTGTTTTTGTTTACAGAAACTAAGTTTACACTTATTGATCTGCCTCTACATAATATGTTATCACGTAAAAATATATCTATACATTTTGTTTTTAATTTGGATCAATGTCTCTGCTTCTACTGCATCTCTAGGTAGCGCGTTCCACGCGTCCATCACTATTGCACGACGCATGCCTCCGTGGGTTCCTTCGGAATGGCCTTTTCTCTATCTTACGTCGGATACTTATGACATGAAAGAAAAAAGTGTCTCATTTATCTCATTTATCAATTCAATCCCACGCGATTGAATTGTTCGTACGGTCGCCACGATCGGGTCGAAAAAATCCCAGGGACCGGATATAAAAAAACAAGAACCAAAAATCTAATACCTTTCGGGCTTAGAATTAAAAATTAAAAAATCAGAACAATAGAGTCGAGAGAATTTACGAGCTGGTCTCAAAGAGACTGTTTAAAGAGGAATAGTCTCAGCGAGACTGCCTCGCAAATTCATAAAAGCGAGCGGTGAGGGGGGAGGGGAGGATTTTTCATGATAATACCATGGTAAACGTGAAACGCGAAATATAAGCGGAATATTAAATAGCTCCGGGAGAATATCGTACGCGCATCACCCGCAGGCAATGTTCGCAACGCATATTTTCTCCGACCCCCCCCCCCCCCCCTCCCCCTCACCCTTCCAACACCGGGTAGTGATTTTACGCAGAGGGGTAAAGCAACACATGTTAGCCAAACAATACACGTGCGCGCGGCTACCTTTTTTTTCGCCAGTATAAACACCGGTTCGCACTCGAGAAATAAAATTGCGACGAGAGGAGGGTTTGCGGCCACGGAAGGGTGGGGGGGGGGCGGAGGGGGGGTTGGGTTTATCGGAGATGTTGAAGGCGATCGGACGAGGCCGCGATTGCACCGAAAGAATGTGGCAGGGCCCTCGCCGACTCTGTTTTCTCTCGTTGTATACTAAACAATCTTCGTTTCGAGTTTTATGATATATCACGAAGGAGGATGCTGTGTGTACGAGTGTCGGAGGGATTCCGATCTCCAATAAAGTACCGGGCGGTTGCCGAGCCTCGAGTGTGTCGGTGCGCATTGAGCGCCGAAGGAGCGGGTTGAGCGAGGGGGCGCACCCCCTATCAAATCCGACCTTGGTTTCGCACTCCGTTTCGATGCACGCCCGCAACTTTGTCGGCTGCAATAAGACGGCCGTGGCCGTGGTGGCTCCCTGTGATCAAGTGTAATCTCGGCAGTGCTTATTTACACCCCGAGGCGTACGCGAGCGGAGAACCGAACGAGCGAGGGCAGAGGCGGTTAACGCGCGGGCAACAACGAGGCACGGAGAGGAACGGGCAACGTGCGGGCAACGCTGAAACGATGAAGGCCCGCTCGACTGAATACCGCCCCCCCCCCCCCCCCTCCGCCCCTCCGGCTTCGCCCCCCTGACGTCTGGAAAAATGATAAACGCTGTGTACACACGTGAGCATCCTCTCTGCCGCGTATGTACCCAACTTCGCCCCGGACGTTAGACCTTCATTATTGCCTGCAAATATTGTCTTCCCACTCGAGACGCCGAGAGAAGGAACAATGCGCGGCTCCCTACGCGCGGGTAAACCCTCCGCCGCCCCGCGTGCGCGCTTAGGTTCGGCTTCGAGTACGCCCCGAGGCAGCTCTTTCAGGAAGCAACGGTAGCAGCGAAAGGCTCAGCCTTGCCGAATGGGACAACTTTCCGTAGCAGCGGAGATAAGCGCCGGCAACGATATAACAGCAACAACCACAAATTAAAAAAAAAAAAAGAATACGAAGAAAACCTTGCGTTTTAAAGCCCGCGGGACCTTCTGGAAGAAAATGAAAATTCCATTATTCTCGGTGTACGCGCAGTCTGGCAGCCACGGGGCATACCGAGTCTCGGCGCGTTAAGGTTGCTGCTCCTCCAACGTCGATCTACATAAACTCGCTCGTACCCATATAAATTTTCTCGTTTTCAATAACTCGGATAATGAACGTTAATGACGGGTAACGTTGGTGTTTTATTTTTATTTTTATTTTTTTTTGTCGGATACAATACGTCTGACACCTGTCATTGGGGATGCGGTCGTTTTTTGTCCATTGTGCGCGCTGCGAAAGTCTCGTCGTGATACTTTTTGCCGATGGAAATGAATACTGGTCACGACATGTACCGTGACACGTGAGCCCTTAGAAAACGGTCTCAACGGGGCCGATGTGCGTGGCACGCGGATGAGGGGAAAAAAAACTAAATAAATAAACAATGGAAGATAAAAGAACGCGGAGTTGGAAACGCACACACGCTATCGCCATCGAACAGCCAGCGGCGAGGATGCTGCGTGAGCTGCACAGTCATTGGCGTACCTTTATCTGTTAACACTGTTCGAGTACTTATTATCTGTCTCACATCCTCTGTAGTTCACTAGCTTCGCTTACTCAACGTTGCTGGGCGTTTCCTGTCTCTCCCTTATTACGATCTTGCACGCCAAACTGTCATACTACGCATACTGTGTAGGGGAGACCGGGGCAAAATGGCACAGCGGGGCAAAACGGGACTGTGAGAGCAAAACTCAATTCTCCAATAATTTTTGGATGCCCAATTTTGTCCTAACGATACAACCGGATTTTTAAACCCGTTTTGCCCCACGTACCACCATCGCCACCATTTCAAAGGTATTGGAGAATTGCGTTTTGTCTCATTATCCCGTTTTGCCCCGGTGTGCCATTTTGCCCCGCTCTCCTCTACTACCCTCTGTATACTACACAGAGAAAAAAATCAATTGAATCAACAAAATGTGCGCTTACGGGTGGCGAAACAAATGTTTGGTTGATCGAAAGGAATACCTCGTTGATCGAACTAATAAATAGCGAAATAAGAGCTCATTTTGTTGACTCAATTGATTTTATTTCTCAGTATCCGCATACTCTGTACTATATTCTCTATACTACGCATGCTCGGTACTGTCTTCTGTATACTACGCATACTCTGTACTGTCCTCTGTACACTACGCATACTTTGTACTACTGTCTTAGACTAAGAAAAATCTTCACTTCACTGTAACCTTTTGTACAGCTATGGTACTTAGAGGATTTATCCTAGAACCAATAAATACCTATAATACGTTTTTAGTGCACTCAACATTAATTGATCGTCACAATCGTACGTGAAATTTAATACATTAGTTTTTGCATAAAAACTTACAGCCCAGTACATTAAATTTCATATGAATTTTTTTTTCCATTGAAAAAAAGGGAAATGACGTCTATGTCAGATTGCCAACGATTGTGCCGCTTGCAACGTTCGTCGCAGCGGTGGGCCGTCCGAGGTCTTCGCGTTCGAATCGAGGAGGGTTGGTTGAGAGTCGCCGGTATACACGGACCAGCATGAAATAGCAATGATCGGGTGGTTGTTGGCTGCCTGGTCGCGCCGGTGAGATGAATGTGGCGTGGCGTGGATTGGCGTGGCGCGGCTGGTGTTCAGATCACAAGCTTCGCATCACGCTAACAAGCCTCGGACCTCTCGCGGGTTCCCTCTCGGCCCATTCCACTGGGTTTCGCCCGGCTCATCCTTTCTCCCTCACCGACAACGATCTCTTTCGTCGAGGGAATCTTGCATCTCGCGTCCCGTCCCGATCCAACCAACAACGCGGCAGCTCGCTCCCTCGCTCTCTTCCTTCGCTGCGAACTCCGCAGACAACGCCGTCGGGTTGTGTACACCAATGTGCCGAAACCGAGGTAAACGGCGAGCTCGTTCAACGCCCCGAAACACGAGCTGCCATCATCGATATCGCGCCCGTTGCAGCCAAACACGTCAGTGTTTAATATCACGTGACAAGAATCTTGAAAAGGGTAAGAAAGTCTCGTGCCCGGATGGGCGAGGACACGCCAGGTTGTACCTTCGATACCAATTCCCATTCGTCGAACGGGGGAACCCAGGCTCGGTCCCCTCGAAGGATCGCTTTGATCGACGGAGACTCTCGCGATCCAAACTACTTAACGTCACGTGCACCGCCCGACCAGCTCGATGATCCGCTTAAGGGGTAAGGTATTAAATTTTTTTTTTTTGCTTTTTTTTAATGAATGTATAATATCTCAAGAATATTGTGTTAAAATTTCAAGTGGATCGGAGCAAAATTAACGAAGTTATGAGTATTTGAGCGCAACCCAAAAAAATTGGGTTGCGGCGAAATTTGTTTCCCAATTTTTTTTTTCATCAATTTGTTAATAACATTTTGGAATAATTATTATGCAAAGTTAATCTTTTGAGTACCTTTAATATGCATGAATTTTTTCAGATTTTTATACAATCGAGAAGTGTTCACAAACTTATGTGAAATGAGCGCTAAGCGACCAAACTCTTCGCGTTTTTCAAAGCGTTTTTCTGAAACTTGTCATATGTGAAGTCTGTGTTCACGATAACTCAAAATGTACTGGACCAATCGTTATGAAATTTTGCACAGTACTTCTTCACATAATTCACCAGGTATTGTCGAGAGCTTTTTTGTTTTTTAAAAATTATTACTAATTTTTCAACAACAAATAAGCCGATTTTTTTTAGCGAAAATCGGTTTTTTGGCTCCCAAGTGCTACGAAAAATTGAAAAATCGAAGAAAAAAAATTCTATCGTCATAACCTCGAGAAACATCTCCCTTAACAAATGCATTTTGATTTTATTGTTTCGGATGATTCTGTTGCGAGTTATGATGATCACCGCAAATCAACTTTTTTTCGAGGCGCCTCCGGAGATTCATTGTCACTCGCTCAATTTTGAATATTTTGCAATAAAAATTTAGGAAAATGTTGTTCAAATGTTATATTATTATATGGAAATTTACTGAATAAACGAACACTATCTGTATCGCCAAAAAAAAATCTTAAAAACATGCCTTTTTCACCGAATTAACCTTACCCCGCCGTTAATAGAGCGTGTTCATAACTTATACATTTTCGAGAAGTTACTTTGATCTTTGATTTTCAAATTAATTTATCTTTTTTTTTTTGTAATCCGATGTCCGTCGCACGTCGTTGCATGAAAAAAGATTGCGCGTGCGGAGATTCCCATGGCGCAGGGGACAAACAACCGAGAACAGATGCTACCCTCCGATCCTCCGACGATCAAAACTTTTTGCGGCTAGTCTACTTCCCGTGTATTACGTCCGCGTCGATTTCCGTAACTGTGTTTTCACACAGGCACGGCCAACTACCGCAGTTAAAACTTTGCCTGACGCGCCAAAGTGGGAGCCGCGGGAGTGAGCCCTCTCGTCTCGTCGGGCCAACTTTTAGTTACGAGCGACCACGTACCGGACCGCGTTTCCTCGTCACGGTTTAAACGGAATTGTCCTGTTCGAGTAAGTATCTTGCCGCTTATACGGTCTCCGTCGGGATAACTGAGGAGCGCCGTTGAATCCTGCGAATTCTTGAGCCGTCGCTTTCACCCGCTTGTTGCAACGATTTGTAATCGAGCGGCGCTCGGTGTTCTCGTTGCAAAGCCGAAGAAATTCCCGCGATACGAGCTGCAAAGAGTAAACACTGAGAAACGATCATCCCGCGACGCAAAAGCAGCGGGAAGGTAAAGTAAACGGCCAAGTTTCCGTCATCAAGAGCAATTTATACTAATAATAAAGACAGTTTTCGTCTAATACAAAAAAAAAAAATGGATGGAGTGTTGAGGAGCGGATTTTACTCACGATTATTGCCGCAATACGTTTATTTTTATAAAAATCTGCATTGAACAAATTAATAGTGCGTGGCGCAACTCGCGCTTCGGCACTTTCGATCCGGATTTTCTAGCAGGGTGTTCTGGCCGAAGCACATCGCGAATTCTCCGAATGCATTGATTTGCAAGTATTAAAAAATATTGTAGTTGCACTAACAGTGTCAGTACCTGAAAAAACCCGAAGTACTTGAAGTACGCATTGAAGTATGAAGTACTTGAAGTTCTGCGAGATGGGTAGTTCTTGAGTACGGACGTGTTGAGTGCTGGCAATCAATGCGTCCGTACGTGTGGAACTAAATTGCTGAAGTTCTGAGTAGTGGGCACTGACTCGGTACTTGATACTTCAATACGTACTTCAAGTAGTTAGTGTATTTGCTCTGCTCTGGTCAGTAGAAGTAATATTATCAATTGGATTGGCAATAATTGTTTTTTTTTATTACGTACTTTATTCAATGTGTCATGACGAAAAGTGTTGTCAGCCAACTTAGGTTATGCTGTACTTTCCGCCACTTGTTGCATCGCAGTTGTTATAAATTGAAGCTACTGTTGTCATATCATTTTGAGCCGTAAAATTATTGAAAAATGATAACATCTCTACCACGGAGCCACTTGGTACTCGGCGATCCAGGAAGTTGCGTGACGAGTGGCGGAAACTCGGTACGCGAGGTGACGCAAAAAGGAGCATGAGGTCGGAAAAGTCATGGAAACCGCGGCAATAGAGGCACTTTTTTTAATGATACGTGTTCCATCTGTACGATGTCATTCCCCCTTTGGACACCCTACCTCTCCCCCTCGAATTGCGACCGCAGCCGACTTATCTCCTTACTGTGTCGCATTCGCACGACACAGATAAACTGCGGAAAACCTGGCCATACACGGACGGATTTTTTCCCACAAATTGGTGTTCCTACAGGGTAATCACCAATCTCCGAGAAAATTGCCATTCACTCCACAATTCGATACACCAGCCAGCGCGCGGGTAGACGGTCACCTGTTATGTCCTACGTAATTCCTCTAACCAATTCTTTACTTCAATTCCTCACCCAATTCTTTAACCCAAATGTGGACACTGACAACACTGGCGATGCAGCGATGCACCACCACCGAGAGTCTCCTGCATCCTCCACAGGAGCGCACACGCGTACGGTCCAACTCCCTCGCGCGCGCCACAGCAAGATTTATGACCTTTCCCCCCAATTCTCCAATACCCGGTCCACTCTCCGATATCCCTTCCTCTAAAAAACTAACTCTTCCAGTTCTTTCGGTTTCCCGAAAGGATCTATTTTTACACTTGTTTACCCTCTAAAATCTATTTTTAACCACCGATACCGATATAATATAGGGTAGAAACTAGTATAAAAGGCGACCAAATTTAGGATGAAATCTTAAATTTGGGGCTATCGACAGTATCTCAGAGGCTCAATACCTCCACGCGTCGAGAATCATTTGTAAAACCGCAGTAGTACGAGGAGGTTTCCGTCCCTAGGTAAACGGCTAACGCCTTGACCCGGAAGAGAGGTTACTCATTTATGATCGTCACGGAGCGAACTCACTATTTGCTCTTCCGGACTTACGTCCACACCCACCCAAATTCTGACCGCGTGCTGTACTGCTTGACTTTGGAGACCGCCAGAGCCGCACACCAACCGCGCACCTATCTCTGTCGGTCAGTAGAGAGGCACTATTAAAACGATGATTTGATAATTAGATACTACTGAATTAACTTCAATAATGGCTGAAGCGCATTCAGAAGGCTTTGATGCGTAATGACCCTGAAGATGTCTGCACTAGACAAAATTTCATCAAGTTACAACACTGTTAAAAAATGTAGTTTGAAAATTAATGAACAGTATTGGAAGTTTTTTTTACATAAACTGTTTCTGAAATTTCAAACACATGAATTTTACAAAATGTTTATAAAATTCAAGCAAAAGATGTGTAATTTTAATATCTGGTACTTTTCTTTTACCAGCAAAGTATATTAAAGTTCAATTAATGTAAGTAATGTTAGCAACTTTCAAGTTCCAGTAAGCTAAATTTACAACTTATTTTTGCAAAGTAACGGCTGTATTTTGCATCGCACAAACTTTGCTCGAGGAAGTTCACTTGGAGAATAAAAGTCACTTGGAAAATAAAAGAGAATAAAACAATAAGTGAACAATTGTTTATTCTTCCTAAACCCGTGCATTGATAGAGACTTGCCAAAGATGAAATTAGATGTCATGCAGATATCTTCAGGGTCATGATGCGTACATTAAAACAGTGTTTCTTCAAATGTTTGTTAAATCCAAGTAACTATTTGTTGAAGCAACTAAATATTCGGTCAAACAACTAAATATTCGTTCAATCAACTAAATATTTCTTTCAATCGACCAAATATTTATTTCGCCACCCGCAAATGCAGCTTAGTTTGATATTACCAAACCTTTTTTTCGGTGGAGAAACACTGTTTTAATGTACGCATCATGACCCTGAAGATATCTGCATGACATCCAATTTCATCTTTGGCAAGTCTCTATCAATGCACGGGTTTAGGAAGAATAAACAATTGTTCACTTATTGTTTTATTCTCTTTTATTTTCCAAGTGAATTTTATTCTCCAAGTGAACTTCCTCGAGCAAAGTTCCGCAAGCCGCAACCGCAGCTTAGTTTGATATTACCAAACCTTTTTTTCGGTGTCCGAACCGATAATACAACCCGTGTATAAATAATGGAAAAACGCGTCCACCGCCCTAAAGATGACGGAAACTGGACCGCTTACCTCATTCGTGGCTTTTCGCCCGCAGTTTGAGACGGGAGAGCGAGACGACAGCGCAAAAGGGGCCACGTAATGCGGCGCAGGGCTGTCCTTTCCACCCCCTCTCAGATTACATACAATTTGCCACGGAGAGCGAAGGGAAGGAAACGCGGCGCAAGGACGGAGAGTAGCGACGTGCCAACCGACTTGACGGAAGACAATGCCGAAAGCTGTTTCCCCAACGCGCCTCCGGCAGAAGGGTTGCAGACCGGAAGTTGGCCCGCAAGCTCGCCTCCCTCTCGCCCACCCTTGCCGTCTCGCTGACACGTGTTTGCATCAGACCTGTCGTATCTCCTCCATCTCCTCCATCTTTCTCTCGCGCTCAGATTTTGACGCAGACAACGACGTGCATTCACGTATAATTCCGGATTCTGGATGAATCTCGACGGTCGTACAGCATACGTGAATGCAAATTCGTTTCACCCTTTGGAATCTCAACGGCAGTTCATATCCGGTTCACCCTCCACCGGATTTGTTTTATTTAATTTCGCTGTCGGATGAACTTTGCGAAATCGAGCGTGGGCGGTTGGTTTGTCAATTTAATACGCGAAAAAAATATAAATATCGGGGCCGTCGTCGAGGAATTTATAGACGAGGGTAATTAGCGCGTATGAGCGAACGGTACGAAAGGTGGAGAATTTACGGACGGTGATGAGGAGTGAGCTGCGGCCGGATTCGCGGCCTGCCTGGCCTGTAGTGTGATCGAATTCGCAGTCATGCGGACGGAATAATTACGAGATGGGAATTAGCGTGCATTGAGATTCAAACAAGAGTCGGCTAATTGTCGGTGCTAATGAATTAATTAATAGGATGAAGAAGGTACCCATGGGGGGGGGGGGGGGGGGCGGATTATGGGAACAGGCATGATTATACGCACACGAACGGGCGTGCACACTTCGCACCGTCATAGCCGCGTCACTTTGAGCGCGGTACTGTTTAGCAATTCCTAAAGCGTTTTTTGTTCGCATTTTTAAAAATATTGAATGCGCTGTCATATGGCACGAAACTGCAAAATATAGTTCTCTCGCTCGCATTTCTCTAGCCTTCGTTCAATCTCGTTTCGCTTCTTCTCTACTTATCACGAACAGCTCGGAGTCAAACGAGTTTTTTTTCTGTGTTATTTTTTCCAATTTTCTATTATTTTTTGTTAATCTTCCAACGAGCTCTCAACTGCAAAGATGTTGATTCGTTCGAATTACCGAGGGATTTTAATTAACTCCCGGTGCCATGATGAATTTACGCCGGTAGAAAATTTAAGCGCGAACGAAGCAAAGCTTTTGATCGCCACATTGCTGTGGCGATTAATTCTTGGTATGAAAATATAGCGTTATATCTTCATGGTTATATGCAAAATCACGCGAATAGAGAGGGACGAATCCACCTACATTTTCGCTTTAATCATCCCCCACCCCAAAGGCACCTTCGTCATTTACTTTCGGATATTGGACTAACCATAATTACGCGCCGAACGGTAATTGGATCGACAGCATTTCATGCAAATAATGTAAACATTTTATTTCACTCGCGATTGGAATTAAGTAAATTATTCGCAAACTAAGATTTTTCAGTAATTACAGTTTCTCGGTCCATCCGTACACGTGGAATAATTGTTATTGCGCAGCAAAAGGGTTTGTACATTTAACAAAGATTTTTTTATCAACGAATCGTATTTTGAATTGAAAAGAATCGTTGAATTGCCGACATAAGTATCGTGAACGTTTTCGAACGAAAAATGTTTGTTAAATGTAAAAACCTTTTTCACCATGCGTCTTTGGTGCGTATTTTGACACCTGGTACTTAGTGTAGTTCTAAGGGTTGAATCTTAAATCGTAGATTTAAAAATTCAGGGGAGGCTAAGCACGTACGAGTGCGAGAGCGACAGAGTTAATATTGTGAATATATTTTTTTCCGAACGATTCTATAACGCAGTGAGCCGCGGAATTTATTTCTTATTTTATAAAACCGTTTCTGAAAAAAATTGGTTGAAAATATTTTGAGGTTATGTATGTTTTGAGAATATTTTGACTTTATGAGAATATTTTGAGGTTATAATCTTTAGTCCCATCTTAAGATCGCTCTTGGGATTGAACTTAAGGCAGTAGTCTGCTTTACAGGCTTCAAAAAATCGATTTTTCGTTTTTGTCTTAAATCTATTCCAAAACTATCCAAGAATATGTGTTCAAAATTTTAGAGGCCAATTTGACATATTTTCGAAGCTAGATCAGTTTTAGTGGCCGAGCGTCGAGCAGGTGCAAATGCTCGGGCAGACCCGAGCGCGCGCGCTCCACCCCTTCGTGTATTCTATTGTTTGACTATACTCGTATATACCTGAAAGCATTGAACGGTCCTTTGAAATATTATTTGGAGGTTCTAGAAGGTCTGTGTTGAGTAGTTGTTGGGATAACGGTATACAATATAACGGTAAACTATAGCTCTCGGAATCGGCTTCTACACTGCTATTTGTAGCGTCAGCTTTCAGTTTCATTTTTGATTTTGCCGAGCGCACATCGAAATGTCAAGCTACCCGAAAGGTGATCGATGTAAAAGACAGCGTGCTGCGGAACCGCGAAAGCGAAAATTTCACGGCAATCGTTTTACCAGTGTATCATCGGACGACGGAGACTTACACACGAGTCGCAGTGAGCAAAAGTTGAAGGCAGCAAGCAGCGATGATATCATTATTCATTCATCGCACTGCTACCGCATTATTGAATTCATATCGGTGTTTCTCGCTCGTTCGGAAATCGCAATTTGCAGATCATGCAAACAAAAATTAACGTTTGCAGAAAGCGGTCATCGAGGCCTAGGATTTAAAATTGTTGTTCAGTGTAGGTGTGGTCGACGCGAAATCCAGTCAGGACCATTTATAAATACCGGCTACGAAATCAACAGACGGATTGTTTTTGTTATGAGGCTTCTTGGTATCGGACGAGAAGGGATAAACGTATTCTGCGGCCTTATGGATATTTCTGCATGTTTTGCAAAATCTACTTATCAACAAATCGTTGAGCATTTGTACGCAGCGTCGAAGACACTGTTCGAGAGTACCTGCGAAAAAGCCGTCACGGAAGAGAAAGAAAAAAACGTTGAACATGGAAGACCTGCGAATCATTTGAAGGTTTCGGGCGATGGATCGTGGAAAAAGCGCGGTTATACTTCTTTGTACGGTGTAACAACGCTCATCGGATACTACAGTGGCAAAGTAATCGATCTGATTGTAAAAAGTGGTTATTGTCATTCGTGTACCATACATAAAAATAGTTTGGATGAAGATGCATTTGAGGAGTGGTATGAGGATCATAAAGACTCATGCTCCTCAAATCATACAGGTTCGTCTGGGAAGATGGAGGTAGATTCCATAACAGAGATGTTTTCGAGATCCGTCGAGAAATTCGGAGTTATGTACAGTAATTATATCGGCGATGGCGACTCCAAAACTTTTACTGGAATCTTAAATAGCGATCCTTACGGGGACGAGTGCACAGTGACGAAAAATGAGTGTGTTGGACACGTGCAAAAGCGTATGGAATCGTTCAATTCGATTGTGTGGCGCCTAAATCCGAAACACGTAAATTCCGGCTATAAAATCGTCGAAATAGCAGCAAATATGGCTACAGGCATTTTCAACGAAGGTTATTCAGCTGTGCTTTCTACCATGCAGCTCCTCGATATTGTCATCGGGCAGCAATGCAAAAATTTTGCTGACACCGTCGATGCTGAGCGCATAACGCGGGAGAACCGGCGCGCATCACTTTCCAGCAAGGAGGCTCGTACAGCTCGAAGATCGGAAAGCCTCCGCCAAAACGAGTTTTTTGAAGAAGAGGAAGGATTATTGTATGGCCCGGGGATAGCCGATTAACATCTAATTAGTGCAAGTATCCAAAAACTTACATTTTTTTGGACCGAAAACTTTACACCCCGTTTTCTCGAGTTTTCATTTTCACAAGTTTTGGAAAACGGTGCCGGCGATAGTAAAAACAATATATGTCCGATCGAAAAAAACCGAAGTGATCTAGCTTCAGTAGTGAATTATCTTCTATTTGAACTAAAAAAGTTGGACAAAAGTACTATTTAAATTACTTGTTTTGCAACTTGAAGTGAATTTTTTTTTCAAAAAAGTGAATTTTTTTTTCAAACTTCGAAAAAATTTGGAATTTCGTCATTTCTTCGGTATTTTTTTAGTTCATATAGAAAAGGAACTTATAAAAACTAAAAAAAAATTTGGTTCCACTGTTTCAGATGCATCGCACGACCTCCATCACCGGCACCGATTTACGAGTGCACACTCCAGGCGCCCCAGAAAAATCGTTACAACTTTGGCAAATTTCAATAATTTGTAATAATAAAAATTGTTTTTTAAAGCTTGAATATAATATACTATCGTCTCAAAATTTCGTTTACCGCAATCATTTCCTTCCCTTTCAAAAAAATTGTTGAAAAAACGCTTTTTTTTCGGCTCCTAAAGCAGACTACTGCCTTAAGCTCGCAGCTAGACTCGAACTTCGTTGCATACTTAAGATCCATCTGAAACTGGAATAGACGATCAAACCTCAGTTTGAACTTGATTTCGTCCTTAAGTTTAATCTTAAGTTCGAACTTAAGTCTGACCTCAGTTTCGATCGTACGTTCGGACTTAAGATCGATTTTAAGTTCAAACTGATAAGAAGCGATAAGAAGATATCCAAAAAAATCTTCGTATCGCCCTCCACGTATCGTTTTCCATCCGTCGTCACAATCGCAGATCATGTCATTGGGGAAAACAATTGTTCTCCAGCAATCATTCCATAGAAGCGTATTTAAGAAATTCTTTTGCCAGATCATCTATTTATGACAGTGCAGTGTCATTCTAGTTAATCGCACTTGGGATAAAGATTCTACACCAAAAAAGCGTGACAGTTGGATCTTAAGCACGCAATGAAGTTCGGGTCAAACTTCGTTCTCAAGTTCGATCCCAAGAGCAATTAAAACTAACTTAACTTTAACTTAATCAACTTAATTAAGAGCTTAAGTTAAAACTAACGTCTCAAAATTCGACCCTCATTAGAAGAATGTTTAGAATATCGGTTTGCTAAAATCTAAAACTCTGCATCTTCGGCTGTAAGAGTTATAAAAAGTATAAAGCATGTCTGGTATCGACAGGTTGTGGATGTACGGCGCGTAACGTTCCCATCCGGATGCATTGTGGTCCGAGGCACGTATTACCTAAATTATTACCTTGTTGGTTGTTGTGAATAATCGTCGGAATCTTTATACCGCAGGATTGAATCACGTTCGATCGCGTGATCTTCTTGCCGGGGCGGGAGCAAACCGGAATAGCTGTGGGTGTAGAGGAAAAGTGAAAAAGTATATGCATTATCGTTTGAAATCGGTGGAGTGTCGGCCGGGAACGAGGGAGGAGGCGAAGGGAGCGGGCTTAAACTCCTCAAAGGCGTGATAACCGCAAAATTTCCCAACGGAACTATTCATCAAAATCCCTATCTCACGCTCTCCCGGTTTCCCTATCCCAGGGCGCGCTCCCGGCTTCACTCCCGGCAAGATATGAAGTTGCATTAACACCGTTATAAAGGATTCCCCAAACACGGTAGACGTTGATTCAATCTTTTTTTAAATCTCGTCCACGAACATTCTTCGGGGCTAAGACATTATATCATCAGGAGAAGGGGACGAACAAAAATAAAATAAAAAATAATATAGAGCTCGCGCTTGAGGGGAGGCGTTGAAAAAGCTAGGGGTACGCAGCGCGGGTTGGTCATAAATTGGCAAAAGTCTTTGGGCGAGAATTCTCGTTCGTGGAAACAATTGAGGCACGGCCAAAGTAGAGCTTTTCCAGGAACGACGGTGCCGTTGCTTTGCCACCTGCTTCCAATTAATCGAGAATATACGTTAAACCCCATCTCGGGCATGAAGACGCCAAGTTTCGCGATACGCTACAAAGGAGTTGGGAAATCGAGGGGACGTGACTTTATCGAGCATTCGTCGAATTATTTTAACGGCAATTGGAAGATCCGTTAAAAATATGGCCACAGGGTAAAAACGGTAAAAATGGCCCACTACAAATTAGTGAGTGCTTCCAGGACTATACGACATGGGGCATGGGGGACCGTCGAATCGCAACTGGCGGCGGTAGATCGCATGGCCGGTATAGTCGGGCACTCCGGTAAATTTGGGCAATGAACAATGCGAGGCGAGTCCTCGATAGAGAGACGGGCCTGCAATCGTGATACTCGAAGTTGGCAAATTATTAACAATCAGGCAGGTGTTTGGGGGCCCTGCGAGATTTGCTAACAAGCCGGCCCCTCTGCCGAGAGGTGCGGACTTGAGGCATCTAATTATATGCCTGCTTGCCGTGCCAGCCATCCAGCCTGCCAGCTCCGCGGCCTGCCTGTACGCATGCACGATTCGATACGTACCCGTGTATACCGGGTGACTGCTCGGTACTCGCGTCGTTCGATTGCACTCTTCATCTGTCGATGCATCATCTCACGGCTGCCATCAGCCGCTCAGATAAAACACTAGCGAATCAAAAATAAATAAATAAAAATTCGCCAAAGCATCTCGCCTATGGTTGTAGACCCGAGTATAAAAACTGACGAAGAACCGCGATTTTTGTTACAGGCAAATTGGACCAACATTCCCACTTCTGAGAGGGAATGTTGGCAATCATACACATTGGAAATCGTACGGATTGGAAATCATACGGATTGGAAATCATACGGATTGGAAATCGGACAAATTGGAAATCGTACAGATTGGAAATCATACAGATTGGAAATTATACCGATTGGAAATCATACAGATTGGAAATTATACCGATTGGAAATCGTACAAATTCGAAATTATACCGATTGGAAATCATACAGATTGGAAATTATACCGATTGGAAATCGTACAGATTCGAAATTATACCGATTGGAAATTATACCGATTGGAAATCGTACAGATTCGAAATTATACCGATTGGAAATTATACCGATTCAGGACGCGCGGTCGCAAATTCAGCCCGCAATTTGCGACTTTCGCAAAGACATCAAGAAGACAAAAAAATAAAATAAACGGCCAAGAGATATCCCAAAAGTGAGAGATGTGGGTAAACAGAAATGTGATTGAATCGAGTGTCGGAGATGGCGCGGCGAATGTGGGACAATCTTATACGGAACAAGGCTTTTAAAAGAAGCGAGCCAGGAGAATCTATAAAAGTAAATTAGCCGGGAGCAGTGTGGTGGCTGGCTCGGCTGCTGTTAGCCGCATATCCCACGTAATCTTCTCACCCAGTATAGGCGCTTGTACGAGCGTCCGGTCGGTGCTGCGGCGTGAAACCGGTGGGTATGATTACCCACTTGGAGTTAACGATCTTCGCAGCCCCATGGGCGAGAGGAGCCGCGCGGTGGTTCGCCCGTTCCTCGGCAAAAGAAAACCGCAAGAAAACCATAAGAACCGAGCGGGGAAGTCGGCATTCGGCGATTATATTCGCCTCGAGTGGCTTTGTCTGCAATCGTGTTTCGCTCGCTCCTCTTACTCCCCGCCAGTGCTGTACTACAACTGTGCCATTATACCCTGCTTACCACTCTCGGTACACTATATTACCGCCGTGCAGCGTTACCGGGAACGGAGAGAGGAGATAGCCGGTGACCGCGGTTCGACGCTCCGGCACGTAGTGTCCGAAGAAGCACCCTTGACGAATTATTACTCCGGGAGTGTAAATATTATTTCATCTCCCGTCGACGCGAACGCCGCTGAGCCCGCACGAAGATTGATGAAGGATTTATATCTTTTCGTATTTACGTAGATATGACCAGAAGTAACAAATATTTTGATGGCATTTGTTGAATTTATTTTATTTGAATTATGGATTTGAAATTGAATTTTGACACGCTTATCGTCAAAAAAACCCCTAGGGTCGCTCATAGTAACTTGTTACAATTCAATATTATCGAACAAAAAATAAATTCATTAACATGAAATGCAAAAGGGAGAATCGAGCCATGAAGCACCGTATGACATTTCGGATCATGCTTATCACGACTGCGAAATCATCGCGTGGGTTGCGTGAGGTTGTGTCTGATATCGAATTTACATCAATATGACGCTAAATACCAGATCTTTTGATGGACTTTGTTTAAATTTTTTTTATCGTTTTTAAATTGGCTTTTACCATGTTTATAATCGAAAGGCCACTCGAGTCGCTCATCGATAATCGTGAGTACAGTTATATTGTCCATACTCGTAGTAAATCAATGATTATCGAACAAAAAATGAATTTAATTAATACGAAATACAAAAGGGAGTATCGAGACATGAAGCACCGTTCGCCATTTCGGCTCGTGCACATTACAGCCGCGGAATCATCGATCGACAAGTGGTGATAGATGTTGCGTAGGGTCGTGTCTGATAATACGTAACAGACCAAAGCCCAGCCGCCTCAAAGGACTCGACGTGATTGTGGAGTTACGTGACAGGGGGAGCGGGGAGGGAGGGGGTCGCGGCGATTGTAGCGGGTCGAGTAATATGTGTTTGAGATTAATCGCCCAGGGAAGTCTGTCGTGCGATTATTTCAACACTGTTGCATTCCTAACGAGTAATCAGCTTTACAGGATGTTCCGCGGTTTCGTTGACGCTGATCCGAATGATGGAATTTACCGATCACATACCGATCTCGATCCGAGCACCCATCGAACCGCGCACGTGTGGGAACGATTTGAACTCTAGTAGACACATCGCACCTACAGCTAGAAACTCGACGGAAATTTGAACGCATTAATGGATCGACTCGATCCGAACACTACAAAATCACAATAAGCTAACCGTCGATTGATATTTCGTTTCCTCATAGAGGAAGCTATGTTTTCGTAAAAAACACATATTTTTTATTTTAAGGTCAGAGTACTTGAAATAGTCTAAAACGTCGAGAAATTCGATTTTTAGCTGGTATCCGAATATATGTATGGGCGTAGTTGTGTATGTATGCATGTGTGTGCAGACTTGCATCGCTTAAAACAGCTATAGTTCGGAAACTGTTTAAGATAGAGGGTTGCAATTTTGTACACTAGTTAAGTAGTCACGTCTCATCCTTCGGTGATATTTTCATGAGGATTGAGGCCCGATTCGATATTTTACTCGATTTTTAAATGTACAAAAAATGTTCGTGGTAGGTCTAACACAAGTCAAAATAGGAAACCAAAATCGATCATTTCGCATTCAGGAAGCTATGCGCACAATTGTAATAAATGAGGAAGCCATGTGCAAAATAACTTTGCACATCTTTTTTTGTAAGTAAAAAAATTGGACTAACCATATTGTCATGATTTTTTAAACAATGAAAATTGGAGATTTACGGAAGTGATTCACTTAGAATTTTTGATATTTTCGATACGTCATTTAATTGCAGCTCTATAAATAAATATGTGTAATCGGCCATGTCACCCACACACTGCGGGTGATATGGCCATTGTAATAATGGTAGTTGATTAGGCCTACAGCAGCATAGAGGGTTTGTCCGAAACATGTCTTAGTATACTTTATGTTGTCTACATGAACTACAAAAAGACAATAGTTATCTCCGTCAAATGTTTCAGATGCCAAACTAAAAAAAACGGTTTTACTGGCCATGTCACCCGGAAATTGCGGGGTATATGGCCACGTAGCATATCGTACTGACCCTTGCCCATACAATTTTATCATTTTTGTTTTAATCATATTGTATCCACATGTACTAAAAACTGTGCAAACGACAGCGCCATTTGTTTATTACGTTAACTTAACCTAATCGATAAACTTGCCATATTCTTGAGTGATGCACGAAAAATGCGGCCGAAACAGTATTTTTTTTTTTTAATTACCGTAATTGACTAGGTCATTTGACCGTTAGCGCATAAGACGGTAATATTTCACATCACTGAGCAATCTGTTTAAAGTTCCTTGTAAAAAAATTTGACTATTTTCGTTCTTATCATAAATATTGGAATTCGGTGAGCAAACATCGATCCGTTCGACGAGCATATCGCCGAGCCATCGTTATCGACCGAGGTGAAATTTAATTATCGATCACCGTCCTATATAACAGAATCTCACGCGGCTTAAATCGCGTTCAGCCAAGTCCCGAGGAGTGCAAATACCCGCAGCGTTTTAATTAGTTTAATTGGAACGAAAAGTCCCGTTCGTATAGATTTCCGGATGGCTAATTTGACGTACACGCTAAAAGCTTCGGATAGAAAAACGAAAAGACCGTTCAATTATCTAACTGGAGCATTCCTACCGACTCGCTCGCGGAAACGCACCGATACACTCGAGCCCCGTCGGTGTTCAATCCACATACGCCAGAGCACTTTATTATTAACGCAACTTTTTAATCTCATAGATGCAATGTTTATTTTATGAATCTTTAAATTTATAAAAACCCGCATATTCGCTTTCTTTTTTTTACTGTCGTGTCGCACTTTGATAACTTTTTGATTGAATAAATTTATCTCGCTAGACTTTAAAGGGACCATCTACAATTTTTACGCTCTCAAAACATTTATCATTTTGTGTTTAACTCTCTGACACAGTGTAAAAATAAATGTACAAAAAAAGATGCGAAGCGACACATGCAGGATACACGCGTGTCATTCGTGTACGAGGCGGGGGTGGGGGGAGTGGATGGGGACTGACGATACGCAGAAACATGAATCTCGTCCGCGATGATATCCTACCAAGCTGCTAGACCGAACGATTTTAATTATTATTATCGAAGCTCCGTACGGTTGAACGAACACGCCAATTCCGTTGCCGTTCGGTTTCGAAAAAAATTAATTAAAAAAGAAAAAAAAAACAAAAAATACATCGAGCGAGCGACGGCGCGACGGGACGGAAGCGGTAGATGGGTGAAGTGAATCGGGTGGCACGGAGACGGGTAACGCGAAAGAAGGGGGGGGGAAAAAAAAACAACGAGAATTTGCGTAGCTATTGAGGCGCATAACGGACGTGCGGTGCGTTGCGGGGTTCCCGTTTGGCAGATTTTTTATTTCTTTTTTCTTCTCTCCCCAAAATCGATGGAAACACGCCACTCTCGAATTACGGAGCCGGAAAACCAGTACCCCATTTGTGTCTCCACCAACAGCGTCCACATGTATAATTTTCACGACGGAATGTGTATAGCTATAGACCGCCACACTGATACGTTGTAAGCGTCGCGACTCTGCGAGGTCTTGTCAGGGATATGGAATTTTACAAAAAAGAAAAACCATCAGCGAGAGACTCCTTCACTTACGAGTCGGTCCTTTATGTTTTGAAAGGGCTTATAACGTATAGACAGCGAAGCTTCCACATGTGCGAGCTCTCGCGCTCCGAGAGGAAGCCGAACGCTTTCAAACGGCCTGGGGAGTGGGGGGAGTGGGGGGGGGGGGGGGGGGGGGGAATATACCGCGTTCGCGCGCTTCGGAGCCTCGAATGGGGAAACTTAAACAGACTTGGGGGTGTCCCATCTCGCCCTCGGAGTCCTCGGATGGAGTTGCACTAGCACGCCGAGTCGAGCATAAAATTTTCAACGAAGCTAACCCACTCGTCGATAAAAGGATGGAGACCGTCTTGTCGGCGTCGACGTTGACGGGCAGCGGTGAGTCAGGTGGGCGAGGGGGGGGGGAGATCTCAGCCAGCGCCACGGGCGCCCCTTTAAAGCTTTTCTAATATCTTATTCAAATATGGCGGATGCGTCACGCGAAGGTACGACATTTTCCGAAGTAGTGCCATAAGCATGTAACCGTACCAAGCGGGTGCCCCTTAAGGTAGGTTACTTCGATCGGAAAATACACAAGCCCGAGGGCGTCGTGCATCCGAACTCCTGCACCTGTCGTCTCCCTGTACACACTCTCTCTCTATCTCCATCCAGCGTACCGGCTCTCCCCCCCCCCCCCCCCCCCCCCGCCACGCGACCGTGTCTCTCTGGCTCCGGCTTCGATAAAAGTAAACATTATCGTATCGGTTAATGGTTATTCTTGTCGCTAGTTTTCCGATACAGTGTCTATACAGATCCGCGTACAAGCGCGACGGAAGTTCTCCCTTCCTTCCTTCCGTAACTGTTTTTCGAAACCCGTGAAATATACTTAACACCCCCCCGGGCCCCCCTCCTGATAATAAATCATGAGAGCACATAATGTCGTCATAACATTTTTTACCGGCGCACCTGTCAGAGGCAAGTCATAAATGCTCGTAACTATTGACTAGAGAAGCATAGAGGGATCGCACTAAACACGTCTTACGGTCGAATTTGAAGACGTTAGTTTTAAGTTAAGATCACTCTTGATATCGAACTTAAGATTTAAGTGTGTCCCATTCAGACTTCATTGCGTGCTTAAGATCCATCTTCAGATCGAACTTATCAAAGGTCGAACCTACGTTCGAACTCGATTTCATGCTTAAGTTTGAACTGAAGTCTGAACTCAAATTCGATTGTAATTTGAGTTCGATTTTAAGCACGCAATCTCGATCTTAAGTTCGGTCTTAAGTGTGATATTCAAAGCGATCTTAAGTTTCAACTAACGTCTTAAAATTCGACCCTTAGTATATTTTACGTTTTGTACATGACCTACAGAAAGACAATAAATTATCTCCGTCAAATGTTTCAGATTCCAAACTAAAAAGAAAACGGTTTTCATATCACCCGGAAATTGCGGGGAATATTCGGTTAGCTTATAATTTTCGGTGCAATCGTATCGTATCCACATTTACTAAGAACTGTGCACACGGCAGCGCCATTCGTTCGTTACGTTAAAAGACATTACGATTAGCCATATCACCCGCACTTACCCTACATACACACCTACGCACATACATACATCCGAACGCCAGCTACAAATTGCATTTCTCGACGTTTTAGACTATTTTAAGTACACTGACCTTAAAATCTAATTTTTTTTTTAACGAAAACGTAGCTTCCTCTACGAGAATACGAAAAATCAATCGAAGATTAGCTTATTGTGATTTCATAGTGTTCGAATCGAGTCTATCCATCAATGCTTTCAAATTTGTGTGAAAAATACTTACAATAAATCATGAAAGCACGTAGCATCGTCATAACAGTTTTTACCGGCTCATCTCTCAGAGGCGTCAACGACAAATCACAAGTGTTCGTGACTAATTTGCCGATTATGAAAAAGGCGCTAAGAAAACTATCCGTCTTGCTAGCGCCGTGGCGTTATCGCTAACCGCCACCACCCCCCTGACGGGTGGAAGCGAGACACCACCGATGCAGCCCACGGTGCTTGTAATTATGAGAAACGCTCCAAAAACTCATAGTTTCCACTCCATAAAATCGTTTCAACGAAGGGAAAATAATTTGCGCGAGCTTCGCGCGGCTTGATCACGTTTTTCGGTAAGGGACCAGCTGCCTCGAGTCGAAAGCCGTTCCCGACCGAATCGGCATGATTGCAAGAGAACAACTTTTTCTGAAATATATTTTCGTATTTTATTTTATTTCATATATATATATATATTTTTATTTTTTTACCGAATAACGAACGACAATGCGTGTATCGCGCGGAGTATTCGTGACAAGCGTAGCGCGGCACGTACCGGCGCAGAGGAGGGTAGTAGGGTAGGTATAACATACGGTTGGCCGAGTTCACCCGACCCTTTTAGTTCCGGACTCTAAGTCTCTCCGCGGCCACATATATCAGGGTCGGAATATTATGGGGTTGCGAGCGTGGGTACGCCTGTGGATGACGGTTAAGTAACGGAAAGTCACCCCGGTGCAGCTTTCCATCGGTGGCCACAGTAAGCGCCGACGCCTCCCTTCGTTTGACGCCTCGCTGATTTTACCGTCGCCTTTCTACCTCTGCGAACGGGGACGCGTACGGCCGCAGGGCTCGGTCATGTAGATGCAATAAAAGTTGCAAAAAGATTCGCCTCCGGGTCAGCGATCATAACCGTAGCATACACTAATTAATACCACCGCGAATACGCAGGGGTTACTTTCAAACCGCGCACCGGAGTACATTCTGAATCAAACTCACTGCTCGGACTTCGCCGCTTGGTAGCCACGAAGCACAACTAACCACGACACATCGGAAAATTTCATTTCCATGTAACGTAATGAAACGCAGGTCCTACGGGGAATGAGACGCAGGACCGGTGCTGGCCGACGGCGGCCGAACGCTGGCCGACGCCGAGCCGATACTGGCCCTGTAGCTCTCACTGGGGTAACGGCCGCGAACGAACATGATTTTTATCGAGCCTCAGCGCTCGAATTTACTTTCGTTTAATATCATAACGGAGAAGTTGTTATCCCATCTCTCCTCATCAAAGCGCCTAAGAGGAAAACTTTTCGAATGGGATGAAAAAGGAAAAGGATAAAAAGATAGAAACGAAAGGACGACGCGGAAGAAACGAGAGCGGCGCAACGTATGCTTGAAATAACCGTGAGTCGGAAAAGAAGTGGGCGCATTGAAATAGCAACGGAACTTTTCACCGAGTAAGAATCTTGGAAGTTCAGCGAAATCCACCGTTTCGCCGATTCTCACAGGTAGAAACTCCCGCGAAATTCTCAACATTTTTCGTGTGCGTTTCGCAACGGTGGGTTCTCTTCTCCGAAAGTTTTCTCATGCCGTTTCTACATCCGCGCACTATACCCTGCCCGATCCGCTCTGTACACGAGTTAACTCTATATATTCACCGCCGAGAGATAGATCGACACGAATGCAAAGTTTCACCGTGCGTCTCGATTTATTTTTACGTTCGGGGCGACCGGAAGTAACACGGGTCAATTGTGCAGACCTTTATCGCAAACACATCCGAGCCGATATTGATGTTACAATTGACCCCGCACGGTCGCCGGTCGCTCCGGTTTTCCAACCACCTCGTAGCGCATGACGGCAAAAACAAACGCCCGAAATATCGCGGTGCAAAAATTCAAGCAAATAGCGTACAGCCCGGCGATCAGAAAGCCCAGCGTAGAAAAAACTCGTATGGGAAAGTGTATTAAATTCAGTATGGAATGTTGGGAATAATACCGGAAAAAATATTGGGTGGAGTTCAATCTGAATACGGGTTTTGTTCAGCTCCCAGTTTCATCCCATACACTTTTCCAGAGACCTCGCATCGCATACGACCTCGAAAATTTTCGTGCAATCAACCCCATACACTTTTCCAGACTTTTTTTCAGCAATCGCGTGCAGCTTCGAACTTTTTTGTGTAATCAATCCCATACTCTATCGAGACTCTTTCCCAGCCGTCGCGTACAACCGCGAAAATTTTCCTATTGTAGGCGATTGCGTCACTTTCACACACGACTTATTTCCATGCGGGGCGTTCGGAACCCAGCGGTTACTCCCCTGGTTGATAATTTAAAAAAAACGAATTTGGTTTCTATTACTATTAACGCCAACCTTTTCTACTCGAAAAAAAAAATATCGACAGAGTTACAATTCATTTATAACGGAGCAGCTTCAGCAACCGTGAAAATAAACGAAAAAAATTACGGTAATTACAGGTAAATTTTTATACCGTTAAAATGACCGCAAAAATATCCATATTTCAACGTCTGTGCATGCTCGTGCAAGAGCTCTCGCTGCCTGTGCTTGCGAACGGGCGTTTTTGTTGTTGTTTGAGTAACAGAAAAAATAACCGCGGCAGTAGCCACGCATGCCGAGAAGTTGGAGTACAGTTATTTCGTCGGTAAAAGTGACCTGGAACTGCCGGACTTTTCCGGTTATTCTACGGTTATTCCTTAAAAAAAAAAAAACAAAAAAACAACGTTTACTCAGGTTACTGGGTTGTATACCTACCCCAGATACATACACTGAGAGAAAGGTCTGATTGAAATTTCCATGAAACTGGTAAAAACCGACAGAACTTTCAGGCATACGAAAATTACAGCGACCTTCTGGCAAACATTCGTATTAAACTTAACGCATTCTGCTAGAAAATATGGTAATTTTCGTTATCGCAGATATTATCCAAATGTTCCGTAATTTCTCTTAGAACACTAGTTCTTCTTACTGGAAAATACAGTAACCGGTTGCGTCGCGATCGCGAACCGTTTGTTTTAGACTTGCAGGTTACACCGGCGTGTTATGTCGATCACATTTTTTTACGTATATACAAATAAAACTCCATCGACGGAATACTCACTTGTAATCTACGGAATGCTCTGTTTTAATCCACCGAATTCTCAGTTTTAATCCACAGAATTCTCAATTTTAATCCACGGAATTCTCAATTCTAATCCACGGAATTCTCGGTTTTGCTCCACGGAATTCTCAGTTTTAATCAACGAAATTCTTAGCCGGAAACGCAAAATTTTGCCAACCCGCCTTCTGGAAAAAGCAACCACATGGGTCGGGTAATCGCGCCGTGGCCCCTGTGAAAATTTCACGTTTAGCTACCGGTGCTGCTGCCGGTGTACCAAGTTCCCTGCTCGAAATTTACCCCACGGCTTGGTAGTTTTTCCGAGATCCTTCTCTCAGTCTATACAAATATAAATAAATATATCCAGCACGCCTCGCAATCGCACGACTCCGAACACAGTCATCGTAGGACGATAAATATCGATTGCGCGTCAGGTGAACCGAAAATTTCTCACGGACAATTGGGTCTGCGGGAATCGATGGCTCTACGCAAAATCCGTCGGTCCCTGAGCTTAAACGACTGTCGTTAATCGTAAAACCGGCGTCGGCAGGCTGCGGGGCCGTACAGTAATGCCAGATCAAATGGTATCGCTGTGTCGGTGACACACGATCGAGAATCGAGTGCATACAGAGAGCATAAACGGGACATTGGATATAACGCACGGCGGTTGTGGAGGTGAGTTGCCGGTCGGGCTGAGGGGGATGTAACGCACGAGGCGTATAATTTCACGCTGGCGAGAGCATGCGCGCGGGTACGTATTGCGAATACGTACGTGTCACGCCGATTCCCGTACGTGGAATGAGATATGGCAGAGATTGCCGCAATTATTGCACCTGGCGCATGGTGCCCGATGGAGGCGGGAGGAAGGCAGGCATGCCTTATGGGCGCCCTCCCACGAGAGCGGCGTCGATTTCCACGTTTACGTACACGCAGCGATACGTTTACAAGTTGCGCCCGGTGCCGTCTACCGTCGTCCTAACATACCTACGTGCGACCCGGTGCTGTGCGTATTATAGATCTTCCCGGCACCCATGAGCAATAATAGGGACACACGGGAGGGATGAGGCGCGCAGGCGGCGCGAGGATAATCTATGCAGTGGTATAAAGGGTTCACACGTGCGTGTATGCGTATTAAGCAGATTCCGTGCGCACGCTTCTCGAGCCATCGCTCCTCGACTCTAGCGCAGTTGGCATGTTCACAGGCGAATTCCGGTTTACGATGGGGTCGTTTTTTTAAACAGGGAAGACCGGATGTGCAACCTTAAAAAAAAACTTTAATTTAATGAGAGAGATTTATTTGGCGCCCTGCGACACGTCATCTCGAGCGCTGGAAACGTACACTTGGATCGCGTGCTGCAGAAATTGTACGATAATAGCAAATACAAAATTAGTAACAGGTATAGACTGAAAGAGGGGTCTAGTAAAAACTACCGTTCATCTAAGAAAAATTACCATAGCACACAGTAGACAGTAACAAATTATTTCGTAATATCGGAATGCAAAATTTCGTAAAAGTAATTTTGTTGAAGTGACAAACTCGTTTTGTCACTTATTTGAATATAAGAAGCTGTCCTTTTATTTCCCGTGTCATCAACAATTTTAGTTTGTACTTTTGTTTGCCAATGTAGAAAATTAACCAATAAAAAATTGTGGACGTTTGTGGACGATAAGTTTTTGTAAAAAGTACAAACTTTTTTTACTGTGTAGGGCGCTAGAGCAGTACCTATGGCGGAAAGTCTCAGATTCTCCAAGAATTTTTACCATAATACACAGTAAGAAATAATTTCGTAAAATCGGAATGCGAAATTTCGTAAAAATAATTTTGTTAATTAAGTGACAGACTCGTTGGTCACTTATTTGAATATACGAACCTGTGCTTTTATTTCCCGTGTCATTAACAATTTTAGTTTGTACTTTCCTTTCTAAAACTAGAAAATGAACACATAAAAAATTGTGGACGTTTGTGGACAATAAGTTATTGTAAAAAGTACAAACTTTTTTTTACTGTGTATCTACGAATTTTTTTTATAAATCCGGTACTTCCTACCATAGGTGGCGCCCTAGTTGCCCACTACATACATAATATCTTTCAAGCGATACAGTCATATTTACTAGATCCTTCTCTTAGGGTACTTAAGATCTAAAATAAATAAAAAATAAATCAAAATTCTGAAAAAATAAAATAAATTACTACTTAGGCCCGCGAAGGCGATGTGAAAAGCCTCACACCCTGCCCCACCCGCGCTCGATCGGTAACGAAAACTGCACTGTATTTTGTTTTAAACGGCTGCTAAAAACTTCCGGTTAAAAGCAAATTCTTACATGAACCGGAAATCGTTGCAGTTTCGTGAAAGAATTAGCTTTGAAGGTAAATCGTCAGCATTGTTGAAAAAAATAAAATTCATTACAGTTCCTATTACCGACGGCGGTATTTCACATTCTCTTAGAAGGATAAATTTAAATGGCATGAAGCGCCAGCGTCAGCGGAAGAGATACAACGAGTGGCAACATTACCCGGAATCACCGTGGTCGTAGATTGGACCACTAAACATATGCGTGACTCGATATCCTCCTAACGCGCAACGTACGAGAAGCTTCATACGTTCGCGCCCAACTTTACGTAGAAGCACTCAGAAAGGTTTCCGTATTATAGATTGTAAAATACATATATGCACGTGCCCACTGTAGGGTACCGTACATAGGGTCGGTGAGCGGCATGTACTCGCTGGTTGCCTCGTTCGTTATTTAGCCGAGCGTGGAGCGCCCGACGTTATGTGCCCGAGCGAAACGATGCACCAGACTTCATATCCGAAGATCTCTCTGTAATGCCCGGGGATAAGGTAACGTATGTGCACGCTCGCGAGCGCTCCGAGCATCGCCGGAGAGGTGCACGAGCCTCGTCCGGATGAAAATGCGCGCTTTAACGTTCGGGAGCTCCTATGCAGGAACCCGGGATCGTATGCTAAGTTAACGGCGAAAGAAGAGTCTCGAAGTACCTTTTCTGGGATACAGCCGCATCGCCCTCCAGCCGCTCCTTCGATATCTTTCATACACTTTATCACGTGTAAGTGAGTTTTTGTATTGTACGATTCGTGCAAAAAAAAAATCTTGATCTATCATTGACTTCCGGTCGATCTATAATGTGCATCGACCGGAAGTCCACCTATCGGCGCGATCGTGCACGGTAAAGTTAACAAGTTCATTGATTGTTCGGTATTTACACTGAGAAGAAGGATGGTATTTCCTACTATAACGAATAGTTCCCAGAGGGGACGTCTATATAGATGGTTTGTGATAGTATATACTCAATTGATTAAACTATAATTATAGTTACAACTATAATTATAGTTACAACTATAATTATAGTTATAATATTATAGTATTATTATAACTATAATTATAGTATTATTTTTGGTCATTGTCGTAACTATAAAATGTAGACGTCCCCCCTGGGAACTATTTACTATATAAGTTTTTCTCAGTGTATTAATTACAAAATCGAATCACAACCAAATAACTCATAGTCGATCAAACGAATCCTAAATTTAGAGACTGGCAGAGGAGCGTTGAATCGAGATACGTTTACCCATCGGCCCCACGAGCAGGCGCATTGGTTGCATAACGGCAGAGCAGTTTCGTCATATTGGGTCCACGCGGTGTTGGGTGGGGTGGTAAAGGGGGCTTTAAACATCAGCAAATACGCTGATGTTTGAGGAGATGCCGGTCCGTTGTCGTTGCCGAGAGTCAACCGTGAAAAGAATCTTGATGTCCCATCGACTTCCGCTCGATCTATCATGTGCATCGACCGAAAGTCCGCCTATCAGCGCCATCATGCCAGGTAGAATGGACGAGTTCATTGATAGTTCGGTATTTTTTATTGCAAAGTCAAATCACAACCAAATAACTCATAGTCGTATAAACGAATCCTAAATGTAGAGGCTCGCAGAGGTGCGTTGAGTCGAGACCTTGTCATATTGGGTCCATGGGATGTTGGGTGGAGTGGTGAACGGGGGGATACGCTGACGTCGTCAGGGGTCAACCTTGAAATAAATCTTGATCTCCCATTGACTTCCGATCGATCTATAAGGTGCATCGACCGGGAGTCCGCCTGTCGGCAATATCATTCCAGGTAAAACATAGCTTCCTCTATGAGGAAGCAAAATTCACGAGTTCATTGATTGTTCGGTATTTATTAATGACAAAATCAAATCAAAAACAAACTACTCATAGTCGATCAAACAAATCCTAAATTTAGAGCCTCGCAGAGGTGCATCGCATCGAGATACCTTTACCCATCGGCCTCGCGAGAAGGTTGCATTGGTTGCATAATGGCAGAGCCGTTTCGTCATATTGGATCCATGGGGTGTCCGATGGGCTGGTAAACGGGGGGAAGCGCTGATGTTTAAAGAGATGCCGGTTCGTTGTCGTTGCCAGGGGGCATCGTCGCGTAGATCTCAACCAGCACATCAATACCGGAGCCGGGTTCGCTAATTGCTGTCACCACAACGTTGCGCTCGCCTGGACCACCTTTGACGATCGTAACCGTGGCGTCCGAGCCCGCTGCATTGACAGCGTTTACGGCGGTAATCTCGCCTTTGGCGTTAAATCCAGTTTGCGCTACCATAGGCTTTCCTGGTACCGCCGGCTGAAAGCACAAGTTCGATTCGACACGATAAACTCGACTCTCGATTTATTGACCGAGCACGTCAGCCTGCGTACAGATTCGACTGTCCAACAGCTTCGGCCAACAAGCCCGACCCTTTCTCCGCTCCTGCTAATTGGTTTTCAATGCGCTCCACCGAACTACTTGCGACTCGTGTATGCGACCGGGTTCATGTTTATTTCGAACATGGAGGACGAGTCGCAATTTCGATTGAAATGTAACAGGATGGAAACTCACCCGAAGCAGACGTCTCGACGCAACGAGAACGTCACCCTCCTGACGCTCACCGACGGAGATGTCGTTGGCGGTTGCGCAAACTACCATCGACAGGCAGACTACGGCGAGAACGGCGAATCTCATTTTGAAGAGGTTTCGTTACGGAGTTGTCGTATAGAGTTTTTTTTTTTATTGACTTACACCTCTCAGGGCGAACTGATACCAGCCGTTCGAATTACTCGCCTATTTATACCCCGTCTCGGGGCTGATGGTACCCGTTATCGGTCGCTTCGTCACGGATTTCGTGGTAGAATCGTCAACAAAACGGAAAGACCTTCCGCCGCTACTCGACAACCGAGGGGTCTCGGGACGGTTTACATAAGGCCGTATCTGACACTCCGACTCTGTCGCGAGATAGCTGTAGCATTTATTTTCCATTGGCTCTTAACTTTTGAAGTTATTGTTCCGATCTCCGAAGATACTCAATCGAGGCATTGATCGGAAAATATTTAATAATACATCGGCAGCATATTTTTGAGGCCCAATGAACAACATCGAATGATCCTTATCTGTTTACATAACTTTATCGCCGTACGCAGCGAATTCCACAAAAACGTCATGGTCATGCAGCGAACGACAAACAGTTCGCGGGGAGTAAAAAAAGAAAGATTGTCGCGAAGGACGGCGCGTGTCTGCCCCGATCATCAATCGCTATTATCGCTGTTGATTCTCCGCGATCGTCTCAAGGTGTATCGACTTGTGGGAGGGGTCTGATAAGATAGTGGTTTATTTAAAAGGCTGCCTTGCAGGCAAACATATGATTTGGATCAAGGATAAGAGGCTCGATCTTTTTTTTTTTTTTTTTGCATTAAATAGTTGATCCAACGTAAACACGACGATCGGGTGGTGCGGAAAATGCTGAATATTATGTTCCGTTTATATCGAAGAACAGTGGTTTCATACGATCTTTCGAACGACTTCGTTTACAGCATCCGGGCGAACGAAAACGATCCGATCGGGGTCGAAGCGTAGATCTCGCCGCTCGCTAGGGGAAATAGGATATCGTATCGGAGAAAATGTAAAACTCGAAGTGTCTACGTGGCGAAAAGCTTGTTCGCGGCCCATTGTCCCACCGAAGCGGATCACGGGTCCGGCGATAGCCAATACGCCATTATGGGGGAACGTGGGAGTATGTGTGTGTAGAGTGGCGAGGAAAATTCTCTCATCAATATACGTAGCCCTGGCGAGTCTGTTACTTCTCAAGAATACATACGTATATCAGAGCTGGGTAAAGCGTAAAGTACTTTCTGTACTTGAGGTATTTCTCGAGTACTTTTTTCAAGTACTTTTCGCAAATAAATTCGTAGCGTTAAGCGTTTTGTATACTTCAAAGAAAGATGCAAAGTAATTTGCACACGGTTTCCTCATTTATTAAAATTTTGCGCATAGCTTTCTCTATAACATACTTTGTTGATCGATTTTGGCTTCCTCATCGAGGAAGCTATGTGCTAAATTGCAATAAATGAAGTAGCTATGTACACCTTACGTTGCGCCTTCTTTTCGTAACTTTACGAAATTTTTACATAACATTTCAACGGTCGGAATGCACCGCAACATTTCTTGCAAAAAATAGCTAACTGAAATTTCCGTAATTCGTTGTTTTGAGGCTATTTTTAAGCTATTCTTCACATTTTTCTTATTTAATAAAATCCATTAAAAGGTTAATAAAAAAATGTAATAAAATTTTTTTCTCTACATATATACACCGAAAAAAAGGTTTGGTCATATCAAACAAAGCTGCGGTTGCGGGTGGCGAAAGAAATATTTGGTCGATTGAACAAAATGTTTGTTAAATCCAAGTAACTATTTGTTGAAGCAACTAAATATTCGGTCAAACAACTAAATATTCGTTCAATCAACTGAATATTTCTTTCAATTGACCAAATATTTCTTTCGCCACCCGCAAACGCAGCTTAATTTGATATTACCAAACCTTTTTTCCGGTGTATTTTTTTTATTAAAAAAAACGGAAAGGGGAACCCTTCTCATTTTTTTTAACGGAACAAAAAAGAATTCTTCTTAAAATCATACTCATTGAAAAATGTAGACAGATAATCATATAGTAATCAAAACAGGATGTCATACTCATCGAATATCCGTAATGCGAGCATGTACTCAAAAAGTGCAATTCGAGTACGTTCTTGAACTACCAAACAAGTACCCGGTACTTCAAGTACTGCGCAGCTCTGATGTACATATATATATATATATATATATATATATATGTATATACACGATCGTCGCGGCAAGCTGCTAGAGGCTTCGATCATATCGCGAAATGTGAATACACATGAGGCTAAGCCGACGGTGTCCGTAATTTTCTCGTCGGTTGCTGCTGGCTTTGAGGCGCGTCGCATGTGTTATTTGCATCAATTATTTGCCTTACAAAGTATGAATAATACCAGGGCTCGATCATTGGCAAGATTATAATTTTTTTCATTTTTTTGTTTTCACTCAAATCCGTCTGACGGTACAAAAAAAAAAAGAAATAGCACGATAGCGAAGCTTCCTTTATGCCGGTAAGGAGAAATGTGATGAATCTTCCGCGTCCTATCCCGTCGTTTGATCTTAGGCGCGGTTCCGCTACGGCGACGCGGAGCCAACCGCCCCTAACGCTGAATGGAAGGAAATAGTCTCGAGGCGAAAGCCTCTTTGGCCCTGCCCCGAGAAACGGGAATCAGGGAGCCGTGTCCCAGAGCGATTCCATGAGTAAAAAAAAAAAAAACGAAAAAAAGAGGTACCTTGACTTATATATTGAACGCGACAAACCATCGGCGGTCGTTCACTTGCCAGCCAATCTCGGTTGCGCGAGCACCGCGCGCGCGCTGCCATTATCCGGAATGAGTCCGGAGGAATTACATATACTCCCCCCCCCCCCCCTAGCCCTGGTGGACGGGCGACTCCCTTAACTGGTATACAGCCCGAGGTTGCGAGATCCTCCGTAATAACACGTTCCTCTTTCACGTAGAAAGAGGGATCATTGAACGACATTCTTGGAAGGAGTTGGTCCGAGGCCCCTTCCAGTCACCACCGATCCGCGAGTCACGGGCCCGTTTCCTGTCGAATGTCCCGAGCAAAGTTTAATGAAAGGTGGAGTTTAGCGCGGCCTCTTCGGGAGAGTTGAATGTATGAAAACCTCTCACCCCGTCCACTTCGGAGTTGATGCACGGGACGAGGATGGTTTCGCGCGCGGTACGAGGTCGTCCCTGCAATCCATCCCCGTTCGTCGGAGGTGCCCGTTCGCCAGCGTCTTTCCGTTTCGCTTCCAGGTGGCGAGAGGGCTACCATCAGGTAGCGTCGAGGATCTTCGAGCAACACGAACGCCGCGGTAGCGAGCGGCCGGGACGCATCCCGGCGCATCTCGAGCGGATAATAGCAGGGTGGTGTGCATGTGTTGACGGGAATCGCGGATCGGGGGAACCCACCGGTTCACCTCAGCGAGGAGGAACGATTTGTTGGCTGTCTTATATTTCAGAGGCCAGTCAACCGCAAGATGAACACTCCGGAGGAGGATGGGGCCTTCTCCTCGTCTTTCGCTTCACCTCTTCGTTTTCTTTTATTTTCCTCTCCTTTGCCTGCCAGCTGAATAAAGAGCCAAAGGACGAGGAAGACGGAGGCAGCGAGCGGAGCTCCCATAAGCCGAACGCTCGGTACGTTGGCAGTCGATCAATGCTCGATATTGTTTCAAAATTGCTCATAAATTGCCCCGCGAGTCTCGACAGGCTCGACGGGTGCATTTATCTACCGAGCGATAGAATGTACCCCGGGCGTTTATCGTCATGGAAAATGGCAAAGGGACGCTGGAAGCTGGACCGCACCGAGTTGGACCACTTTGCGAAAATTCCACCGCTCCAGACTTTGCGCTCCTCTCAGCGTGAAATCGTTGTCGGGTGTTGTTGTTGTTTTTTTTTTTTTTTTTTTTTTTTTTTTCGTGGCAGTAGACTTTCCCGTTTACCGTCGTCTCGCCGACTGTATGACAAAGTATCACGCCCGACCTCACATAGCAATGGTAACAGTGACGGAACGAGGTCCGCGCCGAGACGGGTCGCTCCACCCGGCCGACAAAGGACCACCCCGCGGATGTTGCCCCCCGGGTATGGGAGAAAATCATGGACGTGCGTGTCACAAGAGGAGTCCCTCTACGAGTTCCTCCGAACACATTCCGCCCGACTTCCACTTGCTTCCTCCGTCCGGGACGTTTGGCGAAGCATCCTCGTCTCCGATATTAAAGGAGTCCTTCTTTGATTCTCCCACACGCGCGTTCCCGTCGCGGCCCGAGTATCGTCGTCGCGGGCGAAACGACGACCTCTCGCACTCGAAACTTATATTGAATCCCGGCTCGTTTTTCACGGCAAAGGTGGAATTTCTCCCGCCAGACACGACTCCTCAGACCGGAACTCGCAATAATAGATTCGATATTCGCGCTTCGCGAGTCAAACGCTTGTTCCTTCCGTTCCTGCGGATCTAATGCCCGTGGACAATAAAGTACGCGGCGCCTCTAATGTACACAGACATTGTTCGCGAATAAAAATTTTCAACCGAGTCGGCGGAGGGTGAGAGTCGGTTCTGCGTGGTGGGAGGGAGCAGACTCACTCGAGCTTTTTTTACGCGCAATTTCCCGCTGCGAAGAGGCGATCCGGGCGGCAAGGCCAAATTCTCATCGTAATTTAGATCGACATAAATAGGCACTTCCCTCCACCTGCCGGGAGTTCGGTCGCGCCAGCCGTGTCGAACCGGCTAACGTGCCGACTCGAATAAAGTAACATTTTCAATCCCTCTGTTAGCCCGAGTCAGCGCACACGGAGACACTCACACACGTGGTGCCAACCGGACTTTCGAACCAATACATTTTCACGTGTGTGTGTATAAACGCTATGTACAGCGGGTACAAGCAGTTCGCGAAAGCTATGCGGAGCTTTACCCCCTTCACGTTAGAGAGTGGATTATGTTTTTTTTTTTTTTTTTTAATCGGAAAACTGCTCCGGACGGAGGGAGAAGAGGCACGAGCTTCCGGTTTATATTTCAAAGGCTGAAGGTTTCGCTACCGGCCATAGGGGAGAGCGGGGCAAAATGGCACAGCGGGGGGAAAACGGGATAATGAGACAAAACGCAATTTTCCAATAACTTTTTCCTAACACATGCATGTAAAATCCCGCTTTCCGTTCCTGTGAAGTGTGCGCAGAAAGGCACTTTTTCGAATCGTGTGCGGGAAAAATATTGCGCATGCGTACAAACGCAATATGGTATTTTTTCTCGCACTAGAGCGGAAAAGTGCCTTTCTACGCACACTTTACGGGAACGGAAAGGGTGATTTTCGTGAATTTGTTAGGATAAATTATGTGAAAGGGAGTTCTGACTCGTGTGAATGTCGCAGTCTCCTTCGGCTCATGCGGCATTTTCACAGTCGTCAAGAACTCCCTTTCTACGCCCTTGCCATACAAATAACTATTGGATGGTGGCGATGGTGGTCCGTGGGACAAAACGGAGTTGAAAATCCGGGTGTATCGTTGGGACAGAACGGGGCATCAAAAAATTATTGGAAAATTGAGTTTTGCCCTCACTATCCCGTTTTGCCCCACTTGTCCCCTACGCGCTCGTGCTCGTCGGTCTGCCGGACACACAGCGCGCATTTCGTTCTCCTGGCGTATGTACGAGTATTAACGGAGGATCGAAGGGACACACTTTCGAACGAGGTCGGACGAGAACTTCACTGTGCGGCCCAAGTAAAGTCCCTCGTAAGTTGACGGATCGCGAGTGACTGTGCCGCACGGTAAATTGACAATTCCCTTCGTCACGGCGACGTGGACATTTGCGGTCGAAACTCGAGGGACAACGGAGTTTGCGACGTCGTGTCGGGGCCGACTTGAGAGCTGTGTCAACTCATGCGTGGCCCAACTTTCGACGGACAACGGTGCCGTGTACTACAACGGTAACCATCATGTGTAATACGGTGTACCGAGGATCCTCGAGAGTCTCGGGTTCGTGCAAGCCCGCTCGCCGGTGCTGAAACCGAGACGAGTGCCTACGATCATTAAGCTCCGACGGATGAATAATGAATCTCTCGGAAATCCATTGAGGAGGAGAGAGAGAAACTGGACACCGACCAAAGCTTCCCGGTCCGCGGGCTTCATGCTCTAGTCGTTATGGGCGAACGATTCTCCCCGATAAAATTATTCCGCGGCTTTTGCGAGACATTTTTCTTTTTTTTTTTTTTTCTTCGTGATTTATGGAAAGCAGCGCACACTTCGGCGACGGCCACGGAGACGCCGCGTTTTTATTCCGGCATTTTTTCACGCAAAATAAATAAGTATCGATCATTTGAGGCAGCACTCGAGGACTGTTCGACCTCACGTGAGTTCGTGGAGAATTGAGAGGGAATTGCGAACACTTGTCGATGGAATACAAATCTGAAAAAAATCAAGCGTATAGAAGGTGCTGTAAAGATTTGGTTGGCATTATAATAATTTCAAAATGTTACTAACAAATTAATTTTTATTTTCGACGAATTCCCCCGACAACCTTACTTTTTGTTGATATGAAAACGATTTGTTAATCTTTCTTGAATACCTGTGCATTTTTTCAGAATTTTGTGTAATTTTTGAGAATTGCGTTTTTCATTAACTAAAAAAGGCAATTTATGAAAATTACACCAAATTCTGAAAAAAATCAAACGTATTCAGAAAAATTTACAAGTTGTTTTCATTTTTTTAAAAAGTTAGGTTGCCGGGTAATTGTTTTTCATTGATTGGTTCATAACATTTTGGAGTTATTATGCAAAATCAATCTTTTGAGCACCTTCTATGTGCTCGATTTTTTTGAGATTTTTATTCTATCGAGAAGTGTTCGCAATAATCTCTCAATTCTCTATGAACTCACGTGGGGTCAGACTGTCCGCAAGTACTACCTTAATGTAACGTTTTAAGATTCGTCTTAATTGAGATCGATAAGGTCGCGATGCAGCGTCCAGGCGTATTTTATACTAATTGTGGACAGTAACTTTAATTATATCATAATATAATAACCATATATTACATATAACCTCGTGATTCTTCGTGATTCTTCGTGATTTATCGAAAAGCAGCGCACATTTCAACGACGGTCCAGGAGACGTCGCGTTTTTATTCCGGAATTTTTTTCACGCTAAATAAATAAGTATCGATCATTTAATGTAATGTTGTTTGTTAAGGATCGGTGCGGGTCTCTCAGGAAAGAGGGATATAACGGCTGTAATAATATCCCGTCGGACGAGAAACTCCGAGAAACGTTTTACCGTAAAGGGCCGGGTAAAAATATCGTTTCGGAAATGGGGTTTCGAGAACCGGGACAGAGGAGCGTGGCCTTTTCCGATTCTCATTTCCGCTTTATCCCGGGGGTTTGTTCGTCTTTCTCTCCCGGGCGATGAGGCGGAAATAGCCAATCGCGGTGAGCGACGCGTTGCTCGATGTTTTCATGGGAAATTCACGATCATAGAGCCGAATTAATATGGATACCTGTACGATGAGCCACTCGCGGGAGGGGAGGCGGGGGAGGGGGAGGGGGGGGGGGGGGTGATCCATTAAAGCCGGAAAAATTTAAGGTATGCCCGACGGGGTGTCGTAATAGTCGGATAGTCATCGAGTCAGTCAACGGGAGTACGAGAGCGGGTCGTTACCTCACGAAATATCGGATGCGGTGCCGGTTTATGATCCGCGAAATTATGGAACCGGCAGGAGGATATCGCGTCTATATAACCGATCCACCGCCCTCCCGCGCTCCGCCCCATCGTTGAGATTTTTATAATTCCATAACTCCCGGACGATTTAACGCGGGTATTCTTTCAGCGCTGAACTTTTAAGCGCCCATCGGCGGCGACGCGTTCGCTAAGAGACAGTGAGACGAAGCTTTACGAAGCTTGCAACTTTATGTTACCGCTGTACCGGGTACGAATTATGTGCGAAATCCTAAATTGGTGATCCACTTTGGTCGCTTTATCGGCGATAATCGTCGATCGGTTCGGTTCGTTATTTTCCGTTTAACGCCGACGGAAAATTCAAGGACTATCCGCACTGCTCCCTCATCAATCCAATTCTGTTTATTGGTATCATTATGCGCCGCTAATATTATCGGCTGCGTAATTATCGGGACAAATTCGTGGATGCGCTCGATCGAGCATACACAACGGTGTACTGCGGAACGGATAATTAACGTTTGTCGGGTCCAGTGATGGCACGGTGCCGCGAAAGCTATTGCCTTTCAAGCTCGAGTACATTGTTGATAGCGAGGAAGATGAAGTGATAGGCGTCAAGCTCGTCACAATGGTGAAAGAGCGCGGACGAGAGCGCTCTGTCGCGTTAAGGGGAGGCTAAACACGTACGAGTGCGAGGGAAACAGAATTAAAATGTTGAAAACATCGTATCGTATCGTATAAATATCGTATGTAATTTTTTTTTTTTACGTATGTAACGGATTATGAAAAATATCAACGGGGAGTTTGATTTTTTCATGAATTTGGTGATAAAATCGGCGAAATTACGGTCATTGACGGGATTGTATTTAAACAATATTTGGTGACGGATACGTGTTCAGAGCAACATACACTGCGCACTAGCAACAAATACTTCGAGACTTCGATAAGTTTCGAAAAAAAATAAAAAAATCGGTCAATTATATATGCTAACATTTCGGAATTTCCATTCTTGGGAAGTATGCTACTTAAAAACAATGGCTGTGGTTTTTATTCGATATCTCGATTTTTTTCGAAATCCATTCTATATGCTAACACTTTGCCGCCATTGTTTTCAAGTAGCATATTTTCCAACCGATTATTGAGAGCGAAAAATTTAAATGTTTGCATTTTTGCCCAAAAAATGCGAAATCGAAGGGTCACATACAAGGGACGTCCCTCTCAAAAAGAACTCCGTGGGCAAAATAACTGGCATTTTCGATATATATTGTTGTCGCTTAAGAAAGGCTCCCTGATTGGCTGCCGAGCTGCCTGATTGGCTACGAGACTGAGATGTAGTCGTTCAATTACCAATCTCAGTCAAATAAACCAAAACATGTGTTTGACAGTTGTTGTGGTTAAAGTTGCATTGGTACCGCATTGGCTATTAATGGTCACGAGTGTAAAGTTTTTCTTAGAAAATAACATACAATCTATGAAAAAGCAAAAAATAAAAACCACATACCGAGACTTGAGGATGAGCGATCCCAACTAGTATATAAAAAATGTCCATAGTATCTAATAATCAAGTTCGTTCTCGCTTAACATCGTAATAGACCGTTGAGTGACGAAAGCCAGAAAGAGTGTGGCCCGGCTGGCTGTTACACCCCAGCACTCGCACGAGACCGGCCAGACTCCCGGGCTCGGCGCAGTCTCGTGCCAGCGCTGGGAGGTTACCCGCCGGCCAGACCTACGCCATCTGGCTAGCTTTTAGTCAATCAATTTGGGTCAATCAGGATCGTACAGGGCCGCGTTCAGAAATCATACCCGGGTAGGTAGCTTCTCTCTCTAACATTCGCGCGAGCCCAGCACTCTCTCTCTCTCTCGTTCTATGTTATCCAAAGTAAGTTTCTGAACGTGCCCCATTAGGTGCTGCATCTATCTGGGAATGTCCTCCGGCCTGAGCAAACAACAGACAGACCCGAGGGAAACAAGCCTCGGACAAGGGATCTTTTACGTTTCGAGGTCCCTTTCACTCCGCCAACAAATTGCTTTTGTGAACGACGTAATGGAAGTCTCTCCCGCACATCGGCCGGTATTCGCCAACTTCGCGACCGCCTCCGACTCCGGGCGCCCCGGTCGATACAACAACTCTGTACTGCCCGGACAAGCTGCTGCTTTTTTTTATCAACTTCTCTATTCGACCGTTACTTTCCAGGAAAAAAAAAAAGAAATGTTTAAAGCCACGGGACGTTTGGACCATTCGAAGCGGTCCTAGAATCTCATCCCACGAACGTTGCAGGGACACAATTAAATTGGATATGAACCATCGACCGATGAATTGGAGGATATCGGAAAAGGAATTTGTGCGACATTCTTTCGACTTGTACGGGACTTTACGGCCACTCGAAGAGAGTCGTAAGACGGGATATAAAAGGAACACTTCGTTGCGTCGAGTGACACTTTGGTTAACAGCGTTTCAGGTCCAGCCTTTGGACTATTTGCGATACAGAGGTACTTTAGTATTTCTCGATGTGCGAGGATTGTCTATCGAGCAACGTTGCGTTAAGATATTAATGAAGAGCTGGAGGCATAATAATGCCGCTCTAGGGCCAACATTTGTGATCAAACGTGGGTTTCCAATTTACGGGGAGGCAGAGAACCGGCACGGAGCATTTGCTTTTCAGCCTTCGGCGGGGAACGCAGGTGGGTAAATTACGCAATTTGGAGCGCACGACGACGACGAACGGTACACACTCCCAACCGTATTCCATCGCCCGGAATAATAGCGCCGGGCTCACACAGATTCGTGCGTAGGTCTGATTGAAGTCGCCCCGCGCATTTCGCCGCACATTCCACCCGCGACCGGTGCCACCAGCGTCGGGCGTTACTAAATTGTCTGTGCCAGAGACACTTTCTCTCACGGATTAGTAACGCCAATTAGAAATTAGGAAATACCGAGACACCCGGAATGCTCGCGATGCATCAACCCCACCGAAGGATTTCTCATCGCGTGGGCCGGACCGACCGCAACCGGCAATCGGAAAATTCAACCTTGGTCCGCGCTGCTGCTCGCGCCCTCGGCGCCAAATTGGAATCGGGAACGTCGACCGGAAATAACCGTTCCTCTATTTATACCTCTGTCGTAATAGTCTTGGAAACTCTCAAATCACACTCATTCAACCCCCTCGACGATCCGTCGGGGACATAAAATTCAGTTTTCCCGTAAAAAATAAAGTTTCTTTATCATATTACTCAAACTCCGTTACACGAGTGTTCGAAGTTTCACTGCTACGGGCGATTGTCAACGTTGTTGGGGGGTGCAGGAAGATAAAGTTTACCGCGAGCTTTCCAATAACGATGAATTCGCACGAAAATTATGACGACAGTCGCGTCTAGACGTCGATTTTTATATGTCCATTATTTGTTGCCCAATGTCGCTGAAGATAATTGTCATTTTTTAAAGTTTTCATGAGAGCGATTATTTATTGAAATTTTAAGATTCATCTTAATTGAGACGGATTAGGTCGCGATGCAGTGTCCAGGCGCGTTTGATATTAAACGTGGACAGTGACTTTAATCATAACATACATAATGCCATAATAAGTGACATAAACCGTCATTCATGTCTCGTCGACGATTTTTTGTAGGTACCTTATTTGTTGCCTAATGTCGCTGGAGATGATTTTCGTTTCTTTAAGCTTTCATAAAAGCCATGATTTATTGGTATTTCAAGATTCATCTTAATTGAGACGAATGAGGTTGCGATGCAGTGTCCAGGCGCGTTTGATATTAAATGTGGATAGTGACTGTAATCATAACGTACATAATAACATAATAAGTGTCATAAACGGTCATTCATGTCTCGTCGACGATTTTTGTAGGTACCTTATTTGTTGCCTAATGTCGCTGGAGATGATTTTAGTTTCTTTAAGTTTTCATAAAAGCCATGATTTATTAGTATTTCAAGATTCATCTTAATTGAGACGAATGAGGTTGCGATGCAGTGTCCAGGCGCGTTTGATATTAAACGTGGACAGTGACTTTAATCATAACATACATAATGCCATAATAAGTGACATAAACCGTCATTCATGACTGGTCGATGATTTTTGTAGTTACCTTATTTGTTGCCCAATGTCGCTGGAGATGATTTTCGTTTCTTTAAGTTTTCATGAAAGCAATGATTTAATGGAATTTTAAGATGCATCTTAATTGAGACGGATTAGGTCGCGATGCAGTGCTGAGGCGCGTTTTATATTAACTGTGGACAGTGACTTTAACGCGTCACGGTACACCCGGTGTTCGGGACGTATTTGCAGAACGCGGATTACTGCGTGTTTCCAGAGCTCTCGATGGATGTACCCGAGCGGGTGAGCCGCGCAGTTCCACAGCTCCACGGAACGATGACGAATTCGTAGCCGGAATTCCACAGGCGAACGGCACGCGCGGGGAAACACGCGAACCAAAATTGGTATATATTCCGCGAATCGCTGTAATTAAACATCGTATTACCCGAAACGTATGAACGACGAGAACAGGAATGACATTCCAGCCGGAGCCATACCGCATCAATGCGCAATTACGATAAATTTCCACGCTACAAAATTCAAGCGCCATTGCAGACAAGCGTTCTCGCGATATGTTCGATCGGCATCTGCCAACGTCAGGGCTTTAACTTTCAGCGACCATACTACCAAATATACATCCTACGTGGGACAAAAGTCTTGTACATCCGCCAAAACTCTCTTGTCCAGAATTGTACACAATCCTTTTCTTACTACTTTCACAATTTGCTTTTTTTAAATTAATTTTATCGACAAAACGTATTTACTTTATTTTTGGAAATTAATAAGCACATAAATTGCGGACGTTTTTTTGGAGAAGTATCGTTTTTCGAGTGTGCAAACCTCTCCTGCCGACTGGGGTTGCGATTACTACTTGCGCTGTTTATTTGTCTCATAGTTATCCTGCTTGCCAAAATCTATCACACGGCGCATACTCTGTACTACCCATGTCTTTGTTATAAGGAAATGCCTATTTAATACTGGTGCTTTATGTATTGCATTGTACTTAGGATTTATTCCAGTACCCAATAAAAATTATTTTATTTTATTTTATTTTATTTTATTTTATTTTATTTTATTTTATTTTATTTTATTTTATTTTATTTTATTTTATTTTATTTTATTTCATTATGATACCGTCCATTTGAGTAATTACGCGAAAAAGAAACTGGACGATACGGTGGTACGTACAGTGCTGTAATGAGTCAGCAAAGTTGCGCGAAATCCAGTTTCGCGAGAGTGTCATCGTTAGACAGTTAGTTAGTGCCTTCCGAATGAGGCCTCGGCGCGATCGTAAAAGAGGAGTTTTACGTTCTCTCGCCCTAGCAAAGTTTCTCGTTTGCTTTCCGCGTGGACTCCCCTCTTCCATCCTTAATTCAAGTTGTATCCCAAATTTACGATTCCCGCTCGTTGTTTAATCGACTCGCCGTTTTAATTGACCGTCCATCGGGTCTTCCGGTCGAGCCCTATGCAGCGGAATGGGCATCTCGCTTAGCTCGACCTCTTTCAATTTTCGTGGGCGCCCCTCCGTCTTGAATATGCGTCATAAATCAATGGGGCGTTCGGGGACCCTTCCTGTGTGGAGCCCTGGCCGGTCACTGATCCACGGTCAAACCCCAGGCCTGACCTTACCGATATCGGACGGGGTGTCTTCCTTTTTACTCGAACGCCCTAATCGCTCGATAGGGCGGGACGCCTCGACGAGGGAAAAAAAAAAACGAATTGCCAAATTTGTACGTCGAATCGCTACACATAACTTTCCACGACCCCCGGCATCCCTCTACACTTCTCTTATACCCTACTAACGTCGTTTCCGGAGGCACCGAAAGTGCGCTCTATCGATAACTCACAGATTTATACGTACAAAGGGTAAAAGGGATGAATACGGCCTGGTTCATATATCATTGGTTTACTAATCGGGGTGGTCCATATTGACCGCTTTTACCCAATATATATCTTTCTATAATATAGAAACATTTCGCCGCCACCGTGTTCAAGAGTCGATTAGGACGGTGTGAAATGAAACACCTTCACCGGGGTGAAATGAAACATAATTGCAGGGCTCAAATTAAACAATGGGGTTAAATATTCTAAGTCTCTTTGGGTGGCTCTTCAACCCGAAATATTGTGTCACTTTTGGTCGTCCCTCAGTCTGAAATGTTCTAAGTCACTTTTGATCGTCCCTCAGCCTGAAATGTTCTAAGTTACCTTTGGTCGTCCCTCAGCCTCAAATGTTCTAAGTCACTTTTGGTCGTCCTTCAGCCTGAAATGTTCTAAGTCACCTTTGGTCGTCCCTCAGCCTCAAATGTTCTAAGTCACTTTTGATCGTCCTTCAGCCTCAAACGTTCTAAGTCACTTTTGGTCGTCTTTCAGCCTGAAATATTCTAAGTCACCTTTGATCGTCCCTCAGCCTGAAATGTTCTAAATCACCGTTGGTCGTCCCTCAGCCTCAAATGTTCCAAGTCACTTTTGGTCGTCCTTCAGCCTGAAATATCCTAAGTCCCCTTACAGGGGGAGGGTATCGAGGGGGGTAAACCGAAGGGGGCCGAGTTAGGATTATGCTAACTCCTTGGGGCCGCTGCCCCCGATCCTGATAACCCCAAGGCCCAATTCTAAGTAAATTTTATAGACATTCAAGGGGAGCGCGCAAGCCCCGGAAGCCCTAGTATGCATGCATACACTAATAAAAAAATACGGTTGACTCAACTAAGATTCGGACAGGGACGTTCAACTAAATATTTTGTTGGTACAGCTAAAAAAATTGTTGGTTCAAAAATTTGTTGGGTGATTTCACCAAAATATTTTTGAGTCATTCAAATATTTTGTTCTACCAAATAAACATTTATTTGAACGTCCCTGCCCGAATCTCAGTTGATTCAACTGTAATTTTTTATCAGTGTATGTACTTCTGTAAAAAAAAGGTCCGGTCCACGATAAACTCGTCGAAGATCTTTTATGGGCCCCGTACCAAAAATCCGCCTGCCGGGACAATTTTAATATTACGACTTGGCTCGTCCGATATATGTCTCAACGAATAATCCAGGTCGCTGCATCGAGTATGAAAAAAAATTCAAAAAAATAAAATCTCGTGTCACAGGGACCCCGAGGCTCGTCTTGCCTAGTGCCTTTCGCGTTAATCCTAGCAAAATGTTGTTCGTTCACGACTTCGTAAACTTTTGAGTGTGACGAGAGACGACAAGATTCGCCGGGCTGAAGGATCGCGAGATATAATATTCTCGCCGGTTAATTTTTTAAGAGCCCACCTACCCACTCGCAGATCCCGGCTGTGGTTTAGCAAACAGCTTTTCATTGCCTGTGAAGCCCGCAAGGCGATTTCGAGTGACGCTCGAAAGTGCAACCGACCGCGGTGCTTCGTGGGTGCCGGAAGAATCTTGAAAATTTTATAATCTTTCCCCGTCGCGGTGTCATCACCGCGTGTTATAATTTACCTGCTCGTATACCTTCCGGCTGCAGTTGCACCGAGAAAAAGTAACCTAATTAATTTGCTTGCACTCTGATGCGGTTCGCTGGTCGCGATCCTCGACGCACTTATTTATGGATTCAAGTGGACCGATGGGAAGAAAAACTCGGTCGCGAGTGATATTCCCGTCTCCTGACTCTCAGAGTCTCTCTCCCCTCTCGCCCCCTCGTTTCAGACATCGACTGTTGAAACCGTTGGATCCACGCCGTTGACGGTTTAAAAATAAATAAAAATAAATAAAAATAAATAAAAATAAATAAAAATAAATAAAAATAAATAAAAATAAATAAAAATAAATAAAAATAAATAAAAATAAATAAAAATAAATAAAAATAAATAAAAATAAATAAAAATAAATAAAAATAAATAAAAATAAATAAAAATAAATAAAAATAAATAAAAATAAATAAAAATAAATAAAGCTAGGAAGAAGAAGAGCCGAGGAAAATAAAGAAACAAAGGGATGAAAAATCCCCAGACCGAGGAACGAGCGCGCGAGCGATGTTTGATCGTAGATTCTCGTCGTTCGCTGCTTCGGGTGCTGCAGCTGCCCGGGCTGTTTCAAAAGAAGAGAATTCTGGAATTGCTTTCAATGACCACCGGGCAAGCTCTCTCTCCTCAGCGAGACAAGTGGTCGCGAGCCGCTCGGTCCAGTTGGCCGAGCCGGTGGATCTTAAGATGGAACTTTCCGTGACCTCCTCACCGACCTCCGGGAGCCTCGTGCAATCGGCGGGAACAAGCGAAACGAGCGAGCTGGAGATAGCGGGTATGTGCCGAGGGGAGGGAAATGGAAACGCGCAAATGGTCGGGGAGTGCGCGAGCCCGACGTCCTTGTTAGCGTTGCTCCGTCTCTCGGTATTAAGTCTTCCGGCGGATGGATGGACCGCCTCGCTTTTTTCGTCGCGTCAGGGCAGCGGCAGCTTCCCGACTTCCCTCGACGATTCCGAGCAAACTTTGTCTTATCTCTTATCTCTCTTTCATTACTCTGAATTGGCCGGCTTCAATTAACAAGTAGTGTGCACAGTACCGGGAAGCTTCCGACGTAGATCGAACGGAAAGCCGATCGGTAACGTCGGGATCTTCTATTTCCGTCCGACGCTGATTACGAAGAATCGTTGGAGTGAAGGAAGAAAAAAATGAAAGTATAAAAAAACGTTCGTTTGGCTTCTGTAATTGTCAGTGAATTGTCCGTTCACTGAAAACACATATCAATGACTCAAGTAAAATTCACTTGCGGGCTACTGAAGAAAAAAAAATTGAAAAATGGAATTTTCATATCGCTTCCTCATAAAAATTTAAAATTGAAATTTTCATAACGCTTCCTCATAAAAAGTAAAAATTGAAATTTTCAAAACGCTTCCTCATGAAAAATAAAAGTTGAAATTTTCATATCGCTTTCTCATAACGTTCGTTTATTCGCGAAGTTTCTTCTATGAAGAGGCATTGGCTGTATTTTTGGCTTTTACGAGGAAGCAATTATTATTTCAATGCTTACAATTACATACGGGATTGAAAGGATGACCTTGGCACTCTTGCCGTCGTTATTTCCATGTCGTATGGAACTGTAGGAGTTGAAACTAGAATTGAAATAAGATTTTATATTCTTTGGCAGCCCGCAAGCAAATTTTTTTTAGTGTCTAAATTTTATATGTCGGGTAGTTACCCTCTCGACAAATTGCAACTTGCGGTGGATCTGTTGCATAGATCTACCCCCCGGTAGAAGTGACGGGTCTACCTCGAGTCAATGGTGGACCAGATTTTTTTATTGAATTTATCTTGCGCGCTCCCATTTCAGAAACAATATTTAAGGGCGCATCACACATACATTCCTGATTATTTGCTGGAAATTTTTTTTACAATTTGTTATTAACTTTTTGTATGCTACAGTTGATTTTTTCGAATTTTTCTACCAATATACGAAGTTTTCAAATTCTCACTGAATCTAATATCGGCAGGGAGTGCACGTGTGAAGCAACCGCAATATTGTATTCTCAGTTACCGTTCGCTCCGTCGATAACCAAAATGTTATGAATAATAGTATGTGCACCTTCCCGATTTTAATTCCCATTTTTTACTTTCTTTTTTTTTTTTACCGGAGAAAAGAAGAAAATAATGAAAGTATAAACAACAATAACATTATGAATATTAGTATAAGAAGCGCCTCCCCGATTTTAATTCCCATTTTTTTTTTTTTTGTTTTTTTTTTTCACCGGAGTAAAAGAAAAGAAAATGAAAGCATAAAAGCGTCTGCTGGTTTTTGTAGTCGTCATTGAATCTTCAGTCTAAATTTTATATGCCAGGTAGTTTCCCTCCCGACAGATTTTTTTTATTCGCGTCGAACTTCCGATAAATCCAAGTAACGGATCTACAGCGAGTCCACATTTTTTTTTATTGAATTTATTTCACGCGCTCCCATTACGGAAACAATATTTAATATTATTATTGAAATCCCCAATATCAATATAGAAATCCGCCGTAACCGTCCGCTCCGTCGATACCCAAAATAGCCTACCCAATTTCAATTCCGTTTTCTTCTTTTTTATTTTTTTCAAATCCAATTCTCGTGTCACAGAGAGTGGCGGAACAGCTCGCGGCTTTCCGGAATACGAAATATTAAAAAAAAAAAGAAAAAAAAATCGTCGCAAAATTCACCCGAAGAGCCCCGAGCGTGCGATTACCGCCGCCGCTGTGGAGAAGAGCACCGGGCCTGTCTCTCTCTCTCCTCCCATCAGCGCTCGTATTTTGGCTGCTGGCGTTTGCGCGAGCTCGAAGCACGCATTCACGCACAGATAGATAGAGGCAGAGCCGGACGCCCGTACAGCGAGGAGCACGGCACCGCATCGCCTGCCCAGCAGTAGCGCTTACGTTAGTTTTACATACAAATGTATGCATATGAAAACAGAAATTTATGAATATTAGTATGAGCCCGCTACTCGCTCGGCGCTGCGTAGGCTGAAATACGGGTGAGTCCCCGGAGTCGCGCGCACCCACGACCCCCCCCCCCCCCCCCCCCCCCCCTGCGCTCCCGGCCGGATCGACTATAATTATCGATTTCGAGATGTGTGCACGACGACCGCGCGATACGCAAATTTTGACGATACCACGAACGAGGAACACGTACGGCCGGTAGTTGACCCGAAAAAATATTTCCCCACAATTTAAGATAAATGTACCGATGCTTGGACGGTTAAGGTGAACTGAAAGACACCTGACGGAGCCAGGAGTGTGAGAGAGATGGCGGCGTTGGTCTTACGATTGAGGGAGAGAGAGAACGACAGAGAACGTGTTTCACTTCACCTTAAGAGCATCGCCGGATTGAAGCAGTTATAAAGTGGAGGAGAATAAATTTTTATCTTACGTTCGTTAGAAATAAAGCCTGCATAAAAGTGTCCGACGATTGGGACGTATCCGAGCAGGTACATTGAGAGAAGAATCTAGTAAGAACCCTGATAGACAAAGCAGCACGAAACGCAGCACATGACACAATAATTACGGCACGTGCTGCACATGCCGTAATTATTGTGTCATGTGCTGCGTTTCGTGCCGTTTGTCTATCAGGGAATGACTATATCGCCTGAGAGATATTACCATAGTACATGGTAGTAAGGCGCTGGGGCGCCACCTATAGTAGGAAGTACCGGATTTATTACGATTTTTTCTTAGATATTATGGTAAAAATTCTTGGATAATCTGAGACTTTCTACCATTGGTGGCGCCCTGGCGCCCTACTACTATGTGCTATGGTAATTTTTCTTAGATGATAGGTAATTTTTACTAGATCCTTCTCTCAGTGTACCGTTACCTCACCGTATCCGCTGTTTTGCCGTCGAGAAACGAGAATATAAAACGGCAATGTTACCCCTGTTGCCGGTCCAGCGCGCAGAACACGGAATAAACATTGAGCGAGCGGCCGGCCGAGCGGCACGAGTGCCCTTCTCGACCTTCGTCTCGACCTTCGTCGACAGACTTCGCAACCTCGGTCGCCCAACACTGGGCCGACCCAGTGCGTCCCAGTTCGTTGGATTTTTATCTTTCATAAAAATCCAACGAAAAAATGTTTTCGCGAGGATCGCAAAAAATACAATGGAACATATCGATGGTGTCAGGTTTCGGGTTGAAAACTCTCGCTGGAAAAAATTGCCGGACGGTTGCCTCCCGACCTCTCAAAATACCAATTTTCATTTGACCTCCGCTATCGAGTTGATGGAAGGAAAAAAAAAAATCAAAACATCGAAAAAATATTCTCGATAAAAATAAATAAAAATAACTATCAGTGCTATCGAAACATTGCGTAAAATAAACAAAAACGAACATTTCGATATGCAATGTTTTTACGCTGGTTTTTTTACGATCAGGTATTGAGAAAAAGTTACATCGACGCTAAACAATGTAATTACAAATAAAATATATTAACGCGTTTGAGAGGGACAAGCGATAAGAGCCGGGATAGGTTCTGAGACGTTGACGATGCCTCGAACGAGTGGATTGCTAAGTATTCAATTTCTTTAAATCATGTCAGCGTTCGACGCTGACGTGATACGGGAACTTGAAATTTGCTTACATTACATTAAGTGAACATTAATGTACGTTTTTTGTCAAATTGAAATACCGGATATTAAAAGAACAAATCGTTTGTCTGACATTTACAATAATATCCATTAAAAAGAAAAATATTACAGTAAAATAATAAAGAACGCATATGTTTTTGTAATTTCAGAAACAATTGATATTTAGTTAATTTACAACGGAAATATTTGTGCAGTGTATGTATTCAATAAAAAAAAATAAAAATTATGTCTCACGTTAGTTTTTTCCGTTCAGTTATTGAGAAAAAGTTTCATCGACCCTAAACAATGTAATTACGGATCAAATAGATTAACGCGTTTGAGAGGGGTAAGCGATAAAGCCGGGAAGGGTGCCGAGACACTGACAATGCCTCGAACATCGGTTATCGAGAAAAAGTTCCATCGACGCTAAATAATGTAATTACAAATAAAATATATTAGCGCGTTTGAGAGGGGTAAAGCGATAAGAGCTGGGAAGGGTTCCGAGACACTGACAATGCCTCGAAGTGGATCGCTAAGTATGAAGGGTGCCGAGGATTGTTCAACCGTCAAGCCTGTACGAGGTGAGGGGGGGGGGGGGGGGGGGGGGCATCTCCGTTGTTAGACACTCAGTGTCAAAGTGGTAGTGGTTCCCGTGTGGGGAAGGGAAGCAGAGCGGACAGGGAAGTAGACAACTGATTCAACCCCAGTCAGCAGGCATAACGATACAGTGTTCTGTTCCACAGAGAAGGTTTAGGATGACAAGGAGCGAGCAACGAGGATCTCGAGCTTCGTCAGTCCATCCATCCAATTTAATTGAAAATAACAAACATCGCGCGTGCAGTAAAATATCATCTTCATGCAAACAAGCGGATTTCGCTGCCGGAAATTGCCGGATCGTCGTAAATTTGTATATTCTACTGGTGAAATTTTGCCCGCACAGATACACGAGTTGGAAGTTGCAGGAAATTTTCGTAGGTAAACCGAGGAGCTGAGAGGACCCGCCAAGAGTGTACGGGGAGCGGCACTTAATTAGCGAGAAATAAGGATATACGAAACTGCTAGGTACGGTACTTATCTACCCGCTGCGGGAGTTCGGTAACGAGAAGAGAAGACTCGCCAACACGTTTTAATTTTCTCGACGGCCGCCTCTGTTGTAGCGAGCGATTTGAGAATTAAAAAAAATTATCATCGTCGAGATGCGGCAATTAATTGAGTGAATTTGTGTTAAAAAAAAACTAGAATTAAAATTTCGAGATACATTTTTTTTCGCTTCGTTCGTGATGTTATTCGCTATGGCGCGAAGTGGACGCCAGGCCTGTGACTGGAAGCCACTCGTTAGGCGTTGTAGGTGCACCGAGAAAGAAAAAAAAATGGTTTCTGCAATCACCGATATTTGGCCTGATTTTTCGCCCGCACTGGCCGAGACGAACTGAATCGTGCAAAAATGTCTCTCCTGTCAACTTACCACTTAGATGTTCCCAATGCACTGCGATTCCATTGTTATATTGCGACGATTCCTATGACCGCTCACAACGAAGACGGACCATATGTTTGAGCGTACTGTAAATAACTAGCATCGAAGAGAAATCATACTGTTTGTCGGGCCTCGACTCTGGAATGCACGAATAACAGACAATTCGATACACTTAATCGCGTTAACGAGATTTTTTTTTTCTTCACTCAATTAATCGCACGAGGGGCAGTTTAATTTACATCGCGACCGAACTCTCTCGCGGTCGGAAGCGTGCTGCGATTTCTGGCCTGATTTTTCGCCCACACTGGCCTAGGCGAATCCTGGAAAATACCCCCCCCTGCGATGTACACACACACGGGGGTATTATTTCCGCGTACCGGCCGAGTCGACCTGAATCATGCAAAAATATCTCTCCTATGAACTTGCCTATCAACAGAATTGAATAGTGCAAAAATGTTTCTCGTATCAACTTACCACTTAGATGTTCTCGATGTACTGTGATTCCATTGTTATACTCAGGTGATTTTGATGACGGCCCACAACGAAGACGGATCTTATTTTTCAGCGTATTGTAAATCACTCGCGACGACGAGAAATCATACTTTTCCGCGCATCTTGACTCTCGAATGCACCGATAACAGACCACTCGATACACTTAATGGCGTTAAGGAGATGTTTTTCTTTAATCGATTAACCGAACGAGAGGCTGATTAATTACACCGCGACCAGACGGAAGAGTGTCCATGAAGTACTAGTTGATAACAAAAAATCGAACAATCTTATATATTAGTGAAAGTACGTACGAAAGTTTTTTCAACAATAAACGCTCAAGGATACTCGAATGCGACACAAAAACAATAGGGACAATACGAAAGATGGACGCCATTTTCCTTTTCTCAACGGAAACCACGAACTACAGTCGACAGCGAGGCGTTAACTCATTGGCGTCCAAGAATCGGCTTACGAAGCTCGACGCCAGGAGTCGTGTCGATCGTTCTGCGGGCCAGCTGGCTCGCGTCACGTGATTTCGTACCACGTGACTAGACCAGGAGTTAGCGTGGGCGCTTTGAACGTTAAAGTACGTTACAACAAATTCTGTCGAGTAAACAACGCGGCTACCGAGTCGGTTAAAGTCAGTGTTGCAAATTTGTCTTCTCCACCGGTGAGTCGTACTTAAAATTTCCAATAGCTCAGGAATTATCGAGTAACGAAGATAACTTTGGTCATCGGGAGCGCGTCGTAAATTACTCGAAACCTTCGTACCGCCTGAAGAGCGAAAATATTTTGCGAAGAAAATCTTTCGAAAAATCATCCATTTAATCTCAGTGTTAATTCTTCGATGACAACAAAAAAATTGATCGCACACCCAAAAAATATTAATTCCCTTTTGAAGCCACGCGTGCTGATGCTGCGAGTAACGATTTAAAAAAATTCGTATCGAGCGCCGTGTGTCGACGGCCGTGTAAGAGGCGGAGCGCGCGTAAGTCCGCTGTTCCTTAGATTGGTCTAGAAGCACGGATCGATCGATAACGGTCAACGGTCAGTCGTGCAGGCACGGGCGTCCTGGCCTTACCTATCTCATTAGAAAGAGCCCTCGATGCTTCAGCTAATTGTCCTCTAACAGCACGGATCGGGCGGTCAAAACACGTCGGGAGATTAGGTCGGTTAGTTCGCTTTTCTTTGTCCCGAGTAACGTGAGGAGCGCCAAAGATTTTCGATGCGTCGCTGTCCGTATCCGAGGAGAAGCCGAGACCGGTTAGACGCTGGAGTGGGCTGTGACGAGTGTCGAACTTGCTCGGTCTTTTCGCCGTCGAGCGACTCCCCGGTCGCGGCGCTGAACGGCCATCGAGCCACTACTTCTTTTAAAGTCTGAGCATAAAGAATAAAAATAAAAAACAATAAAACAAAACTGCTACGAGTCAAAGTGAAATGCATCCTTGCGGAAGTCGCGCGCGCTGTGTGTGTATCTCGTCATTCTGGGACGTAAAAAACAAAGGAAAATATATATCACCGTAGTCAATTTAATATTTTACGGAGTGAAGAAGAGAAGCGAGAGGACTTTGTGCCCGAGTAAGAAATACGGTGCGGGAGGGGGACGGAGGAGGGGGAAGGGAGAACGTGAAAAGTCTCGTGCCTTCGAGTGTCATAACCGAAGTTTCTTTCACTCCTCGGGACGCTGGGATGGAGCGCGAAAACGGTGACACTTGCGAGAAACTTTCCTATTGCGCGTCAGAAAAACAACGTTAGTTTGTTACGAAGAGGGAGACCGGTTATTACTTTCGTCTGGCGTCGAACGATACTCCGCGGTACGGAAGACTCGGGAAGTAGTATACATACATATATATAGATATATATTGATAAGAGAATGTATCCTTTCCTTTATTTCAATTCCGAACGAGAATTTTACCCTCGAAGCTGTAAAAAAGTGTCACACTTACAGGGCCGAGAATCTGGATCGATCGAATAAACGGCAAATCGCAGTTAGAGCTTAGTACTCGACAAGGCGTTTCTGTCGCGCTTAATGAGGTTGGGGTGTTTCACACTAGTCAAATGAGTGCTAAATTTCTAAAGTCGTTTATAGAAACTTTTACGCATTCATTGATTATAGTCGATGGTTATTTGTATTGCAGCAGACGTCCTTGACATCTGCTGCAAAACAAAAACATTTCAGAAAATAATCCGTAATGTTTGCTCGATTTTGATGTATTACGGCTCACTCTCTTCCTTGAAAGATGCGCTACGAATTCACCGTTTATAAGGGAATTTCGTCGATCGGTAAACAAAAGACTATCATTTTTAAACGGCAAATACTATCTAGATGGTGAACTCGTAGAGCATCTTTAAAGGAAGAGAATGAGCCGTAATGCATTAAAATCGAGCAAAAATTATGGATTCTTGTCCGAAAAAACTGAACGAATATGTTCAGTTTTTCCATATTCAGTTCTGTTTCAGTTCTTTTCTTCATTTTTTATTTTCAAGTTGAGTTCTAGTTTTTTCAATTTTCAAAATGTACCTTTTCGAAAATGAGCTAAAACCAATTAATATTCTTTGCAAATCCATTGCCATTAATGTTTTTTTAGGTTAAGGACATCTGCTGTAATACACAAACCATCCACTATAATCAATAGATGTGTAAAAGTTTGTATAAACGACTTTCGAAATGTAGCACTCATTTGACTGGTGTGAAGCCCTTCAACCTACTTAAGGTGATGGTATAAACACCCGTCCACTTGCCCCGCGCCCGGTTGGTAACAAAAACTGTACCGAATGCCGTTTTGAGACCGCAGACCGCCGAAGAAAAAGGAAATTGTCTTTCCCTGCGTCTGCCGATTCCCCGGGGAAAGACAATTTTCTTCTTCCTCGGAGGAGTGCGGTCTCAAAACGGCGTTCAGTGCAGTTTTTGTTACGGGCAGCGCTATTTCATATCACCTTAATGTGACGCGTGAGCTGAAAGTTAAAAGAAAAGAAAACAACGTTAGTTTGTTCCGGAGAGGGAGACCAGTTATTACTTTCGTCTGGCGTCGAACGATACTCCGCGCTACGGAAAACTCGGGAAGTAAATAACGAAGAAACTATCGACCCAAGCAACAAATCTGTAACCCAAACAACCCAACAAGATATATGCTATCTTCGAATAATTTTGCTGCTAATATTGTGACGAAAATACATGTTAATCAAATGGGAATTCGAACCGTCGCTTGAGGCACCTCACACAAATTTTTGCGGTTCCTTAAAATTTAACGTTATTAAGTCGAGGTCCCAAACTATACTTGGGAGAGTGGGTTGGGGTGTGCGGCTAAAAAAAAAACAAAACTTTTTCCACACACCCTAAAATATGTATATTGAAAAGCAAATGTATCCTTTACCGATTTATTTCAATTTCGTACGAGGATTTCACTCTCGAAGTTGTAAAAAAGTAGCATAGAGGGCCGAGAAAACTGGATCGATCGAATAAACGTTAAATCGCGGTTAGGCTTTAGTACTCGACAAGGCGTATCTGCCTCTTTCATACGTCCATCTTCGCGGTTAGGATCCGTCAACCATGTCGCGCTCAATGTGACGCGCGGGCCGAAAGGGTGTTCTCCTCTTTTTATGAATCACCCGAGTGTAAAAGAGATTCAGGTTACGAGGGTGCGAGAATCGGTTGGTTCTTGCCGCTAGGCGCGAATGTCACGGAAGATGACACGCACATAGAGCCAGTGAATTAGGGATCTCACATCAGTGAACTACAATCGTGTGACATCGAGTGTGTTTAATGTGCGTCGGAGACTACCGCTTTAAAAAATATATATACATATATAGACGGGTTCCGGCACAAAGGGGATAACTGGCTGCCAAACGATCTACACTTCATGGATGGCACTCGGCGGATTCGACACCGTAAAAAGGTACGCTCGCAACAGATATCGATAAATAAATTTAGAAAAAAAAAAATGGTGCAAAGAAGAAAACTACATATGCTTCGATAACTTTTTTTATATTTCGCACCGTCGCGATGACGCAGGAGCGTGGAAGTCGGTCAGCCGGTCGTTTGCGCGTACGGCTCTCCGACTCGATCCCCATTTTGCAGGGATCAATTGAGCTCACGCACACGCTTTGTCGTTAGTCACGCTTCGATAATGTTTTTTTTTTCACGAATGACTTGTGAAACGCCGGTACTGGGTCGATGGCTTAAGATTACGGTACCAATACACACGTCCCAGTCATCGGACACTCCTATGCAGATTTCATTGATAACAAACTTAAGTATTAGAAATCCAATTTGACACTTGTAATCGTATCTACAAATATTATTTGATGCACAGAAAAAAGTTATACGACGTTTGAGGGTAAATTATTTTCTATTGACGCATTTTGTTAAAAGACCGACGATATAGTGTCCGGAAATTGGTGCAAGCGTTACTACATACGCGACCCAATAATCGGACAGTTCGAAGAAGTTAGGTTAACCAGCTTTCTACGTACCTTATCTTCGGTATGATTTCGCGTAAATATAATTTTTTCATTTATTCAATTAGTAAATGGCAAAGAAACTCTTTTGCTTAATATGAACTAGTTGAGTTCGTACATCAGCATTCTCGAAATCTATGATTGTCCGAAACATCGGGACATACATTTAGTGAGATTTTTTTTGGAAAAATCACACAAAAAATGGGTTCTTGGCCAATTAATAACTGCCGGGATCTGGGGACGCTCTTAACCGTCCGAGCATTCATGCCTTCGCCTTAGATACAAAGAGGTTGTTGAATCGTGGGAGAGGCAAAGGTGTCTGCCTGTAAATGTTATTATTATCGAGCAAAAAAAAAATTCGGGAATTGCGCCGATCCCGAGTGATGAAGGTATAAAGTGTGTATAACCTACGTGGTGCAAAGACGCGCGCCTTATTGCACGGTCGAGCATTCGACCGATCTGTATTCGCGATAGGGGTCTCTACACGTTCCTGCCTCCAGGAGTCCCGAAGCGTATAACGGATGAACGACTGGACGGATATCCAGGAGTATCGAGCGAAGCGAGAGCCCCCTTTCTCGTCAGTCGGTCCACGTACGATACGTTACACCTCGTAACGAACACCCGATAACGCCTCGTCTCATTTTTTTTTTTTTTTTTGTACCTTTCTTTGCTCTCGCGTCGAGACGCAGCTAGTCAGCACTCGATACTTCCGGAGCTCCATCGAGGATCGAGAATCGTACTGTACCTCGAGTGAAATAACGAAACAATTATATTTTATGTTCGTAAACATTTTTACGTCCTGCGTCTACACGCAGAATAAGTTCTTTGTATGGCAAGGGCGTAGAAAGGGAGTTCTCGACGAGTGTGAAAATGTCGCACGAGCCGAAAGCGCGTACGACATTTGACTACGCCCTTGCTATTCGTTTTTGAGAAGTGTGCGCAGAAAGGTCCGTTCTCGCACTAGTGCGGGAATAAAGACCATGTTGCGTTTGTACGCATGCGCAGTATTTTTCTCACGAAAAATACTGATGCGAAAATAGCAATTTACGATCTTAGTGCGATAAAACTTTTTCTGACGAGTCTGAGTTGTCAGAATTAAGAGTTAAGAAAAAGTTTTATGCGCGAATATCGTACAAAATTTTACTTCAAAAGGTGTGGAAATTGGGGGGCGGCTGCCATTTTCTCACCGAGTGAAGTAAGGTGGCTTTCTGCGCTCACTTCACAGGAAGAGAAAACGGGATTTTACGTGCATGTTTTAGGAAAAACGATTTATTTGACGGACGTCGATTAAATAAGCATGCAAATGTTCATTCAATTCGAACAAACATTTATTTCATAAAAAATAAATTCAATCATTCTAAATGAATACGTTTTCCGGGTCTAAACTCGGCGAACGGCGGTACTAAAAAATGTCCATCCATTCCCTTCCCGCAGATATTCTTCCTTACTTCATAACGAACGCTCGCTAACAATTGTTTTATTTATTTTTCAATTTAATATTTTTTCCCCTTCACCACGTTCGTAGCTCGCGAAACAATGAACAATCAATTTCTGTATTCACACAGCTTTTTTTCCTGTAGCTAAAGACGGCATACAATGTTGCTACAAATTAACACGCGTTCTTTTTTTTTCTTCTTTTCTTCTCGTACACACAGACAGGGAGCTTTTCCGCCACGGAGTTAAATTCTCGAAATGATGGAGCGAATGCAGCAGTAGTACTGATAGATTTCGTTTAGTAGAATGTCGCGAGACGAGGATATTGGGATGATTAATAGAGGTGGCAGGGTCAGGGCCACGATTCCGTCGGATTGCCGATTCGATGGATGAACTGCGCGCGGGCCGTCCGGATATCGATCGCTCTTCGAATGTACGCCGGAGCGGACATCAGCGAGGCCGCAGCTACCGCGCTAGCACTATAGCGCGAGCGGCAGCCAGCCAGCTCTCTTCGTTAGAACGTTCAGCGTACAATATGTTACGCGCGGGTAACGAATGCTTGAAAAACGAGCCTCGAATTTGTTTCGACCCCTCGCGGGCGCGCCACCGTTCGATCGAGCGCACACTCGACAATTAAAGGGAGCACAAAATCGTCCGGCTGCCAGGGGCTTTTCTCTTCCTCATTCGTACGATATTCCCCCTTTCTCTCTCGCTGGAAATAAATGAATCTCGCGCTCTCCCTCCCGGCTCGCAGGGTCGTTAAAAAATGCTGCGAGCCAGTTCGCACGGAAAAACGAATGGGGACCATATAGATTTTAAATTTTCGTTCACACGTAGCGAGGAACATTTATCGGTGATACCTTTCGTGTATCCTTTCTCACCGGGCAAACCTCTTCGGCGATGAAAACAGCACACTTGACGATATATTTTTTTTTTTTTTTTTTTTTTTTTTTTTTTTTTTGTACGAGATGTTATATTCATGGATGTTCACATGTTTACATGAGAGTGCTCTGAATCGTCAGCTATCAAGTTGACGATTCTAACGTCAACTGTGCAGTTCACGATTCAAAGCTTATTGGCTACAGACACTCTAAAAAAAAATTTATTTGAGGGGCGGCCCGCAAATAGATATTTATTTGAATTAAATAAATATTTATTTAAATTAAATAAATATTTATTTAAATTAAATAAATATTTATTTAAATTAAATAAATATTTATTTAAATTAAGTAAATATTTATTTAAATTAAATAAATATTTATTTAAACCAAATGAATATTTATTTGCAGGAGCCCGTCGAATAAATAATTCTTTGGCTGGAAATAATGATATCGACGTGCAAAGAGAACAGGGGTAGCGAACAGAATTTTTTTTTCGTACAGTTCAACGTAGAGTTGATGACTTGTTTCTCGAGTTGCGATCGGGATTAAACGTTTTTAACGGGAGGTGGACGCTTTGACCGGTGATCTCGAACTCGATGATAGGATTTTCTGTTGCTGTTGGTCGTTTGTAATCTTTTTTTTTATACTCTTTATTTTTATTTTTTGTTTCCGTATCTCGACACTTCCAGTCGATTGGATGGAAGGTTTTTTTTCTGCTGCCGTTGCTTCCGGGGAGACAGACGAGCGATCTGAGCATTCGCCAGAGCGACGGTTCGGATAGATATATTTTTGTTTTCTTTTTCTTTTTTTCGTCAACGAAAAATAAAAATCACTCTTATCACATGCACGGCAGGTAAAATTTATTCCACGAACGTGAACCCTCGCGTTTCACTCATCCGTCTCGTACCATTTTTTTTTTTTTTTTTTAACGTAACGTACGAAACTTCGAAGCTGGAACGATAATCCAAGAGACAGTTCTTTTAATATGTATTATTCGGAAAAAAAATGTCATGCATGCGTGGCAAATTCGACTCGACTTCAACACCGATGCCAAAATATCTGTATGCGAATATTCCCCGAAATATGACAAATTGCGACCCAGCGAGGTGGCCGAGAGATACGAAAAAAAAAGTACAAAAAAATTATTGTTTTTTTTTTCTTCGTTCCATCCGTCGGAGCGGTATGGCGAGGGAGGCGAAGCAGTCAGGAGGGAATGAATTGATACGACGGCCGACCGGGCGCATTAATCCGAGGGTGTACAGCTAAATCGATATAATTTGTACATGACACCTGTACAGTTAAAAGTTGGCGCTCGGGTCAAACTTGATTCCCAAACGAATTTATTTCTTTTTTTAAGTAAAAATAAACAAATAATTTTTTTCTTAACTGTAGAAACCCGCTGTATGTGTATAGGTGGATACAATCAAAATTTCACTGTTCCTGGGAACGACTGGGAACTTGATTTTGGTCTTGTGATCGAGGCGGAAAGTTTGGTAGGTAAAATACGTAGCGGAATAATAAATATGTGCTAACAAACTTTAGTGTCCTCGCGCTCGGGTTAAACCTAATTCTCAAACAATTTTTTATTTATTGATTTTTTATGTAAGAATTAAAAACAACAAATTCTTTTTAAGACTGTAGAAACACGGTGTGCGTGTAGGTCATACAATCAAAGTTTCACCGTTCTCGGGAACGACTGGGAACTTAATTTTGGTCTTATGACCGAGCGGGAAAGGTTGAGAGGTAAAATACGTCGCGGAATAGTGAATACGTGCTAACAAATTTAAATATCCTCGCGCACCCCCAACGGCACAATTTCAGCAAATTTCCCCCTGAAACTTTGCTAATTTCATTCTCGAAGAATGTCGAACGATTTGCCAACGCTCCGTTGCCAGTTGAGAGAGCGGCGGCCGGGGGGGGGGGGGGGGGGGGGTGTCGAGTGAGAGGCAACGGGTATCGGGGAACCCGAGAATTCAGAAATAAAGTTCCTCGTTTAATAATAGCGACTAATTGCAAAGCAGCGTATATATGTTGCTGGGGATGGGCGGAAGGTGAATGAAGTCTGTTCGAGGTTGCGGAACGGCGTTGATAGCGAGCTCGAACTTTGACCAGTTGCCCCGGACGTCGATTCATCCCCGGATAATATAACGATCCCCGATGTCACTTTCCGATCGGTCCATAGAACTGTCTTACACCTCTGCGAAGTCGTGAATTATCCGAACACCTAAAGGGCGATTAATTTTTTGTTTTCACTTATTAAAATTGATTTTTGAAATTGATTTGTGAAATCGATTTTTAAAATATCGCATTTAAAAATTGTTTTTTACTTATTGAAATTTATTTAAAATTCTTCAAATGTATTTCTTTTTTCCGATCCGTTTGATCGATAACCCATTTCGAAATGTACCAGTCGGATATGCGTTTCCGTTCCGGCCGATACGGTCCCAGTGGCCAGATTGCAACGACAGATTCAACTACGAAATTTTTGTTCTTTTTATATATATTTTTTCATACATTTTTTTTTATTCCCTACAGGTCAATATTTCTATAACGGTCGGGTTGGGCTTTCATATTTATAACGTCTGGCTCATAAGAACATCAAATACCAGCGACAGCTTGCACCATCGATTTTTATAGCGCGTAATTTCGATGGAGATGAAAAAAGTAAAATTATATATTTCCGATTGAATCGCCCTCGGTGCTGCCGAACGGCGAATCATTACGCTATTAGTGGATTCTTGTACGCTTTCCAATTTTTTTTTTTTTTCACTCTTCCTTCTCTCTCCTTCGGATTCAGTAATTAAATTTATATTCTCTACATATATAGAGTAGTCGGAACACGTATAAAGTGTAGGAAGGATTAAACGTGTGCGACGAGAGGCTGCGAGTCCGCGTAAAATTTTCACGTGATTGAATAGCTCTCTGTTACGTTTCGAGTTCGAAATCGTATTGGGCGGATAGCTCCGGGTCACGAACTCGCAATTAAAACTCGGTTTGATTTTCGCTTGACTTAACGCACCGAATTCGATTCGCTCGTCATTAATATAAATGCCAGTGGGGCTCTCATTAAAAATCAAATATATATGTTAAAAAAATCTATATATACTTATATATATTAAGGGACCCTTACTCTCAGGTAGTCTCGGGTTTGGCCGCGAGATGGCGAGTCGACGGAGCGCTCGCGCAAGCGAAGTGGTCCCCCGCAGCTATAAAGGTCCTACGTATCCTATCGTCATGGTCCTTTCCTACACAATAAAAAAAGTTTGTACTGTTTACAACTTATTGTCTACAAACGTCCCGAATTTTTGTATCTGTCAATTTTCCAGTCGCACCATACGGCTCTGGTTGTACAAACAGAATTACAAACTTAAAATTGTTAACGATACGGGTAATAAAAGGGCAGGTTTGGAATATTCAAACCTGAACAAACGAGTTTGTCACTTATTTAACAAAATTATTTTTGCGAATTTTCGTATTCCGATTTTACGAATTTTTTTTTCTGTCTATACTCACAAGAAATGACCGCAACCTCCTGGAGATAACCCCAGAATAGGACCTCGTTGTAAAATGATCTTGGAGACTGCGTAAGCACGCATGCCTCCGCATACGTATCTCAACATAGTGGCGTACAGTCAGAGGAGAGTATTCGGTCGGGAACGTCGGTTCGATCTATCGGTCCCAGAATTGCAAGACCGAAGAACTCCTTTGACTTTCCTAGTTCTCTTCCGTCATATGTTACATTATAGAGGGGTCACCAATCGGGCTGCCTCCTTTAATTGAGCGCATATGACGTGAAATCCATACCTCCTTGCCTTATCCAGCCGGCCCAGTACCAAAATAGAGCTACATTTACATCTCTATCACTCACAACTCTATCAGAAAACAACTCTCTCCAAACAACTCTACCGGATAAGAACTCTACCAAAATCTCTATCAGAAAGTAAAAAAACCTCATCAGAATCAAAATAAAAATCTGCCGAACTTGAAATAAAACTGTAGGGGAATTGAAATAAAACTCTACTAGAATACAAGACTAGATTATTGTAATTCCAGTAGAGTTTTACTTCAGTTTCGGTAGAGTTGTGAGTGGTACAGATGTAAATGTGCCGAAATCGATACCTTCTACTCGGATGAAGACGATCCAAAAAAATCGTGAGTTCGATATTCCGCCCGAAATATCAAAACGTATCAATGTACATATGCCTGTATTCGTAGGATCAAAAAAATGTATTGTCGATCGTTAGTGTGTCCCGTGACGAAAACCCACTATTCGCGTGATTTTTACAATTGTCTTCTACACAACACGGGGGCGTAAAAACGACACGCGAGACCCGTCGACGGAAGCTTTTAAAAAAAACCGCGAATCTTATTATCCGCGGAGTGAGGAGAGTCGGTGTATAACGCTCGAGAAATGCCCGGAGAACGTCACGTCACTTTGAGCATCTAGGTTAGGGCCATTAAAATTTATGAAGTGCCGTTCTCCTGTCTCATTTCTCCGGCTAATTCAAAACTTTATTCTTTTTTCTCACCCCCCCCCCCCCCCCCCCCCTCCCTTTACGCGCGCTCTTCTCCCAACTTGGCAATCCCGCAAAGTTGGAATTTTCCGCAACATAACCGCGACCAACGTAGCGAGAATGCGTCTGGCACTCTCTATCCCGCGGCGCTGGAGAACCTCCGTTCTCCACTCTCCTAGGTGCGCCTGGCCTGGGCTTCCACTCGTGGCGTTCCTCATTTCCTTTTCCGCGTGGAATGATTAAAAAAATAAAAAATAAAGCAAGAAAAAAAGAACGTAACACGTAAACTCAGAAAGCGTAAATGGACAGGCGGCCTGGTCTGGTTTAATTTGCGGAAACATGTATGAGCACTCGGAGTGTCGCGTGCATAAAACGCCCACCCTGGCATAAAGGAGGCTAAGAAAACTGAGAGAATCATACCGAGAAAAAGTTTGCGGAAGGTGGAAGTAAAAAAAATAATAAAAATAAGGTTTCACCCGAGTACGTAAATCGTATACCGGAAGTCTTCGGGACAAGGCGCCTTGGGTTACCGGACCGTTTCGGATGCAGCGCGGCTACGGCCGGGGGGGGGGGGGGGGGGGGGCGACATAGGCCAGCGTTGATGGAACGAAGTCGAGAGGGGCTTTGCACGTTGGCGACGGTAAAGCTCGGAGTATCGGCGAGTCGAAACCGTGGAGTGTGGCGATCGGTATCTGGAATGACATTCGAGACCCCGAAGTCTCCGTGGCGAGGGATCGATACTACTTCCGTTTTACTCGGCAAGTTTCTTGCCGGGCGGTTTCGAGCGCATTCTACATCCTCCACCCTATGGGCCGTTCGGCGTTACGTATGTACAGGTGGACGGCAGCCGGTATCGCCGGTTCGGTGGGGTTGCATGCGGGCGCCGAACGTGTGCAGGGTAAGTCGCGGAGCCCTTGCGTGAGAGGGGACTCGGCTCTATGTAGGAGTGGATCGAGGCAGGGCACATAAGCGAACCCATAAAGGGAGCGTAGCGGGAAGCCAGGAAATGTGTCACCTCCCGCAGAGATCGGCAAGGTTCGTCGTCCTGCAGGGACACTTGCGGCTCGGTCACCGTGAAACTTGCTCTATAAAACTATCGCCAACTCCCCCGTAGCGTGGCGCGGTGTCGGAGAATACGAGGGCCGAAAGGCGGTATGGAGGCCGAGGGAGGCGGGGGGGGGGGGGGGGGGGGAGGAGAGCGCGGGAATGGAAGAGGGAAAGAGCCGGTGGTATTACAGAGAGGACTATCTACCAGCAGGAGATCTGGAGTGCGCTGAGCTGCCCCGGCTGCGGTCGGACCCCGGTCACCGCCGGTTCGGCCGCTGACCCGTTCTTCCCGCAGCCACCACCGGCTATGCTAACCCGTTTAAAAACATTACGGAAGTTTCGCGATGGCCGGCGCGCGGACTTCCGGGAAAACCGACTCCTCTCGGTTATTCGAGCCTGTCGGTCGGCGGACGGAGGGGACGCGGGGGAGGACTTCATCGTATCGGCGAAATCGAGTGTTTCTCGCCACGTATCCGATGCACGGACCCAGGCTCGAAACCATTTTCGCGTTTCCCTAATGCAATCGACCACAGTTTTCTTTTTTACACTTTTTTTTTTATCGTTTCTTTCATTCGATAGACACGCGGACAAAGAAGCGATATTATGACGTTGGAGGCATCGGGATTTCTCTGCAGCTTGAAAACGAAGTTGATTACCCGAGAGAAGGAGGTGGAGTGGCGGACTCGAGACACATCCGCGAGGCGTGCGAATCCGATGGAGGTAAATCGCTCCGTTATGGGTCCCTTCGGGCCGCGAGGTCTCACTCTTGTACATCCCCTTTCGCGATCCGTCCCACACGATTTCGTTCGTCTTGAGACTTGATTGAAAAGTAATAAACGAATCTATGAACTCCTTCTATATCCTTTGCCGCGTCGATGCTTTCGCTACCGTGGCAACCCCTCGGATTTTCCGGAGAGGCAGCCCTCTCCCTTCGCCCTCCGGCGACGCTGTCGGCGGTTTCGCCACAAAGCCCTTTTCACCTGGCAAATCGAACCCCCCCCCGACTCTTGATTTCCCACAACGGCTTTGCCCGCAAACGAGTTGCGCAATTTCGCTCTCAATCGTCGATTAAATTTCTTGTACTTAGGATTACGGGGTATCCCGACGGTGCGCCTTTATCGACATTCAGCCCGACCATAGATTCCTTATATGGTCCCGAATGGAGCTGGAAGAAAGCTCTAAGTACTAAGTATTAAGAGCTCGAAGAGTCGAATTTCAAGACGTTTGGTTGAACTTAGAATCGCTCTTGAGATTGGACTTAAAATCGAAGTTTAAGACATGTCTGCGTGTTTGAGACATGTCTTAAGATCGAACCTCAAGTCGAACTTGATCACGTGCTTAAGTTCAATCTTAAGTTCTAATTCATGTTCGAACTTAAGATCCAAATTTAACTATTTATTCTACGCTTCTTCGGCGTAGAATCTATATATGGGTCGTAATTCCGATTAACTTTAATGACACCATACTGTCATGAGTTGGTGATCTGTCAAAAGAATGTCTTGAATCCGTTTCTATGGAATAATTGCTGGAGAACAATCGTTCCCCTCAATGACATGATCAGTGATTGTGAAGATGGGTGGAAAACGATACGTGGAGGGCGATAAGATGTTTTGGATATCTTCTCATCGCTTCTTATTATTTTGCACGTAAGGTCGATCTTAAATTCGAACTTAGGATCGAATTTGAGTTTAGGCACAAGTTCGAAGATAAAATCAAAATTGAGCACAAAATAAAGTTCCAACTGAGGTTCCATCTTAAGTTCGAACTTAAGATAGATCTTAAGCACGCAATGAAGTTCGGGCCAAACTTTGATTTTAAGTTCGATCTCATGAGCAATCTTAAGTTAAAACTAATGTCTTGAAATTCGATTCTAAGTATTGAAGCAGCGAGAGGGAACGATCGACTGCTTCGTTTCGAGTGCTTCATGCTTCGACCTGATTCCCGAAAGCCCTCGCGCACCGTTACTCGAATACATGTAGCAGGTACTTAACGCTTTTGCCCACCACGATTGACTTCCCACAACAACTTTGCCCGCAAATGAGTTGCCCGCGGTTTCGCTCTCAATCGTCGATTCAATTTCGTGTACTTAGAATTACGCGATGTTCCGACAGCGCGCCTTTATCGCCTTCCAGCCCGACCATAGATTCATCCATCAGTCCCGAACATAGCCGGGCGATAGCTCTAAGTACTAAGTACTCTAAGTACGGGGGCAGAGAAGATTAGAAACAGAGTACATTTCGTATGCTCGGACCAGAGCCCCTTAAGTACACCGTTCATTCGACTGCGTATAGCAGGTACTTAGAACCCTCGCCCAACTCCGTTTCAGAATGGACCGAAAGGCGAATCGCACGAGATGTTAAGAGTGACGAAGCGAAGCGCTCGTGTTTACAGCGCTCGCCGACGTGACACGGAGACTTTAGCGTGTTACGTGCATTTCCATCATTAGACATTTGAGAGATGTTCCGTCCGACATCTCGTGCTGATGGTATTAAACTCCCTTCGCCCCCACCCCCTCCACCGTCCGTTCGTAAATTTTTAAGGGATGCCCAAGGGGCCGCCTGTGGAAGCGGCAGCGATGCGACCACTCTATATATATCCAGCAGTCACAGTACAATTCCGCTTCCCTCTCTGACCGTCGAGAGTATCTCCCGGGGCTAACGCGTGACCCGAACCGGAGGACTCCGAATGCTCCGTGCCACGTCGAGGACTCTCTCCGAGGAGGACTCTATCCCCCCCCCCCCCCCTCCTCCCCCGGAGGCATCAACCGACCTCGCTCCAGAATTTATAAACTATCAGAGGCCCCGTTATCAACGTCGCGGTTACACGGAATTTATTCAAGTTTCGAGCAAGTTGGACAGATACGCGCCGTAGTTAAGGGAACGGCAGCCGTAACGGCGAACAACGGCCTGCGGAAAAGTCGGGCCCGAGCCACGGCCGAGTTAAGCGTGCTCTTCGACTATTCGGCAGGAACCCCGGTGGCAGGGGAAGAGTAATAAAGCGCGGAACGAAGGGAGATCCTTACTGCCCCGGATGTCGTAGGGCCACCAGATGAACCGGGTCTGATGGGGTTGGAACTCGAACGACAAAGTGCGGGCTGCGGGGGCGACGGGGAGGGTTGCGGATGGCACGAAGTACACACTACGTATGTATGGGAGGAAAGCGGTCAAGCTTACACGCAGACATGTCGGTGGTCCACGTAGGTGTATCGTACTGGCGCATATAGGAGCATCGAGCACGGAGGGACTGGAGGGCGGCGAGCAGTCACGTAGTGTCCGTAGAAATGATCGGGAGTCCGCATTGACTTGAGGGATCGGAAGCCGGGGCAGGAATAGTGCATGAGGGAGCCCCCGAGCACGTAGGGTCAGTTTGCCAGGCAGGACATCCTGCACCGTGAAGAATCTCCGGGAAATCTTGTGTGCGTCCAGCCGATGGCCGCGAACCTCTCGAAAACGCTTCGCCTCCGTCTCTTTCGTTTTTTTGGGCGTGTGTGTGTGTGTGTGTGTGGGTGCTTGTTTTTTTTTTTTGCGCTATTCTATTTTTTTCTTCTTCGTTCTTTTTCCACCTCGGCCGGCTCGCATGACCCCGCAGTCACCGTACTGAATACTGATCGGTATCTACGGTCGCGAATCGCGGGCACACGAGTCGAACGGCGAACGCTGCGCCGATCCGTGTCCCTTTGTAAAATCAGTAGCTGCTACTCTCCTCCGGCCGTTTTCGTGATCGGACGAGGGATGGAAGGAGAGTCGACGGTGTAGCACTCGTTTCTAGCTTCGCCTCGTCCGATCCTTAAATTTTACGGCAGATCAAAGTACACCCGCCCTCTCACGATATAAGCCCAAGCCGAGGCTTCCTCCTGCTTCCACTTGCTTCCTCTTTGCAAGCCAACTCAAACCCCCTCCCCCCGCACACAAACCCCTCGGTGCATTTTCTTTTGGGCGTCCTGCGAGGCGCACTCTACGAGATCAAACTCAATCATGCATTTCCAACGAACGTTTCTGTGACCCTCACCGGCGCGAAAGCTCGACGTGTTCCACGCGAATTTGGAAGTGTCTCGCGGAAGCGCAAGACTGGCATCTGGCCGAGTCTGGGAAACTTTGAGATCGCGTACTTTTTTTTTGTATTAAAAAAAAAATGTTCATCCCCCACGGTCGGCAGTTGACGCAGAACAGAATTAGTGAATTCAGTCGTGGGCGACGAAGCGTCCCGAATGAGCGGAGATTGCGGCCATAATAGGCAATCGTGAAATTTACCGGTACAAAATCTTTGTCGGGGACTTTGGGTAACGCAATTTAGCCCGACAAGTCTGGTGCTTGGGTCGGGGGCAATGCGACGATTCAGACAAGATTTCGCCTTTTTTTTCTACTGGATTTTCCGAGGGTCAACTTTCAACTCTATTTCATTTATACATATATATATACACGTCTTCCGGCGACGCGCTCTCTTTCCCCGAAGCCGCTGCAAATTACATTTCATTTCTCTTCATTTGTGATGGTAACTTCGTGAGCTTAACTTCGCTACGTTGTTCTCCACCCAGCGACGGCCCGGCGGCGGCAATGTGTTGCTGAGCTGGCGCGTAACTTTCGAACTCTGAGCCCGCGACGCCGCGGAGGAGGATACCGTGTCGTTAGATAAGGTGAAGGAACTTACAGCGGAGGAGAGTGAGACACCCCACCCCCCAGCAACCCTGTCTGTTCGACGTCGATAAAATATTATCTTTAACAATCTCTCTCTGGCAGCCCGCTGGAATCGCGGGTGTAGCTCCTGCCCGGAGTTTGCGACCCGGAGACCGTTGCCGATCGCTCGCTCTTCTCGTTTCCACGTATCCGCCCGGGAGACCTCGATCATCTGGACGGATAAACTTTTGCTACGACTGTTGTTATTTAACTGCGGCTACGAGCGACCCGTCGCCACACTCGTAAGGTGGAGAATAACGCGCGTACCCCTACATCTTCATTCTGACGTTTCGGACAAATCGCTGGCCCTCTTCAGAAATTTACTTGCTTTACTGTAATTAGATGGCTTAGTCAGCACCTTGTTCTAAACAGTTTTGTTTTTTATACACAGTGAAAAATAATTTTGTAAAATGGGACCGCGAAATTTCGTAAAAATAATTTTGTTAAATTAGCGACAAAATCGTTCGTCACTTATTTGAATATACGAACCTGTCCTTTCATTTCCAGTGTCATTGACAATTTTGGTTTGTACTTTTTTTTGTAAAAGAAGAAAATTGACAAATACAAAATTGTGGACGTTTGTGGACAATAAGTTGTAAAAAGTACAAACTTTTTTTACTGTGCACAATATTGCCGTTACCGGAGTAGAAATTTTCAAGCGTTGCATCGGGCCCTGATAAGACCTTATCAGGCGCTGATATGGCCTTATTAGGACCCTATCAGGGCCCGATGTAACGCTCGAAAATTAATACTCGGATAATTATATAATCTATTTGTTATTAACGGCAATATACTATCACAATAAACCTGTTTAGAAAAAGGTTCTGACTACACCCAGAAAAATAATTTATTTGACGGCCACCGTTTATTTGGTTTAAGTAAAATATTTATTTGATTTGAATAAATATTTATTTCATTCAAGTAACTATTTACTTAATTAAAATAAATATTTATTTAAATCAAATAAATATTTTACTTAAACAAAATAAACGGTGGGCGGCAAATAAATTTTTTTCTGGGTGTAAGACATGTAATTATGGGAACAAATAAATTTCTGAAGAGGGCCAGCAATTTGGCCGGAACGTCAAAATGAAGTAGGCGTACGCACATTATTCCCCACCTTACGAATGTGCCGAGCGGTCGCTCGTAGCCGCAATTAAATAGCAACGTTTGTGTTCATCGACCGCTGCAATCGCATCGAAAATTTTGCTACGACTCCGGTCCCTCCGAAATTTCCTTCCGGCATTATTTTTTTAGTAACCGCTGATTGGCCTCAAGAGGGAGAAAAAAAAATGGTAGACATGAAGTCATGATAATTTTTGACGTGGATTCAATCGGTCCCGGTTTTCCTGACCCGCAAAACTAACGCCACAAGTATAAACGGCAGCCGGCTGCGACCCCCATCGTCCGGAACGTTTCTCGCTGTGACACCGTTAGAGAACTTCCTCCTCCGCGTCCCGAGCGCTAGAGTCCGGAAACCTCGAGGTACTCCAGCCGCCCGGCACTTTATGACCGTTAAGTGGTCTGCCGGGGTCGCTTTGAATTCGTGGTGGCGCCTGTGTCCACGTCCCCGGTCCATCTTTCGGTGCTTCCACGGAGTTTCAACAGAGTCGACGGTTTATACATAAAACAGGTGAAGAGTCTTCGGTTCGCCGTGGAAGAGACACGAAACTGCGTACCTATCTATTGATATTAAAGCGACGAGCCGTGAGATCTCGAGACCCACGGTCCTCGATAGGTCCCCGGAGTGGCGTGAAAGAGAAATTATACAAAGCGTGAGAGGTGTGCCGACTTGTCCTCGTACATATTGCAGCAGGGGGCGAGGAAAAACGACCAGCGGTGCGCCCCGACGCGGTATCGAATTGCCCAAACCTGATCATTTCTATTCGTTCGTTGAAACTGAGAGCGTCGCATGTTCTGGCGGAAATTCAAAAGTAAAACAAGTGCAAAAAGGACATTCCAAAAAACACCGGAGAATCCCGAGGAGGATGAGCTCCGGCTACCGGAGGGGGGGGGGGGGGAGTCGACTCTTGACCGCAGCGGCAGGCAAGGGTGAACTTTTCCCTGTGCGCTTCGAAATCCGAGGTGGCGTAGTTTCACTACTGAATCCGCAAACCGAGGTCACGCGCCAGTCCGCGGCTCTAACGAAGAGATTCCTTTGAGACTCACATATCAAAGAGCGGAGCTTGAACCACCCTCGTGTACCAACGGCGGGCCAAGCCGGCAGCGTCGCTACCTATAGAACGATTTCAACTTTACATTCGCCCAACATACGCGTAGGTATCCGAATGGTGCGAACCGGGGTGTTTGGGAATTACGCGTTTCGCGCGTGTGTATAAAACAGTCCCCGAGGAGTAATCCGACGATAATCAAAATTATCGTTGTTCGGATAGAGGGGGAGGGTAACCGGTCGAGCATCGTGAAACTCGGTCCGTTTCTGTCGGGCTCGATTATCGCGCTGTGTCACCGGGGCTGACTCACCTCGGGCAGATTTATGCGGATAGATGCTGTGAGATCGGGTTACCTTGCCGGGCAGCGGGGGAGAGGGATACAGGGGGCTTGCGGAGCTTCCGCAGCGAACCTCCAGCGGCGCGCAGCCCAGAAGCAGCAAATTATAGGAGGCGGGTCGCGAGGGTCTCCTAACTTTCCGACACTTTGTCACTTCTGGTTCTCGCTCGGTTCCTCTTCGTCCTGCGGAAGCTCTCGCGGTGTGTGCGCGCCCGGCTGAGTAACGATCCGGTAACTCTTGATGGATGAGCGGTAAATACAACACGCGACGGGCCCCCGGATTGCCGATAGATTTTTAATGCAAATTATCGTAACCCCTCGCAGCAGCCTGGAAGCCTGGGCGACATTGCTGGGAGATCTGAGGAATATCGGGACGAAATTCTATCGCTCCATGTTAGGTCCCTGTATGAGAAACGACGCAGGTAGGATTTGATCCGGCTCGCTGTTACATCCCAGCAATGGCGCATAAACTTTGGCGCAGACTTTCCCAACAGCCCTCTGAACGTCTGGGCGATATTGCTGGGAAACTGAGGATTATCGGGACGAAATTCTATCGCTCCATGTTAGGTCCCAGTATGAGAAACGACGCAGGTAGGATTTGATCCGGCTCGCTGTTACATCCCAGCAATGGCGCATAAACTTTGGCGCAGACTTTCCCAACAGCCCTCTGAACGTCTGGGCGATATTGCTGGGAAACTGAGGATTATCGGGACGAAATTCTATCGCTCCATGTTAAGTCCCAGTATGAGAAACGACGCAGGTAGGGTTTGATCCGGCTGGCTGTTACATCCCAGCAATGGAGCATGACTGACGCAGACTTCCGCAGCAGCCCTCTGGAAGTCTGGACGATATTGCTGGGAAACTGAGGATTATCGGTACGAAATTCTACCGCCCCATGTTAGCTCCCAATATGAGAAACGACCCAGATAGGGTTTGATCCGAGTGACTGTTACATCCCAGCAATGGCCCAAAATTAGCGCACACTGCTGCAGTAGTCCCCTGGACGTCTGGGCAATATTGCTGGGAGCCCGCGGAATATCAGAACGAAATTCTATTGCTCGATGTTAGTTCCCAATATGAGAAACGATCCAGGTAAGGTTTGATCCGGCTGGCTGTTACAACCCAGCAATGGTGCAAGACGCGGCCATTTCCGCGGCAGTCTGGGCGGTATTGCTGGAAGACTCAGGAATATCGGTCCGAAATCCTATCGCTCCATGTTAGTTCCCAATATGAGAAATCCCCCAGGTAGGGTTTGATCCGGCTGTCTGTTGCACCCCAGTAATGGCGCAAGACTGGCGAGACTCCCCGGGCTTGGCGCGATCTCACGCCTGTGCTGGGATGTAACCTCCAGCCATACCTACCCTACCCGCGTATAGTACACAAGCTGCAGCACAGTTTCCAAGGCGACAGCTCCCAGTTTCTGATACTCGGTGCTTCGTGGCAGCAATCAATTTGGCACGGGGCTGGCCGGACACTGGCCGAGGGTAACGGTAGCTTATGCAGCTTCCGAACACGGCATTACGGGACCACGCGAGCTTGGCGCAACACAACTCGGCTAACCCGTTAAACGTCGGGGTGTCCCGGGCGTAGTTTGCTCGGGATAATAGAATGGAAACGATCCCGCGAATTAACGCGCCACCGGATTATAACTGGACACGGTATTCCGAGATAAAGTCTGACGTGACGGCGGTAATGTACTCCCGGAATACAGGAGGGGGAGGGTCTGTCTCTCGCGGTTTAACGAGCCAGTGAACTCGGGGGAAGTTTCTGTTATATGTAAGGAGCGAAGCCACCGCACAGCCTCCGGATACAACGCTTACAGAGTGGAAGGCTCGTCTTATCTACCCCTTGCGCACTTGTCAACTCAGACTTTTCCCGAGTCTTCTCCATATTTTATGCCAACCGGAGGGAGCCTCTTTGGCCCGTTGAGGACGATTATTCAGAGATGATGTGACACTTCTTTCAACTTTCATCGAGTCCTGTTTCCTTTTTTTTTTTTTTTTTTTTTTTTTTAATGAATCATGCTAAGAACCTATAGCGGCGTAGAAGGTTTCCCGGTTCATCTCTATGGCGACGATACGAGAAACCTCGTTTTCGCTGGTGGCAAGAACACTTTTTGAGCATACACTGATAATTCGGTTTCTCCCAGGAAAAGTTTATGGGCAGCTCGAAGTAAATGGATTACACTTTTCGTTACCGACCGAGCCCGGGTCGGGCGAAGAGGGCGAGGTTTCACGTTGCCTTGAATTATTCTTGAGGGCGCGAGGCTGAAGCTCGTGTAACCCGAGAGGAATTGACTGTTGCTCAACGGCTTTCGGGCGTGCTTCGCGAACGACAATCTCTCGGTCCGAATCCTCTCGTGTATAAATAAGGCTGCTTTCTTATTGGAAAATTCACAAAAGCGCTCCATGTTTGCTCGGGCAAGGAAACAAGTATACATATTTTCAAAAAAATCTGCTCACAATGGAGTAAGCGGAAATATTTCTCAACCGGGAGACAAGCACGCGAAACGTTTTGATAAAATATGATGGAAATAAAGTCTCGAATGGAAAATACTCGTGTGCGCGGTCTGAGAGGGAATGTGTGCTATCCCGGGGTTTTATTTGTCGTGGAGATTTCGAGTAAGAATGTAGAGAGACGGATACCGCGGGAGTAAACCGTTAAAAGCTCCGGATCGAACCGGGCTTCTGCGAAGCTCAGGAACGATTTATACCCCCGATGATAAGCCCGCCAGTCGGTTCCCCGCGAGATCGTTCCACGTTGAGGCATCCAGCGGCAAGCTGGAGGTACATATTTTATTAGATAAGAATAGGACACGAGGCTACAGCCACTTGCTGTACGATTCATAGAAACTTAACCTTAAGTGTGGGTGTTTGTGTGCGCATGGCAATTCGCGAAGAGACATCGCGACGTCAGATTTCATTTCGATAAGGGGTCTCTCTATTTCCGGGGAATCTCGCGAAACTCGAGCACAAGATCCCCGTTCCGCTGGTCTTAATCATTCAAACAGCCACTCCAATACTTCACGGTCTAATAAATCTACTTTTTGCCACCAGAGTCTTTTATTTTTCCTTCTATTTCGTTCTACAAATTTCTCATTATTTTTTCACTTTGAAAATCTACCGATAATTCAACAGTGAAACCATGAATGGAAATCAGTATCTTGCAACGATCGGAATTGGTGTAATGCATGTCGGATGATTTCCAGAGATGTCTCGCTGTGTCTTAGTTTCTCGTTACAATTGACTGTGTCTCGGATAAAAAGTCGAACAAAATGTACCACTTTTTGTTATTAAATGTATCAAAAACCTAACACTCTTAGAACTACTTAAGATCTACCACTTTTTGCCACCAGAATCTTTCATTGTCGTTCTACTTCGATCTACAAATTTCCCATTTCTTTTTCACCTCTGAAACTTTCCCGATAATCAAACAATAAAACCATGGATGGGAAAAAAGTATCTTTTTACGATCGGCATTGGTGTAATGCATCTCGGATGATGGCCAACGATGTCTCGCAGGATCTTCGGTTTCTCTGGTGGTACGTGGGGCAAAACGGGTTTAAAAATCCGGATGTATCGTTGGGACAAAATGGGGCATCCAAAAATGATTGGATCATTGAGTTTTGCCCTCACAGTCCCGTTTTGCCCCGCTGTACCATTTTGCCCCGGTCTCTCCTAAATCTATCAAAATCTACCATTTTTTTCAATAAATTTACCAAAATCTACCACTTTTTGCCACCACAATCTTTCATTTTCGTTTTACTTTGATCTACAAATTTCCCATTTCTTTTTCACCTCTGAAACTTTCCCGATAATCAAACAATAAAACCATGGATGGGAAAAAAAGTATCTTGCTACGATCGGAATTGGTGTAATGCATCTAGGATGATGTCCAAAGGTGTCTCGCAGTGTCTGAGTTTCTCGTTACACTCATTGTATCTTGTACACAAGGTCGAACGGATAAATTTTCACCGTCGCAAGTGAATGAAGGAATTTGCGATGCGTCGAGGATCTTCCCGGGATCGAGACATCGAGGGCATCGAGGAGCTTGTCGGGATTGTATTTAAAATTTTTATGCAGTGCGCTCGGAGGATCCCGCCCCGAGACGGTAGCTCGAGTGTGCTTCTCGTTGATGAAAAGATGGTTCGTTGTCGAGGGATATATAAATCCAACGGAAATCACCTGCCCGATATAACCGGCAAGAGAGAAAGCGAGCCAGATAGAACGATGGATGGAGAGAGGAAAAAGAATGAGCCGAACGGCAGCGGCGTTTCGGAAAAACCGTTTAATTCCGACCACGTATATTTCCCGTGGGATTTACCCGATACTTTGTTCCTTTCTTGAGAATCGATTGAATCATCCGTGAACTCGGCGCGAGATAGATAAATTTGCAGACTCGGAGAGAAAGACTTCCCGATGAAAATGAAATGTTGTATTATTTCATTTTATGGAAAGCGCGGTCGGTGGAGCGCGAGTGGAGGTTGGGTTGGGTGGGTTAGAACTGTTAATTAATCTGTACGCGTCGCGTTCGGAGCGTTGTCGGCTAATTGAGGAGGCCGAGTCGCCTGCGTAGGCGCAGGGTTGAAATAATTTTCCTGCCAAAGCGACGAGGGTGTCTAGTTATTGAACAATTAGGGAACGAATCGTTGTGCGAAGCGTAATGCCGGTGTGGACATCAAACGATGTCCGCGACGGCGTGATGGCATCGATTGTGTTCGGTAGACGCCGAGGCCGGAAATCAAAGGGGCGGAAGGTCCAGCAAACGATGCTCTTATTGGATTGTATCGGACGAATTAAGTATTACATCATTGTTGTAAACGAGGGGGTGAACGAAGAGTCGGAAAATAATTACCGATCGGGAATCAAGAACTATGCTCGTTAGTGTCGACAAAGAGATTACCAGAGTAATGGGGGAGGGCGGGGCAAAACGGGATTATGAGACAAAACGCAATTTTCCAATAACTTTTGGAAAGTGTCAATGGACGTCCGTGGGACAAAGCGGGGTTGAAAAACCAGATGTGTCGTTGGGACAAAATGGGACATCTAAAAATTATTGGAAAATTGCGTTTTGTCTCTTAATAGAAGATAGTTCTCGTTTCTACTACTCAACCCAAAACTCCAAGTTGGGGTAACAGTATAATTTTATCTAGGGGCAATGGGAAGGCTCTGCTTTTCCTACCTTTCCTATTTCTACTGCTTTTGCTTTGTCTTTAATTCTTAATTAATCTACCTAATTTAAGCCTATTACTATCTATATTCGCCAACACAGCGTGTCGTTTAAACGCTTACATATGTAAACATTTTTGTACTTACAGGGTTTCACACCCTAGCAACAATAATAATAATAATAATAATAATAACAATAATGATAATAATCCCGTTTTGCCCCACTGTCCCATTTTGCCCCGCTCGCCCCTAAGTCGATCGGATCGACGAGTCGGGTAGTTGATCGAAATTTTTTTTTTTTTGGCGTCGGAAAAATCGTTCGTTTGCGTTCGCCATTTCGAATGACGGAAGAAGACAAGAGAAAGAGAGTGGGACCCGTTGCGACAGCCCCGTGGAGCAAGCTGCCAGCGCCAGTTGAAGTGGGAGCCGTTTCACGATGCGGAAGGCTACTTAGCTACGAGTGATCCTCGAGAAGAAAGAGAGAGGGAAAACATTGTTAATTTCACTTGCAAATTCGAGTGTCCCTCAGTCGTAGTCGCTCCTTCAACCCTCCTTTTTTTCCACCCCCGGCCCTTCTCGTCGTGCAACTGCTCGTTTCGGGAGCCTGATTTAATTAACGTCACCCGGTAACGGGCGAGGGAGACACGCTCTATTGATTCGAACGTTGATGTATCAAATTGATACGTTTTGCGATATGTTTCGTTATACTCTATCCGACAACCATCCCTTAGGAAAAAAGAGCTCCTATATTTCGAGCCATTCGAAAATATGGTAAAAATTATCGAGTACCACTAAAATCATAAAATTGCTCGGGATAAAAAAAAAGTAACGGTGACCATAAGAACTAGTGTCGCTGTCGAACATTACACCGAAAAAAAAAAATTCGCTTGAGGGCTGCTAAAGAAAAAAAAAATTTATTTCGATTCTACTTTCAATTCTTACAATTCCGTATGATGTTGAAACAATGACGGCAAGACGGTCAATGTGATATGTGATCGTTTCAGTCCCGTATGGAATTGTACGAATTGAAAGTAGAATTAAGGTTAGTCCCACCAAACCTGAGTTTCAGAGAAAATTTCCAACACTTTACGATGGAATAAAAATTTGAACAAAATCGAGTATATGCGAGGTGCTGGAAAAATTGATTTTGTGAAATAATAATTCCTATTTGTTACTAAGAAATTGAAGATAAAAATCATTATTCAACGAGTTTCCCGGCAACTTAACTACTTTGCTTAATAAAAATGATTCGTTTATTTTTCTGAATAATTATCAATTTTTTCAGAATTTTTGAAGATTGCGTTTTTTCACAGCCCGAACATAGAAAAAACACGATTTTCAAACATTATAAAAAATTCTCAAAAAATTCATACCTACGTATTTAGAAAAATAGACAAATCATTTTTATGGAAAAAAGATAGTTAAGTTGTCGGGTAATTTGTCGAACAATTATTTTTATCGTTAATCTGTCAATAACATTTCAGAATTATTATTACATAAAAACAGTATTTGTAGCACCTTTTTCAGATTTTTATACCATCGAGACATGTTTAAATTATTCCCTGAAACTCACGTTTGGGATTCTCCCGCTCCGACTGCCTTAAAGCGACAAAGTTTCCCTTTGGAATCCCGCAAGCGAGTTTCCCTTGAATCATTGATATTTTTATTTCAATGTATTAATTAGGTTCTTCGAGTCCTACACGCCTGCGGCACCGACCTCGCAAATCACGTCCCGTTCCCTTCGCTCCATTCCCGAACAAAGAGGCGCGTATAATTATTTGTTTCTTTTTTATTCATCTTTTTTGTACGGAGATTTCATTTTAATGCATATTTTGTCGGGCACATATAGTGTTACATACAGATAGCGGAGTTGCCTTGGTTACAGACTGCGCCGAAGGGGGGAAGCGCTGTATCATCGCGCGAATATATTCGCCCTCCCCGATAATCGTGCCTACGGAGAAGGGGTGCGGGTATACGTACAGAGAGACATACGCACCAGCGGGCTTATACGAAGCAGTTGCGAGTGTACAAGTTCGGGCTGGCAGACTAGGTGCTAACGCGTTCGGGGATTGTCTGGATGCCCCTGATGATCACTTTATATTAGGCAAGGGGAATCTGCATGACAATGGGGCCGGGCCATTGTGCGGTAAACGCGCGCGCTTTGGCGCTACGCTTTCAACCCCCCCGCGCGCGCGTCTGTCTTCATTCGCTCCCTGCTGCCGCTGCCCATCCCTAGCCCCGTCAAGCTCGTAGAACAAAGTGTCCAAATTGAGACGAGAACATAAAAAAGAATAAAACAAGACAAAAATTCTTATTCGTCAGTTTAGGTCTCTCATAAGAGATCGCTAAAGCTTTCATATTGCCATTGTAGTTGTCGACCTAGGCAACGAGTCTGATCTCGGAGAAAAACGTTGAAAACTCCTCGGGAATTGTGACCGTCAGTTACATCTCTCTCGCAACATTCGAAACTTGCGATGAAAGGGAGGCACAGAAAAAAAAAAAAAAACCACGTGCATGACAGAAAACCCGTAGCTTTTGTATCGAATCCTTTGTAGCCTTCCCGATGTATCCACGGTGATTCAAGTCCGCTGCCGTTGGCAACCTGTATGGCAAATTGTTTGCACTCTTTCGACGAATGGCCTCTCGACGGCTCCGCGTCAACTCTTTTCACCAGAGGACGGGAGGGAGCGGTTCTCTTTCCCGGAGCCATCCCCCCCGCCCCCCCCCCCCCCCTCCTCAGTTCTCTTGGTCGACTTCCTGCAAAACTCTCATTAGAGCTTTCGGGAACGTACACAGTTATCGTGGCTCTGTGTACCTCCGGACGGACGTCCGTTCTCTTTCGTTTCAAGCTTTCCGCCTATAACCCAGCGCTGAGAGGCCAACACGCTTTGTCGCGTAGGTAACGACATCGCGAACGGCGGCCGGGGCCAAGGCACGATTATTGTCCCAACTCGACGTTGCGACAATACACCCTCCTGTCTCCTGCAGCCATTCCCACGGCCCTACGCCAATCCCCACCCCTTACACTAATACCATTCTTTTATACGGAATGTAGAACGACGAAACGGGTGTGCCACGACATCCCCGTATCCCACTCGCCTACGTTCTCTCGCCTATCCCTACGCGAGATGTAGTCCCGCTGACACACCATTCGTATTCTTTCTCCGAGAAACATTTGTTCTCGTAACCATCAAGACCACGCGAGGATACAGAGCTTCTCTTCGTGATGTTGTACACGGTAGACATCCCCCCCCCCCCCCCCCCCCCCCCGGTCCCTCCTCGCTGTCGTAACAGATGCCCGCGAATAAGACAAGTTACCGATCTTGCGCAGCAAACAATTCGACCCATCTCCCAGCTTTTCACTTGGACGCTATCCTCGATCGGACGATTGAGCGTCCCGGAGCACCGGGCCAATCCGCTCCTATCTCGGACGAAAAACATTTTATACCCTGGAGGATTAACCCTCCGAGAATCGCCGGAGCTGTATGAAAATGGCTTTCCGCAAAGCTGCGGATAACATGTGCTGTTGCGGCGCGCGGGGCAGCTTCGGTAATCCGGATGATTCGTGGATCGCGTTTTTCTGTACCTTATCTACCTTGTAGCGTCCAATTGTTTGTTGGTTTCGAACGATCGGAACCGCGCTTCTCTTGTCTTTGATGTGCTGTATGCAAGGAGCGTGGAAGCACCTTGAGTTATTCATTGCGACTTGCAGGCGAGCCGGAGGATGCAGCGATGGGTACGTCGGGTCTGGAAGAAATTGCCCAGATCAGAGAGAAAAGACGTAGCACACTGATAAAGAAGTACAGTTGAATCAACGAAGATTCGGGCAGGAACGTTCAAGTAAATATTTAGTTGGTCGGACAAATGATTTTAATGACTCAAAAATATTTTTGTGAAATCACCCAACGAATTGTTTTACTAACCAATTTTTTTTAGCTATACCAACAAAATATTGAGTTGAACGTCCCTGCCCGAATCTTAGTTGATTGAACCGTATTTTTTTGATCAGTGCATATAAAAATAAAAAACAAGGATAAAGTTGGTTTATGTATCCTCGCATCTAGCAGCTTTTCACTTTGACGCTTCTCTGGAGATGGTACGATCGAGCGTCCCGGAACACCGGCCAATCTGCTCTTATGTTGGGAGGAAAAACATTTTATATCTTGGAAGATTAACCCTGGAAGAATCGCCGAAGCTGTATGAAAATGCGGACCGCGGCAGCTATGGTATCCGGATGATTCGTGGTCCAGGTATTTCTGTACCTCACCGATCTTATCTATCTTATCGCGTCGAATTGTTCGTTGGTTTCGCTCGATCAGAACCGCGCTTTTCATGGTCTTTGATGTGTTGTATGCAAGGAGCGTGGAAGCACCTTGAGTTATTCATTGCGGGTGGCTTGCAGGCGCATCGAAAGATGCTGCTATGTGTACGTCGGGTCTGGAAGAAATTGCCCAGATCAGAGAGAAAAGACGTAACATATTGAAATTAAAAACAAGGATAAAGTTGCTTTATGTATCCTCGCGTCTATCAGCTTTTCACTTTGACGATTCTCTGGGCGGTACGATTGCAATCTGCTCTTATGTTGGGAGGACAAACATTTTATATCTTGGAAGATTTACCCTGGAAGAATCGCCGAAGCTATATGAAAATGACTTTCCGCAAAGGTACGGACATATGTGCTATTGTGGACCGCAGGACAGCTTTGGTAATCCGGGTCATTCGCGGAATTTGCTTTTCGCTACCTTACCGACATTGAAATATACGGTCTTCGCGATAAACGACCGTTTTTTTCGCACGATCAGAACCGCACTTCCCTTGGTCTTTGATGAGAAGCACCCTGAGTTATTCATTGCGGGGGGCTTGCAGGCGAGTCTAAGGATGCTGCGACGTGCACGTTGGGTCGAGAAGACATTGCACAGATCAGAGAGGAAAGACGTAGCATAGAAATTAAAAAAATAATGAAGGTGCTTTATGTGTCCACGCGTCACCCAGCTTTTCACTTTGACCCTTTTGTGGATGGTTCGATTGAGCGTCCTGGAACACGGGGCCAATCCGCTCTTACGTCGGGGGGAAAAACATTTTATATCCTGGAGGATTAACCCTGGAAGAATCACCGAAGCTGTATGAAAATGGCTTTCCGCAAAGCTATGGATAATATGGGCTATTGTGAACCGCGGGACTGCGTCCGTAATCCGGATGATTCGTGGACTCTTGCTCTTCGCTACCTTACCGACATTGAAACATGCGCTTCCCGCGATCGCGACAAATTTACCTTTTCCTCACGAGCAGAACAGCGCTTGCCTCGTCTTTGATGTGCTCTATGCATGGAGCGTTGAAGTACCTTGAGTTATTCATTGCGGGACGCTTGTTGGCGACTTGATGGATGCTGCGATGTGTACGTCGGGTCCGGAAGAAATTGCACAGATCCGAGACAAAAGACGTAGCATGCAAAAAAAAAAAAAGGATAAAGTTGCCGTATGCATCTACGCGCGAGAAGAGTCCGTGTAGCGGCCGGAGGGGTGACTCGGGCGAGAAAAAGAATATCCCAAGGTACCCCGTACAGGCGAGAGAGCGCTGTCTCTTGCGTTTCAATTCCGCGCTCGCGGATACCGCACCGGTGTTGGGTAAATAATGAAACTTTGCATCAGGAGAGTCGACTGATGTGTTTTCATTGCGTGAAGTGGAGCTGTCTAGACGCATTCACGACCACACAGCCTCGACGAACACGTTTCTTTTTTTGTTCTTGTTGTTTTGTAAGCGTTGCGGGAAACATGCCCGGTCTTCCCTTCTGTGTACCTTCGCAATTCCATCGCACTGTTTCCGCATGCGGCCGCGAGTTCGTGGCCATCGTGCTTTATTTTCCTCATCTTGCCCATGGGTGAGGTTTTCCGTCTTTTCCTTTTTCTTTTTCGTCACTTTAGCCCGCATGCCAGACATCGCAAACAAATTCCTTGAAAAGCGGATCTTTTACTTTACCGTCGGTAACCCGGGACGCATGTAGACGGGCGTCAAGCGCATCACTGGCTTCGAACGAGTATTATTATGCATATCGGGGAAAAATAAAAAAACGATCCGACGCGCGGCTACGGCATAGAGCCTTTTTTATCAACGTTCACGCCGGCTGGCGCATGAATCGCGTCACGCTTCGCAAAAGCTCCGAAGAAATTTGAGCTCTTTCAAGGAAATATGTCACCGCGAGTGCTTTCGTTCCTGAATCAAACGCCCCTGTCTGCAATTACAACGAATGGTGTAATATATGATTGCAATGGGCGATGGGGGGGGGGGGGGGGGGGGGGGTGGGGGGGGGGGTGGAAGGGTAATCAAATTAACGAGCCACTGCAGGGGACGCTGCGGAAAGGCCATAGAAGGGGAAACCCCGTTGGGGATGTTTGCTAAAATATAAGTGGATAAATTGAAGCCAAACTGATACGGCTGACGTACGTGAAAGTGAAAAGTCCATTGGAGACCTTGCCGAGTTCATCAAGATGGCTTTGGAAGTGTGGAGGGAGGGGGCGGGCTGGAGCGGGAGGGGGAGGAGGCTGAAGAAAAGAAGGACCGAATTGAAATATGATTCCGATAGTCGATAAAATACCTTCGATAGAAATAACAGATGGAAAAGCTTTTCAAACAGGGAATTATAAGGCGTGTACCAATGCGGAGCCGAAAGCATTGAACCCAAAGTCTAGGCTTTCATTCCCTCTCATGAGCAGGAGCGCGGTGAGGGCCGCTGCTCGTGGTGAATAGGAGCAATGAGCTGAGGTCGGTGTACGGCCACTCCGGGCGGAAGAGAACGCCGGAGGGAAACCTCGCGAAGCCCTTTCGAAATCCTTTAAGAATCCCGCGAACAAGACTTAGGTAATGTGATTTGCGGAATGGACTTTCGAGTACGCGGAGGCACTCCCGGAAAATCCCATGAGCCTGAAGGAACGGTAAGCTCAGGAGCTTTTTGCCACCGGTTATACCGCAATCGCCGGTACTGGCCGGTCCCGCGTGAGTCCCATCGATCGGAAGTCATCTTTCCTAACGCATGTACGTCGAATCCCACTATTCGTTGCCGTGAAGTGAGCGCAGAATGGCACTATCTTGCATCGCGTGCGAGAAATACGCTGCGCATGCGTACGAACGCAATGTCCTCATGTTTCTCGCACTAGTGCGAGAATTCTTCGTGAATTTGTTGGGGTAAATTGTGTGAATGGCAGAGTCGTAGAAAGGGAACTTCTGACTCGTGTGAATGTCACACTCGTCAAGAACTCCCTTTCTACGCCCTTGCTACACAAATAACTATTTACGCGCATAGCGTTCGAATGCCATACTTTATCTCAGAGGAGTTCACATTTTTGTTGTTGTTCAACTTTGGCAGTCAATAAAGTACACCTTCTTTGCTCGAATACCGTAGCTGAAGGGGCATACAATACGAAATATACTCTTCCACCCTGAGTGCGAAAAACATTTGCCGAATGAAAGAGTAGATAAGATAAAGGCAGCGAAGATCACAGTGGTAGGTCGGAAGTACGAGCGTCGACAGTATTATATAAAAGGGAACATAGAACAGGTGTCGGGTTCACGAAGGATAGCGTGAAAGCCGAATCCCCCAAGGGGGGAAGAAAGATGAATCGCGTAAAACCGATGAAGCCGGAGCGAGGACAATGCCGGTGAGCTCTTTCAGTGGTGGGTGGCTGACTGTTCGGCCAAAAGATAAAGAAGCTACGTAGGTAAAAAGACGCGGCCGGGGCCTAGTGAGGGATCTGCGGTACTCGCGGAGTATCCTCGGCATGATACCGAGCCCAGACGGTGGTTATACTGCTGGGAGGGCTCGTTCTCTCTTCCGGACCCGGCCCTCTTTCTCCGACCTCACCGTGCCGTGGATATTGCGCACCGGGGCAAACAAAAACCAGACCGCTTTCTCTCTCACCGCAAAGTCCCTCTGCGAGTCTCCGCTGAAGTCACGCGGTAGAAGATGAGCGCGGCTGCGAGCCGCTATCTCACCGCGAAACACATAAAGTTTGGGAACAGAAGGCAAGAAACTTAATTCAGTGGAAAATACTCGACGGATAAAGGTCCCTCCGCAGAGTCTGGCTTGGAGAACTCCGCGCGCCACATCGCCAGCGATCTTGCGCTATATACATACACTTATGTCGGTACAGCGATAGCTCTGAAAGTCCCCCCCCCCCCCCTCCCCCCCCCCCCCACCCGTCTGTTATACAGCTACACGCGTTCGACTAACGTGGCTACCGCAATATCATCTCCCGTACTTCTTACGACACTACAGAAAAGCGACGGCGTTTGGATCTTTGTGAATCGGGAAGCTTTCTTCGTCGTCACTCGGCACTTTGCGCGACGAGCGTGTGCGGCATCGAAAGCTTTCACGACTCTTCAATGACGGAGCTCTCTTGACGGGACATGCTGGAAGAGTGCGGCGGAGAAAAAAAAAGCGTAGAGCACAGTCACCGCTTCGCCTGTTATGGAATTCATCCGCGTCACTTTTTCACCCTCATCTTCTTCCGGGTTTTTTTTTTCTTCCTCTGTCTACCCCCTGCGAGATAACGGGTATACATTTGTGGTAGGGATCGAAGGTCGAACGAGGGTGAGGGTAGGCTTGGGGGGGTCAAAACGTCGATCGAGAAGCGACGATCTATCGGGTCAATCGCAGCAACACCCACGATTTAATGGTAAATGATGCGGTTCTTCCAGCCGATCGCCTTCGTCGTTTGTTACTAACGGTGCAGAACTTCTTCTTTATCTTCCTCACCGAGCCCAGATGATATTCCCCCTCGGCGAAACGATGACCGGGCGACAAACCGGATATAGCCATAAGAAAAAAAACTGTGTGCAGCCGGAGCGTAAGATATGTAGACGGGTGAGAATTGTGAATTCCCGCAGCGTTTGTCGAAGGAGCCAAGGGTGGGTTTCAGGAGGAGGATCGACAATTATTTTCCACGATTCCGACTCGTGTACGTGAGTGCAATTCAAACAGCGGTGAGAGGAGAAAGTTTGCGCTGTACCGGCGGACGCGCGTTGCAACGGGAAGAAGGGTGTTGAAGTGCGCGGGAGGAACTCCTCTCACCCCGCATTCGCCCTCTCATCCCTCGGCGAATGTAACAGAGGCGCCCGGAGTACACCGTGTTCTCTTTGGCCACTCAGTCGTTACACGCCGGTGGAATTCTCGCGGAACGACCGGGCGGCCCACCCCCGAAGCCTGGACACCAGTCGACCAATCCAAAAACATCTACTGATACTTTGAGCACGCTCAGTTCGGTCACGTCTTTCATTAATTATCGTTAACATCGGCGAGGGCTGGGACCGTTGCCTCTATGAGGCGACGACCATCCGACGATCCTCGGTGTGTGCTTCTTTTGAACTGCTTTATCACGTATATCTACTAGCTATCGGTAATTGCGATATAAAACTCACACACGCACGCGCGGACACCCGGTGCAGACACCCGAAATCCCGAAAATAATGAGCGTGCCTGCACCGGGAAACACCATTTTTATCGGGATGTCCGTTACGATAAAACTCCCTAGGTAGGGTCGCAGTATGGAATCAATAACTCCGTTGGTTATTAACTGACGATGACTTAATCGAAGCAGCCAATTACCGGGCTCTTTTGTCGAAGCTAAAATGGGCAATGGGTAAAACATAAAATGGGTTTTTATCGGGCAAAAACATTTTACTGATTGGTAAAACGGAGTTCGATGACCCAGCGATACAGGAACCGAATGAGAAGCGGTGACTGAGCCAATAAGGCCAGATCGTAAGATTCTTGACACTCCACAAACCTCTACTGATACTTTGAGCATGTTGATTTCGGTCATGTATTTCATTAATTATCGTTAACATCGGCGGGGGCTGGGATCGTTGCCTCCATGAGGAGGAGACCGTTCCGACCCTCCTTGGTGTTTGCTTCTTTTGAACTGCTTTCTCATTTACATCTACTGGCTGCTATCGGTAATTGCGATATAAAACACACACACACACATATGCGCGGACACCCGGTGCAGACGACCCGAAATCCCGAAAATAATGAGCGTGCCTGCACCGGGAAACACAATTTTTACCAGGATGTTCGTTACGATAAAATTCCCTAGGTAGGGTCGCAGTATGGAATCAATAACTCCGTTGGTTATTAATTGACGATGACTTAATCGAAGCAGCCAATTACCGGGCTCTTTTATCGAAGCTACTGTAGATTCATCGGCCAAAAACATTTTCCTGTTGGGTAAAACGGAGTTCGATGACCCAGCGATAGAGGAACCGAACGAGAAGCGGCGACCGAGCCAATAAGGCCAGATCGTAAGATTCTTGACGGAGGCTTTTCCGTGCGGGCACCAAAGCCCCCGGAACTCCCGGTGAGCCAAGTCGGAACGAATCGGATCATGTCAAATTGATTTATTTTATCCGACGTTGCGTGGCAGAGGTTTATTCCGAGCTTACCGCAAATCACAACGGACACGGGTTCCGTTCTTCTCGCAATCACGCTGCGAAAGACGGACGGGCGAGACTTCCGGGTCTGCCTGTGGATCGGCCGGACGGACGATCCGCCAATCTGCATCTCTTAATTCGTCCTCTGAAATGTCTGGCGGAATGCAGTTTCATTGGAACTGCATTCCGATTAAAATCGGGGGGTTCGATAAAATTAATCGGGGGGTTCGATAAAATTAATCGGGGGGTTCGATCGTAACGTAATCGTGTGTATCACATGTACAAGCTGGCGACCCTAGCCTAATCTTTATCGGCAATAAGCTTGGAATCGCGGCAGTGCGCAATTAAAAATAAAAGCCCGAAGCAGACGAGATTGCTGGAGTTCCCTTTCAAGGTGAGTCTCGCCCGGATCCAGTCGCGGATCTCGTGCGCGAGATAAGTCACGAACTGGAGCACCTCCTACAGCGAGACCTTCCAAGTAGTGTATGAACTTTACGAGATCGAGACACGAGCATACAAAGCGATCGTGGAGATAGGGGGTTCAACAAAAAGGGGCAGGGTTAGTAGTAGACTCTATATTGAAAGGGCGGATGGAGAAGCAAAGGACTCAAGCGGAGACGAAGATCAACTCAAGCTCTTTCTATAGCGTCACGAGTGCCATCGCTACGAACAAGAGCAGACTATATTATCGCTAAGAATCGCACTGTATATTTTTCAGTAAAAAGAACAAGAACAGAAAGAAAAAAATAATACAATTCCCGGAGTGAAGTAAGTATGTAAATGTAGTGCCACTTCGGGACCCATTGTGTATCCGAAATTAGTGGAGAAATTGGCGAGAATTTGAATGGCCTAGTTCTTGCGTATGCTAACAAAGTTTGGATCTGGCACACTTGGCTCCTTCAACGGGGGCAGCTGTCGGTTGGTTCGATCCGCCTACCATCTCATTTCCTCGCTTTCTTGAGTGGCAGACGGAGCAGTTGGTCAAGGTTCGTCGGAGTTGAGTACACATTGAATTACGAAGTCGTTGGCGGTGCAGGAGAGCCGCACCGCTGTCGCTCCTCCTCGTCCTCCTCCTCGACTTTCGTCAAGTGCGAGCCGAGGAAATTGGGAAGTCAGCTACTTCAATATTCAACCCTCGGTGAATCTTGACGCTCTCATTTCCAATGCGGGGCTTTCGCATTCGCCCGTTCGCCTCCTTGCCGAGATCCCCGTCCTTTCTTCTCCTTCGACCCTTATCATTATTCCCGAACGATTTACCTAGATAATTCACATATTGATATCGAGCTAGAAAGAAACCCCGTCCGCAATCACACTTCCGCTTCGTTTCAAACGATGCTTGTGAGATTCAATTTTGACATTCTCTCGGCCATATCGGACGCCTCCTGGTCGATGCTCTTCTCGGTATCGTCGCCCTTTTTGTCGATCACCGCGGGATCGGCCAACTTCGCGACGTGATCGATGCATCCGCCGTCGAAATTTTCCTTGGTCCCGTTCTCCTTGAACTCCGCGGTTTCCAGTTCCCACTCCGAGAATGCCTGTAACGAACGATAACACTCTGACGCATAACACATCCACGAGATACTCCAACTTGCCGTACTTCGCTGTGCAAGATCTACGATTTATCTTGACCGGTGCGCGGACGTTTTTGTACAGAAGTGGATTCCCTGTAGGAGGGGTCCGTCCGAATTCGTTCGAGTCTAATAGTCGGGGCCGGGAACGATCCTCCGGACGCGATAAAGAACGTTGCCTTGGCTATGACGGAGCCGGTGCGATTTCACCGTGGAAAAATAGTGATTCAATAGAGATTCGTGCATTGTGCCGAACGAACGTCAGCAATCTCTTGTCGGAAAATGGATCGCGCTTCGTTCCCGTTCTAGTTCGCTTTACTGGCAGACTCTATCGGGGGTGAGATTCGACGAATCCCGGAAGCGATTCGTTCGATGGCAATTGTTGATTGTAATATCGCCCCCCCCCCCCCCCCCCCCCCCCTCTTTCTTCGGTCCCGAACACACAACTGGGTCTCTAAGCGTTGAATCAACTTAAAAATACGGTTCGGACATAAAAATGCAAGCTTTCCGTTGCCATCCACCCTTGCTGATCAATAATTTACCTTAGCGACGTCGCAGGCTTCTTTGTCCAATTGCGGAACGCCCGCGTGACATTCAACTTCTCCGACAACGATGTTCGTATAATCCGTGCACTTCGAGTTCTTGCTGCATCCCGTCAAAGTCAATTTCACTTGTTGGGTGAGATTGGTGGGTTTCTGTAATGATAATTGAATCAGTCTTCAGACACGCGTCTCCGTATCCTGGAATACCCGCGAAGCTCGCTTCCGCGAATGGAAAGAACTACAAGCTCACCGATCCATTAGCTATGTCCGCAATGACGTTGATTTTATCCCCAACAGACTCGCGTGAAACATTGGTTACCCGCCAGCTGTCGTTCTTGCAGTCGTCGAAGGACAATCTTTTCATTAACTGAAAAGGAAAAAGAAAATACGACACTTCCGGTGAAACACGACACTTTTAACCTGGGTCCATTCGATAAAAGAGTTAGAGGCAATATCGCATAGATTGAATAAACCAAGTCTAGTAAGGGAGTGTGCGCGGTGGTAGCCAGAAGCGGCGGCAGCAGGGAGCTGGCACTACTTATGGAACTGCTCGATAAAGTTCACCAGTAACACTAAAGTATCGTACGATATTTCTATAAAAAGAAGAAGAAAAAAAAAGATAGAGAGAACGGTCCGAAACGAAAGGCGGAAGGGTGTGTGGGCGAGGTGTGTGGAGAGGGAGGAGAAATAACGGCGTTAGGGAAAAGTGCCAGGAGAGAACTGATAGAAAACCGATGGAAACATTATCTGGAAAGTAGGTAGCGGTGTGACGGCGGGGAGCCGATGTTCTCGCACTCGTAGTCGTGAGGGCGTTTCTGCCAGCCGGTGTGGCACCGACGACCTCCCGAACCTCTGTGTTAGCTTGCTAAAGAAGTCATAAAATTGTGCTGACATCCCGGTCGGCGGTGCGCGGTGCGGTCAACGGCGACAGCGGATCTTACAGACTATTCTCCGGCGGGGTCCGAGAAGATTCCCCGGACCTCGTACCCAGGTGTTCCCCGCGTCCGAATGGCCACGATATCGGTTAGCTGGAATAGTCAAGCGGTACTTTGATCGAGATTGAGAGAAGCCGCGCGGTACGCGGTGGTGTAGCGCGGTTCCGAAGCTTGAAATTCTGCAGCGTTGGTGAAGACGATGGTCCTTCGGCTCTATCACGATCGCCGGATGGGTCTCTTGTGTCGCGGCGGTCCGGACTGCGGGAGAAGTCCATTGATCAGGAGGAGGCAGCGACGTCGATTACGATTCAATATAAAGAGGGACAGCTTGATCCGATACGGACTGGCCTGTCGCTCGCGTCCAAGTGCCTCTAGCCGTGGTTCTTCGGATACAGCCGGAATAGGTCGACTAAGAAGAGAACCCAAAGCCGCCTTCATGGCATCAAAGGGACGCTCCGGTGTAATACCGTTGTCTCTTGCAAGCCATGGGCTTTCAATGAGAGTCCGATAACTCGCGACCTTTGTCATCGTTTCAATTCCTTCCATACTCGCCCCGTTCAGCCCCAATCAACAGTGATTTCTACCCAACGTACGCGGCCTATCTTCAACCATCCATTCCGCTTCGTTGTTAAACCGCCTCGGTGTAATATTTATTCAATGTAATGTAAGATTTTATTTACTTGCGTCCATTGATCAGGAAGAGGCAGCGACGTCAATTACGATTCAACGTAAAGAGGGACAGCTTGATCCGATATGGACTGGCCTGTCGCTCGCGTCCAGGTACCTCTGGACGTGGTTCTTCGGATAGAGCCGCAATAGGCAGAGGAAGAACGGAAGATAAAAGCTGCCTTCATGGCATCAAAGGGACGCTCCGGTGTAATACCGTTGTCTCTTACAAGCCATGGGCTTTCAATGAGCGTCCGATAACTATCAAACTTTGTCATCATTTCAATCCCTTCCATATTCGACCCGTTCAGCCCGTTCAGTGATTTCCACCCACCGTACGCGGCCTATCTTCAACCATCCATTGCGCCTCGTTGTTACACCGCCTCGGTGTAATATTTATTCAATGTAATGGCACGATAAACGAGGCGCTCCGCTAATGCATCGCATGAACGGGCGACTATTATCATCGGTAATATTTGGTCAATCTAGGTGTACAAACTCGGTGGGCATCCGATGCGCGCGGAGCGCCATTAGTAGAAAGGAGGCTTGTCGGACTGAAGCGGGAGTTTGTGATAGCACACCGGCGTGTTACCCACGACTGTTCGCAGACTCGTTGGGAATGGACCGGGCGAGCTGGAGAACCGCAGAGCTCGAAATCATCGAATATGAAACACAATAACGGTCAACTCTCGTCATAGTCGCCATTTGGAGCGAAATGGCCGGTAACGATAGCCATAACGGATGGCCACGCTCGCGTTTCGGGTTCCAGCGGCGGACTGCGAGCATCGCGTACAGTTCCCTGAAATAGAGGTAAAAGGAAGCCGGCATGGCGCGCAAACCCACCCCTTTCGGCCTGTTCACCTGGAAGCCTTTCAGCACGCTGCGAACACTCGGATAGCCATAACCGCGCGACGCCTCTTCGTCCTCGCCCCCTATCGAACTTCATTCCCCTCCCCAGCCGCGTACCCTAACGAGAGTTTACCGTTCGTTGAAATTAAAGTACGCTAAAATAATTTTGAAACATACGCGGTCGCCGAGCGAGCGCAGCGTGTGACGCCCGACGAAAAGTGCGGTACACGCTACAGTTGCCCCGGGCATACATGCGACGATGGCTCCGGCATTCTCTGCTCGGCATTCGTCCCGCTCCGCAGTGAATATCGGGGACCGCTGGTGGAACCGTTTCTCACCCCGGTTAAGTTCAAGTGATTCGGCGACACCCGGAACTGAACTAAAACCGTTCGGATACGCTGCCAAGCCCGGTGAAAACTTAATACCAAACTTTACTCACGGTTTTCGTATTAATCGTGACGAAGCAAAACGTCCCTAGAAGAATCCCAACAGCGAGCGACTTCATCATGGCAATCTTGATCGTTGGTGCTCGGTTGGACAGGCTATCGTGCTACCGCGCTGAAACCGTAGCTGCTACTGGACCCGTTGCTCCTCCGGTAGACTATAAAAACTGCACTGTCAAAGCTCGCCCCGATAACGCACTCGGCAGCTGCGGCTGTAGAGGCGGCAATCAAATCGACGATATTGACGACCGCGAAACTAGAATGACGCGAGGCGGTTTTTTTTTTTTATTCCGCGAGAGATTAATCTCCGATTTTCGTCCCCAGTTGGGAGATTGATTATAGAGATACACAAACATAATGCGTATAAGTGCGCATTATACGTAACGATAATAACAACAATAAAATGAATTTATGACGACGATAATACATACGATGGTGGGAGTGATCGATAGACCGTTGTTAGTCACTCACGCGACCACCGATGCCGAAACAATGAATTTGAAAAAGTGATTAATGGCGGAGAAATTTGTTGTTACTAATTTGTTTTGAGGGGCATTAATTTGTTCGATTGCGCGGACCGGTGGGTGGTGCGGTGTCGGTGAATGGAAACTAGGTAATTTCGTGATTCCATCTGGCGGAGTGGCAATCAGTATAAACAACGGAATTAACATGGACGTCGTGAAAGCTTTTGCAGCGCAGTCATCTCGCCAGCGGGCCATGTAGGAGCGATAAAGCAGGTAGAGTCAAATCACGCCGTGCGGCGGCGATGATTCCACGGTGTGCCGTGGCACTTTATTTTTACGATTATTGGCCCCGATAAGCATAACGTCGGAGGCTAGGCGGCTCCGATAAATCCACTATAAACCGAGTGTAACAGTCGATTGGCTTGATTATGGATACAACATACGTTACGCGATGCATTATGCCCGGACAACGAATGTTCCCGATTCCACGATTGTTAAAAGTATTTTATTGTTACATAGGTGAATTCGATATTGGCAATTATCGGGTTTCAATGATGCAATGCTACAGGTACGGGAGGCGCATAGTAACAAAAATAATACGGAGTCAGAAGCGCCGTTAATGCGTTGGTTAATTGCACCAAAGTACGCTCCATGAATTTCAATGAGCCTTAACGTTATGAGTGCGTATGGTATGCGTGCATTTCCAACAGGCCGACCGATCCAGACGGCGTTGCGTCATTGTGCTGTTACGCTCCGAGAGGCCAATTCGATAACGATTATTATCGGGTACTAACCGATGAAAACGCAATTTAATTTGGCTTCTGAAGCGTTAATAGTACATTATACTACAAGGGAGAAAAGTGCGTTTTTTCAGCGAGTGTGAAGTTTTCTGTCCGAGCGAAACGAGGACAGAAATTCACACGAGGTGAAAATGCACTCCTCCCGAGTTGCATATACTATTTTTTTCCCGACTATGCTAAAAAGTGGCCCTATTTTATGCCTGCAACGGTACCATCTTGAAATACACGCTCGCCGACATGATTCGCCTAGTAGACCGCTGAAATCACTTTTTTGCCCGCCCAAGCACTTTTTCGCCCGCTGAAATCACTTTTTTGCCCGCCCAAGCACTTTTTTGCCCGCCCAATCACTTTTTTGCCCGCGCACATCACTTTTTTGCCCGCCCGGCAAGAGTCGGACACTTTCCACCCCCGTTGCGGGCACAAAATAGACCCTTTTTAGCGTAGTCGGGAAAAAAAATATTTACTCTCTGTCGAAAGTTTTTTGGGTGCTGGTTAATTGTACGGGAAATTCATTAGTGGGGCTTTTCCTATTCATTGTGAGAATAGGGCACCGGAAAACGCAAAGGGTATGTAGTGAGGTCTCCAAGGTCATCAGCGGCACTCATACTGGCCCCGATTGTTCTAAGGGACTTTAAGCTCTGACGAACTTAATTCCCAGGGGACCGTAAAGCTCTTTGAGGACACTTTCCACTTAGCAGTCCCACTAAAGATGTTTTCATGTCAAAGTGAGATCAGACCATCACGAGCTGACCTAATTTTCGCTGAAGATCACTATAGAGAGGAAATTGAGTCCGCATAAAGTATACTATATATAGGTATATATGTGTTAGGGTGTTTCTCAAAAGAGACATTTTTTTTAAAGCTTACTCTCACCTTTTTAAAGTATGGATTTCGATCTCAAATTCAACCTCACGAAAGGCGACCCTAGTAGAAAATCCTAAGACGCTTGTACCCAAAAAATGCGGCATCTGTTAGGATTTTATGCCACGTACCGCCTTTCGCGAGGTTCAATGTGGGATCGAAATCTGTACTCTAAAAAGGTGGGAGGAAAATTAAAAAAGGCCTTTTTTGAAAGACCCTAATATATATAGCTATATATAGCCTATACTGTACACTATATACTATATATACCTATATATATAGGTATATATCTTTCGAAAAATATATAACTCTACAACGCCAAACCAATTAAATATTACATTTAAGCCGTAAACCCTATATCGATTTATCGGTCGCGGGGAGTTATTGGAAGTTCGTCACTCGGTGATTAATGATTACTTCGCCGGTGCGGAGAGCCGTGAACGCTATTAATATGCAAGTGTACGCGAGGATACGTGATGTGCGCGCGATGCGGACTCGCCTGTGCACACTACCAATTTGCAGAGTTGACTTTCCGAGTCAACGCCCAATCAGGTGCCTCCTGGCCGAACTAACAGAGGGCTAACGTACCGGCACCCTATGGCTGTATGGAAATTCGCGAATCCTCGGGGAATTTTTTATTTATTTTTTCTCATTTGTTTATTTTTTAACTTCAGGACAGATCGATTAACGAGCGAGCATCGCTATAAATTCATCGTATTCAATCGCGCGCCCAATAACTGTACGTGCGACTCGACGGTGGCGCATTTGTCCAGCGCGAATTGAATTTCAGCCTCGAACACGCGCAACGCAACTGTAATGACTTCGTTTGAGCCGCCTGAAATAATTGTATATTAAATGGAATCGGTGTTATTAAAAAAAAAAACGCTAAAAAACGCGTGACTGAAAGAAAACGCTCGTATTGTTCTTATTTCTTTACACCGTCTCTGCCACCGAGGAATATTGAAGTAAAATTCTCTTTGATCTTTTCACTACGGTTGTGAGCTTTTTAAAGAAAATATTTCGCAATTCCCGTCACCTGTAATTCAAAGGCGAGCACCTTGTTGAATCGTCACTTTCATAGCTAACAACTTATCCGCGAAACGAGCGATGATGCATTTACATGAAATGCCCTTTGCCCCGCTCTCCGTCCCCTTTGACGAGTCACATTAAAGTTCGATAACCACTCTCGCCGTCCAACTTGAGCCAGCGCGACAGAGTATTAAAAAAAAATAAAAATAATAAGAACTTTTTGTTTTCCTTTTTAATTGCTAAAGGTTTATACGCAAGAGTACAAACGATCTCCTTCTCTCTTTCGCCCTGACTCTCTCTCGAAACCTTCATAACGAACTGTAAAATATTTCGCGAATATAACAGTACAGGTTACATGCGCAGACTGTTGGGACGGATTTTAATCACAGCTGGTAGAAAAGTCGGAACAACGGAAATTCTTGCACAGCAAACTCTCTCTCGGCACGGTCGTAACGAGAGACTGGCTCGCGGCCATGACGACTGAAAGAACTACGAGATTCGCATACAGTCGGGCAACACCCCCCCCCCCCCCTTCCCCCCCCCCCCCCCCCGAACGGTGACGGACCGAGTGAGATTCGAGAGAAATTTGTTTGCAGTTTCACACAAACGCAAGGGAAAAGCTGCCACCGCGGCAGTGGCGCGTAGAGTTTACGCGGTGTGAAATTCGTCGTTCAGTTATTACATCTCAGAGGCTCGCTGGTTGCGGTGAAATAACGTTTATCCGCTCGGTGAACTCTGATCCACATAGAGTTGATGTTGCGAAGTATTATTTCCACAACGATACTCTAATAACGCTTTACAAAAAAAAAGGGTATAATAAAAACTCGCTTCCCGTCGAGACTCGTCCTACTTTCGCCTCTATAATAACTGTGCTGTTGACTATCTACACAAATAAAATTTAAAAAAAATGAAGGAATAAAAATAAAAATAAAAATAATCGTTCCGCCGGGCCGGGCTGATTTTGGATTTGCGGTGCTGCTTCGGGAAACAATAATAACGTATTGCAATTCAAGCTTGTGATGAAAGGCCGAGTTTTTAAAAATCGTGCTACTTTCGCCTCTATTATAACTGCATTGCTGAATTGGTAGACAGATAAAATACCAAAAAAAAAGAAGGAAGAAAAATAACAATAATCGTTCCACCGGGCCGGGCTGATTTTCGATTTGCGGTGCCGTTTCGGGAAACAATAGTGACGTATTGCAATTCAAACTTTTGAAAGCCTGAGTTTCTAAAAACCGAGCCACTTTCGTCTCTATGATAACTGTGCTGCTGACTTTGTACACAAATAAAATTTTTCAAAAGCTGGAATAAAAATAAAAATAATCGATCCACCGGGCCGGGCTGATTCACGATTTACGGCGCCGCTTCGGGAAACAATAGTAACATATTGCAATTGAAGCTTTTGAAAGCCCGAGTTTCTCAAAACCGAGCCACTTTCGTCTCTATGATAACTGTGCTGTTGACTTTGTATACAAACAAAATACAAAAAAAAGAAGGAAAACAAAATAAAAATAATCGTTCCGTCTGACCGGGTTAATTTTCTATCTACGGCGGCGCTTCGGGAAACAACGGTAACCTATTGCAGTTCACACTTTTGAAATCCCGAGTTCCTAAAATCGGAGGTAGATTAAACTGGAACCAACATTGCGTGCTCGGCTAAATGTAGAGTATCGGCTTCGGGAGTACAACATTGAATCGGTATGTGGTATTATTGTGATGCAAAGTGTTGACACGAGATTGCAAACGCATCGAGGGTATCGCATGGCAATTTCACCGAGAAGATAATACATGCCGACCGGAAGAAGCCAGTTACAATGTTAAGTATTATTATTCAATCGAGTGCAGGCGCTGAATGTAGGGTGGGAAGCATAAGCCAGCTCAAATACACATACATCGATTGAATTATTATTATTATTATTATTATTATTATTATTATTATTATTATTATTATTATTATTATTATTATTATTATTATTATTATTATTATTATTATTATTATTATTATTATTATTATTATTATTATTATTATTATTATTATTATTATTATTATTATTTGTTGCTTTTTAATTTTCCAACGCAGCGATTTAAGAATGTTATCAATGAAAGTTTGAATACACAGAGACGAAAAAGTAGAGTTACTTTTAAGGTTCAGCTTAAAAGAGATTTACTGGTTTGTAATGTGACAGCCCGATTTTTGACCGTGGCTGACCGTTAATCGTATTATGTACGATAGAAAATCTAATTAATGTCCTGCCTACTCACATTTTTTTGTACATCTTTTATATTGTGGATCATGTGATTGAACAAACATCGGGATAAAATATTATAAAATCGTCGACTTTCAGAGTTTTATCTGTGAACCCGTCAGAAGAAAGTTCGCGTAGGTCAGTTTCGTTAAGCGGTTACGGTCCTAAAATCGGCTCGTTTTCTTCAATTGAAGCGAATAAAATGATGAATCGAGTTTGTACTGTGTCATTAAGGGTTAATTAAAACTGTAGTATGCGAGAAAAGAATGTGAAATTACAATTTCACACGGAAAATACATGGGTCAGAATTTAGTCTATAAAGACGACGTATGCTCCCATTACTGTCCGCATATTTCAGTCAACGCGATGAGCACGCTAGTGAGTTATGTTTTTATTTCCTTATGTCTTGTTTCTACCGAATTTAACTAAAAATAGTTATTAAAATGCATGTTTCCTGTAGAATGTTCATGTGAATTAGCAGGATTATGCATGACCTTCCATTTTCCACTGTGTCACGATTTGAAGATGTGCCATCGAATTATCATACCTTTCTTTTGGTCGAAATAGTCACTAACCGGGCATATATACACGACGGCACAGGTCAGTTATTAGGCCTTAAATAGATCACTATATCGGCTATATGAAGAAATTGTAGGGCACTAATCGGGTCATTTACAACAGTGCGTATGTTTCGAGGATATTATTAAAAAATTGTTAAAAATAATAAAATAATACTTGTTTTAGTTCATTAATGCTAGTATAAGGATTTGGTAAAAAAAAACAGGCAGATTTTCAATATTTTTTAAATGCAGGTATTAGAAGGACAAGGTCGGACTTTTACACACAGTTAATACAAGATGTTATGAAGTTTGAGTTATTTTTTTATTGAAAAATATCAATTGATAACAATTGACAATTAACGAATAACAATTAACATCGCATATCGTATCTCAAAATCTATTCGTCCGATTGGGTTGAAATTTGGACAAATCCTCGATTATACAATTTTCTATCTAATGACCGGAAAATTTCATTCATTTTTTAATAACAAAAAACGGCCTCAATAGTGAATTGATATTTTTAAATAAAAAAAAAAAAAAAAATCAAACTTCATACCGCCTTGTACTAACTCTGTGTAAAACCCGATCTTGTCCTTCTAATACCTGCGTTTAATAGATTTAAAAAAGGTTGAAAAGCGATCTGTTTTTTAGACCAATTCTTATGCTAGTGCCTTAACCCCTTCAATGTCAGAGAAACGTATTTCTCTATACGTTTTTGCCCCTATAGTGGCGCCTGCCAGTGAAGGGGTTAAGACTAAACTTTTCTGTAATACCAGTTATTTCAATACTTTCACTATTTTTAACAATTTTCTTTCACTTTTAATGCCATGCGGAGTTTGGGTGGTCAGTAATTGGGCCGTTCGTCGTATATCGTGCGTTTCGTGACCCGTGAATTCTGCAGATCACATAGACGATTCGGGCTAACGAGTGGGCCACAACGAGAAAGAGGAGCACCGGGGGAAATGTAACAGCTGGGCATTGCCGGGTATGCCGAGCTGTTTTACCGACGGAATTCTCACACTGCCGATCTAGCTGAGCCGTTACCAGCTTTCAACATTTCCCGGGCCTCTCCCGGATTACGTTAAACTCATCTCCTGATTACAAAGCTCTCGTGAAATATTCCGGTCTACTTCCCGGCAACTAGACGTAAATCCCCGAATTCTCTCCCTCTCCCGTCTAAATCCGTTGCGAACTCCATCGTTGACCCTCTCCGGCGATAGTGAAAGATGACTCAGCGAGCTCCACCGGCTGATCTCACCGTGCCAGTTTTATCAAATCTAGGCTACCCGCTGAGCCGTGATCGTTGATGCTCCAATTTTTTTTTTTTAATTATTATTTTAAATCCATTAATTCGCGGTATCACTTGCGGAACGGTCGGTAAAGAAGATTCGACCATTACGAAGGAGCGAACGAGCAAACAGGTTCGCAGAGGTCCGAACGACTTCTCGGACGAGTTCGTGTACGCCGAGGGATTCGCCCATTCGATCAATTTACGAGCAGCTTCCAGGCAACCGGAAGCGCTTACTCCTGGAACTCCGCCAATTTCCAATTGCGAACCTTCGGTAAACATCGCGGCCGGCTATCGAAGAGGTCGACGAATGCGACGTCATAAAAAAATCTACCCACCGGAATCGGCAATCGAGGCCCCCAGATGAAACATTAATCGAAACTGTCCACGGTCCTCCATGTAGGCACTCGAACGAGCCTAAAGTATCTCGACTCTAATAATCGTATCCTCCGGTATCGTTAATTAAAAAATTCGACCGACTACACGCGATTCCTCTTCGTCCACCGACCTCCCCAAAGAATTTAATATTGCATCGAAACTCGAGCGCGATATTCAAGATTTTAATAAGTTTCCGTGATGAGATCGGTATAGAAGCGAAATCTCGAGACTCTTGCGGAGGAAGAAAAGGGAAGGAAAAAAAAAAAATAAAGTAGAAATGAACGTCTGGCCAAGGAGGGAAGCTGAGCAAAATGGCGACCGGCTGACTGGACGTGAAATGGGGTAGAAAAAAAAAAAAAAACTGAATAGGCACCTGTTCAAGTACAAGTATCCTATTTGATGTTTGTCGCGGCTCGGCGAAGAAACGCGGAGGGGCGAAACGCCAGGGGTGGAAAGAGGGTGGAGAGTGCCCTAAGGTTGTGGGCGAGGTATATCTGTACATTGGCAAGCGGAGCAGCGTCGCCAAGAGTGTGTACGACGACGCCCGAGGCCAGGCCATTAGACGGCGACAATGCGCACCCTTTTCTCGACTTTTATACGTAGTTCCGCCATTACTGCACATTCTATGTCGCAATAAATTCTTTCACCGTGGGGGGCATTAAAATTCTTGAAGGGCATTCTGAATACCTCCCACCCGCCGGGCGGAGCGCGGCCACGAGCGATATTGATGTGCTCCGCGGAAAGTACCGTGAGCGACCGGCGAGGAAAACGTTACGGTATAATCTCCGTTGCCGTCGCTCCGCGGCTGTAACGTCGAACCGCCCCCCCGAAAATCTCTCCCTCGCGACTTGCCCTCAACTTCTCGAGCTTCGCGAAAGACCCACCGAACACTCGTACGTGGTTCCGTTACATCCACTCCAACGAATTCCCCTCGTCAAACTTTTTCGCGCTGTTTAACACCCAAAATTTCACGATGTTTATTCCCGAAGCCGTATCAATCTCGTTTCTCTATGCGAATACCGGTATTCTCCATTTATCCGCGCTTCGCAACGACCCACGAGCGGTTCGTTGCGGTCGTACGCATCGAGGCCCTGAGGCCATTTCTATTCTCTCAAATCGTGAAAAATCTAGCGAATATAAACTCTCAATGTTTGCCTCTAATTTAATCAGTCACATTCTGGACGCTCGATTTAAATAGTTTCGCCCGAGGGGTGCGTGAATTCCTCGGTCGTTCGGTGCGGGCTGCTGGGGAGGGTAGGAAAAAAGAATGAAAAAAAAAAAATTGAAAAATACTGGACGCGGTGAGTGAGGGTGACGGGGGGGGGGGGGGGGGGGGGGGGGGAGGAAATCTATGAACTCGTAAAAGGCGTGTTAAAATTTATTTCACCGGAACATAGCGGATGGGTGGTTCGTGTGCGGGATCGTCGTACGGTATACGTACCACGTGTGCGCGCGCGTGTGTGTATGTGTGTGTGCGTGCGACTTGCATTTCGGATCGCATTACTCGCTAGACAGTCCAGGGGAGTCTGCCTATTACACTCGCACTCCATTTATTGGAATGGTTTTCGGGGTGTGAACTCTCGGCCACACATTACGTTATACGAGTATGTGCCCCCCCCCCCCCCCCCCCCCCCCTCCCCCGGGCTAGGTACATTGTCGTACCATCGTACATTTTCACGCGCTCTTCTCTACCGCCAGTGCTTTCGCCTCCAGCTCTCCACCATTTTCATACCGTAGGTACGTGCCTCTGTGTCCCGGCCACTCCGCATTCTCGGTCTGTTATTTCCGAATTTCAACCCGGAGGTACTCGCGCACCGTTTAATTTTCTTCTGACGCGAATTCGCGCTAAACCTCGGTCGGTGCAGCGAGATTCTTACATTGACGTACGATTCAATTCTACAAAAAAAAATAAATTAAATACAAATAAATTAAATGCGGCGATCAATAAAAAGTCAACTTTGCTGATCAAAACGCAGACGCGAATGCAGTACGCGAGATGCAGCGTGATTGCGCAAAACGGCTTCTCCGATTCCAATAAAGAATGTTATGTTTCTGATAACTGATTTTATGAGTCGAATTTTAAGACGTTATTTTGAATTTAAGATCGCTCTTGAGATCGGACTTAAGATCGAAGTTTGGCCCGATCTTCGTTGCTTGCTTAAGATATATTTCATGTTCGAACTTAAGATTGAATTTAGGCTACAGATCGAGTTCGAACTGAGGTTCCATCTTAAGTTCGAAGTCCAGTTAATCTCCGACTTCAATAAAAATGTAATGTTTCTGCGCTGAAAAAAAAATCGCTTGCGGGCTGCCAAAGAAAAAAAATGTTTGTTTCAATTTTACTTTCAATTCTTACAATTCCGTATGATATTGAAACAATGACAGCGAGACTGTCAAGGTGACATGTTATCGTTTCAATCCGGTATGAAATTGTACGAATTCAATGTACACAGAGAAAAAAAATCAATTGAGTCAACAAAATGTGCGCTTACGGGTGGCGAAACAAATGTTTGGTTGATCGAAAGGAATACCTCGTTGATCGAACTAACGATCGAAGGCCGTCGATTCAAATTTTTCTTTACTTAATACAACAATTGTTTCGTTCGATCAACCAAAAATTTGTTTCGCCACCCGTAAGCGCTCATTTTGTTGACTCAATCGATTTTTTTTCTCAGTGTAGAATTGAAACAACTTTTTTACTTATGTGGCAGCCCGCAAGCAAATTTTACTTGAATCAATGATATTTATTTTTTCAGTGTGATAACTGATCATTTTATGGGTCAAGTTTTAAGACGTTCTCTTGAACTCTTAAGTTCGAACTTAAGATCAAATTTAAGCAGGAAACCCAGTTCGAACTAGGTTCTATATTAAGTTCGAACTTAAGATAGATCTTAAGCCCGCAATGAAGTTCGAGCCAAACTTCGATACTAAGTTCGATCTCAAGAGCGATCTTAACTTCCAGCTCATGTTCTAAAATTCTACCCTAATAAATAATAAAAAAATTCAAGCAAATAACTTCCGCTCGCTCATAAACTCCTCGGCCGTTCTATGAACGCGGATTTTTCACGTACATGATCTTTTCATCGACCGCTGTCCTCTGCACGATTTCCTCTCCAAAATCGATTAAGTCCTCGAACTGCCCCGTGTGTGTCCGATAAAAAAAAAAGCTCGACCCGAGTGCTTTCCGACCAAAGTATCTTCACGCTTGGACCAATGTATATTCGTCCTGCACAGTCTGCCGTTATCGCGAGCTCGCGAGCTCGTCCATCCGTCTGTCCGTTGGTCGAACAACGAGAGCATCGATGAGAGGGAAATCGCGCGGGGTGTAACCCGGAGCCAAAGCCAAAGCGTGCAATACACGGGTAGCGAAATAGGTAGCGAGCGCGCACGAGTCTTTGATCTTTCGCTATACGCCCATGGGTATCAACGGCTGGGAATTCTTTGTACGAATAAACGTATGCGTACTGCCGCAGCGGGAAAGAGCAATTCTGCGGGGAGAAAACACATAAAACGACTTGTAGTAACATAGAGCGTGAGCGATGCACTGACAAAAGCTGCACGGCGCAACGGGGCGGGGGGGCCGGTTTGGGAGTTAGAAGAAACGCTTAAACGCATCGAACGTTGCTACGAGAGACAGGGAGCGTCGAGCGCGGAACGAATGAGCTTTGAAGCTCTCCCGTTCGCTGGCTCGGAGGCTCGGACGCGAAGGGTGAGAACAAAAAATTCCAAATGATCGATATCCTCGCAGGGTGATTTAATTTTTTTTCTTCTTTCTTTCATTCGCCCAGAATGCACCGCGGCCGCCGAAGCGAAGACGCGTGACTCATCCGGAGACCCTTCGCGCAGACTCTGGAATGTAATTTCCCGAGGCCAAGCTCCCCGAGCTCGAAACTGTAATTATTTCGGGACCGATTTTCGGACAGGAGTTCAGTTCGATTTGCCAGAATCTCGAGGTTTCCTGATTTACACTGAGAAAAAAAATATGGTTGTATCAACCAAAAGTCGCGGTGACATACGTTCAAAGCGGTTGTTTGTTTGGTACAAATAAAGCATTGTTTTGTTAAAAGATTATTTGCTTCAATTTATTCAAAAAAATTTCGATTGGAAAAAACATTTTGGTTGTACCATCCAAATACACCATTGAACTTTTAATCCAACCATTTATTTCTCTCAGCGTAGGTGATTACAGTGTCGATTCGCTTTAGAGAACGAACTACAGCATCCGAGGTAAACAGATTGCACATTGTACATTGCACTGTAAAAAAAAAATTTGTTTGAAAATTAATGAACGGTATTGGAAGCTTTTTTTTACATAAACTCATTTTGAAATTTCAAATACATGTGTGTTGCAATTTTACAGTAATTTTTTTATTTTTAATTAACATTTTTGTAAATTTTCGGCAAACATTTTTCATTTTAATATCTAGTATTTTCATTTTACAAAAAAGTACATTAATGTTCAATTAATGTAAGTAATGTAAGCAAATTTCAAGTTCCAGTACATTAAATTTCCAATTTATTTTCACAGTGTGCATATTAGTGTCAATTTCGCCGCAATTGAAGACGTTCGACCGCGCCCGCCGGATCGCTTCTCACTCTACACGCTTTGGCGACTGCGTCTCCGAAAATTCGTGAAGGTAATCAGTCCCGATCCTCATCTCGGATCTCTGATGTTTTCGCGAACTCGAAACTCCAATTATTTTGGGGCCGATGTTCGGATAGACGTTGAGTTCGATTTGCCAGAATTTCGGGGTTTTCTGATGGACATAATTCTCGTAGCTATCCGCTTTAGAGAGCGAACTACAGCATCTGAGGTAGACAGATTGCACGTTATAAATTGCATATTTGTGTTAGTGTCGCCGCAACTGAACGTCCTTTGTGCTTTTTCCCTGAAGACGTTCGTCCACGCTCGCCACTCGGTCTCCTGACATTTGCAAAAGTAGTCAGTCCCGACCCTCATCTCGAATCTCTGATGTTTTCGCGAGCTCGAAACTCCAATTATTTTGGGACCGATTTTCGGATAGAAGCTGCACCCAGAAAAATAATTTATTTGACTGCCACCGTTTATTTGATTTATATAAATATTTGTTTCATTTAAGTAACTATTTACTTAATTTAAATAAATGTTTATTTTAATCAAATGAATATTTATTTTAATCAAATAAATATTTATTTTAATCAAATAAATATTTATTTTAATCAAATAAATATATTACTTAAATCAAATAAACGGTAGCCATCAAAAAAAAAAATTTCTGTTTGTGAGTTCGATTTGCCAGAATCTTGGGGGTTTCTGATTTAGATGATTCTCGTAGCTACCCGCTTTAGAGAGCTAACTACAGCATCTGAGGTAGACAGATTGCAAGTTATAAATTGCATATTTGTGTTAGTTCCGTCGCAAATGAACGTCCTTTCTCCTTTTCCCTAAAGATGAAGTGAAATACGTTCTCCGTCATTCTCTTTCGCTCCACCGTAAAACCAATGCCGCTATCTCTCGCACACGCCTGGCTTCGTCACGTGACTTTTACATCCCTTTAAGACGTCCACCCACGCTATCGCGGGTACCGCGCACGCCGGATCGCTCCTCGCTTTACACACTTTGCCGAAATTCGCGAAAGTAGTCAGTCCCGATCCTCGTCTCGGATCTCCGATCTTTTCGCGAGCTCGAAACTCCAATTATTTTGGGGCAGATTTTCGGATCGTAGCTGAGTTCGAATTGCCAGAATCTCGCTGGTTTCTGATTTAGATGATTCCCGTATCGATCCACTTTAGAGAGCGTACAGCATCCGAGGTAGACAGATTGCACCTTATAAATTGTATATTTGTGTTAGTTCCGCCGCAACTGAACGTCCTTTGCGCTTTTCCCTTAAGACGTTCGCTCGCGCTATCGCCGGTACCGCGCCTGCCGGATCGCTCTTCGCTCTACACACTTTGCCGACTGCGTCTCCCGAAATTCGCGAAAGTAGTCAGTCCCGATCCTCATCTCGGATCTCCGATGTTTGGAGAGCCGAAGGGGTTGCGAGGCAAAGCGAGTAGTTAAATATTAACTGTGTACTCAGCAGTTACATTAGTAATGTGGAACCCAGATGTGCGCTCCGCCGGGAGTAAATCTGGCTTCGGTGTTTTCCCGGAGTTTGTGCGTCTTCTCTGTGTACCAGTTGCTCGGTCACAGCATTCGTACCCGATACGCCTTTCCCGATGCGCTCTCGAAGACCTCAGTCGAGGGTTCGAAACACACCCAACGACCTCGAGCGTTTATTTATCTTTCTTCAACCGGAAATGAAATCTGGGCGAAGCAGGGAGGGACGTTTCCCTTTTGTAACTTCTTTCGTGCGATTTTTATGCGCGGCGAAATGTGTAGCAAAATAAACGAGCGGGGCACCGGGTACGCATCAATAAAATACCTCGCCCTGCACCCAGAAAAAAAATTTATTTGTCGACCACCGTTTATTTGGTTTAAATAAAATATTTATTTGATTTAAATTAATTATTTATTTTATCTAAATGAATAATTTTACCATTACAAGCTTATGCAACAGCCGACCTGCTAACGTAAAATCCAAACACAAATTTCCGACACACACACTAATAGAAATTATGAACATACTTCACAACACATAGTCGCATTTAATCTTCCCAAAATAAATCATATACAACACCAACGCACTCACGCTCTTCCTCGCATATAAACACAGACACATAAACAATTAATAGCTACACGGGCTGAAGGACTCCGGTCGATGGCCCATTGGGCAAAGGAAAATACAAACGAAAAATCTGTACATTCTGACCAATAAAATTCTTGTACTACTACAAAATTATTTATTTGATAAAAATTAATATTTATTTAAATTAAGTAAATAGTTACTTAAATGAAATAAATATTTATTTAAATCAAATAAATGTTTTACTTAAACCAAATAAATGGTGGCCGTAAAATAATTTTTTTTTCTGTTTGTGGCTTCTTTATTATGAAAATTTGTATTATTATAATTATATTTATATATTTTTATCCTCTCTCCCTTGATCTGTATTCTGGTCGAGAGGCTTGTACAAATAAAATTGACTGACTGATTTGTAGTTTTTTTACCCCCTCTCCACTCCTGCCTCCCGGGTCCCCGAGAGACGCGTGTCCCAAACAAATAAATTTTAAAGACAAAAGCAATCGTTCGAGTTTTGAGAGAAAGAGGAGACGGAGAGTGTTTCGAGATAAGAAAGAACAGCCGTCAGGCTCTCTCGTTTATCCCATCCTTTCGCTCCTTTGTACGTCTCTCGGCTTTGAGAGTGGACAGTCTCTTGTACACCGATGGTCCGATCGTACATAGGTGAAAAAGCAGAGTGAGTTCGGGAGCTCCCGACCGGCAGACTAGGGTCTCTCCATACCGTAGCGAAGTCTCCTCTCGCGAATTCCTTTTGTGCTCTCGACTGAAAGCTGCGAACGATGGAATAAGATGAAAGTAGGGAGCTTATGGAGGGACGGTGGGGGAGGGCGGGAGGAAGGTGTTTGAGATGAAAGACAAGAAGCGGAGATAGCGCCGAGAGGCCCTCCGAGGCCCGCTCCCATTTGGTTATCGAAGCGCGAACACAACCTCCGCTTCAGCCACGTTGGCGCAAAGTCATCTCGTAATCCTCGTGGAAATTTTCGGTAATAGCGAAACACCTGTATCGTTACTCGATAATTATTCCTTTGCTCTTGTGTCCGTTCATTTTCTTTTTGCTCGGAAAATAATAGATTGTTCGAACGAGAACAAAATTTGAGATTAATCGTAACGTGTACGCTGAGAGAAGGATCTCATAGAAATGACCATACGTAGTTAAAAAAAAGTGTGTACTTTTTACAACTTATTGTCCACAAAGGTCCACCATTTTTTTATTTGTTAATTTTCTAGTTATGCAGACAAAAGTACAAACCCAAAATTATTAAGTGCACGAGAAATAAAAGAACATGTTTGTAATATTCAAACCCGAACAAACGAGTTTGTCACTTATTTGACAAGATTATTTTTACGAAACTTCGTATTCCAATATTACGAAATTATTCTTTACTGTGTCTGGTAATAACCGACAGAACTGTAATTCCCATACCGCAAAAGGTATGGAATTACAGCGACATCCTGGCAATCATTTGTATTAATCTTAATACAAAGTAGAAAATATAGTAAGCGGTGGCGTCGCGATCGCGAACCATTTATTTTAGGTTTGTATGTTATACGGGCATATTATGTAGATCAGAATTTTTTACGTATACATACCTAAAAAAATTTGATCGACGAAATTCTTAGTTTTATCCACAGAATTCTTCATTCTATCCTCGAAATTCTTAGTTTTACCCACGAAATTGGCCAAATTTGTAAAATCTTGCCAACCCGCCATCTGGAAAAAATTACCATATGCATCGGGTGAAAATTGCTACGGTCCTTGTGAAAATTTGACATACCACTAGTGGAGTCGCTGGTGTACAATATTGTCTGTTCGAAATTTACCATCTGACCTGTTAGCTTTTCCGAGATCCTTTTCTCCGTCTATAAAGTCCCTGTAACGATCGTTGCTCGATCGATGCGCCGAAGGTCAATCGTTCGGTAACCGAGACATTTTCCCGCTTCGATAATGGAGACACGCCGGTGTAGGCAGAGGAGGGGGGGGGGGGGGGGGGGGTGCACAAAAGCTTCGACAATGCCCGTCACGTAGCTCATCAAGTGGAGGGTCGGAGAAATTACGTTCCCTGCGATTTGCCTTCCGTACGACACAATATTTACGTTGCATGTGCCGCATTCGAGGGGGTAACAGAGAGCGGTTCTTTCGCGCGTCGCCACGGCCATTGTACGGCCATCGTGAGCGGTGTATTCTCTCGCTTAATTTGGTACCCGCTCAGCGAGATTCGGGACCACTCTCGAAGCATGCTGTAGTACAAAAAGCACATTTCGCTTCTCTCGCCCGAGGGTCTTTCTTATTGATAGAGATTATGCGAGAGAAAGATATCCGTATGCGGAGAGGATCGTTCCGCTGTGTTACGGCACAAGCGCGCACAGTGACTCGGTCGCGTTCTCGCATCCTTCCGCCCCGCGAGCTTCCGGGTGAGAAACTCTTACCGAACCATGAATATCTAAGCCTACATAAATCAGGCTGGGGAACATAAAATTCGCATTCACCGGGAAGAGGCCGGTTTGGAGCACGTGCGCGTGACATACAACCTGCTTGTTTCGCCACGCAAGGCTGAAGAATGAAAACTCGTGAATGGAGGGCACAGTCGACAATCTTGCGCTGCTTTACCACGAAACTCTTCCAAACCATCGATGATATACTATCTCCAAAAAAAATAAGAAAAATAAATCCGTGTGACAACAAATCTCGAAGCACCGTGGGACTTTTTTGTTATTAGTTCGCTGGCCGACTAGAGTAAAATGCTCAGAAGAACTTGGAAGTTCTACCTGCGACAATAAATATTTATTTAATTCAAGTAAATGTTTATTATATAAGTATAAGAAATCTCGCATGAATTTCGTAAATTAATTTGGCTTTTATCTCTACTACGATAAAAACTCTCAACGCTTCACCGAAAGGGTGACCGAGCTAAGGGGGGGGGGGATCTAAACAAACAAATCCATAGTTTTCCAAAATATATATAAGAAGAGATTTAATTCAAATAGATATTTATTTGAATTGAATAAATATTTATTTGCCGACCATCAGTAAAATAAATGTATTTTCTGCGTTTAATTCTCTCCGAAAACCACTGAGGATTTTTCAAACCCAATTTTAGTGAGTCCATTCCCTCGTACACGCTACTTTTCAGTCTCGAGTTACTCTCGCGAAGCGCATTTTACCTTGGCCAGTTTTGTAAAAGGGCAATTTATCAAGACAGCGCAAGCTGCTCGTTCGCTCCAGCATCGTCGAACGAAAATTCGTTAAAAGCCCGGCTTCGATAATACACGATAGCTGTATTGCAACTCTGGAAGCCAGAGCAAATGTCGTTTGATTAGAATTATCGAGTACACGCCGAGCGAGGTGAGGAGGGAGAAAACCACGCTGATACCGCCATAGTGTTCGGCGGTTGCGTATTTCGTGCTCGTCCCTGCAAATATATTAATGAACGTGTACGGCAATAAACTGCAATTAGGCACATAATGCCGATGCTGCATCGAGTTTAGATCACCCTCTCGCCAGTGTGTAGGTGTTGCTAAACTATGCTTATGGAACATTGCGCGAGTCGGCTGGTTCACTCGCGGACCGCCTGTATCTCCCGCATCATATATCCGGCGGTTCTGGTTCCATCGGATGGCGAGACTTCATTAACATTAACGTATAATTTATATTTGCTCTGGCTTGTTTCATCGACAACATTAGCGTCGAATGGCACATATAATGGTGAATGTTATCATTTATTACTACGGCGAGAGGTAGGTGAGGGCAACGGGGAGGGGGAGGGGGGGGGGGGGGAGTGATTGTACATTTTTCTAATGTCGTATCAGTTGCCCGGATGAAAATTGGTATTTAAAGGATACCATCGGAGCAAGACGTTATCTTTTGAGTTAACATAATTATTATGAAGCAGTATGGCAGACCTGATAACGCCCCTACTGTGGCCGGTGTCGAATATCCACTTAATTCCTTTACTATCGATTAACAAGGACTGCCCGATCAATACCTGATCTGGACCTGATCTTACTAGCCGTTGGCTGGCTTGGTCATGCAGATCGTGTGTATTCCAGACCCGGCCCAGGTAAGGCTTTCCATAACACGGCAAGCCTTACCGTTTCCTCATCACGACCTGATCCGTCGTAGCGCATGCTTGATCAAATTTCTACGCGGGTTGCTAAACCATGCTTACGGAGGTGTTGCTAAACCATGCTTAGGGAACCTTGCGCGAATCAGCTGCTTCACTCGCGGACCACCTCTATCACCAGCATCATATATTCGGCTGTACGCGTTCCATCGTATGGTGAGACTTCACTGCACGCAGAAAAAGATTTTATTCCAATCAACGAAAATTTATTGAGGACGAAGAAAAATGTTTTCTTGCTCCATAACCTAATAGAGCGTTTATTAATTATAAACGCTATAATTAAAATAAACCTATTAATAATAGTTTTATTCTTATTGTTAATAACGTTCATTTGGATCTAATAAACGGATATTTATGTAAAATAATTTATTTCTTTTAATCAAGAAACAAAGTTGCATAAAAATAAATTTTTATTTTATATAAATAAGTTTAAATAAATATTTATCTAAATCATATAGATATTTATTTGCAGGGCTTCAGTCAAACGAATTATTTTTCTGGATTCAACGGGGAGGAGGGAGGAGCAATTGTAGATTTTGATAATGCCATATCGATTCCCCGGATAAGGCTAAGGTGTTGGTAAACCATCCTTACGGAACATTGCGCGAGTCGGCTGAACCACACGCGGACCACTTAAGGTAAACGTACCAATGACCGGACACGTCATTGTGTCCGGACAAGGCGTGGCCGGACAAGGCGTGCGTGCAAGAGAGATGGAAATACCATTCTTCATGCATGCCCAGGGACTGGGACTGCTCCCTTAAGTGTCCGGCCATTGGTACGTTTACCTTATATCTCCAACATCATATATCCGGCGGTTCGAGTTCCATCGTACACAGTAAAAAATAACTTCGTAAAATCGGAATTCGTAATTTCGTAAAAATAATTTTCTTAAATAAGTTACAAACTCGTTCGTCACTTATTTGAATATACGAACCTGTCCTTTTATTTTCCGTGTCATTAACAATTGTAGTTTGTACTTTTGTTTGTAAAACTAGAAAATTAACAAATAAAAAATTGTTGACGTTTGTGGACAATAAGTTGTTGTAAAAAGTACACATTTTTTTTACTGTGTATGGCGAGACTTCATTAACATTAACGTATAATTTATATTTGCCCTGGCTTGTATCATCGAAAACATTAGCATCGAATACCAAGTATAATCGTGATGTTTTCATTTATTAAAACGGCAAGAGGTAGGACAGAACGAGTGGGGGACAGCGGAGTGATTGCACGTTTCGATAATGCCGCATAGCTTCCCGGAATAAAAATTGGTATTTAACGGGTGCCATCGTAGCAAGGCTAATTTTTTGAAAAAAAGTTTGATTTCTGTAAGTGACGCACCCTCTACGATGCAGGATGACGTCCCTCTAGGAAACAGGGACGTCGTTCAGACCGCCAGTCGCTGTACGCACGGAATGAGGATAGGCGGCAGCTAGAACACGATAAAAAAAATGCTCTGCTTCAGTAACATTTTTCCCCATCAGGAGCGACTTGACAGACACGTGTCCCGTTTCGCATCGCACATGTCCCCCGCTTCGAACTCTTCCGGCGGCTAGTTATACGCACCGAATCGATCGATCACATCGTGAACACCCCCTTCGGTCACGCGTTTACTGCACGAATATTCAACGTATTTTTCCCGTCGCTGCAGGGCGACGTAGCGGCTCCCGATTTCTCGCAATCTCTCGACTTTGAGGTAATTTTACCTCCGTAAAAAAAAACATGTCAGTCGTTTCATAATGCAACATTTACGCAAACACCCCGTCCATATCCGAACACGGTAAAAAAAATGTGTACTTTTTACAACAACTTATTGTCCACAAACGTCAAGTCTTTATTTGTTAATTTTCCGATCGCACCATCCGGCTTTTAGTTTGACAAACAAAATTACTAAATAAAATTGTTAATAACATGGGAAATAAAAAGACAAGTTTGTATATTCGAGCCTTAAGAAACGAGTTTGTCACTTGTTTAACAAAATAATTTTCACGAAACTTCGTATTCCTATTTAATGAAATTATTTTTTACTGTGTACGAAAGTGACTCCCGTTCGCCCGAGAGCCTGAAAGCGCTGAAATTCAATAAAGAAAGAAACGAGGATACCGAAAGAGTAAGCGAGTGGCGGCAAAAAGTCTTGTCAGATTAATCGACTAACGATACCAGAATTTCCCCTCGAGTAGTCGGCGCATTCCCATGCCTTTCTTTCGTTATCGCTCCCGAAGAAACCCCTCGGATACGGTGAGCCTTCATTGTACTCTTTTTTGCTTCGAATTAATAACGCACAGTATATATGTATATACATCCCAAAAATAAAGAGGCGCTCGTCGGGAACTCCACCGTTCAGGAATTCCATCGATCATTCAAAAAGTTCCGTCTCAACCGCCGATATCAAGGAACTCCCCGTGAGGAGTAAATTTCCCTGTAAAATATTCACTGACCCACACCCAGAAAAAAGATTTATTAAAATCAAATAAATTTCGATCTTCAAATGACGTTCATTAAGATATAAGAAATGTTTACTTGCCTCAAAAAAATGCTTATTAGTTTCAAATAACGGCTATTCTTTAGGGTAAGTAAAAAAATGGATTCAAAGTTCTGTACTTTGAAATAAATTTTTATTCGCGCCAAAGATATAATATATTTGATGTCAAGACAAACGCGGCTATTATCCGGTAGCGCCCATTACAGAGTCGTCAACACGTCAGTCTTATAAAAAAATCTCTCGCTGATAGTACAAGACTATATTTATTCCTTACGGGGAACCGCTACATTGTAATAGAAAGTCAACTCATCGGTTTGTTTTTATTCTTTAGTGTAAGTAAAAAAATGTATTCAAAGATGTGTACTTTAAAATAAATTTTTATTCGCGCCAACTATATCACATATTTGATGTCAAAACATCAATTGTTGATGCTTCGTTGCTAGTAAAAATTACCTAATCAACAAAAAATTCGTTTCTGCGTCATTCATATATCACATTATTCCCATACGGAGAAAAGTAGCGGGTCTGTCACGAAATAAATAAACAAAATTATTAGCCACAAATATCCGTTTATTAGATCCAAATAAACATTAAATAATAAGAATAATACTATCCAGCAAATTAATATATAAGAAATTAATAAATGCTTTATTAGTTTACGAAAGCAAATAAATATCTTTATTCGTCCTTAATAAAATGTCTTTGATTGGCACAAACGTTTTTTCTGTGTTCAGAGCCCCGGTAATGGCGATTTTCGTTACGCGGCTCGTGACCGGGCTTTTCCCTCCGTTACAGGCCGCGCGGACACTTTCCCCGGTGTGCGCTCAATAAACGTCGAGTCACGCGAATTTCACGATCTTGTAATTACCGGGCGTTCGGTATATACGGTTCCCGTTCCATCGGCCGGCGCCTTCCACCGCAGCCGCGATGACCGTGGAATCGTCGCGTTTGCCGCCGAGCGCCCGGGCATTTCCACGTTTTCACCGGGGTCGTTCTGGCCGTCGAAGCCAGGCGCGGTCATCGGCCGCTCAGCAGTGACTCGGCGGGCCAACCTGGATGTCCCATCGAGTCACGCGGTACGGAATGACGCGGAGGCATGCGAGCGACCGGGCACCACCGTTGTTAAATCAAAGGGCCAACAGCTGTGACCCTTTATGCACTCGGTATTACGTACGAGAGTTGCCCACGGTAGTTTCTGTTCCTATCCGTAAAGTACCGGCGGGCATGTACAGCCGAACGGGTTTAAACCGCCGGCGTGCTCGACTGTTGCGACTGCTGATGCTCTCCCGTGCGCCCGACAGCCGCACACGTTCCGCTCTCGACGTCGAGTGCCCTAAACTGCGTCATCACTCCTGGGGGGAAACTCACGTCGCCCTTCTCTCCGACACTCGCTCCCACAATCCTCGTCCTGCTCCAGCTGTACCCAAAACGTCGTAGTACGTAGCGCCTCGGCGTCCACCCAGCGCAAACGTGTTCCGGCCACCGCAGAGTACTCCACTCTCGGCATGATATCGTTACACGCCTCTGCTGTTATTATTGCTCTTGCTGTTGTCATTATTTTTGGGATTATTATTGTCATTAGCGTCGCGGAGCCAACGGAACTCCAGTCCTTTACGACGATTCTACTTGCCGGGTGAAATCTTGACAGTGGTTAAGAGAAGGTCCACCCGGAATTAACGTATAATCGTGAATGTTTTTAACTATTACTGCAGCGAAAGGGCGGAGATGACCGGGGCACATCCAGAAAAATTATTTGTTTGACGGGCAACCCGCAAATAAATATTTATTTGGTTGAAATGAATATTTATTTGGTTGAAATAAATATTTATTTGGTTTAAATCAGTGGTTCTTAACCGGGGGTCTATGGGCCCCCAAAATAGACGAGGGACCCCCTGTGGACCCCCAAGGTTAAGAACCACTGGTTTAAATAACTATTTATTTGGTTTAAATAACTATTTATTTGGTTTAAATAACTATTTATTTGGTTTAAATAACTATTTATTTGGTTTAAATAACTATTTATTTGGTTTAAATAACTATTTACTTGGTTTAAATAAATATTTATTTGGTTTAAATAAATATTTATTTGGTTTAAATAAATATTTATTTGGTTTAAATAAATATTTATTTGGTTTAAATAAATATTTATTTGGTTTAAATAACTATTTATTTGGTTTAAATAACTATTTATTTGGTTTAAATAACTATTTATTTGGTTTAAATAAATATTTATTTGGTTTAAATAAATATTTATTTAAACGCCGAGTGCCCTAAACTACTTCATCACTCCTGGGGAAAACTCACGTCGCCCTTCTCTCCGACGCTCGCTCCCACAATCCTCGTCCGGCTCCAGCTGCACCCAAAACGTCGTAGTACGTAGCACCTCGGCGTCCACCCAGCGCAAGCGTGTTCCGGCCACCGCGGAGTACTCCACTCTCGGCATGATATCGTTACACGCCTCTGCTGTTATTATTGCTCTTACTGTCGTCATTATTTTTGGGATTATTATTGTCATTAGCGTCGCGGAGCCACCGGAACTCCAGTCCATTACGACGATTCAACTTGCCGGGTGAAATCTTGACAGTAAAGAGAAGGTCCACCCACTAATTATGCATCCGGGAGAAACCTCGCCGAGAAAGGGTCCCCCCAGCTTTTTGTCGTTTCTCGTGTGGCAGGTATGCGCGACACACTTTTGTCAACGAAGAAATCTCGACCGCATGTCAGATGACAATACTCAGAGGTTTTTTTCTTCCTTTTTTTGTTTTGTTTGGATGTCAGCTTAAATGCTTTCTAGTTTCTGTATGACTGATTATAGAGCACTCGGGGGGGGGGGGGGGGGGGGCTCCACCCCGATGCCGAGAATTACCCGGGGGACACATGAGACCTCGCGAGCAATCAAAGGTCTTGCGGTTCACGACCCGCGGCTATTTTCCTGTGTAGATCGGACAATGGAACTTTTTTTTTTTTTAAGCTTCGAGGGATGTCGCGACTCGAATTTCTCGGATTGTGTTTCCTCGTAGTCGGGCGTTTGTCATTTCGTTTTCGAGTTCTCTCCGCTGTCGTCGTCCCATTACTGCAAATTGCGATATACAATATCCCATTATTGTCTATCTTCCTCCCGGCTGCTTGGTCTCTTCGGCATTCCCGGGAAATGATCTGAATAACGGTAAATTAGAGATCTGCCCCCTCTTCCGCGAAACGTAAGAACCTCGATCTCATAAAATGTCACTAGAAATTTGACAATCAACAATTTAACTGAAAACATCAAGGATCAGTGTGTACGTGAGCGGTGCGTCTCTTTACCTCTCCGTGCTGTTTCTCCATCTAAAAACGATTGCATTAAGGTAAACGGGCCATGCAAGTGGAACGCTTAAAAAATAAAAATAAAATAAAACGAATGAAAAAAGGGCTCAGCTCGGAAAGGACGGATTCACCGACTACATTTTCCTGAATTACCTTCGTTCGGAGTTAACGCGTATTCGTTAAATTATCACCTAAATCAATCAATGATCTGAATAACGGTAAATTAGAAATCCGCCCTCTTCCGCGAAACGTAAGAACCTCGATCTCATAAAATGTTACCAGAAATTTGACAATCAACAATTTGACTGAAACATCAAGGATCGCTGCGTACGTGAACGGTGCGTCTCTTTACCTCTCCGTGCTGTTTCTCCACCTAAAAACCATCACGTTAAGGTAAACGGGCCATGCAAATGGAAGGTTTAAAAAAAATAAAACTAAAGAAAAAGGGCTCAGCTCGGAAAGGACGGATTCACCGACTACATTTTCCCGAATTATCTTCGTTCGGAGTTAACGCGTATTCGTTAAATTAGCACCTAAATCAATCAATGATCTGAATAACGGTAAATTAGAAATCCGCCCTCGTCCGCGAAACGTAAGAACCTCGATCTCATAAAATGTTACTAGAAATTTGACAATCAACAATTTGACTGAAACATCAAGGATCACTGCGTACGTGAACGGTGCGTCTCTTTACCTCTCCGTGCTGTTTCTCCACCTAAAAACCATTACGTTAAGGTAAACGGGCCATGCGAGTGGAACGTTTAAAAAAAATAAAACTAAAGAAAAAGGGCTCAGCTCGGAAAGGACGGATTCACCGACTACATTGTCCCGAATTATCTTCGTTCGGAGTTAACGCGTATTCGTTAAATTAGCACCTAAATCAATCAATGATCTGAATAACGGTAAATTAGAAATCCGCCCTCTTCCGCGAAACGTAAGAACCTCGATCTCATAAAATGTTACTAGAAATTTGATAATCAACAATTTGACTGAAACATCAAGGATCACTGCGTACGTGAACGGTGCGTCTCTTTACCTCTCCGTGCTGTTTCTCCACCTAAAAACCATTACGTTAAGGTAAACGGGCCATGCGAGTGGAACGTTTAAAAAAAATAAAACTAAAGAAAAAGGGCTCAGCTCGGAAAGGACGGATTCACCGACTACATTGTCCCGAATTATCTTCGTTCGGAGTTAACGCGTATTCGTTAAATTAGCACCTAAATCAATCAATGATCTGAATAACGGTAAATTAGAAATCCGCCCTCTTCCGCGAAACGTAAGAACTTCGATCTCATAAAATGTTACTAGAAATTTGACAATCAACAATTTGACTGAAACATCAAGGATCACTGCGTACGTGAACGGTGCGTCTCTTTACCTCAACGTGCTGTTTCTCCACCTAAAAACCATTACGTTAAGGTAAACGGGCCATGCAAGCGGAACGTTAAAAAAATAAAACCAAAGAAAAAGGGCTCAGCCCGGAAAGGACGGATTCACCGACTACATTTTCCCGAATTACCTTCGTTCGGAGTTAACGCGTATTCGCCAAACGATTTTGATTGTAGCAGCCGTAGAGCTGTTTCGAAACTCCCCTCAAAGTGTATCCGCGCCCCGGATTTTACGAGCGTCGTTCGTTGATGCCTCCGCGGAGGTGTGAGGGATTCGTCGGGCTCGAAATCCTCCCGGCGGATAGAGAGATAGGTTTAAAACGTCGGGGCCGTATAGTTGTCGCTCAATGCCGGAGCGGGCGATGAGAGCCCACGATTCCAATCCAAGTTCGCCTCTGGCTAGTTCTCTGCCGAGTGGATTCTCTCGATAGCGTCCGCATCGGAAAAGTCTCTGAGCTCCTGTCTCATCCCGAGACACGCGAGGAAATATTGAATCTGTACTATCCACCCTCGGAAACGTTCGTACTCTCCGGCAACTTGTAATATGTTCGCAGTTGCCAGACAGCTCTTTCCCTCGCAGCCCTTTCTTTTTTTCTTCCTCTCACCGCATTCTTTGTGTACTTTCTCTCCTCTCTGACACATCAATATCGACCAGGGCTCGTGGCACTTCCCCGAGGTGACTTGCAAAAGCCTCGATGATTGACTTTTCTCTTTGATCTCTTGGGTTTGTTGTATGTTTCGAGCGAAATCATCTCGTCCAGTGGGCAAAGTCTGGTTCGCCACTGGCTCGCGGTAGATCAGTAAGGTCTATCGAAAGGTGAGCCGACCATGAGCGATTGCGGACAGCATAAATTTCGAAAGTGATCCTTAAGCCGAAGACTCGACCACTGCGGTCCGCAGCCCAGGTAGGGTTTGGTCCGGCTGGCCGTTGCGTCCCAGCGCCGGCAAAAGACCGGCAAGACTCCCGGGCTTGGCGCGGTCTCGTGCCAGTGCCGGGAATGTAGCTTTGGAGGTCTGTGTAGACTTTGTCTTCATGCAGGAGAACTTCCGGGAAAGTATATGGAAAATTAGAGTTCGGGCCGAACGATGTACAGGGTAACCGGTACGTGTGTGTACCTGCTGAGGCTGCGGTCGCTTATACGTTCTTGAAAATTCACGGCAAATGTGGCCAGCCACATCAAACGCACATGTGCTCGTCCTAACAAACCCCGTGGGCGGTAATATCAAAGTCCTCAAACGCGAGCGTAAGCTGCACACCGAGGTCTCACGTTGTGGAAGGAACGGGTGAGCGATGCGCCGGTGACGGTGAGTGGAAACAGCGGAGATAGAATGTAGTGGCACCAGAGGGAAAGCCGATAGAGTGACATGTGTGGATACCCATTGAGGCACCACATCAAAAGCTCACTTGAGACTCGTACAACCCCTCCCCCCTCCCGGGACAGAGGGAAGGTATGCAGAGACGAGACGCGGGAGATGACCATTATCGAAGTTCATTATGCGAGAGGTCTTCCGTAAGCTGATCCTCAATAAGGCTGAACTCGCCAAGGAGGCACCGGGCGGGTCGGCTGCGGAGTGTCGCGTTTCGTCTCACACACGCTCCCTTTGATCGAGAACTCCACATCGCATGCTCCAATTAACAATGCGGTAAATAAGCGCCTTGCCATTTTTTTAATATACATTTTCTCCGTGCGTTGCCCAGTGGGGTGCGCCGGCAACGTGCTAACCTAGGCGAAAGGGCAACTACATGACTATTCGACTGCGAATGCGACTACGCCCGGAGACGTCATTATCGGGAATTATTGCGGTCGCGGTGAAAGAGCCACGGATGTGGATTTTCAGTAATGATCACCGACAGACCCAGAGGGTCTCCGAGCTGCGCTGGATATTCGTATGTATATACATACATATACTATATATACTTATATATATATATATACCGTGTTACATACAATGTAGCATAATAACGTGCCGGTTTCCAGCGTTATTCAGGACTTTCTTTCCGCCCAACGTGGGTATTACCGAAACGACTTCCTCCGCATACGCACGGAACGATTCCAAATGATTTCCTTAAATACGAGGAAACCGCCGCGGAGCCATCCGGTCACGCGGTCGCGACTATTTTGCGGTTACGGGTTATTAGAGACGAATGGATCGAGGACCGCGAGCGAGGCGGGGATGAATTATGAGTTGCCGGGGTGGCCATCAACGACGGAGAAACCTGTCGAGCCACTGAGCTATGGAGAGTCGCGTTATACGAGGGACGAAGCCGCCATATGACAAGCGGGGTGATCACCCCCTAGACATTGTCCTGCTGGTACCGCTATCGCATCCGCTTCTGCTAGTCCGCACTACGCGCTGGGTAGCTACTGGCGGTACGCACGGTCGCGCAGGTATAATGATCGGATCCGGTTGGTTACTCCCGGCACGAATTAAGTGGTCACAAACGGTTACGCGGGACAGTATCACGCTGAGAGCGTAACAGCCCGAGGACTCGCGTGTTCTCCACCGCGGTCCGGCCGTAATTGGCTGGAACGCGCCGCGGCCACCGCCCGATACATCCGCCTATTCGAACCCTTGCGAAAATTCCAACCCCCATCCCCCTTCCTTCATTTCATATCTACTCCCAATAGTAGGGTGGTCCTTAAATTGAAAATCTTTGAATTTTCTGGGGTATTATCCTTTCGTATTATCGTGAGGTATAAAATGAAAATGCGATGTGCTAAGGATCTTTGAAATTAATACATTTTTAGAGGTCGCCATCGGCTATTTGAAAAATTATAAAAATTTCGGTAAATATCAATTTGAAGTCAAAATGAAATATTCGACATTTCCTTGGAGCCACCCCGCACCTCCAAAATATAAGGAATAAGAAAAAACTCTGCGAAATTCGCTACTGAGAGTTAAAAAAACAAAGTTTTCGATAATTATAGCTAATAGTTGCGAAATGTTGTAGAAGGTGAAAATTCGCCGCGGACAAATTACCGAATAATTCATTTGGAAAGATATGTTTGTTGTAACAAAAGTTAAATTTAAAAAACTGAAGATTTGTCTTTTGTGGTACAGCGAGTCGACAAATTCCTGCAATCGTCAAAAGTATAAAATATCTCTATCGGCGAACGAATGAAACATTTTATTTACCTAATTTTCTTCAACAGCCGAAAGAGGAGTACTCTTATTTCAACTGTTGAAGAGAATTTTTAGGTTATTCTATATAACTTTTGTTACAACAAACATATATTTTCAAACGAAGTATTCGGTTATTTTTCCGCAGCAGATTTTCACCTTCTATAACTTTTTTTTTAACTATTAGCTATAATTGTCGAAAACTTTGTTTTTTAACCCTTGGTAGCGACCTCTAAAAGTGCATCGGTTTCATAGGGATTTCGCAGAGTTTTTTCTTATTCGTTATACTTCGGAAGTGCGAGGTGGCTCCGAGGAAATCTCGCATATTTCATTTTGACTTTAAATTTACATATTCCGAAGTTTTTAATTTTTTAAATATCCGGTAGCGACCTCTAAAAATGCATTAATTTCGGGGACCCTTTGTACATCGCATTTTTATTGTATACCTCACGATAATACGGGATGACCTCTAGAAAATTCAAAAAATTTCAATTTAAGGACCACCCTGCTCAACAGTGTATGACCAGTAATAAGAAATTTCCGTTTTTCTAAAAAAAAATTAAAAAAAACAGCGTTCTATGTAGCCCGATCGTTTGATAGATAGCTTTTCCGAATAGGGTGGCCACGGCCATTGTGCGTGTTTACGGACCAGCCGATACCTCGGGGAGCAACGCTTTTTCATAATTTATTACTCAACCTCCGAGACCTTATTGTTCACTGCCATTTCGAGTAAATCATTGCTCAATAAGTGCACATAGTATCGAGGCCTTTTAGTGTTTCTCGTGATACATTAGATTTTATGAGGTTTGCCGATAGAGAGGGATCAACAGGGCATATCGCGGTGAGTGATGCCTGAAAGCCTGCCGCTGGTGTTTGTGACTTTAATGAAAAGGTATCGGCGTCCAGGGAACACCGGGGACACAAAACGGGAACCTCGAGGATTTCAGGCGACGGAGCGGACGACCCAGCGGTACACACAAAACGGGCTCACCCTTGCCCAAATGTCACTCATCTATGTGGCCCCCGGTATAATTCGTTCCGCACATGTGCGCAAATCCAATGGGCGAGATGCTGGCTTCGGGGATCCGAGGATAATATCTTCTTCGGTCCTTCCCAGTTTCTCCACTCTCTCTCTTATGCGAAGGGTTCGCTCTTCACTGTGCGCTACACCGCTGCGTCGTATTTCGCGCATCTGAGACAAATCAGTTTTTAAGCCTGCACGGCTCTCCCCGCTGGACCGTTTTTCCGCCCAATGTTTCCATCGGTCCAACTGCCGTTTAGTTCGCCGCACAACTTTCGCCGTTTATGATCCGGCTGTCCTTAAAGAAAAACCCGTATTTTCATACTTCAATAAAATTTCTTCATTCTTATCTTACGTTCTCTTTTTGCGCTTCGTTTTTTAATTCTCAGGTCTCGAGCAGACGCGAACGTGCCGACGAGATCCGGGTCCGATTCGTTCGAATTTCTCTCTCGAGTTTTCTCGCGCCGGGGAAGCTCGCGAGCTATATCACACGAACCACTCCCGTGGCTACAATTACGACGAAAACTTTAGCCTCCTCCACCGGACGCATTCCCAAGTACCACGCCGGCAAATGATCTCTCCCAAATCCCAAATAATCGTCAGGCCTTATTACCCGGTAGGGGAAACCGTAGCTTTTTTCCTGTACAGCCCTTATTGTACTTGCGCTTCGCGACTCCTGGGAGCCCTATAACTCTGTTATACTGCCCCGACTTATCAACCTTCGCCCATGCTGCAAATTCCTTTTCCTACTTTTATCATCTCTTGCTTTCATCCCATCTCTAACGTTATGCCGTATACCTTTCTTGGACGTTATTCGTTTCTTCCATTGGCATGCACTGAGAAAAAAACAAATTTTTGGTTGATCGAACGGCGAAAAAAATTTTTGGTTGATCGAACGAAATAATGGTTGTATTAAGGGAAGAAAAATTTGGATCGAAGGCCTTTTAGTTCGATCAACGAGGTATTCCTTTCGATCAACCAAACATTTTTTTCGCCACCCCTAAGCGCATATTTTGTTGACTCAATTGATTTTTTTTCTCTGTGTGTGAAGGATTCATTACACCCCAGTGGTTCTCACGTCCGTACACATATATTATATATATATAATATATATATATATGTATATATATATATATATATATATATATGTATATTTACTTCGGTTATATATGATCAGTCCGAAGCTCCGCGGTATTGGACGGGCATGAAAGCCGTATAGCGTGCATGAAACAGTCCGAGCGTTATACTGCGTACCGAAATTGCATTCCGCGAATTCCCCACCTATAGATAAGGCCAGGGGTTCAGTGATTGGACATTTATCGAATCGCCGATGACTAGTTATTGGCACATCTGGTTGTATCTCTGTGTCGAATGGATTTCTTCGGCAGTTCACCGTGCAGTGGCTAATGACTGGCGGGTGGCCAACAAAGCTCCCGGCTTCTTTGCGCCGTTTCGCGAAATCATATGCACCGTTCGATCCGTGCCATTCAATCAAAACAGGACGCCGATAAAAGTCCCATGCCAGCGCTCCCCTATATAACATTAAGCCCCAACTGGGATCGATCACCAGCCCGAGTTTCACGAGACTTTTCATCGCTCGGTTATTAGACTTCTTCCGGGACTGAAAAGTTTTGTCAAGTACTCAGCTTCACGGCTGTTAGGGAAAGTTCGAATATCCTCCAAACCAAAAAAAAAAATAAGCCGTACAAACTCTTGTCGCGACGACCGATCTTTCGCGTGTCCTCTTATTTATCCTATTGCTGCTCGCTGCGATATCTCGGGTGGGCTATAAATTCTCGTTATATCTTAAGGGGTCGATGATGCATGGACTGTCGATGAAATCCATAAACATTCGGCGTTTCATGAATTCTGAATTTAACAACAAAAAAAATTACCTCTCGACACACACACTAACAAATGTAAGTCGAGACATTATTGTTGTAGACATTATTTTTCGAGAGTGATTCATGTAGGCTGAGAAGGATCTTATAGAGGTTACCATAAATCTGGTAAATACCGACAGAACTTTCCGTTATATGGAAACTATAGCGACATCTTGGCAAACACTCGTATTAAACTTAACACATTCTGCTAGAAAATATGGTAATTTTCGCTGTCGCCATTCTTGCTAGACTAAAAGTTCTTCTTACTAGAAATGATAGGGATAAAATGGGGAATATGGCCCGGTCCATATATCATTGATTTATGTGTTAATCGAGGTGGGCCATATTCACCACTTTTACCCTAGTGATCGGTGGCGTCGCCATTGCGAACCGTATATTTTAGGTTCGTAGGTTATATCAGCATATTATGCCGATAAAATAGTTGTTATGTATACGTACATAAAAAAATTTTGATGTATATAATTCTCAGTTTTAATCCACGGAATTCTCAGTCTTAATCCCCGGAGTTATCAGTTGTAATCCACGGAATTCTCAGTTTTAATCTACGGAATTCTCAAGTTTTAATCCACGAAATTCTCAGCCAGATACGAAAACGTTGCCAATGAGACGGATGGTCGGTTGCGGATGATGAATGATGGAATGCGAGATGTAATATATGTATAGGTTTATTAGTCGCAGCGTAATAATTTGTTGAGAGCAACGGAGCGTGTACCGGTTGAAGGCTCGAGCTGGACTGACATGAAGCGGGCGTGAAGCCGAGGGCCTGACGCGCTCTTCACAGAGGGACAAAGTCGCGACAGAGTGTCGCGACGCGGTGATAAGGCCCGTCTCACGGCTTTAAGCCGCGGGACCGGATGCAGATAACCTGCAGGGCTTCCGCGTATTAAAACGCAGCGGAAAATAATACCGCTCGCGATTTCGAAAGAGGCTGGGGCCGTTACACCAACCTGCCTGTTGGAAAAAAATTACCGTATTGGGTACAACTTTCTCTAGATCCTTCGAAAATTTCACATATCGCTAGTGGTGCCGCTGCACTGAGAAAAAAGATAGTATTTCCTACTATAACAAATAGTTCCCAGGGGAAACGTCTATACAAATACTTTTCGTTTGTATATATTCCATCGGTTAAACTATAATGATGTTATACTTTATAGAAATTCGATGGTTGAACCATGATATTTTGTCATTGTCGTCACTAAAATGTAGACGTTTCCCTTGGGAATTATATTTTATGGTAAGAAATCAATATTATTCATTTAACTATATAATTTTTCTCGGTGTGGTGCACCAAGTTGGCTGATCGAAATTTACCATACGGCTTTGTAGTTTTTCCGAGGTCCTTCTCTCAGTGGACACACACATACAAGTACCGCCAGTCATTTTTCCTCAATGTGACTTTTGGATATCTCAACAAAAAAAAATTCTAAACCAAAACAAAGTTTCCCCCACGAGCGAGCGAAAATCATAAAATCAACTTCAGAAACAAAAAATAAAATTGCGTAAGTTCGTCGCCAGACGATCCTAAATTTCGTGCCTCCCCTATCACTGCGAAGATTATTCCTCCGAATTCAAGAATTCCGCTCGGTAACAGAGGCCGGCAACGATTAAATAGCATTTCATCAGGATCTCTCAGGGCGTGCGCGAATAGTTCCTCATTTCCTTAATCTAAATTCCATTACACTTAATGGAACAGCTTGGGGACTTAATTACTAGACGCGTCGGGATTAATAATTTACAAAGCCTCGCGAACCCGGGAGCCCGCTCGAAAACAATACGAGGAGGAAGAACGATCGTTCGTGCATTAATGTGTGCATGCCCCTCGGTCTTCACCTACATACGTGCGGGTTTCCATGTCTCGCGATTCCACGCTCGATATCCATTCCCGTCGCTGTACGTCGCGCGGGCATAAATATTCGCTGGTTCGATCCAGCGTCGAAACGCGATATCGCGGACGAACCGCCCGTTTAATCAATTGCTGGGTGGTTCTCCCTGTCCCACCCCCACCCGTTCGGGTAGCGTTACTATGCACCGACGATCCCGCGAGTTCGTACATCGTCCCTTACACCAAGCCGCATTCTAGTTCTCTCTCTCTCGGTCGGCCCTCCATTATCCGGCATACCTACGGCAAGCCACAAGGGAGTCTGCAAGGATTCTCGGTCGAATCAAGAGACTCGGGGAAAACCACCGCCCATCCACCCGCGCCTTCCATTCCTTCCCGATCCGCTGTATCTATCTATCTTATCCTCCGGCACTCGCCATCTATCCGTCCCGCTCGCTCGTGCTCCCGGAACTTTGTTCTCCGGTCGAAATTCCCCAAAGCGCTATCTTCATATTTGATGCCGTCTCGTCCACTCGGCTAATGCTTCTCGTTGGAAACTTAGCGCCCGCTTACCCCGCGAGACCGAGCACTCGCGGCGCGGTGGCCCCGAGAACGAGCCCGCACGAACGTCGGCACCAAGACTGCACCCCGAGGTGGAGAACGGCGGCCGCGAACTCGGCGACTCGCTCTATCCGGCTCCTCGAGCTTTTGCAAAATGGTTTATACAGAATGTACTGTGTACAGAGGAGACTCGGCCGCTCGACGTTTCGTCGCCTTACTCGGTCACACCGCCGCAACGGAAAGGTGCTTCCGGAAAATCTTGGGGCGTTAAACAAGTTTCACCCACTTTGTACCCGGTCAATATTAGCTTGACGATGTGCCAGCAGTTAATCCTCACGCAACCTCCAACTCTAACTCTCTTTCGTTATCAAGCCCGGCGGTGGAGGGGAGGGGGGGGGGGGGGGGGGGGGGGGGCGCCTTGTGTGTTGTACTTCCGGCGATACAGCGGAATCTTCTCCGTTCTCGCGGAAACTTTCTCTCCGCGATGTCATAATTATTCGGTGAGAAATTTTCGAACGTTTCGCCGGAGACTCTCCTCACGTACAGTAGAAACCCGTTTAACCTCCTGGTTAACCAGGACCGAAGAGTCCCCGGATAATCGAAATCCCGGTTAATCTGAACTTAGACCGCGAAAGTATATAAGCCAATAATGGCTAATGATACAACTTTATTTTGACGAGTTACAATGACAATGACATTTGGTACAACTTGCACTTAATTGTTAAATAGTGTGAACTAGAATGTAAAGCTTTGGATTTTTTTCCATTCATAGTACGTAAGCTACTCCTTTTTTGGAAGTACTCAGTGACATTGGTTTGCTTCGCGCTTAAAAAAAAATCCGACCCCGGTTAATCGCGGTTCTACTGTACTTCGATACCGATCTCTCGAGAGATGTCATGAACGTCGCCGAGTCCTTTGACAATCGTCCACGATAGATTGGTAAGTTTTTTTTTAATTCCAATCATCGCCGAGCTGAATTTGCCATACAACAAAAATTGTACTTTTTACAACTTATCGCCCGCAAGCGTCCAAAATGTTTTCTTTCTTAAGGGAGGTTTCTGCTTTAAAAGGCATATAAAAAGCGTTTTATTTAGGAGTTACTTTTTATTACTGCATAGTTATTATATATATTACTGCATAGTTATTGGCCGATTTACTGCACTGTAGTTTCAATTGGCGGGAAAGATGCACCTCGTAATTCTTGACTGAACCTTGATTCTTGATTTGAAAAAAATGAAATATATTTTCAATTGTTACATTTTTTTTTTCTATGTGAACCTCGGAAAAGCAAAAAAGAATTAAAAAATCATAATTTTATTCAGGTTTGAGAAC